>JACGWO010000003.1:13757153-14453201 GCA_034509735.1 Sesamum alatum
GAAAAAAAAGCTGTGCTATGGCTTTTGCTGTTACTTACGACAAATTTTCTAAATTAGGCATTCAGCAAGTAGTTTTCCCACTCTGCTACGTATTTAGATCGACAAACAAAAACCAACGTGTACTTTTGAGAGGTGAAAAATGAACTCTTCTAGACTTTTTTGCAGAACGTCGTGGCTTGAAATAATAATTTTTCTTTTTAATTTGATTTAGCTTTGATGTTAATGAGATTTAGTTTTCATGCATTTCAGTTTGTTGTTAATCTTAATAGAAGTTCCCAACTTGAGTTGGGATTTTAGGAGAAAATATAATGTAAGCACATTCACTCCTCACTAACATAATAAGAATCGCCAACAGAAATAATATTTAACTCATTAGTTGGTCTAACCTTGTTTCTGTCGCGCCATCCTAATCCAAATGGTCTGGAAAGCAAACTGATCTTTCTTGTTGGCATGTCTTGTGAAGCATCTTGATTACTTTGCTGCACAGATCTGCAAAGAACATGGATATAACCATAATGGGAATTAAAGAGGTGGAACATTTATAAAAAGCTGGAGAAAAATCATAATAATATGGATTGATGAGTGCAAATAATATACATTCAAAGAAGTGGATTACCGAGGAGAAGGCATTGGTTTGTTTTGTCCTGATTGGTACTGCAAGGTAGCCTCCAGCATGGATTCTGCCATGACAGCCCTCTTTTCCATCTCAGCCAGGGCGGCAACTGCTTCTTCGTACTTCTCCTACGTGCGTAGTAGCAACAGTGCAGCAATAACTCAATGAGATCGAGAATAGGAAAAATTAAAAGAAACGACAATGGACAAATTAGAGCATCAATATCTGAGCATACATTCTGAATTCCTTTTTCTTTAAGTGAGTGTGTGTGTGTTGGGGGGGGGGGGGGGGGGGGAAGGATAAATGTAACATTAATGGACTATAATATAACCATCATGAAGCATCAAGGTGTTTGCAAGAGGTGATAAAATGGAAAGGAAGGTGTCATGAATGAGCAATAAGTGACCAACTTGTAAAGCAAAGAGTAGAGTATCGAGCAACCATGGTATTTGCATCTAGAGATACTATTGTGCAGTTTAAAGGTCCAGCACGGTGATCAAGATGCCTAAAATGCTATTGCGCAAAAGTAAGAGATGATGCATAAATGGTGTCTAATCAAGATTGACTGCATAGAAGCTTATGTAGAAAACAAGACTGCTAAAGCTACTAGCCTACTACTAATAAAAAGAGAATGAAACCTGAAGCACTTGAGCAGCATATCTCTGGGCAGCAGCATCTTGCTCGGCAAATATGCGAGCATCCTCTGTGACCTTTTGTTCTTGTTCTACCCTCATTAAAATCTGTAAAAGGAACCGAAGATGCAATTGCCATGTCAAAACAAAACAAGAAAAGGATAGCTAATGATCAAATCATCACTACCAGACGTCTTACCTGAAGCATGGCATTCTCTTGTTCCTGCTTATCAGCAAGAGCTTGCCTAATCTCAGCGATCTCTCGCTCTAACTGCTCAACCTATAAGTCAGAAAACAGATGCTCGGTCATCAGGTCAGATAATTTAAAGAATTATTCAAATAAGAGCAATACCAAGGCTGCAGCAGGGACAAAATTTAGAAGAAAAAAAGGATCCAGATAACCTAACTCCACTAGATCCTACACAGTCTCAAGCACATTCAATTTTTACAACATACACAATCAAAGACATTGCAGTCCAAGCATTGGCTAGAGGAAGTATACTAAATCAGAAGCATACTTCATGAAATTCTCTACGTAAGCGAACCGTCAAATGTTACAACCTGCATCTATGTTTACAGTTAAGGCTTCAGCTAAAGTATACCAGAAATATAAGATTACAAGGTTGGAGTGAGTGAGTGAGATAATTTATCCTTCAAAAGAAAATCTATTAAGTGAAATGAAGCTTAATTACACCGTCTTCTGTTGCTATGCCTCTTAATTTCAAAATTATGAATGCCCTCCTCTGCCAGTCAGAATTTGATCAAAACCAAAAGGATTTATCATTTATGAAAAGACAAGTTTACCTTTACTAAGGTTTAGTACTTACAGGGAGTAATTATAATATCTGTATAATGTGAAAGGAGGTATATGTTATACAAAACTTCAATGTGCTTTTACTTTCTATCCTTTTGCAACAAGAACATATTGAGTTCATAATGAATTAATTCCTTATGAAATTACCAAAAAATGTGATGGGCACAAGTGCGCAAACCTAAGACAAGCTGATGATCAAGACTATTGCTAATATATGAGAAAGACAAAACATTCATTAGATTTAATTATATACTAATTGTAGAGTGGAACATTTCAAGAACAGACTCGAAAAAGAGAAAAAAAATATTGAGTTATACACTGACTTTAACTTCTACATATTATTAATTTAGTGAACCTTTTTTGATGTTGCATCCTATGAACAACATTGTTCATGGTTTCTAATTTGACATAATATTATTCAAATAATTAAATCCATGACATAAATTATTATCCCCATCTTTCTGTCAGCTGGGCATTTTATT
Source organism: Sesamum alatum (assembly GCA_034509735.1). Classification (NCBI taxonomy): domain Eukaryota; kingdom Viridiplantae; phylum Streptophyta; class Magnoliopsida; order Lamiales; family Pedaliaceae; genus Sesamum; species Sesamum alatum. The sequence goes on from JACGWO010000003.1 coordinate 13,759,695, forward strand.
GATGACAATTACTTTACTAGCAAATTATGAGGATAGTCGGAATTTAGCTAGATATTGGTTGTGAATTTTTGTAAGTTTGGGGTTTGTAAAATCAGGATAATCATGATAGGAATGTACAAGTTATTTTCATTTTCTTACAGGGATAATTGTAACATTTTTGGGCAACCTCGTCAAAATATGTAACATTAAGGGTGTGTAATTTTAAATTTGTAAGGGGGAAAATCACGAATACTTAGCATGCAGTAGTGCGAACATTCATATGTAGTCAAACAATAAGCAAAAGAATAGAGAAATAAAAATCCAAAAGGTGAGCACATCAAGCTTCTCAGAATACCCGTGCACTCAATTGTCGCCGATTATCCTGCTTAACCATCTCCATCAATGCTGTTTCAAGCTCTTCCGCTCTGCAAAAAGAAATCAGCTTTTATGCATCATTCGGTGTATAACAACAGGATCCAGAAATATACACCAAAAGAATTTACATTTCAGAAACATGAGAAGGTGAATCATTTGGAACAACATGTGGATTGTATATGAACTTTGAAAGCACAAACCTATACTACTAATTATGATTATCAGAAGATTATCAGAAGATAGAACTGAAACAATACAAGTAATATTGGTTGCAGAACTATTCTTATTTTCTAATTCCAGAAGATTCTGAGTAGTTAGAACCCTTTCACATTTAATTTTTATTATTTCTCACAACATCACATCCATAAAATATTGTAAAGGATAATACAAAAGCAAGTGTGGGACTATGAGGGAAAACAGAATCTTGGATGAAATCAAGCAGGGCTTATATAACTTGGAAGAAATATCGGTCAAGCTTAGAAAACAACTGCTACTTTTTACTTCGGCCCTTCTCAAATTTTGGGTGGTTTAAAACCAACCCAAAGTTTCTACTACAGAAATGACCAAAATCAAAGCAAAAGCCCCTCTACCCTCTCTTTCTATATCTTTATATACATTAAAGATTATAAAACACCCACTACCAAGGCATGATTTGTCATCTACAGTGATATTTGTCTCCTCATAAAACAATATTAAACATATTTTTCGTCCATTTCTTTTACTTTTCAACCATCTCCAAAAGCAATACCGAACACCAATCACATTCTCCAATACACTCTACAAACCCTCAAAAACCCAAATAAATTTTTGTAAACCATCCAGGGCTAACCCAAAAACAAATCCAAACATTCCAAAGTTGTTTGGATCCAGTTTTCAACTTTGGTGCTAGATGGCATAAAGCAATATACATTAATATGTTTTATTCTGCAGAGGTATCACACAAGGGAAGAACGAGGTTACAGAAATATGTTTTTGAGAAGACAAAGTTTGGAAATTGATCATCTACATCTAACAGCCGAGGTAGTAGTTTAGAAAAATGGACAACGGACAACCCAAACAGCAACATGTGATGTTCATTTTAGAAGTAACACTTATTTATCCTAAGAGTGGCTGAGTTATAATAACGATTGCTTTCAACAGAGCATATAAAAAACAATAAAACTATGAATGTCTTCACCTGAGCTCAGCAGATCTTTTGTCTTCAAGCACCTTGCACAATTCAACTTTAAGCCACACCACCTGTGTGCAATCAAATTAAAAGCGCTGGATAAAACTATTACCTTACTTTTCAGATAAATAAAAGATCATTCAAAGCAAGCTAGGCATGCCCTCTGAATTCAAAAAGACAAAGTTTCTACTACACTCAAATACCTTCTATACTTATTACGTGTACTAGCAGACAAAAAACTGAGAACAAAATCATCAAATCTTTTTAAAGACAAAAAAATGCAGAAAGAGGCATACCAAGAAAGACCCTCGAAATAGTCCCCATTAGAATATACCAGTTATGTTGCACTTTTAATGTATGTGCTCAAGATATTGATATCTAGTTGAACATTTTTATTATCAAATGAAAATAACAAACTATAGTCAATAGTTTTGGAAAATGTTAGTTATAGAAAGAATAAATATCATTTTGTAAAGCTAGTTATAATGAGTTGGTACCTACTACCTAAGTCAGAGTTTAACACTAAATTCTACGTCCCTCTTCAGTGACAATAATATAATAAAATCACAGACAGCTAGTTGAGCTAGTCATGGTAACAAAGGGTGATCAACTGAATGCTCAATGTGCTGCGGAACCAGGTCACTGAATCCAGCATGCTCTTCCAATACAACAGTCAGGTAAAAGACACTTATTGGCAGACTGGATCATGGAAGGGATAAGAATCAAATATAGTTTGTATGACGTTGGAAGAAACATATGATAGCTACCTGCTCTTCAAGATCTTTAGCAGAATCAATCTCGCCATTACCATTCAAGCTCATATATAAATCACCCGCATTAGCAGATGAAGAGTCCAAATGTGACACATCACCATTAATCTGTGTATCTACTTGTTCTGCTTTATCAGTTCCTATCATCATTGAACCTGGATCCTTTTTGAAACTATACAACTTCGAAGCTAGACCCTGGGGATCCTTCCAAACTCTAACTCCTCTCGATCTTTCTTCCAATGCCGCCTTGACAGCTGGTCGATGTTTATTTCTTAGTTCTTGTAATCGTGTTTCCTGAACGTTTTGGTAACCCATGCAAGCTGTCAAGACAAGTTGGCTGCTATCAAAAGTGGAGCCAGCTAGTGATTGAAGCAGGGTGACTGCATCTCCAGCATCCTTGGTTGTAACCAATGCAGGTCCTGCACAAAACTAAACAGAGATGAGTTTCTTCCTGTAAAGGCACCATTCCAGTATGCACAAAGCCCACAAGAGAGATATATCATATTTTGATTAAATATCAATAAACAAATTAAGAATATCACAATGCAGCACCATATAACTCCATTAGAGCAAGTGCAGTCCGGAAAAGCATTACACGATTTCCTTCAAAGAGAAGCACGTCCCAGACTCTAAGAACTGCAAGGAGATTAAGCTCATCAGTCTTACGAGTTATCAGTTTAAGGGAATAGCTTATAAGGAGAACCAGCGCGCTAAGCGTTCTGAGATGGCCAACCAAAAACAAATATTACACTCTTAACAGACAATGATATCTATTTAAAATGATATTTCAGTTAAGTATTGCAAGATTGAGGCAAAGAAACTGACCACTTTCCCATGGTAGCATATTCATAAATATTGTGAGGAACCATGGCCCAGTCACCCAGGCCACCTGCACTCCCAGGTAATCCAGATGGTTTACTGAGACACACACAAAATTATTAGGAGCAGAGAAATAACTGATCAGCAATCTCCTCAGGAAAGAATATGTAACAGAAAAGCAATCAAAAGGAACGAACCCAATTTGGGAAATTTTTCACGCACCAACTCCTCAAGAACAAGTTGGTCAACCTGAAAGATAGTAACACAAGAACCCATAATGTATTATGCCATTTGATCATGCTTCTGATTTAGAAAGACATAGTAAATTGGTGAACTTAGTTCTTATCTATACAAAGGATGCAAGCAAAATCCAAGAGTACCTGAGATTCTATCATTTCTTCTGAATAATAGCCATCAAAATAGTCATCTAGAATACCCATTAAAGTCCTGAAAGTCGAGCAACTTATTAGATTCGGTCTAGTCTAACCCAAATATACCTTGAGCTTTTAAATAAGGTCATGCATTGTATAGGAAGTGGAAACCCCACTCATGTGAGATCAGCATTTTACATACGCAAAAATTTTAAATAGTCAACTATGGGTCTAGAATACCATGCAAAAATATTGAACCAAGATTCCAACCCACCAAAAGGCATTTTCCTCTGGCATCAGAAGCAATAACAAGCCAGCAAAGAAATTCATGGCCTGCATGGATGAGAAATAGAATAAGCTGTGCAATAGGATGACATATTTGATTGAGGAGGATAATAGCATGGCTTTGGAAATCAAAGCACTTATTACAGGTTCATCTCAAAAAGGAATAAAACAAATCAGGCAACTTGGAATTGTCCAAGCAGTCTCAGTCATCAACATAGATTATACATGCATGTTTTCAGTACTTTCATGAAGAAAAAGAAGACACATTCACCACCAAACCACCCACACTGAATGAATCCTAAATGAACAGATAATGGCATGTGACTTCTTCTGTTGACCTAGGGCCTGGCCCACCAACAATGCTGCAGCCACGGAAAAAGGGAAGGAAAATTCGGGAAAAAAAGAAAGAAAGAAAAAGAATATGAAAACATTGGTGTGAAGAGACACAGAAAAGCAGCAGGATTGTGAATTTGTGGTAGAAGGTTATTATAGGATTTAAACTACAAACCACTACAAGGACAATCAAGAGGAGGATTTCAAAGTGGCTAACAGTAAAATGCGATAGCAACCAATTTTACAACAATTTCCACTCCTAACTGTCAGATGAGAAAACCTCAATGGAATAGAAATACCTGGCAATAGCCAACAGAGGGATTATGCCGGGCATATGCTGTAAGTAAACGCCTTAAAGCATTTCTACCATCCTCATCGAGAGCAGGATGACCAGGAAAAGTTCGAGGTAAATCCTGCATTACGGAAATGATGAAGTTGCATTTCTCATGGCAGTGATATGTACCCATAGAGTGGTACGTACTAAGCAGTAAAATGACTTCATAGAAAAAGAAGAATGAATAACCTTCTCAATCTGGCCTTTCCATTTTTCAGAGGCTCCCACAGAATCTAGATCTGACTCGTGATTCTTGTCCTCCAGTTCAGTACTTTTACTTTCTACATTAGTATCTGGAGCAAGCAAATTCTGATAGTATTTTTCCACTCGGCGTGCTCTAACACCAACAAAGGCTTGCCAGAGCTGTAATTTCAAGTGACAGAGTAAATAGAATTTGTACAAGAAAAAGCCGGAGGAGATCATCCAATTATGTATAACCTACCTCTCCCCTTAGGGCCATCGGGACACCTCCTTGAACAAGACATTCAAGTTCTTCCTTCCAAGGAGGTAGAGATTCATGACCAGCGGTCTCCGCGTCCAAAGAAGGAATACCATCAGTTCCAAGGATGTCTTGAATGGGGTCTGATTCTGATCTCTCCAAATCATAGAACTCTTCCTCAGAGTCGTCTTCAGATGCTCCTTTTCCAGGTCTAGATTCTTCAATGGAAGAAAGTTGCTTCCTCAAACCGGAGTCTGGCTCATTTTTAATCAAATTGTCCTTTTTCTTCACACGGGAACTCATCATATCCTCTATGGCACGAAGAGATGGTCTGATTTCTGTCCATATCTGTACACAATGAACCTTAGTTTCTGCTGCATATGGTGCCTCTTTATGCTCTTCGCTCAAACTGTCTCCATTTGTCTCATCAGCTTCAGCATCATTCTTGGAGCTATCGTCAGCTGTTACATTGGTCGACTCAACATTCGACTTTACAACATTAATTTTGTCAGACAACCCATTAGCAGCCAATTGAGCAGACTCACATTGTCTTTCCAGGAAGTCCTTCCACCTGTCTGACCTCTCCTCCTCTTCTTCCTAAAAGCACATCACAAGAATAAATGTACATTATTAATTAGTGCAAAGAAAAAGGAAAATCAGTTTCCAATTTGATAATCTTTTGGTTCATAATAAAATTAAGAAAATATAATGAGTTGCAGAAGAATAAGTTCATAGAGAGGAGGATTGGTAAACCTTGTAGATATTTGCGTACTCCCGGTATCTTTGTAAGTGTTGAGGTCTCACTGCAAACCCATAAGCGTCCCTGTTCATGCAAGTTCCGAAATCAATAATAGAACTCAAGCAATTATTATTTGAGTTCCAGTGGAAAGTCTCCTGTCTTTCCTTCATGCTTCCTTATTTTAAAGACAATAGAGGAATATTAAAATAGTTGGGAAAAAACCCGGATACGTACAGCAAAACATCTATCAGATATAGCTGCATTCATGTTCCTTCAACCAAATTTCCTTTGAGACAAAATAGGAACTTAAACAGAATCTCATCAAAGAAAGTCTCTCTTATTTCAGTCTTTTATCATATCGAACGTGGCAGTTATGATATCACCCATATGTTACATAAATTTGTTTGTGCACCACTATTTAAAAATTTCTCGTACTTTTGTTATTTGACACACCTTGGAACAGTCTCGAAAGACCTTCATCAGGACATCTAATTTGACATTTCATCTCAACCTTTGTAAGATTGGAAAAACAAATTCCCCTTTATTGTTTTAATTTACGACCAGTCAACCAAGTATGCCTCTTGGAACCATTGAAATGGAGGTTATGAACATGGTCAAATTATCAAGATATATGCTGTCCTTAAAATGGGTGAAACTAATCAGCTAATTACTTCAAACAGTGCGTACTAATTTATATCTCAACCTCTATCATTGCCCATAACTCATGAATTTATTAAATTCTCTCTCAAAAAGAGCAATTTTATCTGAAATGGTCTCAAACATGATTCATTACGACAGATGGTACAATCAGTTTGGATCTTTTATTGCAAATTGGTGTCACGTCTCCCGTTGCACTGCATTTACACACGTAACATATATGAAATCCGCATCATCTATATATTTAAGAAAAGATTTTACACACATGATGGCTTGTATATATCAATTGCAATACAATACAAGATACAACATCAATTTACAATAAAAAGTCCGGACTGCTGTAGAACCAAAGTAAGAACCCGAAATCATCACAAAATCTATAAACACAAAACTCTCCCTTTAAAATGGCTACAAGGTTAGCAATAGAGTGACAGATCAAAAAGAAAGCAATGCAAGAATCCCAAGTAAAAAGTCAGTCGAATCGAGTCCAAGAAAACGAAAATGACGGACACGTGAAGAAATGCCAAAGCAAAGATAGCGCACCAAGTCAATCGCCATACCTCTTGTGATCAAAAGAAACTACAGGAGCCGGGTTTAGGACAACTTCCGCCGCCGCCCCTTTCGCCTTCATCGTCGGAACCGATATCTAAAAACCCAACTCCAAGATCTCCCTTTTTATCCGGGACGAGCCCGATTGATCTATTCACGCTCCCCCTGAAATCTCTGCAACAGAACAAACCGTATAGTCAATAAATGACGAAATGGGTCTCTTATTTTCTCGTTTCTTGGCTCTGTCACCCTCACTCAGTAAGCAGCAACTTTGACACTAGTGTGTGGGGGTGGGGTAGGGGGGTAGTAGTATCACATGGAAAGTGCGAGTTTACCGTCACAGAGAAATCTTCCATGTGAAGGAGTGATTTCTTAGCACGGAATTCGAGTGGGAATTCTACAAAGTTGAGTGAAATTGCAAATTGCAGGCAAAAAGTTAATCAGAGATCTGAGTATCGAAAATCTGCGAGAACTATTCACAATCAGAGCTGCAAAGGAGTTCTTGCTCTCTTGTCTCTCTCTCTCTCAATTTTGGCTAGTATTTTTTTATGCTACACTCCAAAAGGTTGAAAAGTTTCAATTTTTTGGGAGATTTTTCTTTTTAATCATGTAAAGACAAAGATGGATATGAATAAATAGGAGTATATCTATATATGTGTATTATAAATAAAATTTACAAAGTAAATATTATTTTCTTTAAATCAATTTTATAGTTTACTATGTTTAGAAAAAGAATAAATAATTTTACATATATAAAACAAATATTTTTATTTAGTATAATTTGCATAATCTCAATACAGTACAAAATTTATTTAGACTTTTTTGTGCATTCTTATATTTTCGTGTGATTCGGTTTGAATGTGTTTGAGTTGAATATTGTACATCTCATATTAGATTTTAGATTGTGATATACATCAGAGATTTAATTCAACTTACCTCTTTATTCTTTGGAATGAAGCCTTAATTAATGGATAACTATATATTATTTTAAATTTTTTGAAAATATTAATTATGACAACTTAAATAAAACTTTAGTAATATTTATAATAAGATGAAGTGATGGTCAATCATAATTGGCCCGTCTGCAATCCATGTAGAGCCCACAAATACATTTTAAAAGTTTCAAATGCTTTAGCCAAGTAATGATTTTTCCCCTTTTTTATTTCAAAAACACTAGTTACTCAAACTATTTTTTTTTTCCTTGAAAAAGTTAGAGGTTAGAAATGATGGTAAAATAATATCATAATTGATGGAGTAAAAATAAATTCATACGTAGAATTACCGAAATACCTCCGAGCATGCATGCAATTACCAAAATGCCATTAGGTAGTTATTTCTTGTAAGTTAGTGGGGTGGAGTTAATTACTAAGATGCCCCCAGTGATTAGATTGTAGCCGTCAGATGAGGGCAGTTGGAGGGTAAAATTATCTTTATGCCCCTCCTCATTCACTATAACTAGAACCCTAAATCCATTGTAAAGGACACTTTTACTACTTTGGAAATAATACTCTTGAGAAGAATTCTCAAGTTTTTGAGTTCTTGACTTGTAGTTGTGTAATTGTGCTTGGATCGGGAAGTTGATCGGGAAGGTTACTTAAAAGAATTTGTGGGGCAAACGAAACAAGAGCTCTAGGAAACCGCCTTTGGAGGCAGGCACATGGCACGTGGGAGTAAAGTAGGAAGCGGAGCAAGCTAGCAAGGATAACCTCCTAACTGTTGGAGTTGTTGGGGTTATCTCGGGAGGCCCAGCAGGGGAAGATTCAAGGCAAGCTGGAAAGGCTGCAGTGAGAGCAGCGGGACACAATGCCAACCGCGTCATTTTCAGTGAGGTTGCAGCAGCGTCACCAGCAGGTCCAAGAATGAGGCGGAGTATGAGGCACTAAGTGCAGGTGGAAAGCTGGCTTTCACCGTGGGAGCGGCGTATGTGAGGGCGGATAGCGACTCCCAACTTGTGGTCAAGCAAGAGAATGGAGATTACGAAGCTGGAGGAGCATATGACCAAGTACTTAGCAAACATCCAAGCATTGAGAAGGAAGTTCAACGAGTTTGCCCTAGAACAAATTCAGCTTCATTGGCTCCTTTGGAGAGCAGAAGAATAACCCTACTAAGACAAGAGCGACTCGAAGTGGATGTTGTGGGGGGAAAAGTCTTGACGGCGAAAAGAGCTTCATCAAGCTGGAAAGAAGGTCTGGAGGAATACTGAAAATTTGAGATTTTGCCTCAAGACCCCAAGGAAGCAAGGATAATTCGAGTTAGGTCAACTAAGTTCACGCTAATTGGAGGTAAGTTGTACAAGAGAGGTTTTTCACAAACCACATCTCCAATACGTCAATGGGGACAAAGCAGAGTATGTTCTACGAGAGAGCCATGAGGGAAGTTGCGGTAATTATTCCGGAGGCAGAGTGTTAGCATGAAAAGCCCCGCGGAGAGGACACCTCTGGCCTACAATGCGTAAGGATGCTTGGGACTAAGTGAAGAAATCCTAGGGTGCCAGGAGCATACCAACGTCACTCACGTCCCAGTGGAAAATATGGGACCATCGCAACACCACATTCTGACGGGCAGGCGGAAGTAACCAGCAGGATAGTCTTCCAAAATTTTAGGCCGAGGCTGGAGAAAGCTAAAGGGAATATCGAACAACCCCACGACGAGGCACGGGAGAGTCCCTGTTCAATCTAGTCAATGGGACAGAAGCACTCGTTCCGGTGGACATAAGGGAGGAAACACTTAGGGTGTGACAATAGGAACCAATCGGCAATGACAAACAAAGGCGAGCTGACCTGGATTTCTGGAGGAGCTTAGGAGTGGCGCGAAGGAAAGGAGGGGAGCCTACAAGGCATTAATAGCATAGGTCCGCAATGTCAAAGTACGACATCGCGAGTTCGAAGTCGGAGATCTGGTATTAAGGAAAGCTGACGCGACAAGAAACATTGCCAAACTGGACGTCAAATCGGTAGGACCGTATCAAGTTGTGGAGATAGCAGGAGGTGGAACTTATCGCTTGCAGAGAATGAACGGGAAGGAAGTACCACACACATGGAATATTGCTAACCTCAAGAAACATTTTACTTAATGCTTCGTATCTCTTTTCAAACGCTTTGTAACCCAGAATTACGATAATGAAATATCCACCTTTTTATCTACTTGTTGTGGGTTCATTATTAATACTTTATTTAGCAATAAAGGGGGATGGCCCCTCACATTAGTACTTTATTTAGCAAGAGAGGGGGATGGTCCCTCACATTGATACTCTTAGAGGGGAATGGCCCCTCATATTGCTCATATTGATACTCTTAGAGGGATGGCCTCTCACATTGCTCACATTGATACTCTTAGAGGGGGATGTCTCCTCACATTGCTCCCATTGATATCTTGTTTAGAAAAGGGGGATTGCCCTCATATTGATGTTTTATTTATAAGAGGGGGATTGCCCTTTACATTGATATTTTGTTGAAAAGAAGCTACTTAACATAATAAGCAATAGAGAAACAAAGTCTGATAACATAGTAAAAAAGAACTCCTACAAAATTCCCATACGACAAGGAATTCCAACAAAGTTTCAAAATATTTCGACAAACGGAACTGCTAAGAAATTCTCCAAACGACAAAGAACTCTCCACGAAGTTCCAGAATGTTTCAACCAAAGGAACTTCTACAAAGCTTCCGAAGAATTCAACGTGACGCATCGCAACGCGGTGCAGTTCGACGCGATACGATACAGTGACGCATCGTGACGCGAGGTGATTCAAACATGGCGCGTCACAAATTCAACATGACGCGTCGCAACGCGAGGTGATTCAAACATGGCGCGTTGCAAATTCAACATGATGCGTCGCGATGCGAGGTGATTCAAACATGGCGCATCGCAAATTCAACATGACGCGTCGCGATGCGAGGTGATTCAAACGTGATGCAACGCAACACAATTACGACAACCACTGGATGTGCTAAACCCCCTCGCCCCCATGGCGATTCGTGAGGTTGCAGAGGATGAGGGAGCAAGCAAACCTCGTCTTCCTTCCTTGACGGGAGACGAGGAAGGAATAACTGTAACATCCACAAAGTATTCTACATAATTGTGGGACTAATTGATATTATAAAAAAAAAATCTAAAATGATTAGTAAATAAGTTATAGATTAAAATTTGAATATATTAAAATATAAGGGTCTCAATTGCAACTTTATAAAGTTCTAGGGTTGAAACTATATACATTTATAATATCAGGGGATCAAATTGTAAATTTTATCAAAGTCATATAAAAAAAAATAGAAGAAAGATAAAGTGAATTGGAGACAGCTACGTTTTGCTGCCACTAATTTTGCAATTAGAGCTAGCAAATGGCACACTACCCTTGGACCTATCTAGCATTATAATAAGAGGCATAAGATTTGGTATTATTTAATTGTTAAAGATGCTCAGCAAAACACTTCCATCTCCGTTTTTGCTTCTTAAAACAGGTATCAGATAATTTCTTTAATTTACTAATCATTTCGTATAATTATATTATTCGGTTAATGAATTTATTAAATGCAATTTTTACTACTCGATTTAATATTTAATCGGAAAATTTGATGCATTTGATTATTTATAAATTAGTGATGGGTTAAGTATTCCATTCGATTAAGCGTGTTTATAGTTAATTAATGGAATTACTCAATTTATTAGATTTCAGTCATCGCTATAATTTATTTATCCAATTTGATCGAATTTATTAACCAGATACTTAAATATATATATATAAATATATATGTGGATATTTTATTAATTAATAGAAATATTAGAAAATTATAATTGAGAAGTATTGCATTATTAGAAAGGAGTCACAGGCAGTGAAATTTTTCTGTGTAGCATATGCTCTGTAATTCATGATTTTCTCGAGATACGGTGATCCAAATTTAGTTATTCTTATAGTAATAAAAACTTTAAGATGTCTACTAAAATTTTGTAATTTTGATCAGAAGCTAAATCTTCCGTTTAAATTGGTAAAATAAGAAAAACATTATGTTGCCCTGTTTATGTGATAATGCAGACTAGGTGTAGTAAAAATCCTATAACTTGAGCTATGAAGGTTCAGTTTGTGTTATTATTTTGTAAACTGAAACTAGAAATACTTAAAATTATATTTTGAAAATATTATAAGCTTTGGAATAGTATATGATTTTTGAGATAATTTTAAAATAGAGTACACGAATTTGCTACAGTTCAGATCAGGATGTACTAAAATCTAAATAACTATTTATATATGAATCCAATTCATATGATTCTTTATTTGAATAAAACTAGAAATATAAGAGTGTGTATTTGAAGTAAAAATGGTCCTGTGGGAGTTGTATTTTGGACTCGGGAAAATTTGCAAATAGGTACAATGATTCTGTAAAGAAAAGCATACACAGTAGTATAAGGGGTTTTTAACAAAATTAATTTCTATGATTTAAGATACAAATTATACATTGTTGGAAATATTAGGACATATAGTTTATCATATTAAACCAGTTTTTAAATTGGATAATTGTATTTAAAGTTATGATTGAAGTAGTGAGCAATGCTCATGATGGGTGGAGTAGCAAGTTCCACGGCGGAAAGGAAAATTTTAGAAATATAAACACTGACTTTCATACAGTAAGATATATACCAATAGAAAGATAATGAGTCTACATTATGTAGAAGAAAACGGATTAATTCCGAATTTTATAGAATGAGATATTGAAAGATTAGTAGGAAGTGCACAAATATGCTTAATGTTTTATCATGATTTTAGAACGTCCTCGATTTATTGATTCTACATATTATAGCCTATTATAGGATGCAGAGATAAAGTAGAGAGTTGTTCAACTCCTTATTTTTACTAACGTAATCGTTTCGGAATTTGAGGTAAGTATAGTTAATTAGATTTATATATATAAGTATATATGGAGTATACTTGTTTGTTGTAAACTTGACTGGTATTTGTATATGCTTATTTGGATTACGTGGTTATTCTATGAAGTTGTTGTTATGTGTTATTCGCGATTATTAATGTATTATAAAGATTGATAGATGCTTATATTATATTCTATTATTGCATGGAGTTGAACGAAAAAGTCAATTATGAGTATATCGTTAAATTGAGATAAAGAGTGACTTACCTAGTTGGGGAACATAGTCAATGGTTTTTGATGGGGCGATGGATGACAATGTGATTGATGATGTGATATGAGAAAAATGAATATAAGCTAGGTACCATGGCGCGTAGGGTACCGGGGTATTTCGAGTAGCAGGGAATATCCTGTGCTAATAACTACACACTGGGGTGGTGTGGGGATGCCATGTTCAATGTGACGTCCTGTGCTGATATTGCTACACACTCAGATAGTGTGGGGATATCACATTCGACGGGTATCCTGTGCTTATATGATATGACATCGATTGAGATGATGAGGGTCGGCAGAACCATTGACTGAAGCACTCCAATTAGAGTAAGTAGGGCCCTAAGAATGTAAATTGTGATTTTAGATATTGTACTGTGAATTAATGTCTGATTGATGTATGGATTGCTTTATAGTTTTCTTGTGATTATATATATATTGAATATTCGTTGATTTGTAGCATGACATGTGTCTATGAATGTACATAGATGATTAGCTATACTTATTGAGTAGGTAGCTCATCCCTTTGCCAACATTTTTCAGGAGATAGGTCGCAGTGCTAGCCGGATTGGATTATAAGCCTTGCCCCTAGTCTTATTAGGTGGGTCAGCAGTGACATCTTGGGTTGAGATCTCTAGCTACATAACTAGAGATATTAGGTTTTTGATTGAATTTTGTATTTTGAGATTTATTGGTTTTAATATAAAATTCTTGTCGAACGGGTTTAATTAGGGATGATGTATTATAATTAGTGGTGATAAAGTATAGTGCCATAGGAGGTGTGACAATAACGAATTATGACACTAGTCGCCAACAAAGCTTCTCGCTACAAGGATTGTTGAAAGAGCGGATCACACTAAAAATTTACAACCACTGAGGAAAAAATTAGAAGTACGAGCCCTTGACAACCTTCCTAGGGATAAGCAAAATATCGAAAGCCTCAAGAGAGGGAGTTACACCAAGATCCCAAAACGTCAGAAGAAATCCATTAAAGTATGCGAGAGAAGTAGGAATGTGGAGAGGGCGGCCGAGGCATAGTGCCTCGACCAGATTCTGGCTGAGGTACGCCTCAGCTAGCTCTGGTCGAGGCGCGTCGCCTCGGCCAGGATTAGGCTGAGGCGGATTGCCTCGGCCAGATCTTGGTCGAGGTGACGTGCCTCGACCAGATTCGGGTTAAGGCACGCTGCCTCGACCCGCCACCACCGTGCTCCCGACGGCGCACCTCAGTTTTTCTCCCGTCATCACTAGACATCTTGTTTTTTTTTTTTTTTGGACTAACATTGAGTGACCTCTTTGGTTGTATAACGAAATTACTACAAGAAAAAAGAAGGGAGGAAGAGCTATACACTCGAACCAACACGTTTTTCGATTTTTTTTGGAATATGACTGAGACCAAGAAGACAGACAAAACAAAAGCAAAATGAAGAAATCAGAATGTTCCACGTAGTTTATAAAGAAGACAAGAAGAATCCTGGCAGAGAAAGGAACTTATATCAAGAAGGGTCCTAAGAGGGAAGGAATTCATAGCAAAAGTAGAAGGTCGAGAAAAGAAATTGCATCAAATACAAACTGCTTATTGGAACTTCCAAATTTTCCAAATGTATTTGGAAGTTGGGGGGCTGCTGATGGAGTAAAAACAAATTCATACGCCGAATTACCGAAATACCCCCAAGCATGCATGCAATTACCAAAATGCCATTAGGTAGTTATTTCTTGTAAGTTAGTGGGGTGGAGTTAATTACTAAGATGCCCCTAGTGATTAGATTGTAGCCGTTAGATGAGGGGCAGTTGGAGGGTAAAATTGTCTTTATGCCCTTCCTCATTCACTATAAATAGGGCCCCCAAATCCATTGTAAAGGACACTTTTTAATACTTTGGAAATAATACTCTTGAGAAGAATTCTCAAGTTCTTGAGTTCTTGACTTGTAGTTGTGTAATTGTGCTTGGATCAATTGCTTTCCGATTTTCACCCCATCAATAATAATATTTTTCTCTAAGGAATTAGTTATAATTACATAATGAATTTTAATTGTGAACATCAACACCCACATATTGGTGAGATACGAACCTATGAAGCCTCATTTTGCCAATTAAATTAGGTCTCATTAGCCAAATAAAACTTGTCCACATATTATTACTTTTACCAATCTAATTTGGAAATAAAACTCAGAGGGTGTTTGGTTAAATTTATTTCAAAACATGTTATACATTAATAAATCTTACAAAATACTTTGTAAGCGTATAAGATGTTAATCTTATTTTATAAATAAGATGTTAAAGTACTTGGATAAATATCACTATGAGCAATATTTTCATAATCGAATCAGCCATGTCACTGGATCACTGGTCCAACTAGAATAAAAAAACCGATCGACTCATATCCTATTATATATGTATATATATACACACATAAATATAAGCAATCATTATATATCAATTAATTAAGCAAAAATATGAGAAAAATAAAAGAAAACTTAAAATAAATATATGTAAAAAAACCAACAACATCAATACATGTGGAAAAAAAATTGATACATAATACTAAAGAAGAGAAATAAAAAAAAAAAAGCATTTGCATACATAATATTGAAGAAGATGAAGGGGTAAATTACATTTTTTGTCAGATAAGTTGATCCATTTCTAATTTTAGTCCCATACTATGAGAAATTCTCACATTACATCCCATATGTCTATTTTTTTTTTTCTAATTTCAGGACCAAAAGGGGCTTTTCGTTAATTGCAAGCGGCAGAATCGTGATGCCATGCCTCCGTTAAATTTTTCAGGGTAAATTATATTTTTGGTCCCATAAGTGGACCCATTTCTAAATTTGGTCCCATACTGTGGGAATTCACACATTATATCTTATATGTCCATGTTTTTCCAATTTCAAAAACCAAAAAGGGATTTTCATTAATTGCTTATGACAAAATGAAGATACATATCTTAATTTACAACCTAATATTGCCAAAAATTTAAAAAATTAGGGGGCGCAATGAACATTTGCCCCTACCACAAACAAAACACATCCTCACAAATAATGAGGGAAATCATCTTCTTCTTTCTTAGTCATCTTATAAAAGCTTATTTCTTTCGTTTTTCTTTCATTTACTAGGAACCAAAAAATTAAACATGGTTGCAAAGGATGAAGTGTTTTGCCACTGTGGAAAGGCTACAAGTTTTACAACCTTGTGGACCTACAACAACACAGGTAAAAGGTTTTTTTGGTGTTCGAATAAAAAAAGTGGGTGTGAATTTTTTGCTTGGGAAGACCGACCGATGTTTGCAATAAAAAGTGTTATCATACCCGGATTGCTTAGGAGGTTGAATAGAATGAAGGCAAGATTTCACAGATGAAACAATGACAAACTATTTTAATTTATGCTTTGGTTATTTCATGGCTTATGGTGTTGGTTAAAATATCGCATTTGTTGAAATTTCCTCATTGTTTGTGAGAATATGTTTTATTTCTGGTGAGGATGAATACCCATTTTTTTATTTTTTTTGCAAATATTAGGCTGTAAATTATGAGATGTAATCTTCATTTTGCCATTAGAAATTAACGGAAAGCCCCTCTTGGTTCTAAAATTGGAAAGAAAAGAAAAAGACATTTAGGATGTAATGTGTGAATTCCCACAATATGAGACCAAAATAAAAAACGGGTCCACTTATGGGACCAAAAATATAATTTTCCCTCGCATTTTAACGGAGGCGTGCGAGTCACGTGATCCTGTCATTAGCAATTAACGAAAAAGCCCCTTTTGATCCTGAAATTAGAAAAAGAATGGACATATGGGATATAATTTTGTGAATTTCCCACTGTATGAGACCAAAATTAGAAAGGGGTTCACTTATGGGACCAAAAATGTAATTTACCCGGAAAAAAAAGGGGAGACAATACATTACCTTTTAAGATTTGGGAAGGAGTTGAATTTGATTTTAATCAAATAGAGGTAGCAAACGGTGCCTCCATATATATATATATACATATATATATATATATATTTAAAAAAAATCCCAAAAATTGGAAAAACATAGAAAAAAAAGAAAGGAGTAGATGAAGAAAAAAGAGAAGAAAAACCCTTAAAAGTGACTTATTCCCACATTGAAAAAGCTTAGAAGCTTAAGAACTTTAGGTTATAAATAAGGAAAAGCTTAAGCCAAGCTTATTGAAGTATAAGCCAAGTTTAAACACTTGGCCTATAAATAAGGAATATCTTAAGCCAAGTTTATTGTCCCACATTGGAAAACATAAGCTAAGTTTAAGTACTTGAAGCTATAAATATAGAAAAGTTGAAGTCCAAAAAATTTTACATTTCACTACATTTTTCATTTTCTTTAAAAAAAAAGTAAGGTCAAAATCGATTTTTACCAGGTCACTGGGCGATTGGTTTTGACCGCTTTGCACCGATTTTGAGCTTATGAACAACCCGGACACATGGCCAATTCTTGGTTCAACCGGTTAAGCCGTCCAATCCCATTCGATTTTTAAAACATGGAATATGAGCTTATAACATGTTAATAGTGGCAATTTTGTAAATTAGAACCTCGTTTACTTGCTGATTAGCTAAGTAAAGAAAATAGTATGAACTGGTAATGTTTTACTTTGGGTAACAGGGGCTCGAGATAATAGCCTAAGCCTGGCTACTTTGACTGTCTTACTCCATAACTCAACCCACCAAAAGTGGTGAGTGGAGTTATTCAACACAATAGCCTTGCCCTCTTTCCCCGCCTCTCCAATTCCTTCTTCCTCGCCCATTGTCCCTCCGTCCTCTGCTCGTCGCGCTCTGCCCACCGCCCCCTGCCTTCTTCCCCCTCTGCCGTCGGTGACCCCCTCTATCTTCTTCCTCGCCACCCTATCCCTCGTCGCCCCCCCCCCCCAACAACATTCCTCAGGCTATGTATTCTTTTTTTTTTTCCTATCTAAATCAAAAAAAATTAGAATTAGACTGAGACAAGTGATAATAAGTAAAAGAATTGCACTGCATCACACACTCCATGCCCCGCTTGATCTCGGTCGAATACTCGATCTCAATAGTTAGCCCGGGGTAGCTTTGAAGATTCCCAACAAGCTTGATCCAATTACTCATCCCAGACAATGAGGTCCTTGAGAAGAGAGCAAACGTGAGTCTAGCCGGGATAGTCCCTGGCAAAGATCCTCCGATGCTTAAGTCAGATAGTGTTCGAGATAGAGAAAATTGACCAAGATTAGCTCCAGTTGTATTAAATGCAAAACGTATCTGTAATAAATGAGGGAGTCATCTGTTTGTAGGGCCATGTGTACAGAGTTATCCGGTTCACGTGGCACAATCCTGGTGATTCCTTAATAATAGATCGAAGGCATCTGGTGGATCTACGCGGCTAGGTCGATAGTCCGGGTTGGGTCGAGGGTACCGACTCGACTGGAAGGTGCGTGGATCCCGTGACATAGGTGTAATTTATGTCCTTTTCGAGGGTATTTTGGGAATAAGGGGAGTAACCCTCATCATTACTCTTCCACTTCTTCGAGTGCAAGTATTGCACTTGGATAAGTTGAAACGTTTTCCCCCTTGAGCTGTGATTGCGCACCGTCAGATTGAAGTGACATGGCCTCATGGTGGCTGTTCGTTGTTGGGCACGCCTTTTCATGATTCCTTCCTATAAATATCCGCCCATTTGACTACATTCTTCACCGGTCAACACTCTGCTCTCCTGCGCTCGAGGTCTCCAACGATCCCTACCTTCGATCTCCTGTTCTTCCAAGGTATCCTCGATGGTCTCTTCTAGTTCCTCTTCTTCTAGTTCGAGCTCTTCTAGCTCAGGTGCATCTACGACTTCTCCCAGTCCGTGAACAAGTTGGACTCATCGTTCCTTGCCACGGGGCTGGTACATCGACCGCGATCTCACATGAGGTTGTAGTTGATGAACCACCTCTGGAAATAGTATACATTGACTCCCCCCAACTCCCAGCGACGTTGGAAATGCAAACTTAGATATTCAACCTGTTGATGATATCGAACCTTTAGAAGTTGATCCGGAAGAAGTTAGGGATAATCCATTAGCGATTGAACCCGAGGTAGCTGCCCTCGGGCTCGACGAGGTTCCTGCTGCCGTTAAGTTTCAAACCATGTTGGATAGAAATCCTTGGGCGGGAATAGTTAGCAAGGTTAAGACTCCCATCGACCGTATTAAGGCCAAATACTTCATCCCTCATGATTATGAGGTTCTTCTTCCTAGGTCCTTTGATAGAATGCATCAACCCCCTGAGGGTTTTAGCGCCTTCTGCCTCGCCACCTCGACGCTGGTCTTCGTTTCCCTCTAGCTCGACCAGTGGCTAGAATCCTTAGAGGTTTGAACGTTTACCTCATGCAACTAGTTCCCAATTCCGTTCGCCATATCATACTGTTTGTGGTCGTGATGCGTTTTATGACCTCGAGCCTTCCGTTGAATATTTTTGGTCCTTGTATAGTTCTTCCAAATCTATCAAGTCAGGCGAGAGGGGCTTCTTTGCCGTTCATCTTGACTATAGGTTTCTAGATGATCTCCCCTTGAACACCGGTCCTTGGAAGGAGAGGTTTATTTTCATTCGATCTCTCCTAGGTTATCCTTGGCCTTTTCCTACAGAGTGGTGGATCACTAAACCATCTCCCGTAACTCATGGTGGTGGTCTGGAGAGCGACCTGATTCGAACAATTACCTTGTACTATTACAAGCGTAAACCTCTTTTAGAGGATAAGTGCTAAAGCTCGCGGGTCTCACTCTAGCCCCCCTTCGAGTTAGGGGTTCCTTAGGTGATTTCCCGTTTTTGCTAAATTTTGCATGTCTTCAGGTCGCTTTCTCTCTCTCTCTCTATTCTTTTTTAACTCAAACTTGTTTAGTTTTGCAGGTGAGCACATCATGAATGGTCAAACCCTCAACCGTATTCGCTCAATGCGGGGGACACTCCCTTTTCATGTCGTGGCCGAGTTTGAGGAGACCGAGGGTAGCTCATCAGCAATCCCCTCTGTGGAAAGTCAAGCCGAAGGTGCTGGTAGCGGATCTTGACAAGTTTCTTCCATTCCTAAAGCGGTAATCGAACCAACTCCTGAACCACTTGAGATCACTCAGGGTTCTCCCCCTCGTGCTCCCACCCCAAAGCCCTTCGTACTGCTGCCTCGGGTTTGAAGAGTGACGAGATCGAGCCCGGTAAAAAAGAAGGTGACGGGGAGCCCTAGACATCCAAAAAGCGTAAGCAGAAGCACAAGAATAAGAGCAAAGATTTGCGCTCGAGCAAATCAAGTAAGAAGAGCAAGTCTTGCTCGAGTGATAAGGCCAAGAAGAAAGCTACGAAGGATGCCAATGAGGTCGAGGGCTTCAAAATGCTCCAGGAGATGCAGAACCGGTGGAAGGCTAATCACGAAGAGCTGCGTACTTCTTCTCGGGTTGCTGAAATGGTGGGTGAAAAACGCGTCCCTAACTGGGCCATTTCCAACCAAAGTTCTACTATGAGGTTGCATGTTGGGCAGGCTTCTTGGGAGCTTTTCCAAGCGATTTTGTGCAACCGTGATCAAGTTCTGCTAGGCCGACAGTCCCACACTAAGGTCGAGGAGCACTTTGCTCATTGCATGATGCAGGTATTCCTTTGCTCAATTTCTTGGTGCTTACGGTTTTGCTCCCCTTTGGCATTTCTAATATGAGCCCTTCGCAGGCTTGCGCTTTTGGACCTAACTTGTCCTTAAAATGCTCCCCCTTCTGCGAGGACAAGAAAGCTCTGGTCTCATCGAACACCGCCCTCCTGGCTGAGGTCAAGGCCCTTAAAATCAACTATCAGAGATGAAGACTTCCAGCGACGTGAAGATCGCAGATTTAGAGGCTCAACTTCAAAGGTCTGCTGACGAAGTTGTAAACGCTCGACTGAAGGCTTTAGATGTTAGAATAGGTGACCAGAAAGCCAATAGGTTTGGTGTTTTGTAACCTATTTGACAACTTGATGTAAATGTAATATTATGTGATGAATAAAATGAGTGTTCGTCACCAATGGTACCTTCTTTGTTGCGCTCGTTTCACATATGTTAAAAACGGTGTTTTACTTATATCGTAACAAAGCCCAGAGACCACGGTTAACAACTCATGCAGTTGGGCCACGCATTGGATGGTGGTCATGAAACAAACTGATTAAGAGTTGGGTTTAAAATGTTCCAAGTCAAGAACCTCGAGACAGGGCATCGAGAGTCCTATAGAGACTTGCATCAAGAGTCGTGTTCATTGGATGAGTGCCGTGTTTCATCGGCGACAGGCGTGGGACGCCTACACGATCTTGATGGGTTGGTCGCCTGGGGCCGAGGCGACTGGACTGACTCGCGGGGATCATCATATGGAAGCCTTGGAGGCTTGGTCGGTATGATTGGATTTTCCCGGTTTCGATAGTACGGGAGTAGTCCTCAAACTTGAGGAACCATGGCAGTCACGTGCACAGGATGACTGTATCTTGGATCTGGCGAGAGGTGATCATTCTGTAAGATGATCATTATAAGCCTTCTCTAGTGCAGTCTGAATGTGTAGAGAGGATGGTGGGTTTCAAGAAGAGGATTTGTCCCATGTCAGTATGTGATAGAGGTATCTCCTATGCACTTGGAGACATGTTCATGCTGTTTAAAGCTGTGACCATAGTGGTTGGTCGAACATGGAATGGTTTCCTATGTCGACGCAATGAAGCATGTGTAGTCTCGAGTATTAAACATAGATGCCTAGTCAAGGATGTGAACCGACGCCAAATTCCATACCCTAGACTAAGGCCGAGAGACGGTAGACGGAAGGACCATACCCATACGGAATCGGCGCTTAAATGTTCACGCCAACATTCACCTAGTCTCTAGTCCCATGGATCGTTGCTAGACGGCTACCCATGGTAACGGGCCCTTGTGGGACACAGGCCCAAGTCTACCGAGGGTGAACCTAAAGGGTCACACACAAATCACCAGAGAAGGTTGAGAGATTGACTTGGAGTCAATCTCGAAGGATAAATAAGTAATTGGATTACTTAAGGGACTATCCATTGGATGGACAGGCCGATATTGTATCGGGCCCTCGTTTAATCGGTAAATGGGATTTATCGATTAAATATGGAAAGTCGAGATATTGGATCTTTTGATTGGATTGAAAGATCAACGAGAATTATTTAAGTGGACATTAAATTGGGTTTAATTTTGGGTTTGTCCTAACTGGATTATGGTAAAACCCAATCCGTTAAATTTTGACCCGAGAGGAGAATTAATTCCTATTTTGGAATAGGAAGAAGTTGGACTTCTTCCCTAATTGAGCATGGCCGAAAATGCTCCCTTGGAGGAAGCAAAATTCAGCCATGTTGCATGCTAGGTGGTGGTTGACTTGTCTCTTTTGGTAAGAGACAAATTAACTCCAATCAAGCCCTTCCCTTTTGGTATGATTTGATCATACCTTAATTGTTGGTAGGCATGATTGAAGAATTAATGGTGATTGATTGGGATGAATCTAGACATCCTAGGATGAATCTAGACACATTCCAATAATCACATTAATTAAGTATATATATGAGTATATACTAACACCTTATGCAAGAGAATCATAATTCATCTTTTCCAGGAAAAGAAGAACCAAAATTCGGCCTTCTCTCTCTCTTACTATTGTTCTTCACTTGATCTTGGATCAAAAGGGAAGAACAAAGTAGGTTTAAGAAGAACACTAACTCATAGTGTTTATCTTCTTAAACCAATTTCTTCATAAACCCATTTTCTTCTAGCAAGGAGAACGTGAGTTTTCTTGCGATGTAGTGTAGATCACCTTTGGAGAGTTCATACGTTTGGACTTTGTGAACATTCGGAAGAAGTTACAAAGCTTGTAGCCGTACGCACTTGAAAACTACGAAGGTAACAATTTATTACGCTTTCATTGTTTTCAATTCATCTATGCCCTATGTATAATACGTGCCTTAGTATTGATACATCTTACATCGAACTCTCGGTTGAGCACCTAAGGGTACACCCCTTGGGATTACGTTTATTTATTTGTTTAAATTTACGTATTTTTCCATGCTTCTCGCTTCTGCTCGCGCTCCTGGGCGGATCCGCTTGTCCTTCATTAGATGAGGGTGAGCAAAAGGGCTTTGGTCGAGGTCGTGCTGAAGGGTTTGACGAGGGCTTACTGGAAGGCCGCACCAGGTACCTTGTATCTGACGAACACAAGGCTTTACTGGCTAGCACTCGAGTGGATGGGGCCCGTGACTTCATGAACTCTTCTGCTTTTGGGATTGAAGGACAAGCGGATCCGCCCGGGAGCGCGAGCGGAAGCGAGAGATGCGGAATTTAACGGTATTTAAAACTCAAATCATAATAAAATGTCCCAAGGGGTTCCCTTGGGTGCTCAACCGGGCGTTCGATGTAGAATATAATAACGTAAAGCAAGTATATCATAGGCACATAGATAATCATAAAAAAAAAACTACATATAAATAAATAGGGTTACCGTTCTTGTTATCTTCCGTGCACCGCTACTAGCGTTGTTCCCTCTCAAGTGGATGGCGAACGTTGACCAAGATTCAAAGGTATGAATCCTGTAACGTAGTCCACACCACACCGGGAGAAGTCATATTTTTTTCGCTAGAGAAAAACGGACCTAAGAAGATGAGATCAAGACAAGGATTACACTATCGTATTAGTGTATCCTTCTTAATCTAGCTTTGTTCCTCAATTAATCCTAAATCAATGAAGCAACAAAGTGAGTGGGATAGAGAGCAAGAGAGGGGCCGAAAATGAGAGAGAAAAAGATGAATAATGATTAATCCTCTTGTTGATGATTGTATATACTCATATATATACATCATTAATGTCACTATTGAATGTGTCTAGGTTCATCAAAGGGACGTCTAGATACATTCCAATCAATCCTATTTAATTTTAAATCAAGCCGACCACTTTACAAGGTATGGGTAAATCATACCAAGTAAAGGAGGCTTGATTGGATCATTAATGTGATTATTGGAATGTGCCTAGGTTCATCCAAGGGATGCGCATACATTCCAATCAATCCCCATTAATCTTCAATCAAGCCTACCACTTTACAAGGTATGATTAAATCATACCAAGTAAAGGAGGCTTCATTCAAGTTGATTTGTTCCTTTCCAAAAAGGAACAAGTCAACTACATCAATCAAGGCCATCCATTTTGGGAGAAGTCCAACTTTTCCTAATTCCAGAAGTGGAATTAAGATATCTCTTGTGCCAAGATTTAATGGACCGGGTTTTACTGTAATCCAATTACAAAAAGCCCAAGAAATAAATCTTATTTAATTCAAGGTCCAATTAAATAATGCCCATGGATCTTTTAATCTAATTAGAAGATCCAAATCCTTAGTCTCCACTTAATTGATAAATTTCATCTATCAATCAATCGAGGGCCCGATACAATATCGGCCCTTCCATCAAATGGACTACCCAATAAATAATCCAATTATTTAGTATCTTCCGAAATTGACTCCAAGTCAATTCCTTCACCTCCTTGGTGATTTTTGTGTGACCCTTTAGGTTCACCCTCAGCTAGACTTGGGCCCCTGTTGAACAAATGCCCGTTACTATTGGTGGTCGTCTAGCAACGATCCATGGCACTAGAGACTATGTGAATGTTGGCGTGAACAATTAGGCACCGATTTCGTACGGGTACATTCCTCTTAGAATAGGTGACCATGTAGCCAATCTTGGCAGGCAAAATGTAACCTATGTCTAGACAATTTCAGGGATTTGATAAATTATTAATGAATAAGAAGTGATATTCATTTTGGCATTACTTTGTTTGTGTGTACTTTATCTGCTTTATACTTATCTGTTCACTACACAAACAACGCCCACGGACTGAAAACGTATTTCGGTGACTGGGACTACGCTTGGAGGTAATCCATGAAATCAGTCATGCCGAATCAGTCCGGAAATCTCCAAGTCAAGGAATCTCGAAAATGGTACCGAGATTCCCCTTGGACTTGCACTAAGCATCTGCTGTCGTATTTCATCGACGGGTGACGAAGGTCATCTAAGCAATGTTAGTGGGTTAGCCTGCTGGGGAGCAGCTGACTGAGGTGACTCGCGGGAACCGTCTTATGGAGGACCTTGAGTAGGGTCGGCTAGGTATGATGTGTGTTCCCGGTTCCAATAGTACAGGTCAAGTCCTCTGACTTGAGGAACTGCTGAGTTTACCTGTACATCAGGGCTGTATCTTAGATATGGTGAGAGATTGCCAAGAAACACTTGAGTAGTCATAAGCCATGTCTAGTGCAACTCCGGTGTACAGAGTGACAGTAGTTTCCAAGAAAGGATCTGTCTCCTGTCAAAAGGCACTGACAGTTGATCTGTGTCTTGTCCCTAAAATCTGTGGCCACAGTAACTGAACAGAAGGGAAGGTTTCCCTTGCGGCATTTAGTAAAGGATAGACCGACACTTAGGTCCAAAATGGGTACCTGCATTTTCCGTTCCCTAGACCCTAAGTAGTGAGACCGTAGACGGAAGGACAAGTGTACTGTTAGAGCCTAAATGTTCATCCCCATAATTTCACCTAGTCTCTAATGCCATGGACCGTTGCTAGATGGCCACCCATGGTAACGGTCGGATTCTAGGAATCCGACCAAGTCTAGCTGAAAGGTGAACCTAAAGAGTCACACACAATCCGCACACATTAAGTATTTAATTTAGAATTAAATATTTGGAGAAATGGAATGATTAAATTGGATTTAATCGGGTCCTTAATTTTCTTGAAAAGAATTAATTCCTTTTATTAGATAAAAGGGATTTACCTAATAAATTAGATTTATTAGAAAATTAATTTAATGGGTTTTAGAATAAATATTTATATTTATTATATTTATTTATTGCCCTTGGAATATTTAAATAGGTTTTAAATATTTCATTAAATTAAATTAATGGTTGAGATTAAAAGGAGAGATGGATGGCTAGGATTAATTTGACTAGGTCAAAGTACTACTTTGACTAGGTCAAAATCCTAGTCAAATTAGTCTTCTAGAGTTGGAGTTTGAAGAGGATTAAACTCCTTCTCTATATATAGTCCTAGCCCCTCACCATAAGAGAGATGATGAAACTTCAACACACCCACACCCACACACCCACACACACACTCTCTCGTGTCCTCTCCCTCTCCTCTCGTTCGCCACTCTCTCTCTCTCTTTGCAAGTATTGTTCTTTTTGTGTTAACAATTGAACAAAAAGGAGGATTAATCCCGTTAAGTAATAACGTGTGATTGATCCGTCCTCTCCGAATAATATACACTTGTTCGTTCGCTAGCACGACGTACAAGATACATGGGCGGATTGCGTGTCACAATTTGGAGGATCTCACATATGAGATTTTGGAGCAAATCGGGGAACAACGCGAGTACCGGTTAGAAGACGAAAACGACGAATTGGTAGGTCTCTTTTACATTTTCGTCTCCTTTTTCTTTTCAAATCATATGGCCTCCATGATTGCTTGTATGTCTTTAATTCATGAGATACACCAAACACCCGGGAACTTCAAGGGCACACCCCTTGAACGTGTTTTTATTTTACGTATAAAGCATGTTTAAATTCTGTAATTTAAATTTATACCGCGCTTCCACATTCACACTATTTCCTGGGACGATCCACACGCCTATCCCAGGCTTTCAAGTTCTTCCGTCTACCTTCTCTCGGCCTTAGTCTAGGGTATGAAATTGGGTGTCGGTTCCCATCCTTGACTAGGCAGCTATGCTTAATACTCGAGACTACGCATGCATCATTGTATCGACGCAGGGAACCATTCCCCTGCTGGATCAACCACTGTGGCCACAACTTTAAGCAGCATAAACGTGTCTCTGAGTGCATAGGAGATACCTCTGTCACATATAACAGGGGGACGGACCCTCTTCTTGAAACTCACCGTCCTCGCCATACATTCTGACTGCACTGGACAAGGCTTATAATGAACATGTCCGCGACATGAACACCTCTCGCTAGATCCAAGATACAACCATCGTGTGCACGTGACTGACGTGGTTCCTCAAGTCATCGGGTTGGCGGCCGGCAGACTGGCGCGCGCAGGCAGAGGCGCCTGCGCTCGCGGCAGCCTGCCGGCGCGCGGCCCTGCAGAAAACTGCCCACCAGGCGCGCGTGCATGCAGACAGGGGCCTGCATGCGCGCGCCCGATTAGGTAGAGCCTGCGTGCACAGAGGCAGCAGGCTGGGCCTGCTGTCCTGCGCGCGCCGGCTGACTGCTACCGGTGGCGGCAGCCGATTGCCATCATCGTGTTTTCTCGTTATTTTTAGTTTTTAATTTTTTAATTAATTCTGAAAATTCATTTTGTTTTAATTTTGCTTATTTTTCTAAAAAATATTATTTTGGGAGGTTAAGTTTATTGGGTTTGGAATCCCGGGGATAACTTACCTGCATATAATGAGGAAGGGTCTTCCTAAACAGGAAAAAATATTATTACCAATGGTTGTACCATATTTTTCATACGTGATGCATTTATTTTATCATGGATTGATGTGATTGGTAATCATGGTTTTTTAACATATATTTATGTGATTGGATCATGTGATTATGTGTGTTGAATGGAAATGGATGATCATGAGCCCTAGACCGAATGTATGGTTTAATTTTATGTTGGACCTGTGTGCCTCTTTTTCTGCTTTCTCCTTCTCCCCTTTCTAGTTGCCTTGGAATAATAAAGCATTCTTTCTCCCTCCTAATGTACTCCCCCCGATTTTTCGCTGGGGTTTCTTTTTACATATGTAATGAGAGTAGAATCGGAGTGAGGATTTATTTTTATGTATTTGGTGGAGAAGAAGGAAGGTCCACATGGAGAGCCCAAAATGGAGGATCCAAGGCGTTTCCATGAAGATGAAAGAGAAAAAAGAGACCAAGGCCCATCAGAATGATGATTGGGTTACTATTAATGTAATAGTGTAGGACCAACCCTAGATTGACCATAGATCCACTGCGGGTTCAGTGGATTGCATAGGATTCAGGCTCGTGATCATCCAACAGGGGCGTGCTAGGCTTTAATTTTTCATGTGGCTGTTATTGTGGATGAATGGTTTTTTATTTATCATATAACTGCCATGGGATGCTATTTACTTATTTACGCATTGTGGATGAATGGGTTAATATTTATCTATGAGATCTCGGTCATTTACTACTCTCACATTGCTTGGACCAATGTCCAAATATTAGACCCTAGACAAAGTGGACATGGACTCTAGGAATTTGTCCATGCCTTCTAGTCCATGGCATAGTGAGGAAGCTGATTTAGGTCGATAGCGTGGTCTCACGAGTCGTGGCACGACTATTGTACTTAAAAGAAGCTGCACTATGTCATGAACGAAAAGTAGACCACTGTTACCTATCTCACGAGTCGTGGAGGTAGCAGCAGGTCTATGGCTCGGTTGATTGGGTCGGGTCTAACGCCCGATTAGCATGATTCGCTTGGAGTCCTCGGGATCATGTGAAAGGGTGAGGCAATAATCTTGGGAATCTCGTGGAACGAGAATGGTATGGTATACCTCCCACAGGATTTTTCCATGCAAAACGTAAAAGCGGGGTATGGGAAAATTCGTTGTGGATCCCAAGCCCACTAGGAAAGGGTTTCTCGAAAACAACGTTTGAGAGTATTGTGTTTTCGTATAAATAGTGGGAGCATTAAATGACTAAAGACCAAACATTTAATTATTTATCAAACCTCCGTCTTTTAAATTCTGCTGATCGCGCACTCTGTTTTTTAAATGTAGATTTAAAATCTCTAAGAACCCTTTATCAACCATACTTGAGACCAACAAAATCAATGGAACCAATTACAACGACTGGTTGCGCAATCTCAGGATAGTCCTGGATTACGAGAACCAAGGCTACGTCATGGACGACCCTCTCCCTAGGACCTTACCGGAAGGATCCACGCCAGAAGAACGTGAGACGTTCGAGAC
This sequence comes from Sesamum alatum, assembly GCA_034509735.1. Classification (NCBI taxonomy): domain Eukaryota; kingdom Viridiplantae; phylum Streptophyta; class Magnoliopsida; order Lamiales; family Pedaliaceae; genus Sesamum; species Sesamum alatum. The sequence goes on from JACGWO010000003.1 coordinate 13,788,567, forward strand.
TTGGCATAAAGATAACCGGAAGGTCCGTAGCGTCATACTTGCTTCAATGACGAATGAGATTCAGAAGCAATATGAAAGGCTAGACGATGTCCCTTCCATAATGGCTCGCCTTAAGGATTGCTATGCAGTCTCCGACCAACATATTAGGTATGTCGCGACTAAGGCGTTCTTTGGAACCAAAATGACAGAAGGATCCTCTGTACAAGAACACGGGGTTAAAATGCTTACCCTGGTGGAAAAGCTCGAGGACCTAAAGGCAGGCCTCGATAATGAGACGTACATAGATGTGATCCTTTAGTCTCTCCCATCCTCCTTCGACCAATTTGTTGTCAACTACAACATGAACGCACTTGAGAAAGGCATTCATGAGTTGATCAATATGTTGGTGCAATATGAGGTAACGACCAAAAAGTCCACACCTTCGGTATTGTTTGGAGGTGCTTCAACTTCCAGATGAAAGCAAGGGTGCCGGACGTTGGAAAAGAAGAAAGGGAAGGAAAAAGCCGTCAAAACAGCTACGAACACTAAGAGTGTTCCCATTGCCAAAGAGGGGAAAGGGAAAGGTTGTCTCCAAGCAACAGTCGAGGGCATATGACATATGTATCAATTGCCGTGAGAAAGAGCATTGGAAGAGGGAGTGCCCCAAACTCCTCTCGAACCAAGGTATATTTGTGATTGAGGTTAATATGGTCACTAATTCTGCCTCTTGGGTATTGGATACCGGCTGTGGAGCTCACATTTGCAATGATTTGCAGGTGCTGAAAAGAAGTAGAAACCTGGGTAGCGGGGATATGATCCTGAAGCTTAGGAATGGCAAGGCCATCTCGACAAAAGCAGTAGGATCCGCCACTCTAGTAGTTAGTGATCGTATTAGTATAGAATTAGAGCAAGTTTATTATGTACCTAGTATGATTAAAAACATCATTTCCATTCCATTGTTAGACAATATAGGTTATGAGTTTATGATCAATAAAAATTGCTTTTATTTGATGAGGTGTGGAATTGCTCATCTACTTGGTACATTTAACAATGGGCTCTATATCTTACAACAAACGAACTTCGTTCTTAACGCTCAACACAAACATAAAATAGATAATAATGGGAACGCACGACTGTGCACACTAGGCTAGGTCACATATCCTAAGACAAGATGAAAAGATTGGTAGACTCAAAGAACCTAGAGGTAGGGGACTTGAGTGAGCTACCAACTTGTGAGTCCTGTCTAAGAGGGAAAATGACCAAGAAGCCCTTTGTAGGACAAAGCAGGCTTGCCACAGGTCTGTTGGACTTGGTCCATACAGACGCATGTGGACCACTAAGGACACAGGCCAGAGGTGGGTTCTCCTACTTTATAACCTTCACCGATGATTATTCACGGTATGGTTATGTATACCTGATGAGGTACAAATCTGAAGCTCTTGAGAGGTTTAAAGAATTCAGACTTGAAGTGGAGAACCAAACCAACTGCAAAATTAAAGTCCTACGGTCAGACCGAGACGGAGAATACCTTAGTACCGAGTTCCTTAATTATCTAAAAGAAAATGGTATAATATCTGAATGGACACCTCCCCGGACACCACAGTTGAATGGTGTCTCTGAAAGGAGGAATTGAACCATGTTGGACATGGTTCGATCCATGATGAGTTTTACCAAATTGCCCTTGTCCTTTTGGGGCTACGCATTGGAAACGACAGCCAAGTTGTTAAATTTAGCGCCAACCAGTGTATTGACCCAAAGGCCATATGAAATATGGCACGGCAAGCCTGCGTCCTACAACTACTTGAAAGTGTGGGGTGTTAGAATAGGTGACCATGTAAGCCAATCTTGGCAGGAAATGTAACCTATGTCTAGACAATTTCAGTATGTGTTTTGATAAAATATTTATGAATAAAGAAGTGAGATTCATATGGCGTTACTTTGTTTGCGTTCACTTATACATTGCTATTACATATCTGTTCGCTACGCAAACAAAGCCCACGGGCTGAGAATCTATTTAGGGGGCTGGGACTACGCTTGGAGGTAGGTCCATGAAATCAGTCTTGCCGAATCAGTCCGGAAATCTCCAAGTCAAGGAATCTCGAAAATGGGTACCGAGGTTCCCCTTGAGACTTTGCACTAAGCATCTGCTGTCGTGTTTCATCGACGGGTGACGAAGGTCGTCTAAGCAGTGTTAGTGGGTTAGCCTGCTAGGGAGCAGCTGACTGAGGTGACTCGCGGGAACCGTCTTACGGAGGACCTTGAGTATGGTCAGCAAGGTATGACGTGTATTCCCGGTTCCAACGGTACAGGTCAAGTCCTTTGACTTGAGGAACTTATGAGTTTACCTATATATCAGGTCTGTATCTTAGATATGGTGAGAGATTGCCAAGAAGCACTTGAGTAGTCATAAACCATGTGTAGTGCAGCCCTGGTATACTGAGTGACAGTAGTTTCCAAGAAAGGATTTGTCTCCTGTCAAAAGACATTGACAGTTGAGTCTCACGTATGCTCTGTGTCTTGTCCCTAAAATCTGTGGCCACAGTAACTGAACAGAAGGGAAGGATTCCCTTGCGGCGTTTAGTAAGGACAGACCGACACTTAGGTCCAAAAATGGGTACCTGCTTTTTCCGTGCCCTAGACCCTAAAGTGGTGAGACCGTAGACAGAAGGACAAGTGTACTGTTACAGCCTAAATGTTCATCCCCGAATATTTCACCTAGTCTCTAGTGTCATGGGCCGTTGCTAGATGGCCACCTGTGGTAACGGACGGATTCTTGGAATCCGACCAAGTCTAGCTGAAAGGTGAACCTAAAGAGTCACACACTATCCACACACACATTTAATATTTAATTTAGAATTAAATATTGGAGAATAGGAATGATTAAATTGGATTTAATCGGGTCCTTTATTTTCTTGGAGAATTAATTTCTTCTATTTGATAAAAGGAATTAAATTAATAAATTAGATTTATTAAAGGAATTTATTTAATGGGCTTAAAATAAATATTTATATTTATTTAGGCCTTTTGGAATATTTAAATAGGTTTTAAATATTCCATTAAATTAAATCAACGGTTGAGATGGAAAGGAGAGATGGATGGCTAGGATTGGTTTGACTAGGTCAAACACTAGTTTGACTAGGACTTTGACTAGGTCAAAATCCTAGTCAACATAGGGTTCTTAGAGTTGGAGTTTAAAGAGGATTAAACTCCTCCTCTATATAAACCCCTAGCCTCCTACAATTTGAAGGATGATGATTCATGAATACACACACAACACACACTCTCCTCTCCTCTCTCTCGTCCGCTCCTCTCTCTCCCACTCTCCAAGAAAATTATTTTTTTCTTGTTCTCTTGTTCTTGGAACATTAGAACTAAGGAAGATCAATCCTGTTAATTCATAACGCGTGGTTGATCTATCCTCTCCATAAATACTTGTTCGTTGCTAGCACGACGTGCAAGAATACGTAGGTGGATCGTGTGTCACGATTTGGAGGATCTCAAGAACGAGGTCTTGGTGCAAAACGGGGAACAACGCGAGTAGCCGTAGAAGACGAAAACGACAACGGGTAGGTCTCGTTTTTGATTTTCGTCCCTCTTTAATTTTAACCCTATGGCCTCCATGATTGTTGTATGCTTTAATTCATGAGATACACCGAACACCCGGGAATTTCAAAGGCACACCCTTTGAACGTGTTCTTTATTTAATTAAAGCATGTTTTAATTCCGCAATTTTAATTTTATACCGCGCTTCCGCGTTCGCGCAATTTCCCGGGACGATCCATAATCTCTTTCAGTGGTATCAAAGCCCGGTTCAGTGTATAGGCCTAGGGTTTTATGTGCGTTTTAAGTATGAAACGTGTTTTTTGGCATGTTTTAATTAATTCTTGACTTTCTTGATTATTAAAGCAATGTTGTTTTATTGCTTTTAATTTGTGTGAATTCTGCAAAATTGGTATTTTCTATTTTTCTTGGGAAACGGGGGTGGAAATTGAGCTAGAAAAATGAAGAAACGCTGCAGCCGACCAGCCGGAGGCTGGCCGCGCACTGCCGTGCGCAGTAGGCAGGGCAGACGCGCGCTGGCAAGGGAAGCCTGCGCGCGGCCGCCCAGCCGGTCGCGCAGGGCCGCGCGCTGCCATCCAGGCAGGCAGCGAGATCGGGCCTCAGACAGGCACTGGCTGGGTGCGCGCGAAAACGGGCAGGGAGCCCGCGCGCACGCGCCACGGCCAGCGTGCAGGTGTCTGCGCGCCCGGTCGCGCGGCCAGGTGGGCGCGCGCAGGCGCGCACGCAGACGAGGGTGTCTGCGCGCGCGCGCATGGATGCGGGCGGAGAGAGTCCGCGTGCGGACGGACACCAGGCAGCGCCGCCAGGCGTGCGCGCACGCAGACGGAGGTGTCTGCGCGTGCGCCCGGCAGGCGTGTCTAGTGCGCGTCTGCGCGCGCTGCACAGGCGCAGGTGCGCGGCTGACGACCTGCAGGCCAGCGCGCGCGCGAGGCAAGGGAGCCTGCGCGCGCGACGGCCTGTCGGAACACCAGGCCGCGCAGAGCGCTGCCGACCAGGTGCGCGCGCACGCAGGTAGGGGCCTGCGCGCACGCAGGGGCGGCAGGCTAGGCCTGCTGCCCTGCGCGCACGCTGGCAGGCTGCTGGCGTGGCGGCGGCCGGTGCTGCTAGGGTTTTAAACCCTAGTATTATTTTTTATTTTTATTTTACTTTTCAGTTTTTTAATTTTAATTAAATTTTGAAAATTCGTTTTTTTTTTTGTTCATTTTTGCCTAAATTGCCAAGACATTATTTTGGGGAGTAAAATATATTGAATTTGGAATCCCGGGGATATTTTAGTTAGAAATAATGAGGAAGGGATTTCCTAAAACGAGAAAAATATTATTACCAACAATTATGTTATATTTTCACACGTTACACACTTGTTTATTTATTTTTTATCTTGGATAATTATGATTGGATATCATGAATTATTGGTATGTTGTAATTATGTGATTAGATCATATGATTATGTGTGTTGGATGAAAAAAGGATGATCACGAGCCCTAGACCGAATGTAGCTATATATACTTGTGATTGAAGATATGTGTTGATATGTGGTCTTACTTGACTAGTTGCTTACAAGAACGGTGATATGCGGAAATAAGGAAGTTAAGAAAACTAGATAGAATTAGTATGTGAAACCCCTTTGATTGATCTCGGTTGCTCTTCGTGGAAAAAAAATTAACGGCCCCGATGACTCTTCGTGGATAAATTGGCCTTGATGGCTCTTCATGGATAAACTGGCCTCGGTGCTCTTCGTGGATAAACTGGCCTCCGTGCTCTTCGTGGAAAAAAAATAAATGACCTCGATGACTCTTCATGGATAAAATGCACCGATGGCTCTTCCTGGCTTACAAAGGGGATATTTACTTAAATATAATATGATGAATAGTGAGACGAGTTGGGTGGAGAAAGACACTATATCACTATCTTGTGAGCATATTGGGAAAGGAAGAATTTGATTGTTTGTCTTGTTGTGAGATGATTATATTGTTAATAAAATGAGACGTGTTGGAATATAAATTGATGACTATGTTATTACTTGTTCATTTTTGTCTTGTTGAACTGGACTCATCATGCATGTATAAGCCAAGCCGATTATTTACTTAGGCAGTCGCAGGCTCACTCCTCTGCAATATTTTTCAGGTGTAGATTTTGATCGTGTCTACTCTTGAGAAATAGGTCTACGTTGTGCTTGCAAAGTCAGGTCAGGCCAGTATGCAGTGTTCTCCTCACAAGTCAATAGGATAGAAGTCATAGATTTTGAGACTGTTAACAATATACTAAAAGTGAATACGGCTAGTGAACAGATTATAATAGTCTATGCCGCCATATGTAAAAGAGGCATGTATAAGTGTTGTAGATGAGAAAATTCTTTTGTTAATTATGTTGATAACGTATGCTATATAACCAACTGTGAACTAGTTCATGTTGATACCACCTAAATGTCACACCCAAAAGGATAATATGATTTATTACTGCTTAACAGTTACACATTAACAACATAACTTTTATAGATAACATGAACTAGTTCACAATTGGTTATATAACATACTCTATCAACATAATTAACAGAAGTATTTGCTCATCTACAAGATTCTTACATGTCTCTTCCATATATAGTAGCGTAGACTATTATAATCTGTTCACAAGCCATCTTCACTTTTAGTATATTGTTAACAGTCTCAAAATCTATGACTTCTATCCTATTGACTTGTGAGGAGAACATTGCATACTGGCCCGACCTGACTTTGCAAGCACAATGTACACCTATTCCTCGAGAGTGGACACGACCAAAATCTACACCTGAAAAATATTGCAGAGGAGTTAGCCTGCAACTCAATAAGTAGATAACCGGCTCTACTTATACATGCATGACGAAAGGGGTTTTACATACTAAATCTATCCAGTTTTCTTAACTCCCTTATTTCCACATATCACAGTTCTTGTAAGCAACTAGTCAAGTAAGACGACATATCAATACATATCTTCAATCACAAATATATAACCACAATGTCATATAACTCATGGTACATGCATAATACACTTTCTCATCTTGCTTCCACAACTCATGAATCATATACTTTATACAACAAAGTGATATGAATACAAGAACACACGTATAGATCGTGCTAATCATTCAATTACATAAGAGTAATATCAAAAGGGAAAAGGACATATATAGGCATCGCTAATTATTTACTTACAAAATGTACCGATAGCCGATGGTCTTAGTTCGTGGGCTGCGTTTTACCCAATGGATCCAGCTCCTAACAATACTCCTAATATATTTATTTAATATAAACAGGTTCAACAATGAACATTAAAAAATGAATACTTATGTACCATATTGGTCATTCTCTTCTAAATAGGTTTGACAACACCTCTGTCCTAACTTACAAATTTTCTACAGACCAAAGTATAGCTGACACCAATATCATTCTTACTAAAATTATTCTCCTTTTTCTCTAGTTTCATCTCCAACAAGAATCCTGCATATTGGGTTTCTATATAATAAGTTATTTAGGATTTACTACAACCTTGTTCTCACTGATACAAATTCAGTTATACTACTTCAAAATTCTATAAAATTCAAACAGCCGTTCAAAAGTCATAATACTCTCACAATATGATATAAAATTTTCTAGTTTTATTACAAATAAGAATAACACAATTTGAACCTTTATATCTCAAGTTATAAGGTTTTTAGTACACCTTGTCAGGTTTCCCTCAGAAACAAGGCAACTGAATGGTTTCCTATTTTTAACGATTCAAAATATGGATTTAGCTTATGCTAAAAACTAGAAAGTTATAGAGGACATCCTAATATTTTCATAGACACAAAAATCACTAATTTTGGACCGATAAAACGCGAGATTTTCCTGATAACCCGAGACTGTTTGGACACAGTTTTTCCTGTTACCATGTATCTAGCTTAACTCATCCATTTCTTCCATGTTCTACATAAATCTAAGCTAAAAGTTGAAATTAAATAGATTTATTACCAATATCAGTGTAGAAGGCTCTAGGGTTGAGTTCTTGAAAAGAAGAGAATGAAAATGAACAAATAAAACTATATGTATGTATATACATATATCTCCACTCCACCGCCTAATCATTCTCTCTCTCTCTCTCTCTCTCTCTCTCTCTCATTTTATCTATTTGCTATATTCTACACCCTTATATATATCTATCTATATAGAGATATATATCTATATTATTTCCTATGTGTATTTGATAATAATATATATATGTGTGTGTGGATAGTATATATATATATCTTTATATTAGTGTATACTTATGAATATTATATTATATGTTGATAAGGATGAGATATTTTATTGTGTAGTGAATATGCATGTGTATTTATAAAATATAATATCTCCCTCACTCATCTTCACAAATTTTCTATTTAAACCCCCAATATTTGTTTTTATTATTTCTTCAAATTTCAGGTATCTCCAAGATATATCTTATCAGCATCAAATATTAAATAAATCAATATAATATTTATTCATTTTATTATTCTAATAAATCATAATTCTATATAAAAATTTTGGGGGCGTCACAATTCTCCCCTCCTAAAAAAATTTTGTCCTCGAAATTTGACCGTCTCACCCGTTCAAGGGATCAAATAAGGGTACTCCTCCTTCATATTTTTCTCAACTTCCAAGTGACTTCTTTTGAATGGTGATGAATCTAATTTACTATCATCATTGATATCTCCATATTTCTCAATTTCTTTTTCGTCTTATCTAGAATTCTATTAGCTCTTTTACGTACGTTAAGCTTTACGAAATTTTCATCTTTGGTGTTCACAAAATATGGCTAGGATCGGACCGGTATCGTCTATAGCATAGAAATAGCCACTTTGTATAATCTTACAATTTCTAAAACATAGAACTCAACTAATTTATTCAAATCACCATATTATATAGGCAAGACATGAGTTGATTTAGTCGGTCATTCCTCCATTTCCATCAAAGCTTAGGCAATTTCACCTCTGATCTGGTAAGTTTTAGTTCTTATTTCTTTTCTAAATTCGTGTAGGAGCTGGTGTGTGAGTGAATTTAAAGATATGAACCGATTAAGATGCAAAGAACACACCAGGATAATCTCTGTTTGAATAGTCTCTGTTTTTCCAGAAACTCTTGCATTTCATCGGTACAAAATTAGTGATTTTGATGTCTATGAAAACCTTAGGATGTCCCCTATAGCTTTATAGTTTTGAGCAGAAGCTAAGTCGTTCGTTTTAATCATTAAAAATAAGAAAATATTCTGTTGCCCTGTTTCTGCTGGAAATCTGACAAGGTGTACTAAAAACCTTATAACTTGAGATATAAAGGTTCAAATTGTGTTATTCTTATTTGCAATGAAACTAGACAAATATGATATCATGTTTTGAGAGTATAATGACTTTTGAACAGGTTTGTGAATTTTTATAGAATTTTGAAGTAGTAACACGGAATCTGTATTAGTGAAAACAAGTATGTACTAAATCCTAAATAACTTATTATAGTAGAAACCCAAGTTACCTGATTCTTGTTGGAGATGAAACTAGAGACAAAGGAGAATAATTTTAGTAAAAATGATATTGATATCAGCTATACTTTGGTCTGTAGAAAACTTGTAAGTTAGGACAGGGGTGTTTGTCAAACCTGTTTAGAAGAGATTGATTAATATGGTACATAAGTATTCATCATTTAATCTTCATTGCTGAAACTGTTTATATTAAATAAATATATCGGGAATATTTTTAGGAGCTGGAACCATTCGGAAAAACATAAACCATGAACTAAGACCATCGGCGATCGGTACACTTTGTAAGTAAATAATTAGCGATGCTTATATATGCCCCTTTCCCTCTTGATATTACTCTTATGTAAGTAAATGACTAGCATCGTCTAGATATGCTCCTTCATCTTGATAATACCTTGATGTAAGTGTATTGATTGTGCTCCTAATAACCTATGGAGGTTTAATTGATGGATGGTTTGACTTGAATGCCTAAGTGGAGAAAGCAAGGTAAGTGAATGATTAGCACAATCTATATGTGTTTTTGTATTCATATCATTTAATTGTATTAAGTATATGATTCATGAGTTGTGGAAGCAAGATGATAAAGTGTATTGTGCATGTATAATGAGTTATATGACATTGTAGCTATATACTTGTGATTAAAGATATGTGTTGATGTGTGGTCTTACTCGACTACTTGCTCACAAGAAAAGTGATATGTGGAAATAAGGAGTTAAGGAAACTGGATAGAACTAGTATGTGAAACCCCTTTGATTGGTCTTGGTGGCTCTTCATGGAAAAAAAATTAACAGCCTCGATGACTCTTCGTGGATAAATTGGCCTTCATGGCTCTTTGTGGATAAACTGACCTCGGTGCTCTTCGTGGATAAATTGGTCTAGATGGCTCTTCGTGGAGAAAAAAATAAACGGCCCTGATGACTCTTCATGGTTAAAATGGCACCGATGGCTCTTCGTGGCTTACAAAGGGGAAATTCACTTAAATATAATATGCTGAATAGTGAGGCGAGTTGGGTGGAGAAAGACAGTATATCACCATCTTGTGAGCATACTAGGAAAGGAAGAATTTGATACGTGTTTCCCCATGTATAAGTGTTGTAGATGAGCAAATAGTTTTGCTAATTATTTAGATAGCGTACGTTATATAACCAACTGTGAACTGGTCATGTTATCTATAAAAGTAATGTTGTTAATGTGTAACCATTATGTAGTAATAAATCGTATTATCGTTTTGGGTGTGACATTACTTCTATCAAACTCGATTGTTTTATAGTTCTTGTTGTTCCAAGGAAATGGAAACCCCTTTTGTCGATACTTTACTATTTTCTGAGAAAGCAGATCTTCATATTATTAAAAGCCAAAGTCTGAAAAACATTAATGCATTAAACCTGCAACAAACTAAACTAGGCTTAGTATACTAGAGGAGCACGGCCTGGAGACGTCGGGCCTGGTTCGCCATGTCGAAGGGGGTGGAATCCATGTGCTCGAATAGCAATTTATTCCTAGAAAACCATAACCCCCAGCAGAGGAGAAGATATAATTCGAATTGCCCAGCATCAGTTTGTTCCTTACCGCGCATCCAATCCGCAATGTCACCTGCCTCATGTCCGATTACATGCCAAGGCAACCCCACTAATGCCCACGTCTATCGCGCAAAGGTGAACTCACGCAGAACATGAAGAGTATCTTCCCTAACCTCGCATCGGGGGCAGTTGGCCTGGATGGGAACACCCCGCCTGCATAAATTCTCCGTCACTGGGAGTGCCTCCTCACACGCCTGCCAAGCAAAGAGTTGAACCTTTGGCGGGACGCGTGCCTTCCAGATGAAGGACCAAGACCGGTGCCACCCATCCATGGGATCCGTACTGTTAGACATGCTGGCTTCATCCGACTATCGCAGGGCCAAATGATACACACTACGAATAGAAAATTGGCCGTTAGCTTCATAATGCTATATCAATATGTCGTCAACTGCATTTCCCCCAATTGCTAGAGCCAAGATTGCCTCCACATCCTCCGGCGAAAATTCCCTGCGGACTAAACTTTCGTCCCAAGTGGTGCCGCCAGTCGTAATAAGGCTAGACACAATCTCACCAACCCGAGTGAGGCAAGGGCATGGATGAGTCTAAACGTTGTAGATCGGGGTATCCAAGGGTCCCCCCATATCCACACCTTCTTCCTGCTTCCTATCTTCCCCCCTTCTGCCGGCGTAAAGCTATCCTTGAGCCTCACAAATGGAACGCCAAGTGAAGGATGCCTGGCCACCCACCCGAGCAGCGAACAAGTCGGGGTCATGGTAATATTTGTGTTTCAGGCTGCTGTTCAGCCTGCTATCCGGTCGAGTTACGAGGCGCCATGCTTGTTTGGCGAGCATTGCCAAGTTAAAGGCCCACAAGCTACGGAAACCTAGTCCCCCGTCCTGTCTGCGTTGGCAAAGTTTCCTCCAAGCGATTCAATGTATTTTCCGTTCTCCTCCCGCCTGCCAAAAGAAACTGGCCACCATTCCTTCCAATTCGCAAGAGGTTGTCCGGGATGCGGAAACAACTCATAACGTATGTGGGGATTGCTTGTATGACGGTCTTAATCAGCACTCCGCGGCACGCTTGCGACAATTCCTTGGACGTCCAACCCTGTGGTTTGGACCAAACCCGTTCCTTCATATTAGCGAAGACTTCTCGCTTAGAATTCCCTATAACAATGGGCAAACCAAGATACTTCTCGTGTTTCGCTACCTTGCGAACTCCTAGTAGTGCGGCCAGATTTCCCCGGATGCCTCTGTCCACGTTGCGGCTGAAAACGACGGTGGATTTATCCAAGTTGATCTTCAGCCCCGAAATTACCTCGTTCTCGGCCAGTAGGTGCTTAATGCACAACATCGCAGCCGAGGTGGCTTGGCAAAGGATCAGGGTATTGTTGGTGAATAAGAGGTGGGAAATTATCGGGGCGCCGCGACAAATACTGACTCCTTGCAGCCGGCCTAGGTCCTCTTCATGCTGGATCATGCAACTGAAGAGTTCTGCACAAAAAAGACTTAGGTAGGGAGAAAGCGGATCCCCTTGACAGAGACCCCTCTCCGGCTTGATGAGTCCGAATTGCTTGCCTTGCAACAAGATAGAGTAAGAAACTGAAGACACACAAGGCATAATAAGGGGAACAAAATGGGGGTTGAAGCCTATTATAAGGAGTACTCTCTCAAGAAAATGCCACTCAACTCGATCGTAAGCCTTACTACTGTCGAACTTGAGAGCAGCATGGCCGACCTTCCCCCAGTGTTTATGAGAGAGGAAGTGAGTAAGCTCGTATATATTAGGACGTTATCTGTAATCAGACGGCCAGGGACAAAAGGGACTAGGATTCAATTATTAGGCTTCCAAGCAATGGTCTCAACCTATTCGCTAAAGCTTTAGAGGCGAATTTATAAAGAACGTTACATAAGCTAATAGGTCTAGATTGCATCATGGATTTTGGGTTGGCACATTTAGGGATCAATACGATGTGTGTGAAATTGAGCTCACGATCGAGATGATGATTATTCAGAAAATCAAGGACGCATGCAGACACATCGGCACCAAGAATGTGCCAGAATTTTTGATAGAAGATATGAGACATACCGTCGGGGCCAGGCGATTTGAAAGGGTACATGTGAGTGATTAGGGAATGGACCTCCTCCGGCATGAAAGATCGGGACATCGCCGCATTTTACCTCCATCACTCTCGGTGCCAAGACCCAACGGACCTCCTCCATTTTCTCATCCGAAGGATCTGTGATGCGAAATAGGGACTGGAAGTAGCCAAGAATTTCCTGCTCAATGCCTTTTCACTCAGTAATAAGAGTCCCATTGTTGTCCCGAAGCTGCCGAATTTTGTTCTGTCTCCTCCGTTCACTCTCCCGGGCATGGAAGTAGGCTGTGTTTCTATCTCATTCTTGTAGCCATCGCGACTTACCCCGCTGTTTTCAAAGGAGTTCCTCGCATTCCAAGAGCTCCTTAAGCTTGTCTCTCAGTCGCTCGACGTGGTGCTTTGAATCCTTAGTGATAGGGGCCAGATTGAACCTGGTTGATTTCAACATTCAAGTCCTTGACGCGATGCCAAATGTTACCCAATTTCACATAATTCCACTGTTGCAGAAGTACTCCACAATTTTGAATCTTCCCGAGATCACTTCTAGGAGATAGGTCAACCACGTGACTACGCCAGCCTAAAGTAACCACTTCTTTGTAGCCTTCATCGTGTACCCAAGTTGCTACAAAGTAGAAACTTCGCCCGCTGTTGTCGTCGGCTCCGTCGGGCGGTGTTCAAGCTCAATGAGGATGGTGGAATGGTCCGAGAAGGCTACTGGGACGTGTGTGACCAGACTGTTCGGAAAAGCCCGTCCCCACTCTGTGTTGCATCAGCCCCTGTCAAGGCGTTCATGCACCGTGGCTGGGAACGCTCTATTATTGCACCAGGTAAAGGCGCTGCTGCTGTACCCCAAGTCTGAGAGGTTGCAGTCTGAAAGGCAATCGTTAAAGTTTTCCATCTGCCATGTTGGCCGTGGAATCATACCCTCATTCTCGTGCTGGTGGAGCAGCTCATTAAAATCCCCGGCTACAAGCCAGGCACGGGAGGATTGGTGGCTGAGGTGGCGGAGCAGCTTCCAAGAATCCTTTCGTTTTGTAGTTTCCAGGTGGCCATAAAACCCGTGAATCGCTAGGCTATTGCCTCCCCGGGCCCTGGTACTGTAGCATCAATACGGCTGTCCGAGTATGACTGGATAATAACACTAACATCCTTTTGCCAAAAGAGGGCCAGGCCGCCTCCCCGACCCCTCGAGTCGACTCCAATACCATGTATAGTAAACCTCTCTTTAATTCTGTCGCATCTCCTAGCAACAAGCTTGGTCTCGGAGATAAAAACCAAGCTGGGGTTATGAAGACGAATCAAGTCTCCGAGTGAACGAACTGTCCAAGGGGACCCCAACCCCTAACAGTTCCAGCATAAGAGTTTCATGGCTGCCGGGTGGGATTGCGTCAGGGCAGTCTCCATCGAAATAGAGTCCTCAACTTCATCTAGCAGGTGGCGCCGCTTGGTTAGATGAATAGGTTCCCTGCCACTAGTCAGCATAGGGGATCCCAACTAACGCTTACGCGAGGCTGCTGCAATGTGACCCCTCGCTCGCCTGCCGCGGTGTCGGGGCCCCGCCCCTCTCCCCCTGGTGGATGCACAGAAGCGTAATGAAATACTTACTAGGGTTGTTTCCGATAAGGGTCCGTGAGCTTGGGCAGCCGACTCGAGACCTACGTCCTTGCCTTGACTAACGCCAGGCAGCCTCACTCGTCCTTGTCGGGGATGCATCATATTGGCCTCAGCCGTGTCCATAAGTGTAATGCTATCTCCTCATTCCTCACCGTCACTATCGGCCCTCCGAGTCTATTTTCCTTGCATTGGCTCACAGGCTGAAAGTAGGGCCGATGGTTCGGCGACCATAAAGGCAGCCCCTTGCTGCGTGTGATCCCCTAGCCCCTCATAGGCGGTTTGGTCATCCCGGCTCCTCCCGTGGTCACCAGGGAGCCCTTTACTTTGGAGCCAGGAGGAGTAGGTCCCAATATATCCTCCGTGGGAGCCACCCCACTGGTCGTATCCCCCTTAAAATTTCTAAATATGTCTGCTCCCCGTTTGCCAGAGAAGCGGGGCAGTGACAGGCGCTGATCGTACGGGTGGGTAGCGTAAGAGGGCGTGCGCTGCCGAGAACGAACTGGAAGGGGAGCTCGAAGCCATGGTACCATATGGAGTGTCCTGTCCGGGGTTGACAAAGCCGTCCTCGAATAACATCTTACAATACTTCCTGATGTGCCCAAGCCTGCAGCAGAGGTAACATAAATTTGGGAGTCTCTCGTACGTAAAAGTGACCACGTGTTCATCCCCCGCCAAAGTACGAAACTTCAATGCTCGTTTCAGTGGGAGGCTTACGTCCAGACCTATTCGGATGTGCAAGGAGTCCCCTCAAGAGTAATTCAGGTCCTCGGAATCCATATCCCCGAATATCCCCAACTTGTTTCCGATGAATGTAGCAATACTCTTGGTCATCCTACTCAGCGGGAGGTTGTGAACCTGTACGTAGAAGTCACAGTGAGAAAGGTCGACATGCAGTGGGTTCTCATCCTCGCGGATCCCATTGAGTATTAGTATTATTCTTCTCAAAACTCCTTGGGCACCCTTCCAATGTGCGATTTCTGTCGATAATATGATTGAAGCAAAATAGGAGTCGTGCCTGCGCTAGTTGCTGAATATGCATGCCCTTGACCGGATTTAACATCCCCTGAACTAAGCAGCTTAACCCCTCAAAATTGTTCGGCCGTTTCGATAGAAGGCGCCCTACTAAGAAGAGTTGGTGCTATTTGGAGTTGATGCGCCAGATGTCATCCGGGATAACCCCTCACGTTTCCTCTTCCTCAATCAGTTTCAGTTTCCTGCCAAGAATCCCTATCACATGATCCATGGTCCCTGGAGTCGAAGATGAGCGAGGAACTCACGATACTGGAACCAAGAGAGTCAGGGTTCATGAAGTAGGAGCCGTTCCATCCAACATACTCAAGAGGCCAAACCTGACACCACACAAACGAAACCACAGTAAAAAAACGACCAAGAAAAGAACGAGTGGAAAGCAGGAAGGGAGAAGCTAGAAAGAAAACCTAAACCTAGGCCCAAGACCGAAAGCAAGAAGAGAGAAATAAGAAAACCCTAACCAAGAAACTAGACAGACCAGACCCCGACGAAGGAAAACTAATCGGGAAGAAGCAAAAAAACAAAAGAATGTAAGGAAAACACGGAGAAAGAGGCGATGGAAAGCAAAGGAGGGATGGAGGGAAGAAAAAGGGGCCGATGCCCGCTGGCAGCGCTCACCGTCAGAAAAGCCACCGCCGCTCGTTGGGAGGGGACAAATCTCACCAGGGCAGAGGGATGGGCTAGGCATCTGCGCTACGAGGTGGTGTACGTGCGGCGGAGGGTGGTGGTGGACGGATCAATGAATCAGTGAAACTCTCAGGAGAGAGAACATAGACTCCCATGCACGAGAGAGAACTTAAATTGAAAGCTAACTCAATAATATGTACTTGTCGATGCTTTACTTGAACACAAGACTGAGGGGCATTTCACAAAGACGGATCCAACTGTCATACCATTACAAGCTTCAGTGCTTCAAAGATATGTTGATTGGATACAAATACATCCACTTAATAAGCAAATAAAGAAAAGAAAAGTTGCAGTGAAAATAAGTTTCATCTATATACACCCATGAGTCGTTCTCACCTGGTCCGAATGGCTTCCCAGGTGTGCCTTGTATGATGTAAACAAGGTGCATGAAAAAGCATTAGGTTATAGTTTTGGGAAGGACAAGGTGAAAAACCTTAAGGAATGACTTGTTGTATTCTCATGGATTATCAACCCCTCCGGTGTATTTATAACCATACAAAACAATATGCGGTTGACGAAGATCATGTGTGGGGATGATTTGCAAAGTTCATGCATGCATTTATAAATAGTTATCTCTCTTTTATTGCAATCTATGTAATATGATATTTTTAACTTATGTTCCCTAACTTAATGTTGTTTATTCAAAGTCGAGGATTTAAGGAAAATATTATGTCAATGCGTACGTGGACCAGTATGAGAAACTTTGCATCCTGTTCGTACCCGATGTTCCGGAAGCGTGTTTAGGTGAACAAGATGAGGAGGTTGACTCGATTGCAATGTTTGTCTTGGTCTTAGGTTGGGTTGATGAATCCGCCACCAGTGCACTTGAAAATTCGTACTGGCTAATGTGAATGACCTTGATGGCAGCTCCATCGACTCCACCTCTCTTTGAAGTTTCCTTGGAGAATATTATCCTTAGGATGAGGCTGAAGCCAATTCCATGCTAGCACTACCCGGTGTCCCGCGCCCAAAGACAAGGCCACCTCCTACTCCACCGAACTCACCAAACGCACGTTATGTTCCGCCGAACACCCAAGCTCGACTGCCTCCAATGACATCCCAAAGTCTGAATAGTTTTTCTGTCAACCAGCCCACTCCATTTTGTCTTAACTAGTATGTCTTATGCAGTGTGTCTTTGTTTTATGCTTCGTGTCCTGAACTAAGAAACGTGAAGGTTGTTGTTGTCACTCCAGGGTTTTTGATGTTTAGTTCCCAATGGCCACCTTTTGTCATACTTAATATGGAAAGATCGTCATACGAATTTAGCTTAATCGTGGTTCACGTGGGAACGCTTATTTCGTGGTTGAATGTTGTAAATCCATTAGTGGATGACGCTAATATTGAATGGACTGGTTAAGCTTTATGACAACCTCATATTTTTTATTAAAAAAACCTCTGTTTGTGATTAAACAAAATGAGTTTTTGATGTCAACATTTTTCTTTCATAATATTGTGATAGAAATAATAATTAATACTTAACTTGTGCTATAAAATTATTTTATTAACGCTGACACATAGTACAATATTAATTTTATACTATGTTCAAAGAAGGTTGAAGTTGTTTATTTCCTTGGGTATCCAATATTCATATTATGAATTCACAAGTACGACCTTTGTACTAAACATTTTAATACGTATAATTCTGATTGAGAGCAGCGATACGAGATTAGTATGGGATACTTTTGTTTTGTGGAGATTAAATATTGCAGTTTGAAGTGGGTACATTTTCATAATTTTATGTTAGTACTAACTATAAAATTACTTGTAGCTAGTAGTCAATACAAAATTGAATAGATTATGAAAGAATTTGTTATTAGAAATATTTTACTCAATTTGTGAGCAAAATGAAAAATTAGACATTTATTATACATTTTATTGTAAAACTTCTCCACCTTAGAAGTATTAGAAGAATGACTAACATTTTCAGTGTTGAAATAAACATTGAACAGAGAAATTAATATAAACAATATAATATGGACGTGTCAACCATTTGTATCAAGGGACCGTAACATTGAACATGCATATGAAAAATCCAAATACAAAAAAAGACAAACTAATTTTACCATGCAATGATAATACCACCATTCCACAAGAAAGGCTGTAAAAAGTAAAAGAATATCTCGGTACCAAAAAAAGCAAGATATGGGAAGTGGCAATAGGTGATATGCAATGATAGTTTATTGGACTATTACATGCATATGGAGGGTAAAAAGTAAACCGATCCTAAACAACGTCAATCAATACGCGTTGGACTTCATTGTTGGAGCGGTCACTAAAGGTTGGCACTGGGAGTTCAAGTCGAAGACATATTTGTGCAGGCTTGAGAGACTTTGAACCCGTTATTTGATCTTCAAATCCATCCTCGATCATCCGGCAATAACATGGGATCGTCTTACGAATCGGATCTCCTGACCAACTGAAGTGTTGGAAATCATGAATCAAGAATGTAAGCTCCTTTTTTCCTTTAACGGAGGGTTTGTTTTCATAATTGGGAAAATAAAGAAACTATTTTGCATGATGAATTCATTTTCCATTTTGGGCCAGTTCCTTTGTTGATGTCCACGTTGAGAGTGGAGAATCGGAATGGGATAAGTTGAAAATGAGATTCAAGCCCAATGAGGAGGGGGAAGACGTCCAAGAAATTTTTGATATATCAAGTGAGGATGATGAGTACGGGCATGAAAATGAATCCGACAGCATTGTATCTTTGAGAAAGATGGGAGGGGTGTTGAACTTCTTGTTGATATTCTCCCTACGGACAGTGAGTAACGTCCTGGTTTTAAAGTTACATTACATGTCAATAGAGTTCCTTACATTGTGTGTCTGCAGTATGTTAGATTTGCAAGGCATTTATTAACTTATGTTTTTTTTTTCTATTTTTTATAGGTGTAGTGTAATTTTTATTTGGACTACGATAATTAGGGCAAAATGCTTTTTTGGTCCTGTAAAATTAGGACATTATTTATTTTGGTACTACAACTTAGGTAGGTGGCTGTTTTAGTCCCATAAAACACGTTTTTCAGTTTTTTTAGTCCCAACACATGACACTTTGGGACAAAAAGAATAGAAAAACATATTTTATGGGACTAAAACAACCACTTACATTTGGGACTAAAAAAAATTGAAAAACGTATTTTATGGGACTAAAACAACCACTTACATTTGGGACTAAAAAAAATTGAAAAACGTATTTTATGGGACTAAAACAACCACTTACCTAAGTTGCATATGATTTTTTGGAATCAAAAAAACTGGAAGACGTGTTTTATGGGACTAAAACAACCACCTACCTAAGTTGTGGTACCAAAACAAATAATGCCCTAATTTTACGGGACCAAAAAAGCATTTTACCCACGATAATTAAAACAAAATGATGATGTGTATGGTTTGTACCAAATTTTGTAATGTCCTGTTTTGGTACTATGTTTTAATAAAGTATCTAGTTTCTAGTGTTATATTTCTATATGTAAGGCAGGCATAGGGAACATTTATAAATTACTGTGAGGTAATATGAAATTTGATAAGTTTTAGCTTACCAAAAATTGCAGAGTTTTTAGTTATTGAACTACAGGATGGGCAATGCAAGCACCTTCAAGTTTGAATTATGAACATGCATATGCCTGACTAAACCAAATTTCATATTAAAAGGACTTTAGAATTAAATATATTAACAACATCATTTAAATAGAATATGACGCAACACCTATCTGCGCTCCAAACATGGGAAACCATTACCGACATCTCTCTGCATATGTATGAGGCTAAAACCTTTGAGCGCTTATCTTTACTTAACAACATCAGAGTATACGGTCAATGAACAAAGTGCCCATATTGAAAGCCTAGGGAAGGCGTGTGGATTGTTTCGGGAGAAGCGCGAATGCAGAATCGCGATATAAAATAAATTTACGGAATTTAAAACATGCTCATACATAAATGTAAATAACACGTTCAAGGGGTGTTCCCTTGAACCTCCCGGACATTCGGTGTATCTCATGACTAAATAAAAACATGCAAATCATGGAGGTCATAGGGTATAGAAACGAAAAGACCAAACAAAATAACCTACCCGGTTGTGGTTTTGTCTTCAAACCGCTACTCGCGTTGTTCCCCATTTTGCACCAAGATCTCAAATAAGAGACCCTCTAAATCGTACACGCAATCCGCCCATGTATCTTGATCCTTGTGCTAGCGAAAAACCAAGTATATGTATTTAGAGAGGATGATCGACCAAACGTTATGAACTAATGTGATTAATCCTCCTTAGGTTCAATTGTATGAAACAAAGAACCAAAACTTTTCTTGGGAAAGAGGGATAGTGGACGAGTAGAGAGAGAGAGAGAGAGAGAAGTGGTGTGTGTGTGTGTGTGTGTGTTTTTCTTGATTTTCATCATCACATTTCTAAAGTTTAACCTAGGAGTATTTAGAGAAGAGGATTCCAATTCCTCTTCAAACTCCAACTCTAGAAGCTTGGTTTAACTAGGATTTTGACCTAGTTAAAGTCCTAGTCAAACTTAATCTAGGCCGTTGATCTCTCCTCTTTAATCTCCACCATCCATTTAATTATGGAATATTTAAATCCTATTTAAATAATCCATGGGGCCTTTAAATAAATAGAATAAATAATAATATTTATTTTAAACCCACTTAATTTATTCTAATCAATCGAATTTATTTATTTAGTTAATTCCTCATAATCCAATTAAAGGAATCAACATCCTAAGAAAAGGAAACTAATTAAAGCCAATTTAAATCGTTCAACCTCTCTAAATTAATTCTAAATTAAATACCTTTGATGCGTACGGATTGTGTGTGACTCTTTAGGTTCACCCTCAGCTAGACTTGGCCAAATTCCCAATCATCCTATGACAGGAATTCGTCCATCACCATGAGTGGTCGTCTAGCAACGATCCATGGCACTAGATACTAGGTGAATATTTATGGTGGAACATTTAGGCTCTTATAGTACGTTTTTCCTTCCACCTACAATCTCACTGCTTAGAGTCTAAGGCATGGAACTGTAGGTACCCATTCTCGACTAAGCCTTGCCTCGTCCATAACAAACGTCATAGGGGGCCTACGCATTTGTTCAGTTACTGTGGCCACAGATTTATCGCGGACGAGTGTTAGAGTAAAGTGAGATATTACTGTCAACCTTCTGATAGGAGATGGATCCTTTCATAGGACCTACTGTCATGCTACACATCTTGACTGCACTAGATAGGATTTATGACTACCGAGTTACTCGACTTGGCAACCTTTCGCCATACCTAAGATACAGGCACGGTGTGTAGGTGATCTCAGTAATCCTTCAAGTCCAAGGATCAGTTTGTACTGTTAGAACCGGGTATACAAGTCATACCTGACTGACCCTACTCAAGGTCTTCCATATGACGGTTCCCATGAGTCACCTCAGTCAACAGCCACCTAGCTGGCTGACCCACTAACACTACATGGACGAGCCTCGTCTCTAGTCGATGAAACGCGACTGCGGATGCTTAGTGCAAGTCTCAGATGGATTCTCGATGCCCCATCTCTAGATTCCTTGACTTGGAGTATTTCAGACCGATCCTGAGAAACTGATTTCATGAACTACCATCCAATTCCCAGTTCCAATTTTTCGGAATGGATTTTCGGTCTGTGGGATTTGCTTGTGCAGTGAACAGTTAATGTAAAGCAGTAAGTGAACACAAACAAAGTATTAAGCCAAATGAATATCACTTTCTTATTATTATAATTTATTAAAACTCTGAAATTATTTAGACATAGGTTACAATAGCCCAATCAGATTGGCTTCACAGTCACCTATTCTAACAATCTCCCGCTTGACCTAAAGCCAATTGCCCATATGCCTAATCCCCATCTTCTCAAGATGCTGCGTATGAGCAGTTTGTGACATAAGCTTTGTCAACGGATCTGTTGTGTTGTCTGCTGAGCTGACTCGGTCCATCCAGACGTCACCTCTTCCTACCATTTCCCTCAAAAGGTGGTAAAGTCTAAGAATGTGCTTGGATCGGTGATGGGATCTTAGTTCCTTTGCTTGCGATATCGCTCCGTTGTTATCACAAAAGATAACCACGGGCTCGGCAATGCTAGGCACCACACCCAACTCTTGGATGTAGTTTCTCATCCAAACCGCTTCTTTGGCAGCTTCTGAAGCTGCTATGTATTCGGCCTCAGTGGTGGAATCAGCTATGGTTTGTTTCTTGAAACTTTTCCATGCTACCACACCACCGTTGAGCCTGAATACATAACCCGACTAAGACTTATCATTATCATCATCCACCTGGAAGCTAGCATCGCTAAAACCTTCCAAGATTAACTCTCCATTGCCATAGACCAAGAACATTTCCTTAGTCCTCCTCAGGTACTTAAGGATGTTCTTGACCGCATTCAGATGTGCCTCGCCTGCACAGGACTAATATCTACTTATTACACTTAAGGCGTAAGCGATGTCAGGCCTCGTGCAGTGGACAACATATTGGATGCTGCCTACGGCAGAAGCATAGGGAATGCGCTTCATTCTTTCAAGTTCCTCATCAGTCTTGGGAGACTATTTCTTGGATAGCTTGATCCCATGCCTCATGGGAAGGAAACCTCATTTGGAGCTATCCATGTGAATCTTTTCAGGATTTTCTCCACATATGAGTTTTGGGTTAATCCTAACATTCTCTTAGATCTGTCCCTGACGATGTGGATGCCTAGAATGTAGGACGCTTCACCTAAGTGCTTCATGGAAAATTGCGTGGTGAGCCATGCTTTTGTGTTACTTAATAGTCTAACACCATTCCCTATGAGTAGAATATCATTCACATAAAGCACTAGGAACACTACAGAGCTCCCATTGACCTTCTTGTATACACAAGGGTCGGATTCATTTTTTATAAAATCATATCCTCATATGAATTCATCAAAGCGAATGTTCCAACTACGAGATGCTTGTTTGAGGCCATAGATGGACTTTTGGGGACGGCAGACATTGTGCTCTTCTCCAGTAACCGTGAATCCTTCCGGCTGATCCATGTAGATCTCTTCCTCAACAAAGCCATTGAGAAATGTCGTTTTCACGTCCATCTGCCATATTTCATAGTCATACCATACTGCTACGACAAGCAGGATATTGAATGGACTTAGCCATGGCTACTGGCGAATAGGTATCCTCAAAGTCGACCCCGGGTCGTTGAGTGTGTTTTTTTGCCACTAGCCTAGTTTTGAAGGTCGTAGCTTCTCCATCAACGCCAAATTTACGTTATAGATCCATTTACACCCGACTGGTTTTAACGCCTTTGGGAGGGTCTACAAGTGTCCAAACTTGGTTCTCGCTCATGGAGTCCATTTTGGCTTTCATGGCCTCAAGCTATTTTTTCGAGTCGATGTCAGACATCGCGTCCCCGTATGTCTTGGGATCCTTGTCCAATTGACCGGTCACGCTTAGAAATCCATACCTCACGGGAGGGTGAGGCACTCTAGCTGACCTATGGAGGACGAAAACGTCAGTGGTAACTGTGGGCGCAGACACGACAGGAGCTGGCGGTTCAGGTACCGTGGTTGGCTCCTCGTGAGGTTGTTCGACATGCCTGGTATGCTGGACCTCGCAAGGTGCCTCAACCTGCTGGGTATTTATCCTGAAACCTCTAAGTGAGGTATCCGTAGCTTTTGGAATTGATGATTGATTCGTCTCACTTGACTCCTCAAGGATCAGATCATCAGGTTGGTCACCCATTGGAAAACCTTTTTCCAAGAATACTGCATTTCTTGTAACAAATACCTTTTGTTCCAAAGAGTCAGAGAAATAATAATCTGCAGTTTCTTTAGGGTATTCAATGGACCTGCACAAGCTAGACCTTGATTCTAACTTGTCTCCTACTATCCTCTTGACATATGCAGGGTTACCCCACACATTCAAGTAGTTGTAGGATGCAGGCTTGCCGTGCCATATCTCATATGGTGTTTGGGCTACCACACTGGTCGGTGCTAAGATTAATAACTTCGCTGTGGTTCCAGTGCGTAGCCCCAAAAAGACAAGGGCAATTCGGTAAAACTCATCATAGATCGGATCATGTCTAACAAGGTTCGATTCCTCCTTTCAGAGACGCCATTTAATTGCGGTGTCCCAGGAGGTGTCCGTTCAGAGATTATACCATTTTTTTTTTAGATAATCGAGCAATTCATTATTGAGGTATTCGCCGCCTAGGTCTGACCATAGGACTTTAATTTTGCACCCGGTTTGGTTCTCGACTTAAAGTTTGAATTCTTTAAACCTCTCAAGAGCTTCAGACTTGTACCTCATTAGGTAAATATAACCGTACCATGAATGATCATCAGTGAAGGTTATGAAGTAGGAGAACCCACCTCAGGCTTGCGTCCTCAGTGGTCCACACACGTCTGTATGGACCAAGTCCAATAGACCTATGGCAAGCCTGCTTTGCCTACAAAGGGCTTCTTGGTCATTTTCCCTTTAAGGCAGGATTCAAAAGTTGGTAGATCACTCAAATCCTCAACCTCTAGGTTCTTTGAGTCTACCAATTTCTTCATCATTTCTTGAGAGATATGACCTAGCCTTGCATGCCACAGTTGTGCGTTCCCGTCATTATCTATTTTATGTTTGTGTTGAGCATCATAATGAAATTTGATTGTTGTAAGATATAGAGACCGTTATTAAGTGTACCAAGCATATGAGCAAATCCACCCTTCATCAAATAAAAGCAATTTTTATTGATCGAAAACTCATAACCACTATTATCTAACAATGGAATGGAAATGATGTTTTTGATCATGCTAGGTACATAATAAACTTTCTCTAATTCTATACTAATACAATCACTAACTACTAAGGTGACGGATCCTATGGCTTCTGCCGAGATGGCCTTGTCATGCCAAGCTTTAGGACTATTTCACCGCTACTCAGCTTTCTGCTTCTTTTCAACATATGCAAGTCGTTGCAAATGTGAGCTCCATAGCCAGTATCTAATACCCAAGAGGCAGAGTTAGTAACCATATTAACCTCAATCATAAATATACCTTGCTTGGAGAGGAGTTTGGGGCAATCCCTCTTCCAATGCCCTTTCTCACGGCAATGAATACATATGTCATTTGCCCTCGACTGTTGCTTTGAGTCAACCTTCATTTTTCCTTTGCCTTTCCCCACCTTGGCAACGAGAACACTCTTAGTGTTGGTAGCGGCTTTGACGGCCTTTCCCTTTCCCTTCTTCCTTTTCCAACGTCTGGCACCCTTGCCTTTCGTTTTGGAAGTCAAAGCCTCTCCAAACAATACCGATGGCACAGAATTTTTGGTTGTTGCCTTGTATTGTATCAACATATTGATCAACTCATAGATACCCTTCTCAAGAGTATTCATGTTGTAGTTAACAATAAATTGGTCGAAGGATGGTGGGAGTGACTGAAGGATCACATAAATGCACGTCTCGTTATCGAGCCCTGCTTTGAGGTCTTTGAGCTTTTCCACCAAGGTAAGCATCTTGACCACATGCTCATGTACAGAGGATCATTCGGTCATTTTGGTTCCAAAGAACACCTTCGTCGCGACATACCTGGTAAGCCGGTCTGGGATGCATAGCAATCCTTCAGGCATGCCATCATGGAAGGGACATCATCTAGCCTCTCATACTGCTTCTGTATCTCATTGGTCATAGACGCAAGTATGATGCTACGGACTTTTCGGTTATTATGATGCCAAGTCTTGAACGTCTCATGTTCTTCGGGCGTGGATCCGTCCGAGAGTCCGAGAAAATGGCTTGTCCATGACATAGCCTTGGTTCTCTTAATTGAGGACTATCATCAAATTGTGCAACCAATCGTTGTAATTGGTTCCATTAAACTTGTTTGTCTCAAGTATGGTTGATAATAGGTTCATGGCCATTGTTTTAAATCCACATTTAAAAACAAAACTTGATTAGCAGAATTAAATAAAAGGTTTTAATAAAAATTAAAGACTTGGACTTGAGTCATTTAATTCTCCTACTATTTCTACGAAAACACGGCACTCTCAAACGTTGTTTTTGAAAAACCTTTTTCCTAGTGGGCTTGGAATCCATAATGATATCTTCCATACCCTGCTTTTACGATTCGCATGGAAAACAACCGGTGGGAGGTAAACCATACCATTCTCATTCCACGAGAATTCCCAAGATATCTGCCTCACCCTTTTTTACGTGATCTCGATAGCTCCATGTGAATCACGTTATTCGGGCATTAAACCCGATCCAATCAACTGAATCATAGCACTCACTGCTACCCCCACGACTCGTGAGACAGACAACAGAAGTGTTAGTCTCTTCGTTAACAACAAAGTGCAGCTTCTTTTCAGCACGATAGACGTGCCACGACTCGTGAGACCACACTATCGACTGAAACTAGCTTCCTCACTTTGCCATGGATGGAAGGCTTGGACGAACTCCTAGAGTCCTAGCCCATTTATTAAGGGTCTGATATCCAACTTGGTCCAACCAAGTGAGAGTTTGATAACCAAGATCTCATTACAAACACATTTATACATACATCCATAATGCATTATAAAACATTTGCATGCCATACAATAATACGATAAATAAACCATTCATTCACCATAAAAGTCACATGCAAAATTAAAAGCCTAGCATGCCCCTGTTGGATGATCACAAGCCCGAATTCAATGCGACCCACTGAGCCCGCAGTGGATCTATGGTCAATCTAAGGTTGGTCATACACTATTACATTTAATAATGGTAACCCATCAACACACTGATGGGCCTTGACTCCTTTTCCACCGGGCCTCCATGAAACTCCTTGGATTCTCCTTTCTGGGCCATCCTTCATCTTCTTCATGGAAATAAAATAAAATACTTCCTCACCACTATACTACTCTCATTACAATATAAAAGAAACCCCAACGAAAACCTGGAGGGAGTACATATGGAGGGAGATAGAAAGCTTTATTATTCCAAGGCAACCAGAAAAGAGGAGAAAAAATAATTGAGGCACACAGGCCCAACACAAAATTAAAACCATACATTCGGTCTAGGGCTTGTGATCATCCGTTTTCATTCAACGCACATAATTCATGATATCCAATCATCAATAATGAACATAAACCATGATATCCAATCACAAAATTCATAAAAGAATTAAAAGACAAGGTCTACATTCAAACTTGGTGTAACAATGGTAACCCCTTTCTTGTTAGGAAAAACCTTTCCTCATTATTCTTAAAACATTAAAAATTTGAGGTTCCAAACCATACAAGATAAAAATATTTTTCCAAATAATGTCTTCAAGAAAACATGCAAAAATTAATAAAACAACTTTCAGAAACTATTCCAAAAATAAAGAAACAAGAGAACCACCGGAACGGCCAAAGGCCACCGCTGCCGGTGGCGCCCTGCCCCACAGGCTGGCAGGCCCTGCCTACCACCTGCACGCGCAGAGCGTGCCGGCCCCTACCTGCGAACGCGCCCGGCCACAGATAGGATCCGCGTGCTTGCGCACGCGCTGGCCGGGCGTCCACGTACAAGCGCCTCTGCCTGTGTGCGCTGCCCTGCCGCGCGGCCTACGCGCGCACCCTTAGGGCACGCACGCGTATCGGGCGCGCTAGACGCGCAGGCGCCTGCGGCTGTGCGCGCGCGCGCAAGCTCCTCTGCCTGCACGCGTGCCTGGCTGTGTGCACTGCGTGCACGGTCAGCTGACGGCTGCCGCGTGTTCCGTTTCTTGCTTCATTTTATTATTTCTATTGTATTTTCCAGGAAATCAAGAAACACCAAGAACTCATGTACTACGAATATGATAAACAACATGAAAAATGACATGCTTGGAAACATAAATCAAGAATAATGTAAATCATACTTTTACACGTATTTCATGCTTTAAACACACATAAAACCCTAGGCCTGTACACCGAACCAGGCTCTGATACCACTGAAAGCATAGGGAAGGCGTGTGGATCGTCCCGGGAAGAGCGCGAATGCGGAAGCGCGATATAAAATAAATTTACGGAATTTAAAACATGCTCATACATAAATGTAAATAACACGTTCAAGGGGTGTTCCCTTGAACCTCCTGGGCATTCGGTGTATCTCATGACTAAATAAAAGCATGCAAACCATGGAGGCCATAGGGTATAGAAATGAAAAGACCAAACAAAATAACCTACCCGGTTGTAGTTTTGTCTTCAAACCGCTACTCGCGTTGTTTCCCATTTTGCACCAAGATGTCGAATAAGAGACCCTCTAAATCGTACATGCAACCAGCCCACGTATCTTGATCCTTGTGCTAGCAAAAAACCAAGTGTATGTATTTAGAGAGGATGGATCGATCAAGCGTTACGAATTAACGTGATCAATCCTCCTTAGGTTCAATTGTATAAAACAAAGAACCAAAACTTTCCTGGGAAAAGGGGGTGGTGGACGAGTAGAGAGAGAGAGACGAGTAGGGTGTGTGTGTGTGTGTATTTTCTTGATTTTCATCATCACCCTTCTAAAGTTTAACCTAAGAGTATTTATAGAAGACGATTCGCATTCCTCTTCAAACTCCAACTCTAGAAGCTTGGTTTAACTAGGATTTTGACCTAGTCAAAGTCCCAGTCAAACTAGGCTTAGATTAGTCAAACTTAATCTAGGCCATTGATCTGTCCTCTTTAATCTTCACCGTCCATTTAATTATGTAATATTTAAATCCTATTTAAATAATCCATGGAGCCTTTAAATAAATAAAATAAATAATAATATTTATTTTAAGCTCACTTAATTTATTCCAATAAATCTAATTTATTTATTTAGTTAATTCCTCTGAATCCAATTAAAGGAATCAACATCCCAAGAAAAGGGAACCAATTAAATCCAATTTAAATCATTCAACCTCTCTAAAATAATTCCAAATTAAACACCTGTGATGCGTGTGGATTGTGTGTGACTTTTTAGGTTCACCCTTAGCTAGACTTGGACGAATTCCCAACCATCCTATGATAGGAATTCGTCCGTCACCATGGGTAACCGTCTAGCAACGGTCTATGGCACTAGAGACTAGGTGAATGTTTATGGTGTGAACATTTAGGCTCTTATAGTACATTTATCCTTCCACCTACAATCTCACTGCTTAGAGTCTATGGCATGGAACTGTAGGTACCTATTCTCGACCTAAGCCTTGCCTCGTCCATACCAAACGTCACAGGGGTCCTACCCATTTGTTCAGTTACTGTGGCCACAGATTTATCAGGGATGAGTCTCAGAGTAAAGTGTGATCTTACCGTCAGCTTTCTGACAGGAGATGGATCCTTTCTTAGGACCTACTGTCATGCTAAACATCTTGACTGCACTAGATAGGGCTTATGACTACCGAGTTACTCGACTTGGCAACCTTTCGCCATACCTAAGATACAAGCACAGTGTGTAGGTGATCTCAGTAATCCTTCAAGTCCACGGATCAATTTGTACTGTTTGAACTGGGAATACAAGTCATACCTGACTGACCCTACTTAAGGTCTTCCATATGACTGTTCCCACGAATCACCTCAGTCAGCAGACACCTAGCTGTCTGACCCACTAACACTGCATGGACGAGCCTAGTCTCTAGTCGATGAAACGCGACTGCAGATGCTTAGTGCAAGTCTCATATAGATTCTCTATGCCCTATCTCATGATTCCTTAACTTGGAGTATTTCAGACCGATCCAGAGAAACTGATTTCATGAACCACCATCCAATCCGCAATTTCAGTTTTTTGGAATGGGTTTTCGGTCTGTAGGCTTTGCTTGTGCAGTGAACAGTTAATGTAAAGCAGTAAGTGAACACAAACAAAGTATTAAACCAAATGAATATCACTTTCTTATTCATTATAATTTATTAAAACTTTGAAATTGTTCAGACATAGGTTACAATAGCCCAATCAAATTGGCTTCACAATCACCTATTCTAACACATGTATGACAGAAACATAAAACACGCAAAAGGATAATATAGCGTAGAACCACAGTTTATACTAATAGTGGGAGATTTTTTAAATACTAGGACATAATTCAAAACCTACCAGTGAGCATCAAATGGACCAACCGCCCACGCTTATCCAGAGGCAGTGAGAAAAAGAGCTCCATATCTTTAAGATTGTTGTGAAGTCGTTGCACTATTACAAGCTGTTCATTTTCATCTATCCCATCAATTTCGGCCACTAAATCTGCAGCGATCGTTCTCTTTTCCGGATCTCCAAATTTGGTTTCCAACACCCTAGTTAGATTCCCCTTCCCGAGTGTTAGCGTTGCGACAGAAAGAAGTGACCATGTCAACTAACCTTTTTCGAGCGCGACTTCATTGTGTTTGCTTTTTTTTTGTGCTACCGCCAATCGCCTTCTGGGCATTAAGAGTTGGTAGTAGGATCAATGTTCATGTTAGATGTTGGGGCAGGGTCACCTTCATTAGTGACAACGCCTTCTTCAGGATTCCATTCGGTTGTAGGAACATAGTAATCTTGTGTTCCCATACAATCTTCTGCCCGAACAGCATCTGCCTGGGCATTCCCATCCTTAGCTAGTTCACCGGAATGCACGATCCTAATCGATATTTCACACCAAGTGAAAAAAATACGGGAATAATTTGAAACGCATGGACTTAGCTGATGGGTCCACTTGGCTAAGTGAGCAGTTTGTTTTAATAAACAGTGCACGTTGGCACAATTTATCTAACTATTTTAAATAAAAGAATTGATCTCATAACCATTACCTTTACGTACTCGTCACACATGCTATTCTCATCAACAATTATCATATTTTTTTCTTCAACCAAATCAAAGCCATTTTTGACAACATGCTAAACCATTGTCGAGTATTGTTTTTTTTTTTTTTTCCATAAGTGTATTTTAGAGTTAATGTGGGTTCGACTCTTATGTCAGAATTGGGAAAATCATTCAACATATGAATCTCTAGTTGCATTAAATATCCATTGTGAAATTTAATTTCGCACTTCCATCCACTAACAATGATTAAGTTTAGAAGTACCTCTTCCTCCCTAGCGGTAAAAGTACCGCGGCTTATGGATTTCTTCTTGGGGCCACCTCGACGATATTGTTTACTGTTTCCCTCATCATCTGGGTGGCTCATCACAAATATCAGTTTGAATTTGAGCACTGCACAAATAGTTCCATGTCACAATTGTGTACATAACCCATTTTTATTGGACCACGCATGTAAAAGTCCACTTCGTGGCTATGGAGTTAGCAGTCAAAATGTCACAATTAAAGCTTACATTGAGGTGCTTCACAATTAGAAAAAGGAATTAACACTATCAATTTTCTTAGCAAGTCTTGACCTAAATTAGCAAATTAACCGTACTTTAACATAACAGAGAACAGATGGAAACATCAAATCATCTTCGAACCACTTAATAAAAGTTGAATTGGAAACTAGCAAATTGAAGTGAAAAATATCATGAAATTTTAGAAGTTTTATGAAATACATCATGGCATAGCTGAAGAAAGTCTGGAGCATCTAATCAAAGTTGTCTAAGTAAAATTAAGATACAAACCAATGGTACCATAGTAAAATCAACATACAATCAATCAACCATTGCGGTTTAATCATTCATTATACATATCCGTTGCCAATTTATCACGCCAATCTGTCCAAGCAGTGTTCGTGTCAATCGTTGAGATAAACTCAGCATTGGTGTCACCATTAGGATCTGTTTGCTCATGAATCTCTAATTCAATTAGGTCATCGGGCATCTTAGTACGGATGAAATTATGTAACAAGCAACATGCCATAATTATCTAATTTTGAATCTTGATCGGATAAAATGATTGACTCCTCAATATACCTTAACACACTTTCAACAACCCAAATGTACGTTCGATCAAATGCCTAGTTGAAGAGTGCTTCAAATTGAACAAGCCCTTTTTATTCTGAGGTCCCCATGCGTCTCGATCCCATTCTCTTAAGTGATATCCAATACCTCTATACGGGGTCAAGAAGCCATCCCTATGAGTGTAGCCGTTGTCACACAAGTAATATTTCCTGAGTAACAAATGTTCAATTATTAGAAAATAGAATCCATCATGACAGAGACCACTTATTCACATGTGGAAAATCAAAGATTCTTAATTTAAGAAAATACCTCTCAGTAGGGGCGAATCCAGAAACTTGGCTTAAACCTGTCAAAACTTAATCTTACAGGCAGTATAGCAAAGATCCCACTAAATTTTGCGGTCTCTTAATAACAAATTATCCATTTCCTGAAAACTTAAAACCTATATTTATATAAATTATCACCATAAATTTTATAATTAACCTTTATATCTAAACTTGTTTCATTGTTATGAGAGACTTGGATAAAATAATATAAAATCAAACATAAATATAAAAGCAATAGAAATTTTGGGAAGAATTATAACCTAGTGTTCAGAAATCACAATAAGGAGCAAACTTTTTGCACAGAAGAAATTGTGAATTTTATTTTCGTTGTACTATAATCTTGGGATTTTTATTTTCCTTGTACAACAACATTCGACTTTTTTTTATTATTTTTTGCTATAATAGTTAATGGGCTACAAGCCTAACAAAAAAAATGGGCATACAACCCAAAGCCAAGCCTTGTCGGCCGCCATGGGCTTTATAGGGCTCGGCGTTGATCCTTGCTGTGGGGACTCTTAACCCATTTCGTCTATTTATGGCATCACCTAAAACCCTACTATCAGCAGCACTTCCTCCCTACCCGTAAAGACATAAATGAATTGCATGTCCATGTTGCAAACACATAAGACGTTAACAACAATATGTCCTTTCCTTGTATGATAACGACTTTTTGTTCGCATCTGGGACCTTAACATCAATATACGTCCATCCAGTGCATCCAAACAACCCTAGATAATGAATATGTGAAAGAAGTTATATTCTACTGAACCTGTAAACCCTTAAAATCACTACAACACAAAAATGCATTGTTTTTACCTTAAACCATCTCCATCTTGAATCCAAGCAATCATCACCCCAAAAGGTATGATGCAACTATCACTAGCTAATTGTATGACCCGAAAGCATGAAATCATGTTTCACAATCCTTTTTTTTATGGTGTGAGACACTACTCAGAAATATAGCTATTTGTTCACTAATTGTTACACTTTTATTATCAATAAGATCGCTTGCATTTTCCAAGCTAGGAAAAAAAAAACTCTTTTCGTCCTGTAACTTGGGGCCTTTCTGTTTTTGATCCCATTGATTACAGGATTCTCATTTTTGGTCTCATAACTTCTAAAAAGTAGCACTTTTGGTCTCATGCCACCTTTCCGTTAAATTTTTTAACGGAAAACACCACGTGCTTAGCACATGGTCATTAGAGCTTTTACACTTTTGGTCCCATATGTTATAGGATTCTCACTTTTGGTCTCATATGTTATGAAATTTTTATTTTTGGTCCCATAACTTTCAAAAAGAAACACTTTTGGTCCCATGCATTTAACGGTCACGTGGCACTTTCTGTTAATATCTAACGGAAAGTGTCATAGGATCGAAAGTGCTACTTTTTAAAAGTTACAGGACCAAAAGTGAGAATCCTATATCCAATGGGACCAAAAGTGGAAAGGCCCTAAGTTGTGGGATGAAAAATGCTATCTCCCCTTCCAAGATATAACACAATCTTCCGAAAGCATTACTATTCATACTCAGATTTCTAAGGCAAGCTAGACGAATGGTTTACTTGTGAGGGTATTCGACTATTTATATTGTATCGACGGGGGCCACGAGTACTACAACGTCGAAGGTTACGTTTTGGATACTGGAAAACATAGACAAAAAGTGTGAGTGCAATACTAACTCAACCATCATCTGTTAAACAACAATCAGTGCTAGGATTTGACGCCGCATAACCATCCTAAATGCACGAAAAAAAAAAAAAAAAAAGCCAACATTGAGTGAGGGGTATACGACATCAAGAAGGAAGACATAGCTTGCATGTGTAATCTCTAGAATGATTGGGTGAATTAAGTACAAAAATTCAATAAACCCAATTTATTTAGAACTAACATAACACCGAGGGAGCTTTTACAACGGTGCACTTCATAACACAAATGGGAACAGATTGCAAACATCAGTGATTCTTGAATAAATCACATATTACTTCAAAACACACACACACACACAAAATAAAATAAAAAGCCCTCAATCACATATCAATGTTCATTGCCTAGTAACAAATTAG
This sequence comes from Sesamum alatum, assembly GCA_034509735.1. Classification (NCBI taxonomy): domain Eukaryota; kingdom Viridiplantae; phylum Streptophyta; class Magnoliopsida; order Lamiales; family Pedaliaceae; genus Sesamum; species Sesamum alatum. Next base: position 13,822,739 of record JACGWO010000003.1, read on the forward strand.
TAATATTAACAAATATGACATAGCGCCTGCAAATTAAAAAATATGAAAAATAATTGCAGAAAATGAAGGGAAACACTGGAGGAGTAATATATATCGAGCAGTAGTCACATAAAAAATCTGAGTGAAATGAAGTTGGGCTACCACATGATAAAACAGGAACAAATGATTAAAAAAAATACACAATTATGCTTCCTAAAAAAGTTACAATAATACAAACTATAAGATCGGTGATTTAATAGCCCTACTCACCCGAATATTGAAATCTAGCTATGTCGATCGTAACTCGTCGGAATTTTGAGCGTCGGAAAGTAGTCGAAACTACGATAGAATGACCAAGGACCTTACAATAACAATCCAGAAAGTTTAATGAGAATCGACACAAAATATAAAATGCAAAAATAATACGGCGATGAAGTTGTGAAAAAAAAAATTGATTGGGAAGATTGAACACCATTTCAGCAGGCCAGCTTACCTTTGTGGGGAAGAAGACGAACAAATAAACAATGGAGTTCTGTATTCAATTTTGCTAGCTACTTCAACAAGTGGAGTGTATCAGGTGCATTTAATGCACCTAGCCAAAAAGGTAGTAACTATGGGGATAAGAGGGTATTATGGTAATTTCCAGGGATGACTTTAAGGGCATTAATGAGAGAAAAGTGCAGTCCCGAATGAGGCAATCTGCCATGGCTTATATCAATGACACCCTCTCGTTGATTACAGTCAACCACCAATGTGGCCCAATAATAGGCTAGCGCACTCAATTACTGGCTCGCCAATTTGCTAGTAAACACACCACTATGGAGGATTGATAGGGATATCACCAACAATCTATGAAACTAAACACGGAATAAAAGGCCTAAACAGTCAAATTTTAATCCATTTAGATAACGTGGGATTATTTTATCTATTTCTAATCACAAGTTTTTGTCGCCTTACATAAGTAAGGGATAAAGTTATCTTATCCCAACAAAATTCCTATTTCTAATCACATATTTATCTATCACCCTTTTATCTTATCCTAAAACATAAACATGGCAATATAAAATTACAAATACTCCTAATTTTTATTTCGTTATGTATTATTTTTTCCTGAATTACAAAATCAAGCCATTAGCAAGGGTACAATGGTAAATTTACATTTAATTTCACCTACTAGCCTGATGGGATTAAATATCCTTCCAAGCCAAGTAAGATAATAATCCCTCTTTTATCCATAGTTAGCACAGGCCGGCCCCTTTGCAAGTAAACATGGGACAACGCCTGATATAATCGAATATAAGGTCTTGTCCCACAAAGTAAACACGATCTATGAGATAAAATAAGATTTAATAATTTTTAATGGGTAAATTACAGCTCCCCCCCAAGTTCTGACATAATTACAAATAACTTCTTATCTTTTTGAGAAAATTAAAAATACCCCCCTAATTTCAGTGTCTATCTAATAATGAGCCCATTCTGTTAGACTTTGTCAATTTTCCATCCAATTTTTGTGATGAACTACCAAAAAAATCCTTTTGAACTATAAGTTATAATATTTTTGTACTTTCGAAGAATTTTCTAAAATATTTTTATGGGCTAATATTCTCTATGGATTATTTATTTTAATCATCCTCTGATTTTTCTATTTTTCAAATATTTTTTTGAAAAAATAAAAAATTCAACAAGGGTAAAGTAGTACTTTTACCATTACCATTTAGGAACTACATAATTATTTTTCATTTGAGGGGGTATTTGTAATTTTTTAAACAATAAGGGGGTATTTGTAATTATGCCAAACCTCGGGGGAGGTAGATGTAATTACCCTTTTATAAATTTTAAAAACATCTTATAAGATATACGAGCTTATAAAATATTTTCAATAAGTATGGAAACACCCTCTAAATTATTTTCTTAGTGCATGTTTACTTCAAATGACTAGCCTGTATTGGACTAATAATATCGGAGGGAATTGCATATTTGGTACCATAGTTTACACCACATTGCAGCCGTGGTACCAATGTTTTCCACTTGAACAATTTTGATACCCTATTAATGGGATGTTTTGCAACTTACATACTACCGTTAACTTTTGGACGAAAATTGCATGTGCCAAGTATGTGGGCTGTTAACTGGATAGTAATGGGCGGGAAGAAAAATTTGCTGGTGCATTTTGGAAGCTTACATGGTATTCTATGCCATGTCTCACTTATTCCCACATAAAATAAGGCTGTTTTTTTTTTTTTTTTTTTGAGCATTTTTTAGATATTTTATTTGGAGAAGGGTCCAATTTGTGGTATGCAAATTGAAGTTTGAAAGAAGTTGTAATTAATGCAAAGTTACAAATGTTTCATTGACAAAAGAGGAGATGTTTGTTTGTCAATACATACAAAAAACATAGGGTGAATTACAATGACCTTCCCTGAGATTTGGTATAATTATGGATACCTCTTTGCTTTTTTAAAAATTAAAAATACCCCCTAAGGTTTTTAATTTTTAACCAAATGCCTGAACTTGTCCATTTTTTTCTTGATTATTTTTTAAATTGTAGAAAAATCAGCTAAGGCAAATTACATTATTGCTCCTCTGTGTAAAAAGATGTAAGAGTCCTCTCCCTGTGCAATTTAGTCCAAAAAAAATTTAGAAGATTTTAAAAATTAATAAAAAGTAATTCGGTTTGCATAAGAGAATTATAGCCATTTCATCCATAAAAATGGATAGAAATGGGTTATTTGTTAGATGGTCACAAACCTCAGGGGGGTATTTGTAATTTTTTAAAAAGGGAGGAGGTATCTGTAATTATACCAAACTTCAGGAAGGTCATTGTAATTCCCCAAAAGCAAAAGATAATGTTGGAGTAACCTAAATATTAACACAACAATCACTAGTGTATTTGCACTTTAACGCTTGAATCACCAACAAAAAGAAAAAAAAAACACAACACCACTGCAATCAACTAAACATTAACACTGCAGTCAACAAGCCTTCTTCCCTCCCTTAGTTTGAAACCGTCCTCACTACACATCCTGACTGCACTGGACAAGGCTAAGGGATCAGAGAAGGCTAGTTGACTGTAGTGCTAATGTTTAGTTGATTGTATTTTTTTTTTTTTTTTTTGGGTGATTGTAGTGTTAAAGTGCAAATACACTAGTGTTTGCAGTGTTAATATTTTGGTGATTGCAACATTATATTTTGTTTTTTTTTTTTTTTTTTATGTATTGACAAACAAACATCTCCCATTTTGTCAATGAAATATTTGTTTAGCTTGCATCAGTTACAACTTCTTTCAAACTTCAGATTGCATACCATAAATTTAATCCTTCTCCAAACAAAATATCCCATAAATGCTAAAAAAAAACGACAAAAACAGTCTTCTTTTATGTGTGAATAAGTGAGAAACGATATAAAATATCATATAAGCTTCCAATTTCCCTACAAAATGCACCAGAACCTTTTTCTTCCCGCCCACTACTGTCCAGTCAACCGCTCTCGTGCGCAGCACATGCAATTTCCATCCCAAAGTTAATGATGGCATTTAAGTTGCAAAATGTCGCATTAATACGGTATCAAAATTGCTGAAGTGGAAAAATATTGGTACCACGACTGCAATGTGGCCTAAACTATGGTACCAAATATGCAATTTCCTCAATAATATAGGCTAGTCCAAAGTTTACTTCATTATGTTAAAACACGTTATCAAGGCCAACAACTATTCATGGTATTCTTATGATTATGAAACCCACCTCAAGAGGTGAGTTTGGCCAATCATCCCTCTTGCACATTAAAGTAACACTACAAAATAAAAAAATATAAAATAAAAATAGGCTTTTGTGGGATAGAATTTGGGGCAAAATTTCTGATGGAAGTTCATCCTTAATAAGGTTCTCGACGAAATTTTCTATGATTTTACAGAAGACCATCTGAAAAAGGGACTTTGAATAATATTTCGATAGACAAGCATTTTCGTCGAAATATTTGTAATGGTTTTCCGACGGTCCGTTAATGCCGTTGGAAAAATTCGTCCATAGGATGAAAAATTAATATATTATGTAGAACGGATTTTGGGACAAAAACTGAGGATTTTCGATGAAGTTCGGTAAGGAAATTTTATATATTGTCGTTGGACAATCCTTCAAAAAGTTTGTCCAAAAGTTAGTCGAAAAAATTATGACGCAGATGTCATCGTCGAAAATATCTTCGGAAATCGTTCCAAATTATTTTGAGAATTGAAATGAGTTTGGGACTTAATTTGGGATCAAATTGGTTACAATTTCCGACCCAAAATATTCTGATGTAATTTGCGACGACTGTCGTCACAAAATGGCGTTCCAAATTAGGATAAGACGTAGTATGTGATTAGGATGACATTTCTAACAGTTTTCATCCCAAAATTCGTTCCAAATATTTATTATGTTTTATAAAAATATCACTTTTATTTTTTTAAAAAAATAAATTTTGGGTATCATAATTTATCCAATAAAATTATAATCATTTAAAATAGAAATATTATCATTTTACAAAGCTTATAAATTAAAAATTAAAGTAAATCCTTATCTAATGGCTCTAGCGGCAACTCGTCTGCGGACTCGGGTCTGCAGCATCCTTGGTTGCCAGTTGCGTTGTTCCCTCAGTTGGGGCATCAATGGTCAGCTGCACCTCGTGCAATATCTAAGGCATCCCCATCTTGTCGCACAAGACACTCAAGACCAATATTATTTTATCGAGCTTCGCTCGACATTAGGGCCAGTCTGCGACAGGGAGGAGTGGACGAAGGTGGTCGGGCATCTATGATCCATGGTCGAGTGGCATCTGGCGTCATTGCATTGGACCCCATGCCGAAGACTCGGCCTCGCTTCCTCCCCCCAACAGCCTCAACCCATATCTGGTCCTCCTGGACAACTGAGGCACTACCAGTTAATAAGGCCGCCTCCCCCTGCACGAGCTGAGAGGCACGCTCCTCGAGTAGCCTATGATAAGTATTTTGAATATAATAAAATAAATTTATTAGTTAATAAATAATAAGAACTATTAGTGACTAACTAATACAAATTTATTATTAAATAACTAAAATTTATTCTTTAAAAAGAAACATTGAAGAACTTACCACGACCTCCTCACCCCGTTTCCCACTCTAAGTGTCGTCCACCTTCCTTTTATAGGAGTCAGCGAATACCTCCATTCTTTGAGGCGGACAGCCGAGTTTAGCCTCATGCACAGATATTTGAATAAGAAATTTGCAGATTTACAATATTTATAAAAATAATTAAAATTTGAAAAAAATAAAAATTTACTTATGAGCTTCCTTTTATGCATGTCAAACCGATGAGGACCAACTGCGGTAGACGGTGTTGGCTAGTGCAGAGTTGGCCAGCCACGACATCCCGGGCCTCGCGCTAGACGGGTCCAGCGGCGTCGGCTCAACCAACGGGCTCCGTGGAGGCTCAGTCGCTGCAGTAGCGGCCAGAGGTGTCGGGAGGGGCTGTCTTGATGCCTTTGGAATATCGGAAGCATCAGGAGTGTTATAATAGGTGACCGAGAAGCCAATCCTATTAGGCTTGTGTAACCTATTTCTGACGATATGGTGTTTAAATAAAGATCATGAATAAAAGTGATATTCATATTTGGTGTTAATACTTTTCTGGTGTTCACTTACTGCTTGATATTATAAACTGTTTAATGCACAAACAAAGCCCACAGACCGAAAGGTTAATCTAAGAAAATAGATTGCGGATAGGATGGCAAGTCATGAAATCAGTTTATGTGCATCGGTCTGATATACTCCAAGTCGAAGGACTTCGAGATAGGGTATCGAGAGTCCGTTTCAGACTTGCACTAAGCGATTGCAGTCGTATTTTATTGACAAGTGATGAGGTCGTCCATGCAATGTTAGTGGGTTGGGCAGCTTGGTGTCGGCTGACTGAGGTGACTCGTGTGAATCATCATATGAGAAACCTTGAGTGGGCTGGTCGGTATGACTTGGATTCCCAGTTCCAATAGTGTGGATTTGGTTCTTGGACTTGAGGGACTATTGTGGTCACATACACACCATGTTTGTATCTTAGATTTGTCAAGAGGCTACCAAGTCGAGAGACTCGATTGTCATAAGCCCTATCTAGTGCAGTCAAGGTGTGTAGTGTGAACAATAGGTCCTAACAGAGGATCCGTCTCCTGTCAAAAGGATTGACAGTGATGTCTCACTTACACTCTGAGACTTGTCCTCCAGTAAATCTGTGGCCACAGCGATTGAACAGTGAGATCCCTATGACGTTTGGTATGGACGAGCTAAGGCTATTAGTCAAAAATGGGTACCGCCATCTAAGGTCCACACCCTAGACTATAGCTGTGAGGTGGTAGATGGAAGGGCAAGCGTACTGAAGAACCTAAAAGTTCACGCTATAATATTCACCGGGTCTCTAATGCCGTGGACCGTTGCTAGACGGCCACCCATGGTGACAGACAAATTCCATCATAGGATGATTGGAAATTTGGCCAAGTTTACCTGAGGATGAACCTAAATAGTCACACACGATCCACCGGTAACAGAGAAATTTATTTGGGATTAATTTCAGGAGATAGAACAATTTAATTAGATTAAATTGATTCTCTTTTCTTGGATTGTTAATTCTTTTAATTAGACTAAATGGAATTAACTAATAAATAGAATTTATTAGAATTGAGGAAATGGGCTCAAAAATAATTATTTAATTATTTAAAGCCCAATGGATTATTTTAAATTAGATTTAAATATTTCATAAAATCCATGAAGTGATGGATGGACGAGATTGAATGGAGAGATGAAAGGCCAAGATTAGAGTTTGACTTAGTCTTTAGCCTAAGTTGACTAGGATTTGACTAGGTTAAAATCCTAGTCAACCTATGCCTCTTAATGAGAGTTTGAAGAGGAATAATAGAATTCCTTTCCTACTAATTCTAATAGAGAGACACACACACACGAGGTGATCATCTTATGCACATACAAACATACACACACATGATCTCTCTCTCTATCTCTCTCTCTCTCTCTCTCTCTCTCTCTCTCCCTCTCTCTCTCTCTCGTCCCCTTCCTCTCTTCACTCCAAGATTGGTCTAGTTCCTTGTCTTTGATACAAGTGAACTCTAGGCAAATCGATCACATTAATTCATAAGGCTAGATCGATTTGTCCTCCCATATATTCCTCTTAATCTCTTGCTAGCACGGGGATCAAGATTGGGTGGATTAGAGGGTTCCTAACTTGGAATCTTGGTGGCAAAATGTGGAACAACGTGTGTAGCGGCACAAAGAAAACTACAACGTGTATGTCACGTTCCTTGCGTATTTCTTTCATTGCAACCCTATGGCCACCATGAACTTAGCATGTTTTATTTTCCTTATTCATGAGATACACCAAATGCCTGGGAAGTTCAAGGGAACACCCCTTGAACGTGTTCTTTAATTTCCATTTAAAGCATGTTTAAATTTTCTTGTTTTTAATTATCGCGCTTCCGCATTCGTGCTCCCTCCAGGGACGAGCCACGCTTGCTTTCAGTGATATCAGAGCCCGGTTCAGTTTATTGGCTTAGGGTTTTATGTGCTACACATGTAAAGCATGTTTTTACTTGGCTTTAATTTACATTTTATGGCATGCCGCGGCAGCCACCGACTGACCGTGTGCGCAGTATGCACGGCCGGGCGGCGGCACGCAGGCTCACGGGGTAGAAATACCAACAAAAATAGAAAACGGCAACCGCGCCAGCCACCGGCTGACTATGCGTGCAGTGTGCACGGCCAGGCGCACGCGTAGGTAGAAAAGCCCGCGGGCAGCCGCCCGGACAGGATCGCACAGTGCAGCAGGCGGGCGTTGCTGGCCACCCACGCAGGAGGCACGGCCAGGCGCACGCGCACACAAGCAAGAGGTGCCTGCGCGCGCGTGCCCAGCCAGCGCATCCAGCGCGCGTGATAGGCAGACGCGCAGCCGGGCATGCGCGCACGCAGGCAAAGGAGCTTGCACACGCGCACAGGTAGGGGAGCATGTGCACGGCCGCCCAGCGTGCGCAAGCGACAAATCTGGCCTGCCTACGGCCTCAAGCGCGGGAGGCACGTCCAGGTACGCACACACGCAGGCAGGGGATCCTGCGCCCACGCACGTAGGCGGCAGGCTGGGCCGGCCAATGCGTGCGTTCGGCCAGGGCGGTGCCGGCAGCCGTCGCCCGTTTTTCATTTTCGTGGTTGTTTTTCGAAATTATTTTTCTGGGGTTATTTCTTGGATTATTTTCTGCTTTTTTTTTTTTCTTAAAAGACATTATTTAGAAATATTTTATTTTGGTTTCGGTTTGGAACCATCTAAAACTTAATATTGTTTAAATAATGAGGAAAGGATTTCCTAGCAAAAAAATTGCAATGGTTGCACCGATGGTCAAAATTTTGGTATAGAAATTATGTGTTTATTTTATGCATTTTATGATATTGGTTATGATGAGATTATGTGAATGGCATGTTTACTTGATTATGTGAAATGCTATTTGCGTTAATGAGAACGGATGATCACAAAACCCTAGACCGCATGTATGGTTTATTTTGTGTTGGGTCTGTGTGCCTCGTTTTATTGTTTCTTCTTTCTTTTCTGGTTACTTTGGAATAATAAGGCCTTTCATCTCCCTCCAAATGTATTCCCCCCCCCTCCCCGGTGTTCGTCGGGATTTCTTTTTAAGTTGTAATGAGCGTAGAATAGTTGTGAGGTTTTTTTTTTAATTAAATGAAGAAGATGAAGGATGGCCCAGAAGGAGGATTCCAAGGAGTTCCATGGAGGTCCATAGACATGGAGGCCCGGTGGACAAAGAGGCAAGGTCCATCAATGTGTTGATGGGTTTCTCTATTTAATGTAATAGTATAGGACCAACCCTAGATTAACCATAAATCCATTGCGGGCTCAGTAGATCACATAAGATTCGGGCTTGTGATTATCCGACAGGGGCGTGATAGACTTTATTTTGCATGTGGCATATCTAATGGATGAATGATTTATTTATCGTATTATTGCTATAGCATGCGAAATGTATTATGCATAGATGTATGTATGTGGTGTGATGAGGTTTTGGTCTTTTAAACTCTCACTTGGTTAGACCAAGCTAAAATATTAGAACCTTAATATATGGACTAGACCCAAGTTGTTTGTCCAAGCCTTCCATCCATGACAAAGTGAGGAAGCTAGTTTCAGTCAATTGCATGGTCTCACGAGTCGTGGCACGTCTTTTGTTCTGAAAATAAGTTGCACGTTTGTTGTGACTGAAGTGAATACACTCCTGTTACCTATCTCACAAGTCGAAGGGATAGTAGTGAGTGCTATGATTCGGTTGATTGGATCGGGTCTAACGCCTGAATAGCGTGATTTGCTTGGAGTCCTCGGGATCACGTAAAAGGGTGAGGCAAAATATCTTGGGAATCTTGTTGGACGAGAATGGTATGGAATACCTCCCACAAAGTTATTTTTCATGCGAAACGTAAAAGCGGGGTATGAAAAATTTCGTTGTGGATCCCATGCCCACTAGAAAAAGGTTTCCTGAAAACAACGTTTGAGAGTGGCGTGTTTTTGTAAAATAGTGGGAGCATTAAATGACTAAAGTCCAAGTCTTTAATTGTTATTTAGCACCACTTTATTTCTGCTAATTGTATGCTTTATTTTAAATGTAGATTTAAAACAATGTCTAAGAATCCATTATCCTCCATACTTGAGACAAACAAATTCAATGGAACAAATTACAATGACTGGTTGTGCAATATGAGGATAGTCCTCGATTATGAGAACCAAGGCTATGTCATGGACAAGTCGTTCCCTCGTACTTTGCCGGAAGAATCCACGCTAGAAGAACCTGAGACGTTCAAACTTTGGCACCAGGATAACCTGAAAGTACGTAGCCTCATACTAGCATCTATGACTAATGAGATGCAGAAACAGTATGAGAGGCTAGACGACGCTCCTTCTATAATGGCTCGCCTGAAGGATTGTTATGCACTCCCTGACCGGCATACTAGGTATGTCGCTACGAAGGCGTTCTTTGGATCTAAGATGACCGAAGGATCCTCTGTACATGAGCATGGGGTCAAGATGCTTACCTTGGTGGAAAAGCTCGAAGACCTCAAAGCAAGGCTCGACACCAAGACGTACATTGATGTGATCCATCAGTCACTCCCACCTTCCTTCGACCAATTTATTATTAACTACAATATGAATGCACTTGAGAAGGGCATACACGAGTTAATTAGTATGTTGGTCCAACACGAGGCAACGACCAAGAAGTATGCGCCATCTGTGTTGATTGGACAGGCTTCAACTTCCAAAACAAAAGGCAAGGTGGCAGACGTTGGAGAAGGAAGAAGGAAAAGGCCGTCACAGCCACTACAAACGTTAGGAGCGTTCCCATTGCCAAAGCGGGGAAGAGGAAGGTTGACTCGAAAAAACAATCAAGGACAAATGACATATGCGTTCATTGCCATGAGAAAGGGCATTGAAAGAGGGATTGCCCCAAATTCCTTTCCGAGAGAGGTACGTTTGTGGTTGAGGTTAATATGGTCACTAACTCTGTCTCTTGGGTATTGGATACCAGCTGTGGAGCTCACATTTGCAATGACTTGCAGTAAACGCGAAATAGTCCTGAAGCTTGGCGATGGCAAGGTCGTTGTTGCAGAAGCAGTAGGAGACGCTAGCTTAGTAGTTAGTGATCATGTTAGGATAGAATTAGAGTACTGTTATTATGTACCTAGCGATCAAAAATATCATTTCAATTCCGTTGTTAGACAATAGTGGTTATGAATTTTTGATCAATAAAAATTGCTTTTATTTGATGAAAGGTGGAATTACTCATCTGCTTGGTACACTTAATAACGACCTCTATATTCTGCGAAAGTCTAATTTTATCATGACTGCTCAACACAAACACAAAATAGATAAACACGAGAACGCACAATTGTGGCATGCAAGGCTAGGTCATATCTCTCAAGAAAGGATGAGGAGGTTGGTAGATTCAAAGAACATAGAGGTTAGGGACTTAAACAACCTACCAACTTGTTAATCTTGTCTTAAAGGGAAAATAACCAAAAGGCCCTTTGTAGAACAAAGTAGGCTTGCCACAGGTCTGTTGGACTTGGTCCATACGGACGTGTATGGACCACTAAGAACACAAGCCAGAGGTGGTTTCTCTTAATTCATAACCTTTACCGATGATCACTCACAGTATGGTTATGTTTACCTGATAAGGTACAAGTCTGAAGCTCTTGTGAGGTTTAAAGACTTTAGACTTGGAGTTGAGAATCAAACCAGGTGCAAAATTAAAGTCCTATGGCCAGACCGAGGTAGCGAGTACCTTAGTGGAGAATTTCTCGATTATCTAAAAGAAAACGGTATAGTCTTTGAATGGACACCTCCCGGGACACTGCAGTTAAACAGCGTCTCTGAAAGGAGGAATCGAACCCTGTTAGACATGGTCTGATCCATGATGAGTTTTACCGAACTGCCCTTGTCTTTTTAGGGCTACGCACTGGAAACAACAGCCAAGTTATTGAACTTAGCGCCATCCAGAGCTGTGACCCAAATACCATATGAGATATGGCACGACAAGCCTGCTTCCTACAAATACTTGAGAGTGTGGGATAGTCGTGCATATGTCAAGAGGTTAGTGGGAGACAAGTTAGAACCGAGATCTAGCTTGTGCAGGTTCATTGGATATTTAAAGGAAACTACAGGTTATCACTTTTATGACCCCTCGAAACATAAGGTCTTTTATTTCGAGGAATGCAATGTTCTTGGAAAAGGGTTTTCCAATGAATGTCAAACGTGATGAACTGCTCCGTGAGGAATCAAGTGAGACAAATCAGTCATCAGCGCTAGAAGCTACAGATACCTCACTAAGAGGTTTTAGGTGAAGTACCCAATGGGTTGAGCCACCTCGCGGGGCTCAACATGTTGGACAGCCTCTCCAGCCCAGCATGCCGAGCCAGCTCACGGTGAGCCAACCACAGTACCTGGACCGCCGGCTCCTATCATGTCTGCGCTCACAGTTACCACTAACGTTTCAGTCGTTCGTAGGTCAGCCAGAGTACCGCGCCCTTCCGTGAGGTATGGCTTCTTAGGCGTGACCCCTCAGTTGGATAAGAATCCTAAGACATACGAGGACGCGATGGCTGACATCGACTCGGGAAAGTGGCTTGAGGCCATGAAAGCCGAAATAGACTCCATGAGCACAAACCAAGTGTGGACACTTGTAGACCCACCCAAAAGTGTTAAACCAGTCGGGTGCAAATGGGTCATACGCGTAAACTTGGCATTGATGGAGAAGTAACTACCTTCAAGGCTAAGCTAGTGCCGAAAGGTTACACTCAACGACCCGGGATCGACTTTTAGGATACCTATTCACCAGTAACCATGACTAAGTCCATTCAGATTATGCTTGCCATAGCTGCATGATATAACTATGAAATATGGCAGATGGACGTGAAGACGGCGTTCCTTAACGGATTCATTGAGGAAGAAATCTATATGAATCAGCCGGAGGGATTCACAGTCATTGGAGAAGAGCAGAAAGTCTGTCGTCTCCAAAAGTACATCTATGGCCTCAAACAAGCATCCCGTAGTTGGAACATTCGCTTTGATGAAGGAAGGATATGATTTCATCAAAAATGAGTGTGACCCTTGTGTATACAAGAAGGTCAGTGGGAGCTCTGTAGTGTTCCTAGTGCTTTATGTGCACGACATTCTGCCCATTGGGAATGACATCAGAATGTTAGGTTATACAAAAGCATGGTTGTCCACTAAATTTTCCATGAAGGATTTGGGTGAACCTTCCTACATTTTAGGCATCCAAATTGTCAGGGACATATCTAAAAGATTGTTAGGAATGACCCAAAACTCGTATGTTGAGAAAATCCTGAAGAGATTCAATATGGATAACTCAAAACGAGGTTTCCTTCCTATGAGGCACGGGATCAAGTTATCCAAGAAATAGTCTCCCAAGACTGATGAGGAGTTTGAAAGGATGAAGTCCATCCCCTATGCTTCTGTCGTAGGCAGCATCCAATATGCCGTCCACGGCACGAGGCCTGGTATCGCTTACGCTTTAAGTGTAACTAGCAGATATTAGTCCTGTGCAGGCGAGGGACATTGGAATGCAGTCAAGAGTATCCTTAAGTACCTAATGAGGACTAAGGATATATTCTTGTTCTATGGTGGTGGAGAAATTCTAGAAGGTTTTAGCGACGCTAGCTTCCAACCAGGTCTCCATTCAACCTCCCTAGAAGAGCCATAACTACTAGGTCCTAAAAGAGTGCTAGTTCCTCTAGGACTACCAGAAAATCTTCTAAGTAGTTTTCCAAACAATTCGTTTATAATCTGAGACAATTAGTGTATGTTTGAGAACTATTGTTTGTTTATAAGGCAATTTAGGTTATGAGACAAGTAGTGTATTTTTGTTCTTTAACTATATTTTTATGTTATGACTATGTTTATGCAATTTGGGTTGTTTGATTATGAAATAGTCTGTTCAAGACTCAATTCCAGCCTCACGTGCGCCGCGCGTGCGTCCTCCTTAGCTTCTAAAGAAGAATTAATGGTAGGGACTAAATGTATTCAAAAATGGTAAGTTGAGAGATCAAAATTGTAACTGGTAAAACATGGGGGACCAAAACTGTTTTAGTGGTATTTTAGAGGGAATTTTTTTTTTTTCCAATTATAGGTTGAGTTCTCAAACATTAATTATTACCGAACTCTTGGATTAGAAATGAGCCTCTATAATACAAAGTAAACACCTTATTTGGGTGTATTGGGTTGCTAATACAACCTAATAATGAAAAGTAAACAGGGTCTAAGAGAAAACAACAACACAAGTTTGTTAAGTATCAAAGATTCAACTTGTCAAAACGTAAAAATATCAATCCACTTAATTATTATAATGTATGAGTACTGAAAAGGAAAAATGCACCAATACAAAGTTAAAATACTGGTAACTGTCCTTAAGCCATGATTTTCCTTATTACGTGCAGTTACAACGACTAATAGATATTTAGGAAATCCCATTAGCACACAACAATATCTTGTCGCATGTGTACAATCATAAGGACACTAAGCATTATTTATTTGTCATGTTACCAAACACTCAAAAAAGTTAAAAAAAACATGTGCATCGTATCAAAATAATAGTCGTAATAAATCACATTATAGGAGGGTGGTAATTTTGGTCCTGCATGAATTGATTTTCATAATTCAATCCTATAACTATGAAAATTGGGCAACTTTGGTCACATCTGGCCGGAAAAGCCCCAGTTTTACAGGTCATGTGTCCGACACATGCGTTTTTCCGGCCTAAAAGGACCAACATTGTCAATTTTTCAAAGTTATAGGACTAAATTACGAAAATCAATTCGTGTAGTACCAAAATTGCCACCATCCAAGTTACAGGATGAAAATTATAATTTTCCTATTTTTTTAGCCCGTTTATTCACCACTGCTCTCTACACACCCTTTGCTAGGGGATGTTGATCTATGGTGCTTGGAAACTATATTTTTATGACTCTAATTTTTTAAATTTTGAACTTTACTCATTTATTTTCTCTAATGGGAGTAAAAGAAATATATCAATCATTAATAATAAATAATATTTTTACAGTATACTTGTTCAACCTACCCTCGTCAAACCCTTTGCCGGAGGCACGTTCATTTGCGAGGCTTGAAAAATACTTTTTTAAGGCTCTAATTTTTCAATTAAAAGATGTTATTAATTTATATTCTCTAGGAGTAAAAAAATATGGAATTTATAGCAGAAAATACGAGTTTTTTTAGTGTATTTGTTCAGCACTGCCCTCAATACATCCCATGCTTGGGGCAAGTTGATCAGCGGTGCTTGAAAACTATATTTTTGTGGCCCTAATTTTTTGAAGTATTAACTCCATTCATTTATTTTCTCTAAGATGAGTAAAAAATACATAAATTTTTAATAAAAATTAATATTTTTATAGTCTACTTGTTCAGAACAACCCTCACCAAATTTCATGTTGGGGGCATGTTAATTTGTCAAACTTGAAAAATATATTTTAAGGCTCTAATTTTTCAATTATGGATGTTATTGATTTATTTTCTCTATGAGGAGTAAAAAGTAGTGGAATTTTCAACAAAAAATACAAGTTTTTTTTTTTTTAATGGAAAATTGCAATTTTCGTCCTACAACTTAGAGAGGTGGCAATTTTGATCCTGCACAAAATAATTTTCACAATTTAGTCCTATAACTTTTAAAAGTTTGGCAATTTAGTCCCATCTTGTTGGAACCCCCAATTGTAAAGGTCATGCGTCCGACACATGCGTTTTTCCGACAAAAAGGACCAAAAATTTCAAATTTTCAAAGTTACAGGACTAAATTGCAAAAGTTAATTTATGAAAAACCAAAATTGCTCCCCTAAGTTAAAGGATGAAAATTGCAATTATCCCATGAAATACTCACAACAAAATGAATTATTAGTAAAACTCATGAAATAATTAATATAAAAAAAGTTAGCCAAAAACTAAAAGAAATTTTTTAAGGGACTAAAAGAACTTATTCTTATAGTAAACTTACAATATAAATCTATCAATAATTGAAATCCTAATAATATTTTAATTTTCAGCACAAGTGTTCTCATTCCATATTAGAGACAAAACTAATAACTTTGGGGATAGGAGCGAAAGAGTTAAACCCCTCCAATAAGTCTCAAACACTACTTGTTTGCAAGAATCTGCCTTTAATTTAACCCGCGTACCATTAGAGCTGAAAATAAATCAAAATACTCGATACACGATTGAAATTTATTGATAAAAGTTTGTCTGAACTCGATTTATTAAACTTAACAAATCGAACTTGAACAATTTTTTGTTTGGTAAGTCAGGTTTGATTCAATTAATGAAAAAATAATAAAATATACTTAATTATAGCTGAAAAATCAACATAGAAAAGGAAAAGTTGACATTCGCGAAATGGTAAATTAAATAATTAATTGATAGATTTTATTAAATGGTATTTTTCATTATTAAGTGATTGAGTTTGATATGGTAAGACTATATTTTCTATGATTAAGTAGCATGATTGTCTCTAATGTATAAAACCTAGAAACCAATTTAGGTTCAAGGAGTAATGAAGCGGTTACTAACATGGCTTCAATGAACAAAGTCCAAAAAGGAGTCCAGGTTCAAGAAGAAAACACAACACAATCCCAGCCACTCATAAATGCAGTAAATAATGATCAAGCACTATATAAGCTCTACAAGATGAAAAGGCGGCTTGTATGAGGTTCCCGTGTATTTGTGCTAAATTGCATCCTGATTAATGAAAATTTAGCCGATCTCATTTTTGTACCATCAGTCAATCTCATTTTTGTACTATCAACTTGGCGCCATATGTGGGAACAACGATTTGTTAAAGATATAGACTAGATCTAAAGCACGAGGCATTGCAATATTCTAAATTACGTTTGTTAATTTGTTTACGAATTTTACATCATATTATAAAACTAAATGATAGTAATCTCTATGTATAAATTGTTTAGTATAAACTTCTGCTAATAGATTGCATGTATTGAATAATAGAATACTTAGGCCATGTTTACTTCCTCTACTAGTTTAGTAGGGTGTCTATTATTTTATATATTAAGTGTTGTATTAGCCCCACATATGAAGGAACCATTCGTTTACTCTGCCACCAGTACATGGCATACCAACAACCATATTAATTAGTAGTGTGCTTACTTAATCCTATTCCATTGTGTATCCTCATGTTAGATGACCTTTTTGCCCCCTCTAAAGACAAGCAGAGAAGTCATTTCAACTGGGTGGTGAGTCGTCATTTCAGATGTGTGTGAAGCTTTTTAAACCAAAATCTCTCATCCTTCTTCGCCATGAACCTACTTAGCCGAAGTCCACTATTTTGCTATCAGTACATCGGAGTTCTTTATCAGCTTCCTCCACGGTAATACTCACCTGACATCCGGTTCCCCTTTCCTTTATTGTTTTTCTTTTGTTATTCAGTGATTTTGTGCTCCGTCATTGCAGTCTTCTATGTTGTGGGTACTCACAGGTGAGTTCCCAGGTCAGTATTTAGTCATGGCTTACTTGGTGTCAAGGTCTGTTTTACTCGATTTTGGCTGCACGAACATGTTTGTGTTCGGTCATTTAATTTCATTTTTCGGACTGAGACTCGGAACGAAGCGAACACAAAATCTTTCCTATTTATGTCAATGGCATAGACATAAAGTAGGTACTCCAATTTTACCTGCTGCTTCAAATTTCTTCAAATATGAAAGCTCCTGCGATGGGAGAAACTTCAAAATCATGAAACAAAAATGGAGATAGGGTTACAGAAAAGACGACACAAGAAAAAAACACAGACAAGATGAAAAATATTTTGCAAGTTGAAAGGGATTAGACATGGGAGAACCACAAAACTGATATAATGTAATACTAACAACAGCGTCGTGAACAGACAACAACAGATCTAACTATCGGGCAACATTCCAAACACGAACAGTAATTACCTGAGACCCCAACCGCTGATTTTGAAGGTGAACGCGATACCAAGTACTGAAGAGAAGAAAACATGAAGGAAGAAAATGTATTTTATTTTGTAGAGGACGAAAATCATAGAAATATAGCAATGGAGAGGAGAAAATTACCAAACAATTGTTTTGCTTAGAACCCAGTATCTCTCCAGGAGGAAGACGAGTATGGAGAATTGAGAGGGAGGGTTGAGTATTGATATTGGCTCTGAAAAGTTGTCAACTAATTAATTCAGTGGGTTGTTGGAATTTAAGGGACTTTAAGGGGCGAATGGGTAAAATTAACCCCATTGAACGAGGACAACAATGGAAGTAAAATTTAGTAGGAGTTTCAGGTGGGACCCACGTATTACAATATTGGCCCTTTTGCCAACATTGTATTAGGCAGATAATCGGCACTAGTAGTGGGCCATTGCTATTAATGGGGGGCCGACCAACTTTTTGGTAAACGCCCGTTTGACCTGGATATAGTGCTTAATACAACCTAATATTACGATGTAAACATGGCCTTATAGTATTCTAGTACTATAACCACGTGTAAAGGTCCATTATCTTTCATCAACAATTCTTTATGCACTGTATTTTTCTATATGAAAAGTACAGGTTCAACATAAGCGTATAGAACTTTCCATATAAACAATATCAAGTAAATCTTAAATAACAACTGCATAAAGGTAAATCGTAGTTTACAAATTTATTACACATTTTATAACTTACACATACAAGAACTTGTTGATAGTACAATTGTATATTCACTTCAACTTATTTGTCAAAATTACACTTGAATCATTTGCACACACTTTTTATATTCAGATTCATCACTTATATTGCTACCACATTCACTTTTAATATGCTAAATAATATAGTTATTACTCACATTTTTATTAACATCTATCTTTCTAAAAATACGGAATATATATTGATTAAGCATATGATTATACTAATATGAGTTTATATTGTATACGAGAAATGTCTTGAGAATTCTACAAACTCAGTGAAGGTCTCGTCAAATTTGATTATATGGAAGAACATAAGAATTATAAGAAAATTAAACAATCGCGAGCATTGAAGCCTAAACAAAGCAATAAAACTTTGTTCTCTCATATCCCCACATTAACCGAGGAGTGTTCTGGCAACGGAAACCATGCGCCATCCGATGTTCGGCACAGGAGATGTTGTTTCGTTGTCGTTCGCCTCTAGTGAATCTTCGGAGTTTGACGCTAAGGTGTTTCGTCACAACTTGGGTCGCAAGGGGTTTGGACATAAATAGGAAACTCTTGAGCAAGAGTATGCAACAAGTCGAAACATAATAAAAAATTATTTCTTGCTTTGAGGGTGAGATGGTACGAAGATTGGTTTGGCTCTCCCCCTGTATGTTGTGACATGTTTCTTGTTCCGACTCTCTATTTTTTTCAAGTTGAATTTCTAAGAAGGTCAAACTGCAAGACTTGGCATTATTAGCATGATGTTCTAACCAACTGAGCTAATGCACCTTTATTTATGCATGATAATATGATAGTTAAAAATAAGGGTAAATTACACATTGCCATTCGAACTATGCCCGTTTTTATACTTTGCCATCTAAATATATTTTTTTTTTTGTATCAATTTACCATCTCAATTTTGCGAAATTTATACTTTGCCATATAGGACCATTTTTTTGGTTGAGTTTTCTGCCAGAAAAACATCACATATAGTGCACATGCCAGAAAACTATCAATACATTGCCCTTAAATATTACATGTGCAATGTATGTGATATTTTTTGGAGCAAAAAATATGGTCATATATGGCAAAGTACAAATTTCGCAAAGTTGAGATGGTAAATTGACACAAGAAATAGTTAAAATGATAAAGTGTATAAATTGACATAGTTTAGATGGCAAAATATAATTTACCCTTAAAATAATTGAATAAACATATTGTATAGAATATTCATCGTGACCACACACACTCAAATAGAGAGTAATAAACTCAAAAGTTTAAAAAAATTGGAACAAGCTTCCTTGAGGCGCATTATAGAACGCCCCAAAGCCAATGATAGTCATGTTTCCTTGAGGCACATAAAAAATGCCGCAAAGCCAGTAACAAACAAGTTTTCTTAAGGCGCAAAAAAAATGCCTCGTATCAAGTGACAAACAAGCTTCCGTCATGCGCATAATAGAACACCCGAAGTCAATGACAATTAGACTTCCTTGAGATGCATAAGACACGCTCCGAAGCCAGTTACAAACAAGCGTCCTTGAGACGCAGAATAGAATGCCCCGAAGCCAATGCTAATTAAGGTTTCTTGAAAACGGAATGAATATAAGAACTCCTAAGAACTTTTAAGACAAGAAATAACAACACTGGTAAAAAAAATTAAAATAATAAAGCATGAAGCGAGAAAACAAAAAGCCCATAAAAGAATTATAAATAAATCCTCCACGAATATTAAAGTTCAAAATAAAGTTAACACCAAAGAAGCGATAAATATTACTATCACCATATAGACATTATCTCGCCCCTTAATGGGCGAGGCTAAACCTCGAAATTATGCTCGTGCTAAAATCGAATTAATATTGGCTTCTAGAAAGAAAGCAATATTTTTTGTATTGACTATTGTTCTATGATGAATCTAATTAAACAACCGGGCTAACCCAATTCGAAATTATTTTCATGCTTAGCTTTAAAAAATTTTACCATCGCCAACCTAAGGCAAAATAGGCTTGCAAAAAAGCTGGTGATCCTATTTAATTCGTAGATAAGATATTCGCGATTTGAGGGGTTGCTGATGGAGAAAAAATCAACTTAGAAAAGGAAATGTTGACATTCACAAAAATGGTAAATTAAATCATTCATTGATAAATGATGATGGTATAATTTATTATAAAGTGATTGAGTGTGATATAGTAAGAGTTGTAAAACTATAAGGGCATGATTGGTATGAGGGAATGCATTTGGAATGGAATGAACATTCCTAATCTTATTCCAAACACATGTTTGGTATAATTTAGGAATAGCAATAGCCATTCCTTTGGGAATGCCCATTCCCATAAATATGGGATTAGGCATTCCCCCACTCACCCATGGTTTTAGCTATTCCCAATAGTTTGGGAATAGATTTTGTTTTTATATACTGCTAAAATAATTTTTAATAAAATTATAGTTGCGAGATTTATAGTCACAAAATTATATATTATTTCAATACATTAAAATAAATGAATATCAATATAAAATATTTAAATATGTGGTTTTTAGAAAATATAAAATGTAAAATATAAAAAAAATTCTTAAATATTTTATTAAATATAATATAAAATTATTAACATCTTTATAGGCATTTTACCAGATATTACTATAAGCATAAGCATTTACCAAATAATAAGTATTTTTTAAAAAAGTTTAAATATATGAAAACGTCCAACAATATATATATATTATAAATTTATAATTAATTTAATATTTCAAAAATAATATTCCTTATGTCATTAATGAGACGTAGCTTAGTTGTTTTTTATTTTAATTTTTAAGTTTCATTATTAAAAAATATATAAATGAGTAATTTGAAAGTTTTGATTCAATTCTCCTTTTCATTCCTTTGGTATACCAAACATAGGAATGGTATACCAAAATCATTCCATTCCTACTTTTATTCCATTCCTAATTTCATTCCATTCTCACTCAATTCCATTCCTATATACCAATCATGCCCTAAATGCTTTTATTAAGTAGCATGATTGTCTCTAATATATAAAACTAGATTCGTACCTAATGTATAAAACTTAGAATCCAGTTCAGGTTCACAAAGATAATGTAGCGGTTACTAACGTAATGACTTCAATGAACAAAGCCCATAAAGGAGTCCAAGTTCACAGAGATAATGTAGTGGTAACATAATAACTTCAATGAATAAAACACATAAAGTAGTTTAGGTTCAAGAAGACAACACATCACAATCCAAACCCATCATCTATGCAGTAATGAATGACCAACCACTAATAAGCTTTAATAGATGATAGGAGGAAGGCAATTTGTATGAGATTCCAGTGTAATGGTGCTAAATCACACCCGTGATCAATAAGAGTTTAACCGATCTTATTTTTGTACCATCACTTACAAATATCAAATTATTCGAGCCCAATTCGTGTTTTATCTAATTAAAGCTAGTTTGAGTTTGACTAGACCAATAACCAAACCAAAATCAAATGCAGTTTTTTAAACTTAATACTAATTCAAATAAATTTGATCAAGGATGTGTGCAACTCAATTCTAATAATTTACTACCCTTCTTACCATTATTAGAGCAACAACTTATTATTCATGTTCATATTATATTATAGTGATTATATAGAAAGTTTTCTTACTAATCATATTAATCACATTCATAAAGGATATCTCCATATTGGCCAAATCTCCTTTTTCCAGCTCTGCTAACATAAGCCTTCCCGCTAACTTGAGCCCCCCCAGGCAGTTAAACCCCACATCCCACCCACCATGCCTGCCGCCCTCAAATTCACCAATCTCACTATCCTACATCCCCACAAACCCTACAATTTTCTCAACAATTTCTCCTCCTCCTCCGCCTCCACCGCCGGATCGGCAACAATTCTCCGGCCAAAGTACTCCGCGGGTTGGTCGGGTAGGACAACCCCGTATGCGCCCGCCGCGCACCGTAGAATCACTTCGCAGATTCTCGGTGGCCGGAAATCGTGTCACTTTTCATCCGAATCTGGAAACAGAAGGGAACAAAGTCAGTTCGTCTGCAATTCGAAGACTAATTTCGGTACTAAAATGTGTGCCACTGTCAATCGCAAGGTCGAGAATCAATCTAACGTGTCGCCGCCGCAGAACTACCACGAAAAATCACCGGTGCATCCGCCGAAATTGCTCACATTGCCTACGATATTGACAATTGGACGCGTCGCTGCGGTGCCGCTCCTTGTTGGCAGTATGTATTTAGTATTTGGACCTATTGATATTTTGTTTTCTTATGGGTTTGTTGAGTTGTTCTATATGAATATGGATAAGAAGGCGATGGTGGTGCAGTTTAACTGGGAGTTGTATCATGTGCAAATGGTTAAGCACAACGTGAGAATTGGCTAATTAATTGTAATTCGATCTGATAATTTTGTATGGTCAGATGTCCTTAATTCGATTTGAGTATGCATTATTTCCAGCTTTGGCTGGACATTTTTAGTGGTTGTGAATTTGTTAAATTGACATTTTACTTTCTCCTTAATAGCCTTTTATGTTCATAGCTGGTGGGGACCTGTTGCTACAACTAGTATTTTCATTGCGGCAGCCTTCACGGATTGGCTTGATGGATATCTTGCTAGAAAGGTGCCCTCTCTAAACTTCTAGGAATCATCTGATGACGCTTCTCTGTATTTTCTTGCTTACACTTTCCTGTTGATTTTGAAGTAACAGATGAATTTGGGAACTCCATTTGGTGCATTTTTGGATCCAGTAGCTGATAAGGTAACATGGACATACTTGATTCATTTGATTTTGGATAATTGTTTCCAGAAAACTATCTAGGTAAAAAATTATGTTGACATAATTCTATACTATATGATGATACTGTGGCAAAAAAAAGAAAAAAGTGACATTGTATAGATTTAAAGTTACATTTTCAAGAAAACGACTGGTAAAGTTCGGTGGTATCTCAGAATCTAAAATTTGAGCTCAAGTGGTGTCTCCTTGATTCTATAGTGACTTGAATTCTTTCTCTTTGAAATAATATTGTGTCATTCTTTTGAAGGATGAAGTCTTGGTAAGATCAAACAATTATTGTGCAGTTACTACTAGTTTATCTTTATGTGGTGTTTCTTTCTTTTTTCAAATGGATGCAGCTTATGGTCGCTGCCACCTTGATCTTATTGTCTACTAGACCTTTGGAAGCTGGTATGTTTGTGCAAGCACCATGGGTACTGACTGTGCCTGCAATTGCTATAATTGGTAGAGAGGTAGGTGGCTATTATCTGTTTCCTATTGTTTCTTATTGATTCAGTATCTGAGTACTGGTTATTGCAATTTGAAGATATCTTTTACATTCAACCAATATTCTGACAGGGGGGAGGGTTTCTTAGAAAATAGCAACAATTGCATAGTCTTTGTCCGTATACATATGCCATATGGGTAGTGTTTGGCATCAAATACTGGTGCATCATCCCATTGAATGTAAAATGTGGATTGGCAATGCTAAAAGCTGACCTGTCTTGCTGCAATTAACATTCATCTGTAATTGCCCCCTTACCTAAAGAATGTCATTAACGCATCCTTGGAAGGGGGAGTCTAAAGGGAGAAGTTAATCCTTCCATTTGGGGAGGAAGTATGCGCTACCATACATTTCCTCTTGTGAGGAGGTACCAAAGGAATCAAAAGAGACTTTCCATGTCTTTGTGAGTGGTAAGATGCAAACAAAGAGAAGGCACTACAGAGGCAATTTGCACAGAGAAAGAACCAAGCAAATTATAATTAATACCAGAATGCTTTCTATATAACTTTTATGAGATTTGGAAACACTCAGCTGATTGTATGCAATATAAACTCCAAACTCCCACAATAGTTAAAAGACCATTTTCAGCAGCTGTTGGCAGAGATGATAACACGTCGTGTAGTATTTTGTTACATTTATATGTTTTATGGCTAGTTAATGAAAAAAAGTTCCTGACTCCAGTCAGGGTCTCTGAACAGGTTATGACCTTTAGAACTTATCAATGTTGCATTTCGCTTGCTATCCTTGCTTATTGATGAATCACAAGAAACTTAATATGTTCTAGACTTTTAGATAAATCTTCCCGCAACATTCAAAAGGAAGTTTTGGGGGCTGATGTGCGTTGTCGGGGGCCTGGTGGGTTGGCTGGCTCTAATAGAGTGCCATGCAACTACTAAAGATGTTTAAACAAACAAATAAAATTGTCTTTGTCCTTTATGATTTAAAATGTTAAATACACGGTTTGATTGCTTGTCCTGAGACTAATACAATCTGGTCAAGTAGGTGCTTTCTTCACAACATATGTTGGACATCGTTTTGGTTTAGTACATGTGGCTGCAAGTCTGACTGTCTTATACTCATCTATTTGTAGATAACTATGTCTGCAGTTAGGGAATGGGCTGCTTCTCAGGACAGAAAGCTTCTAGAGGTTTGGACATCAGCCACAAATCACTAGTGATCACAATTATATTTGCTAACTGGTGCTTTCGTAGATTCCATGAGCTGATACAATGGGAGTTACTTTCTCTATCTTGCTAACTCAGTCACTCACTCTTGCAGGCTGTTGCGGTTAATAATTTGGGGAAATGGAAAACTGCCACACAGATGATTGCATTAACCATCCTCTTGGCTGCCAGAGATGGCAGGTTTATTTCTTGTTTCCTCTGATATAGTTTCAGCATAGATGAATTTGAGTTTATGCAACATATATTTGATATTGTTTTTTGATTAACGTCTGATGCTTTAAACTTTCCCTCTCTCTCTCTCTCTCTCTCTCTCTCTCTCTCTCTCTCTCTCTCTCTCTCTCTCTCTCTGCAGTCTGGTAGGGGCAGGAACTCTTGCTTATTCTGGGGTACTGTTGCTCTACATTTCAGCATGGCTTGCATTGTGGTCATTGGTCGTGTATGTGAGAAAGATATGGAAAGTGCTGCTGAGGTAGTAACTTCTCCTACCCATAATATTGCTCAAAGGAGGACCTGTTGCTATATGGAGAAGAGGCCTTCCTAGGGATGGACGAGAGGATTGCTCTAGCCGAGGTTCTTTTATGGTAGTAACTACTTGTATCTTATGATGATTTTATGGCCCCGAATGCAAGAAGATATTGGAGGAAATAAAGGTGCTGCTCCAGTGATCTTCCATCACCCGTCTAGACACCTCTGGCAGTCGAGTTGTTGTGGATGGACATCAATGCAGATGATGTTCAATATTGGTTGCTTGATTAAGCAGCTTCTACGTTGTGAACATGTTACGAGTGATGGCTGATTGGTTAGGCTAGGAAGACCGGTTATTGATCGTTTGAAATGTGAAACAAAAGAAGACAACATTTTCCATTCTTTGAATTAATCATAAATACTATAATTTGTGTCATGATGTATGTATGGTCCTTACTTGATAGTGTAATCAATAAGAGTGGATTTAGCAAATTATCTTTAGATGGAGCAGCCACAACCACACGCACACAGAGATGGATCGATTGATAACGAGATAACGAGCTTTTCTTTTGAGCAAAACCCCAGATGTGTTACATGATGATCACCAGTGTATATATATGTAAAAGGAAAGCCGAAGCCTATGCAGAAACAAAACTGAACATCCTGAAAGAATCAGTCATTTTTCTGACCCTGTAATGTATGTAACTTCTTCAGTTTCATATGCCAGTCAGCACAAAAAAAACATTCGACTCGGCATCTTTCTGGCATAATCATTAACATTATCAAGTGTCTGGTGAGACGCCCAAAAGGCGACTCTATACATGTCTTTCCTTCTCTTTTAAGAAGAGGGGTTTTATGAGAACAATATTTTTTACGTATTGGTATATCCCGGAGACACCCCACCACCTTTTATTGAAAGAAGGCCCCACGGGAGAAACTGCGGCTGATCAAGTGGGAGGAGTCTAAGAAAAGAACTATAACCGTGATGTCATCGTGGAAATGCCGTCTCACTCCTCTGTCGATCTTTTTTAGGTCTGAATATCTCATTTCTCTCTTCTTTGCTGCTTCTTGCAGTGCAGCTTTCACCAGTTTTCTGGCAATTCCCTGAAAGGAAAAGGGAAAATCCTTTATTCAAGGAAAAATAACAGCTTACTATGACTACCAACATATGGCCAAACTCTCTGACTTCATTGAAAATGAATATATTTACCAATAAACCATATCAAAACACTTAACATACGAGTGCCGGGGTGGCAGAGAAGAATCTTACGTTACGTGGGGAGTTGTGGACAAGTTCAACTGCCTCGTCATTGCTAAGGTGTTCCCATAGCCCATCTGAAGCAAATATAACAAACTGATCCTCTGGATAAAGTTTATGAACGAGAATTGATGGCTCGGCCAAAAGGATTGGTTTCTGGAAAGGTTCTGGCAGTCTGAATTTTGGTAACAACGGCACTTTATTGAACTCTGCTTTCTTCAAGTAAGCATCACCAATTGATCTTGAAACCTGACATGGAATATTAAGTCGATACAAGTTAACAGCCTTGTAGTCGCAAGCGAAAGCTTTTGGGTAAAAATTTCTTGTTAACTAAATGCATAATTTCGTTCCGGTAAGATCCACTTTCATTGTAAAAAACTTCTAAATGCAAGAAATTGTCTTAGTTAAACAAGAGACAAGAAAATGATATTGGAACAAGAAAAAGTCACCTGAATAAGACCCTTGACGCGCCAAACCTTGTGCTTTAAAACAACAATCTGGGGATCCTCAGGATGCAATGAGTGCAACTCCTCCCGAACAGATTCCAAATTTGCATTGTGTTCAGCAGATAATTGAACAGCTTCGATCTGTTTGTTGGCCTTTTCCACTCTTCCTAACACCGCCCTGGAATCTCCCGCGTTTGCAATGTACAACAGTCCACCGCATATAACGCCCACCAAACAACACGATCCCACAGAAGCAATTTGTGGTCTCAATTCCCATTGCTTCTTAACCATAGAAAGAAACTCTTCCTCTGTCGCCAGATATGCGTTTTTTATAACATCAGCCGACATTTCATGATTCGCTGACGTAAGTTCTGCATTACGAATAGCTGCCTGAGTAAATATGTGCATTAGCAAGCATAAAATTTTCACATATGACCTTGTTAGACAGCACACCGAGATGCTTATCTCTAGTTTCAAGTTGTTTTAAATATAGACTCAACAACTAGTCATGCATTGTTTTCTTCATCTTAGTAATCAGGTATTTTAAGTTGTGAACGATCACTCTAAATCCGAGGTCTCCATCACAAGTAGACAAAGTTTTCGAGATTGCTGCAACCACCATTTCTAAATCATCCCACTTAGACGAACATGCAATAACCACAATAAACAAATTTAAGGGACTATCTATATATATGAGAATCCTTCTGTTCAACACGCATATAAACTGGAGATTATGATCAAAGATTCCTCTAACAACCGCAATCTACTTCTCCCAGTGGCCATGTGCCAAACTTAGCTTACATTAAATTTTATTCAAAGAAAATATATCTCTTTATACACTCATGGGCTTAGTTAACACTCTACAACCCGACCCAACTAGTTCAAAACATTATCGCAATTACTAATTTTTCCTTATGAAAAGCATCATAAATCCCAATCCGATATTAAGAAAGAATCTAATAGCAATTACTCAAGGTGTATTTTCGTCATCATCTAACATTCCCTTTCTCCAAAATTTGACCCATGTTCTCACTTCTATAATCGTACTCTTGTTCAATGAAGTCATACTCCATAGAACTAATCTACCCCATTACATGCAGAATAAGTGTGGTTGACCTAAAGTGCAGAAACATTACCAAAAGTCCTATGGCTTTATGGAAAAGAAAGTTGAGGACATTCCGACAAAAAGACCAAGTAACATCAGCTACCGACCCAATACATATCTAAGCGTAGAAAACTATCAAAACTCAAACTAATCACACAATATATCAAGAATGGGACTGAAAGAAGGTATAAATTATATCGCAAGAGGGAGAAGCATACTCTTCATATTTTCGAAAAGTTTATTGTTTATAAACCGGGAAGCTTCTGGACCAGCATGGCCATCGTAAATTCCGACAAATGTACCTCGAGGGCCCGACTCAAGGGAGCTCATTGACCCTGACTCAAGCTGGCTTTGATCTTCCAATACATTATTTGCTTGAATTACTGCCATCGAAAATTCGCCATGAATATGGCGTCCTAAATCTTTGTACCACAACAAACCATCAACACGGCCGCTAAGATCACCTCCTCTATTACTGCAATTTTCGCTTTGACTCTCCCTCAATGGTCTCCAACAAGGGTATATAAATTTTCTCCATGTAGTGGTCACCATTGCCTCAATATATATGATTTACCACAAAATGAATGATTTTTGTTTTTTCTTTTTGCACTAAACTGAACCCTCAATGGCAATTTGCATAAACTCAAATTCCCCCAAAATTCCAAAGAGCAGTTTTCAATCCTCCTTCATCTATATCATGAAAACCCTCATCAATTTCTAAACTTTTATGGAGTCATCAAACAAATGCAGGCACCATCAATCTGTATTTTGAAAAAAAAAAAAAAAAAAAACCCATTAAAGAGAATGCATTGTACATCAACAATATCCAAATCCAATTGAAAAACACAAAGAAGATTGAAATAATTATTACCTACAATCAGGGCCTTTCAATCGTGTGGAACAATTGAAGAAACCCTTTCCAAAATGCTGAATCACAGTGCCAAAAATCGTTTCTTTTTCTTAATAATGTCACGAGGGATAGATCAAGAGAGAGACAAATCAAGAAGAAGAGAGAAAGAACAATGGCCCTTTTGATTTGATGCAGATAGAAAGAGCATATAATAAATTACTGGTACAGAATATATAACAAATTCCAATGGGCTCTCTTCTTTTGTTGGCTGGTTTCTGGGTTGGGTTTTTAGGGATTTCATTCGGAATTTTACTTGTATTTATAGGAATTTCTTTCCACAGATGGGGGATTAGGGGGTTCTGACTTTGACCAAGAACAAACCACAAACCACCATTTTAGGCAACTTTTTCTCATCAATTTCCCTTCATTTATTTACTAAAATAATTAATTATTAGAATTAAAAAATAAATATTCCTTTCTTTATCAGCACTCATTTCACATTTTCTCCTATTTCACACCACATATTTAACTGTTTATATTATGAAAACGCAATATAAAACATTGATCTGATTATCATATTCAGAGACGTAATATAAAACATTCATCGACTTATTATTCGAAGACAACAATATAAGATATTCATCTTATCATACAAAATACTGACAGAATGTTATCTTTTTGCTGTAAGAAAAATATATTGTTATTTTTTGAAAGAAAAAAAAATATTATTTTTACTTATGGCTCCGTAAACATACATCGTGTAAATTTAACTACTTATCATTCGCATACGCAATATGAGATATCAATCTTACAAACACAACTAATAACACGGCTACAATGCGATTTTGACGTAAGAAAAATATGTAGAATACTTTTTTACATAAAAAAGGAGCACACCTTTTACGTATATATATGCTGCTTATCATTCCAAAATATAAGCCATTCATCTTATAAATCAAAATCTTACACCCTTTTTTTCCATGTAAAACACCGCATATATAATATATGCTGCTTATCATTTCACTATAAGATATTCATCTTATAAGTAAAAATAATAACGCGGTTGCAAACCTATTTATGTTAGAAAATAAGCATGATATTAAAGAAAGGAATAAAATGATCATGCAGAATTGTAAAAACATATGTACTTCTTATCAACGTGTATGCGCACCTAAGACGCTTGCGATGTAAATGTACATATATATATATATATATAAATATCATGTTTTGCATAAAAGATTAAAGAAGAGAAATTTGAACTACTTGTTCCATGTTATGATATTAGATTTAGCAATTGGTAAACATAAAAACACATTTAAATATTATAATACATCCATTTTATTAGCTATTGATGCCCCGTGCATGCGACATAGTCGATGGCCCATTGTGTAAAATATTATCCACCCTGATTTCGTATGAGTTTCAAGGTTTTGTTTTAATAAGATACTTTACAACGGAAATGGGGCCATGAAGCTTAAAACCACTCAAATTTCTTGTCTGTTGTTGTGGAATGCAATATAGAATCATGACTTGAAACACTTCCATACATGGAGGTTTTTGGAATAATAGAGATTCCTTTTAATGAGCCCTACAAAATTATGACAAGGTAAATTATGTAAATTTAGGTGGGCTATTTGGATGGATGGCAATAAAGAATTTGATCCGGATCGAGGTTGTCCATGTAACTTGGAGCTTAAGGTTGATCGGACAACTCATTAGGCTTGCTAAGGTTGTCCATAGTTAAAATTCTCCAATGATTAAGTCGGTTCATATGAGATTATAATGAGATCGAAGAGCTAGACGTCACACTCATAAATGCATACTTGTCTTGTGGAGCCCCCAAGTATTTATAGAAGTTTATGTGTCAGAGTCCATAACTAGCAACCAACAACCAAGCATAATAAGAATCAACGGTTGGTTTTTTGGGCTATCGAGTTAGGCAGCTCATGTCGAGCCCAATCGGAGCAAAAAATGCGGACCCTCATCTTGTTTGGTAATATTTACGATTTTGGAGGGAAAGTTGTTTTTAAGTAGTTTTCCACTATATAACCCCTTATTAGAAGTATTTGCAATCTCATTAACTTAAGTTTTCTAGACCACCAAATCAACATATTAGCATTATGAAATTGTTTTATTTTATTTTATTATTATTTTTTTTTAATAACAGATAGCATTATGAAAATGTTGTAACAATATAAATAAGGTAAATGCGTCATAACTGGATATTAGGTTGGTGGGCAAGTTAGGACTATGAAAGATACACGTAACAACTCTATCATTATATTGAATTTGGATTAAATGCAATTTACCCCTCTATATTAATAAAAAAGAAAAAAAATCTCTCTGAGAAAATAAAAATAGCAATTTACCTCCCTATATTTTAAAATTCGAATAGAAAGGCCCCTCACGCAATTGCGTGAGGTGCATGCCCTTCCTTTTTTTTTTTTTAATATTTTTAATTTTTTATTGTTAAAATTATATTTATATCCTTATTTAAAATTGTTGGATTTTATTTGAATCAATGGTTCAGGTTTGACTAATAGATCAATAGTTTAGATTTATCTAATTCAAATCAATCATATAGATTTAAAATTATATATTTATGTAAATATATAATTATATACATAATATATATTAAAATAATATATATAATATATATGTAAAAATACATATAAAATTATATATATATATAATATAGAGAGTGTGTGGGCGGTGCCGGGCTAGAGGAAGGGGAAGGGGCTTGGCGACGGGAAAGGGGAACAGGGGGACCGACGATTAGGGAACCGGGATTGGGGGAAAGGGAAGGGGTCGGGGCTACCGGGGAAAGGGGAGAACAGGGGGTAGGCGACTGGACTAGGGCTTGGCGCAACGATGGTGTGGGATGGGCATAGGGGGCTTGTAATGGCGACGGTGTAGTGTGGGTTGGGTGGGGTGGGGGCTGGCGATGGGAGGAAGTGGCGTTGCAGTGGGCTAGGGGTGGCCAAGGCGATGGCGTGGGGTGGGGGCTAGCGCTGAAGATGGGAGTGGGCGACGTGGGCTGGCGGCAGCGGTAATGGCGTGAGAATGGGAGGGGGGGATATTATAAATTATATGTTTTTATAAATATTTAATATTATATATATAAAATATTATTATATTATGTATAATTTATATATATATAATTTTTTTTAAAAAAATCATAAAAATTCGCAATGAGGATGCATGAATTTCACTCTCTTTGTTAAGGTGGGGTGGGGGGGTTGCTCTTTTTTTAAAATTACAGGGGGTAAATTGCTATTGTCAAAGAGCTTTCCATTACCAAAGTGGGGAAAGGCAAGGGAAAAGGAAGGTTAGTTCGCAGCCGCAATCGAGGGCAAATGACATTTGCGCCCATTGCCGTGAGAAAAGGGCATTGGAAGAGGGATTGCCCCAAATTCCTTTCCGAGCAAGGTATTTTGTTGTTGAGGTTAATATGGTCACTAACTCTACTTCTTGGGTATTGGATACCGGCTATGGAGCTCACATATGCAATGATTTGCAGGTGCTGCAAAGAAGTAGAAGACTAAGTAAAGACGAGGTGTCCTAAGGCTTGATGATGGCAAGGCCGTTGTTGCTGAAGCTGTAGGAACCGCTAGCTTAGTAGTTAGTGATCATGTTAGGCTAGAATTAAAAGATTCTTATTATATACCTAGCATGATCAAAAATATTATTTTCATTTCATTGTTAGACAATAGTGGTTTTGAATTTTTTATCAATAAAAGTTGTTTTTATTTGATGAAAGATGGATCTTTTCATCTACTAGGCAAATTTAACAATGCATTACATTCTGCAAAAGTTTGATTGGATCATGAGTGCTCAAAACAAGTGTAAATTAGACAATCTTGAGAACGCTCAGTTGTGGCATGCAAGGCTAGGTCACATCTCTCAAGATAAGATTAGGAGGTTGGTAGATTCAAAGAGTCTAGAAATAGACAATTTGGATAACCTACCAGCCTGCCAGTCCTGTTTAAAAGGGAAAATGACCAAGGACAAAGCACGCTTGGCACTTGTCTATTGGGTTTGATCCATGCAGACGTCTGTAGGCCACTGAATACTCACGCTAGAAAGGGTTTCTCTTGCTTCATAACTTTTTACCGATGATCACTCACGGTATGGTTATGTTTACCTGATGAGATACAAGTCGAGGCTCTTATGAGGTTTAAAGAGTTCAGATTTGAAGTTGAGAACCAAATGAGCTGCAAAATTAAAGTCTTTTGGACCAAGGTGGCGAATATTTGAGTGGTGAATTTCTCGATTATCTAAAAGAAACATGTATTATCTCTCGGTGGACGCCTCCCAAAACACCTCAATTGAATGGAGCCTCTAAAAGGAGGAATCAGACTTTGTTGGACATGGTCTGATCCATGATGAGCTTTACCGAATTGCCTTTGTCTTTCTGGAGATACGCACTTGAGACAACGGCTAAGTTATTGAATATTGCATCATCTAAAGTCGTGGCCCAAGCACCATATGAGATACGGCATGGCAAGTTTGCTTCCTACAAGTACTTGAGAGTGTAGGTAGCCCTGCATATATCAAGAGGCTAGTGGGAGACAAACTAGAGTCGAGGTCTAGTTGGTGCAGGTTCATTGGTTATCTGAAAGAAACTGCAGGTTATTACTTTTATAACCCCTCTGAGCAAAAGCTATTTGTCTTGAGGAATGCAATTTTCTTGGAAAAAGGTTTTTTGTCGGTATCCAGCGCGATGAGCTGCTCCTTGAGGAATCAAGTGAGGCATCTCAATCGGCAGCAACAACATCGTCTACGCTCGACGTTCCCACAGATGATATTTCGGTCCTCCATAGGTCAGCAAGAGTGCCACATCTTCCTGACAGGTATGACTTCTTGGGCGTTTTTGGTCAGTTGGACAATGATTCGTAGACATATAGAGACCCGGTGTCAGACATCAATTTCGAGAAGTAGCTTGAGGTCATGAAATCTGAAATGGACTGCATGAGTTCGAACCAGGTTTGGACGTTAGTGGATCCTCATGAAGGTGTTAAACTCATCGGGTGTAAATGGGTCTATAAACATAATCTTGGAGCTGATGGGGAGGTGACTGCCTTCAAGGCTAGGCTTGTAGCGAAAGGTTACACTCAGCGACCTGGGGTCGAATTTGAGGAAATCTACTCGTTAGTAGCCATGGCCAAGTCCATTCGGATTATGCTTGCCATAGCTTCATGGTATGACTATAAAATATGGTAGATGGACGTGAAAACGACTTTCCTTAACGGTTTTGTTAAGGAAGAGATCTATATGGATCAGTTGGAGGGATTCACTATCGTTGGAGAAGAGCAAAAAGTCTGTCATCTCTAAAGGTCCATCTATGCCTCAAACAAGTTTCCCGAAGCTGGAATATACATTTTGATGAAGTCATACGGAGCTATCATTTCATCAAGAACGACTATGACCCTTGTATATACAAGAAGATCAGTGGGAGCTCAGTACTGTTCCTGGTGCTTTATGTGGATGAGATCTTGCTCATTGGGAATAATGTTAAGATCTAACAGGATGTTTGGAATGACCCAAAACTCGTATGTTGAGAAAGTCTTAAAAAGATTCAAGATGAATAACTCCAAACGAGGTTTCCTTCCCATAAGGCATGGGGTTAAGATATCCAACAAGCAGTCTCCCAAGACTGATGAGGAGCTTGAAAGGATGAAAGACATTCCCTATGCCTCTGTCGTAGGCAGCATCAAGTATGGCGTGCAGTGTACGAGGCCTGACGTCGCTTACGCTTTGAGTGTAATGAGCAGATATTGTGCCCGTATTGGTGAGGCACACTGGATTACGGTAAAGACCATTCTTAAGTACCTGAGGAGGACTAAAGATATGGTCTTGGTCTATAGTGGTGGAGAGTTGATACTGGAAGGCTTTAGCGATGCTAGCTTCCAGTCGGACGACGATGATGCCAAGTCCCAGTCGGGATTCGTATTCAGGCTTAATGGTGGAGTGGTTGCTTGGAAGAGTTCCAAGTAGGATACCATAATTGATTCCACTATGGAAGTTGAATACATAACGGCTTCAAAAGTTGCTAAGGAAGCGGTTTGGATGAAAAAATACATCCAAGAGTTCGTTATGGTGCCTAGTATTGGCGAGCCAGTAGTTATCTTCTGAGATAACAACGGGGCGATAGAGCAAATGAAGGAACCAAGATCTCATCACCAATCCAAACACATTCTTAGACGCTACCACCTGCTCATGGAGATGGTGGGAAGATGTGATGTTCAGATGAACCAAGTCAGCTCAGTAGAAAATACAGTGGATCCACTAACTAAGCCCTTGTCACAAGTCGCTCATGCTCAGCATCTTGGAAAGATGGATTTGAGGCATATGAGTGATTGGCTTTAGGTCAAGTGGGAAATTGTTAGAATAGGTGACCGAAAAGCCAATGAGATTAGGCTTTTATCCGTTTCTGACAATTTTGATGTAATATAACATTTATATGTTGAATAAAAGTGATATTCAATTCAATAGAAATTTTTACTTTGTTGTGTTCACTTCTATATGTTAATTATTGTTTAACTGCACAACAAAGCCCACAAACCGGACATGTGAATCCAGAAAGTTGGACTGCGCATAGGTTGGCGGTTATGAAACCAACTTCTATGGATTGGTTTAAAATGCTACAAGTCAAGGACCTCGAGATTGGGTATCGAGGGTCCGAGGGAGACTTGCACTAAGGATTATAGTCGTGTTTCATCGAAAGGAGACATAGGTCATGCATGCAATCTAAGTGGGTTGGTCGGCTCGGCAGTCGGCTGACTAAGGTGACTCGCGAGAATCGCCCTATGGAAGCCTGTAGGGGCTTGGTCGGTATGACTAGTATTCCCGGCTCTGATAGTACGAGATTAGTCCTCGGACTTGAGCAACCACGGCAGGCACATGCACACGATGCATGTATCTTAGATTTGGCAAGCATCTTCTGTGTCGAAAGACATGGTTGTTACAAGCCTTATCTAGTGCAGTCAAAATGTGTAGTGAGGACGGAGCGTTCAAAGAAAGAATCCGTCTCCTGTCAGTGTTATGACAATAGTGTCTTCTATACACTCTGAGACCCGTTTTGAAGGGAGGCCACAGTAACTGAACAGTGGGATGGGATCCCCGTAACGTTTCAGTGGGGTAAACGAGGGTCTCAAGCCTTACGTATAGCTGCAAGTCCAGGATAGGAACCGACTTCCAATTCTATGCCCTAGACTATGGCCGAGATACAGTAGATGGAAGGACCGTACTCGTATGCATTCGGGAGCCTAAATGTTCACGTCGTATTTTCACCTAATCTTCAGTGCCATGGACCATTTCTAGACGGCAACCCATGGTAACGGGTGAATTTTGGGTATGGGATAATCGGTATTGGCCCAAGTCTAGTTGAGGGTGAACCTAAAGAGTCACACACAATTCACAAAAAGTGAAAATATTTAATTTGAAATTATTCCTAGAGAAGAGTTAATTTAATTGGATTAAATTAATTTCTTGGAGTGATAAGCGTTTATTGATTAATTGGATTAATCGGGCTTAGTTCATTAATTGGATTATGAATTTAAGAGGTTGTGCTTTTCCTTTTCATTAGATTAAAAGGATGGAATTATTTTATTGGCTTGAGTGTTAAATTAGATTTGATATAAAGTCCATTAGACCTTTGGACTATTTAAATCAGATTTAAATAGGTCTGATCCATAAAGCCCAACAAGATGGATGAACAAGATTTGATCTTGGAGAAATTGAGATGGATGGCCAAGATTGATCCTAGTGGAGTTTGGACTTGGCCAACTCTCTAGAGTTTATATGTAGTGTTCCTCCTTTGGAGGAGTTTGTGTAGGTTAAGTGACCTAGTCACTTAAATACCTACACACACACACACACACACACACACACACTGCTGGTTCCGTCTCTCCTCCTCTGTCTCATCCATTCCCTTTCTCTCCTCCAATAATTCTCTAGTCTTTTCTTGATTTCGTCAAGGAAGAACTACGAGCAATTGAGCACGTTAACTAATAACGCTTGGTTGATTGTTCTCTCCCCTTATATTTCTTGCTAGCACGGGAGTTCTAAGCAATCCGGTGAATTGCGTGGATGTTCTTTGAAGGTGCTCTACAAAGAGCCTTAGGCGTTGGAGATTCGGAACAACGGGTGTAGCCAGTAAAAGAAACTACAAGGGTAATTTCTATTTACATTTTCTTGCTTTCTTTTACATACTCTATGGCCTCTATGAATTGTATGTGTTGATTTCATTCATGAGATACACCGAATGCCCAGGAGAATCAAGGGAACACCCCTTGTTCCGGTTTTAAACGCTTTTTAATTTCGTTTATATTGCATGATTCTATCGTTCTCCGCGCTTCTACTGCATAAATCCTGAGCCGATCCACACTTTCATTTAAGATAATAGCTAGTCTAGTTTGCTCACTTTTACTTTTGTTTAAACAATTTAACTGGTCATGTCCCAAGTGCTTGCAAACCACACAGTATTGCGGGCAATTTTCATAGATAACAAATTGTCTAATAGTAAGATCATCAACTTCAACGCAAACTCTAGCTAGGCTAGGTCTAGAAAGGTCAGCAGTGGCTTCATCCATTCTCAGGAGTTTTCCTAAACTTACAGCTTAGGAAAGATTTCTTGGCAGTGCGCAGAGGATCATGCTGGAAATGGGCCCCTGATGAACTTTGGACAATGTTGGCAAAAGATTTTTTTGTTCTGGGGAGCTGTTGGTGCTTGGGGGTGGCTGCAGTTTGGGGTCAGGAGGGTTAGGAGGGGTGTTGGCGAGTGGGGTGGTGGAGGTGGAGGGGTCAACCATGGGAGCAGGATCAGTCATGGGGATAGGTTCAGATGAGGGTGGGCATGGAGAAGAAAGGGCTGGGAGGTCACTGGAGGATAGGAGGGAGGGTCTGAAAACGTGAGTGGCTGGAAGAGGGGGAAGGGTAAGTGGAAAGGCAAAATTGGAAAGAGGCCTCAGACGAGCGTATAGCAGGAGGAATTGAGAGTTTGTTCGGAGGAAAAGGTCTGCTGGAAAAAGGTAAGGTGAGGGAGAGTGGCCACTGCCGGCGACGGCGAAGGAGGTGAGCGATTAGGGCGAAAAAATCGCCAATTCAGAGAGAGAGAAATTTTCAACCGTTGAGTCTACCTATGTCTGCGCCCTCAATGGGACGTTCGTGAGAACTCTTCTGTTTTAAATTCTATAACAGGGGATGTTTCGTTTGATCTCTACCAAGGGATCCTTCTAGGGCAAGATCAGTTGAAGCTGAGCATGAGTTCCGTCCAACAGATGGAATCACTTGTTCTGAAACACATTAGCTGTATAAGTGATTATTTCATATGCTATTGCTTTAGCTCTTTCTCTCAGGATTTGCTCACGATCCTGCTATCATATTTTCTGATTTGTGCAGCTAAGCTAGATAGCGCACAGATTATGTTTACAGTGCGCTATTTCTCAGGTCGCATTGCCGATCTTGAGGAACAACCTAGAGAGACTGCCAAATAGCTCAAAGAGTCTCGAGAGGAGAATAAACTTCTTAAGGCCGAAGGATTGAGCTATAAAGAATCCATTACCAAGGAGAGGCAAGACTTGGAGGTGGAGAGGCAAATTTTTTTGCAAAACATGGAAAAGTATCGCAAGCTCTAGGAAGAAATCGATGTCGAATATCAACTACTTTTGTCTTCCCTTTCCCGCGATTGTGAGGACGCACGCAAGACAGGCTACTTAGCAGGCTTACAAGACTTTCAGTTGACGGATGATGGCGAATCCCTTGTAAGGGAAAGCAGGGCCAAAGGGTCAATGCATTTCTAAAGTCTCTTGTCTTCGAGGCCATTATAGATGGCGAAGTATTTGAAGAGTTGTAGACTACATGGGACAAATGCAATGCCCAATCTCGTAATCTAGGTAGATTTAAAGAAGATTTTGATATTTCGTTCTTAGACTTGGCCAAGGATGGGCATGGGCACTTCTATCCTGTCAAAGCAACAACATTAAAAATCCCTGACGATGATGAGTTTTATGTCTTTATGCCTCATCCTGCCCCAGAACCTATTGATGAGCCCTTAGATAAGGAGGTACAGGTTGCGGCCGACACCTTGATAGAAGCAACACATACCTCTGCTCCATCTGCTGAAGTGGAGCTTTAGAGGATCCGTCTAAGGCCACCGTAGATCAAGTCCTTGTTGAACTTAATACTGGTGATGCCCCTACTAGACTACATGCCTAGCTACCTGCGGAGAAAGAGATCCTCAACCTGGAGAATTTTCCAGGTATTGACAATGTTGGGGAGGATGTTCCTCCATCTGAGAGCTAATTTTATACTACTATTTATGTTAGGCCTATGTGCCTTGGGATAATTTAATAATTTTGATCGGACGTGTGTGCCCTTGAATACTTTAAATGTTCTGGGTGGGCTTGAGTGCCCATGGATAATTTTTGTTGCTATTGATTGTTGAGCCTGAATGCTCTTGAATGATATTTCTAATGCTATTATAGGTGTTTGCCCTTTGCATAGTTTAATGTTACCTTGCTTGCTGCCAGGTATCCTTCTTGATTTTTTGTTGCATTTAGTTAATGCATAGGTACTTACCTAGGCTCTGTTAGATTACAACCTTTTAGGCAAGTTTAGTAATTGGGGTTTTTCAATAGCTTTACTTCCCCTAGACATTTGAGTCCTCATCCCTTGGTTTTCAGGGGCATAGAGCTAGATTTCCAACATTGTGGCTCTGTTCTATTCTACTCTTTGATTGATTGTGGAGTCTTTCTCAAACTTCCTTTTTTATAGCCCTATTATCACTTTTTGGGCTTGAATGTCTCCTTATAAGATTGTGATTTTTGATATTTCTGTAGCAATGTCTTTATCTTTTTCAGACATTTATGCTGCCTTTGAACGTATTTAAGGTCTTTAGGACGTTTATGTCTTTTCCAGACACTTTGGTGTTTGAGGCCTCTTTTCCATGCGATGCCTTTTTTCTTTATATAAAACTGTATGTCTTTTTCAGACATCGTCTTTCTCAAACACCTTAAATTTAAAGATCTTTTAAAAACACATTAAGTTTTTTAATGTCTTTTTCAGATAGTGTCTTTCTCAGACACTTTCGACTTAAGGGTCTTTTTTAGACAGTATCTTTCTCAGATACTTTGAGTTTGCAACGTCTTTTTCAGACATTTTGAGTTTTTAACGTCTTTTTAGACAATGTCTTTTTCACAAAGTGTCTTTCTCAGAGATTTTGAGTTTTCAACATCTTTTTAGGACATTTTCAATTTAAAAGTCTTTTTCAGACCAGGATAGTTCCAAAATAAATTGTAGGTATAAAGAAACTCTTCATTCCTTAAAGTTGCTTACAGCTTCATAGTAGATACATGCTTATCACGGATAAAACCGCCTAAGATTATGGGCATTCCATGGTCACGGGAGATCTTTTCCTGATAAATCTTGTAAGTCATATGCTCCATTTCTCGCCAATTCCACTACCTTGAACGAACCCTCCCAATTTGGGTCTAATTTTCCAACATTCTTGGAAGCTTCAATTCTTTTGAACGCTAAGTCCCCCACTTGGAAGGTCTGACTTTGTTTTTTTTGTTATACATTCTTTCCATCTGCTTTTTGTACCTGAGGATCCGAACATATGCTGCCTCCCTTTTTTTCTTGCAATTGGATCAAATCCAACTCTCGTTGCTTTTCGTTCTCTACAGCATCATACATTTCTACTATAGCTGATTGTACCCAAATTTTGCTGGTATTACTGCTTTTGAACCATAAACCATACAAAAAGGGGTTTCCCCCGTGGCCTCTTTCGGAGTGGTACGATAAGCCCACAACACGCTTGGTAACTCATCAGCCCAATTGCCCTTGAGCCCTTCAAGTAAGGTTTTCAAATAATGTAAAATGATTTTGTTTATTACCTCAACCTGTCCATTGGCTTGTGGATCCGCTACTGAGGTGAAGTTCTGTTGGATTTTCATTTCTTCACATAAATCCTGCACCTTTTTACCTTGGAACTGGGTTTCATTATCAGATATCAGAATCCTTGGGATTCCAAAACTGCAAATCATGTTCTTCCACAGGAACTTCACTACCTCATTTTCATTTATCCTAGCGACAGCTTGTGCCTACCCATTTGGTGAAGTTCACAATAGCCACGATCAAAAATTTCCTTTGCCGTGTTCCTAAAAGGAAAGGTCCCAAAATGTCAATTCCCCACTGAGCGAATGGGCATGCAACCTGAATACTAACCAACTGCCTGGGAGGAGCATGAGGGATGTTAGAATGAAATTGATAGCTTTTGCATCGCTTAGAGAATTCCAGGGCGTCCATTACTAATATTGGCCAAAAGTATTCTTGGCGTAATATTTTCTGTTCCAGATCTCTTCCCCTGAAGTGGTTTTCGCAACTGCCCTCGTGTATTTCTCTCATCACATAGGTAGCTTCACTCGGGTTCAAACACCTTAACAGTATTCCTGACTATGATCTTTTATACAATTCACCTTATATTATCACAAATCTCGATGATCTATTTCTCATCTTCCGAATATGAT
Source organism: Sesamum alatum (assembly GCA_034509735.1). Lineage (NCBI taxonomy): Eukaryota > Viridiplantae > Streptophyta > Magnoliopsida > Lamiales > Pedaliaceae > Sesamum > Sesamum alatum. The sequence continues at coordinate 13,864,074 of JACGWO010000003.1, forward strand.
TTTCATCCTTAGATCTCTTCCCTGGAGAAATTTGATCATTGCTTCTTTCCATTCACTACCAAAGACCTGGATGCTAAACAAACAGGGATCTTTCCAGACCCATCCTCCTGAAGATCTCTGGTTGTTCCAAACATTTAAAGGTCTTTTTCAGACTCTTCTATTTTTGATTTTCATATACCAACTAGGTAATTTTTCAGGATTTTATCCTTGATATTGCGCTTGAAAACTTAGAGAGGGCATCAACCGTTCATTCTATTCTCTAGGAACTTGATGTAATTCAAATTTTGAAAAGTTTAGTTGAAGCTCGCGTACCTTTTCAAGGTATCTGATCATGCTTGTCTCTTTGGCTTCGTAGGTTCCATGGAACTATTGGACCACCAATTGGGAATCTATGTATGCTATCAAATATTTTACTGCCAGCTGAATGGCTAGCCTTATCTACGAGGAGCGCTTCATACTCTATTTCATTGTTCGTTATTGTGAAGTTCAGTTTCATCGCAACTTCTCACTCCACATCTTCTAGGTCTCTTAATACGATCCTAGCCCCTCCTTGAGAGGAAATTGACGATCCATCCACCTGGAGAAGCCATTTCCCTTGACTCATCTCTTCATTTTGGTTGTTCATTTCAACCAAGAACTCTGCGAGAACTTGTGCCTTGATTGTTGTCCTCGGCTGAAACTCAACATGGTGCTCGCCCAATTTGACTGCCCATTTCACCAATCTCCCTGACGTATATGGTTTTGAGAGCACTTGCTTCAAGGGTTGGTTAGTTAATATAATGATAACATGAGACTGGAAGTAAGGTCTCAGCTTCCTTGTTGTGATTATAAGTGTCAAAGCCTACTTCTCAATCATCATATAATTCTTCTCTGCACCTTGCAGGTCACGATCCAGGCATCTTATTAATACGGAGCTTACAGCTGACTCAAAAACAACCAAGTACAAGTAAAGGGATTCCCCATCTACAGGTTTTTGCCAACAGGGGAGGAGAAGATAAGTATTTCTTTAAATTATTAAAGGCTCTCTCACAAACCTCAGACCACTCGAATGTCTTCACATGTAGCACCCCCTACGACACTATATTTTATTACCATTAATTATTATACCCTTTCCTTAATAATTACCAATTAGTCTCCCAATTATGTCTAAAATCTTATGGACGTCACATCACATTACGTAAAATCTTAAAGAAAGGTAAACCTTTATCTGCAGCCTTGAAATGAACCTGGTGAGTGACGCCACACGTCTAGCTAACCCCCTGAATGTCCTTGACAGACCTTGACATAGGCATTTGCAAAAAGGCTTCAATGTATTTCAGGTTAGCTTCGATTCCCCTCTCCATGACCAAATATCCAACAACTTTCTGCTACGAACCCGAAACGTACGTTTTAAGGGATTGAGCTTCATCCCGTACTTTCTCATGACTTTGTACGACTTATCTAGATGAGCGAAGTGTTCAAATTCTTTCAAGCTCTTCACTAGCATATCCTCCGCATAAACTTCCATAGTCTTGCCAATCTGCTCCTTGAACATTCGGTTCACAAGCCTCAGGTAGGTGGCCCCAGCATTCTTGAGACCAAAGGGCATTACCACATAATAATAGATTTCATTCTCTGTGATGAAAGATGTTTTGGTGCGGTCCTCTTCCACCATAATAATTTGATGGTACCCTTGAAAAGTGTCCATCATGTTTAGTAAAGCGCATCCTGCTGTGGAGTCCACCAGCTAATCAATCCTAGGTAGGGGGTATGGATCCCTTGGGCATGCCTTGTTAAGGTCTATAAAATCAGTAGACATTCTCCACTTTCCCAAACTTTCGGCAGCACAACACATTAGCCAACCATTCAGTGTACTAAACTTCTGTAACATATCCTGGTACCAACAATTTGTTTACTTCGTTTTCAATTATTTGGTTTCTCTCTGGACCAAAGTTTCTCGTATTTTTCGGACCAATTTTTCATTCGAATCAACATTCAGACGATGCCCAATAACGTCTGGGTTGATCCCTTAGAAATCAGACATTGTCCAAGTGAACGTATCAACATTCTTTTGTAATAAATCTATTAACATCCGATCCATTTCTGATGGAGCTGACTCCTAATTCTTGTCACTTTTCAAGGTAGCCCAGGACAAGCTCGACAGTTTTTTTGCTCTAAGGGATGTATTCTTTCTACCTTCTATTTCTTTCTTTCATGCCCAAACTCACAGTCAACTTCTATTTTTCACTTTTTCCGTCAACATCTCTGGTTTTTGTCACTCCTGCTTTTAACGCAGTGTGATAACATTCTCTAGCTACCTTTTGGTCGCCTTTCACCTCCCTTACACAATTCTTGATAGGGAATTTCACCTTCAAATGATATGTTGACACTATAGCCTGAAATTGGTTTAGGGGAGCCCCCCAAAATCATGTTATATGTGAAAGGCATGTCAACAACCAAGTATTTGATCATCACAGTACGTCGACATGGGTCTGTTCCAAAGGACATTGGCAAATCTATTGTCCCTGGGGGGTTAAGGGATCCTCCCCCGAAACCTATCAAAGGTGTATTGACCTGCTTAACATCTTCAACATGAAAATCTAATCTTTTCAGTATACTCAAAAACATGATGTCGGCGGAACTCCCAATGTCTACCAATACCTTCTAAACTGTGAAATTTGCCACATCCATTGTGATAACCACTAGGCCATCATGGGGAAAGGTGAGTCCCTCAAGGTATCTCTCGTCGAAAACTATACCTCCAGAATCAATTTTTGTGGACAACACATTCGGGTTGGGCCTGGTTTCATAAGAGTTATGCCCAGCTCTAGCATACCTTCCCTTTGGATGACGGAATCTCCACACAGGGGCCCACCAATGATTGTATTTTTTATTGTCCTCATCCAGAGGTCTCCTCCTAGGTGTGCCCTCCCTTAATCGCTCAGAATACCTTTATTTAGGGGTTTAAGACCTTTGCCTGTCTCTACAGAGGGTGCACTCTTCACGCCGACCTTCTTGTTTAGCCTAAGTTTTAGCTATGAATTCGTTAAGGTATCCCTACCTCACCAACCTCTCAGTTTCATCTTTAAGCTGGAAGCAATCTTATGTATCATGACCTCTGTCCTTATAGAACTTGCAATGGAGCCTAGAATTCTTCTTAGATGGCGTGGGCCGCATTTTTGGTGGCCACTGCATCAGCTTGCTCTCAATGTACATCAACGTCTCAGCCCTTGGGACATTTAATGGAGTGTATTCATGAAATCTTTTGTACTTGGGTGCCGGGTTTTATTCAGACTCAGACTTTGCTTCTCCTTCCACTCCTTCCCTTTTTCTGATCGTCCTCTTTGTTAGGTTGGACTTTCCACTTGTTTTCTTTAAAAATATTCATCTCTTCTTCCTGAATGTACTTTTCCTCAATAGATGGAGTTCTTCAACATCATCAAGAGGGTCTCTAGCTAAAGCAGAAGCCAGAGGTCCCTTTTTCAATCCATGAATCGGGATGGACGTCATCATGTCTACTCTCAGATCTGGCACGCCCAATACCTTAGTGTTGAATCTATCAATAAAACTTCTCAAAGTCTCGTCATCCTTTTGTCTGATAGTAAAAAGATGTGTAGTAGATTTTCTTCACCTTCCTTTTGCTTGCAAAGTGATATAGAAACTTCCTGGCCAACTGCTCGTAGTTCACAACTGGGGCGGCGGTCAAATAACCAAACCATTCTTGGGCTCTTCCATACAATGTAGTGATGAAAATACCAATTGGGTTTTTTCTAAATGGAGCCTAGATACTTCATTTTTTTAGTCCAACCAAAGCCAACCATAAATTATTCTAATTGATAATAATGCTATGAATTCCCCCAAAGTCCGGTCCCACATCCATAGCATGAGTATTTAAAGCAAGTGAATGATTTGAAATTCAAGTTATTTCACGAAATAACACTCGTATATATTGAGCTCGTAATGGTACTCGCTATTCAAAATTCTTTCTACGGCTGAAGAATGAGCGTGTTCATGGGCCATCATAGAAACATAGATAGGGTCAACAACGGATGTTCGATAAACTTGTACGTAACTATTGAGAGTGAAGATATTCAACATAAAGTTAAAGTGCTAGCGATAAACAACCTGTGGGTATCATTCACGCGCGTATAATACCCTCGCTTCACTTTAGCTCACCGTATGGTACTTTTCTTGTCTTTCTGTCTATCAAAAAAAGGATTCTCAATATTCTCAGTCGTAGAGTAGAGGCATCCACGAATGATATAAATACTACTGTTGCTTTGGCTTTTACTCACGTCAGTGGCATATTTCTATGCAGGTCTTACCAAAAAGGGATTAGGTTATTTCGGGAAAAATACGATAATAAAGAGTGTTTAACAGTCCATATAACTGCACCACACTGTCAAAGACTATCAAGTGCTCCTTACGGTCTTTATCACCATTATACTTCGGTAGATCAGGGATTTTCACGTTGAGGGCCAAAAGCTTCCGCTAAAATCTCATGTATAAACGGTGAGCCCCTCATTCTTACTACATTCTGGGGAGCCAAATTCTCAGGAGGTGGCTCCATAACAGGCTGTCCCAAATCTTCGATTTCGGTGATTCAGGCGGTCGACCTGATGACTTAGCTCACGGTTTCATCTATTCTCCTTTGTTCTTCTTCTTTGGGCTGAGAGATAGCCATGCTATTCACTTTTTTGAAAGAGCTATACGCTCCCGCTCTCTACCCCTCTGTCTACCTTGGGGTTGTGTGCCTTCTTCCCTCGGAGGGAAAAATTTCTCTTCGCAGTCGCGGATTTGCTGCAATTAGTTATGGTATGTACGACTCCACCGAACCCACTCGCTCCCCCATCTCCTCATGATGAGGCAGAGGTGGAGGAGGTTGAAGCATCGTACCTCTCTCCATAGCCCATTCTGAAAGAAATATGTGGATCGGCCCGGGAGATTAACGCGTATAGCGGAAGCGCGAAAGAATGCGTAATAAAATTACAAAGCATAATTAAATGGAATTTAAATCATGCATAATATACATAAACGAATCAAGGGGTGTGCCCTTGATTCTCCCGGGCGTTCGGTGTATCTCATGTTCAATAAAACACAACATGGAGGCCATAGAATTGAAACCGAAAAAAACGAAATTAACGAACCTACCCGGTTGTAGTTTTGTCTTCGTTTCGGCTACATGCATTGTTCCCCATTTTGCACCAAGATCTCAAAGAAGAGACCCTCTAAATCATCTCACTCGCTCCACCGGAAAGCAAACAACTCTTGTGCTAGCAAGAAATTATTTTGGGGAGAAGAGACATCGATACACGCTATGAATTAACGCAATCAATGTCTCTTATGTTCTTAACTTGAATAAAATCAAGAAGAACAAAGCAGAATTCTTGGAGAAAAAGAAAGAGGGTGGACGAATTGAGAGGGAGATGAGAGATGAGAGTTGTAGAGAATACTAGGTGTAAGTGTGTGTTTTTTAAGTATTTATAGAAGATGGAATTCCTATTCCTTCTCAAACTCTTCCAAAGAGACACACTTTGACTAGGATTTTGACCTAGTCAAATCCTAGTCAAATTAGGCTTTGATTAAGTCAAATTAATCATGGCCCTTCATCTCATTATTCTCTAGATCAAATCTTGTCCATCCATTTTGATGGGCTTTATGGAATGGGCCTATTTAATTCTAAATTAAATATTCCCATGGACTTTATATTAAATCATATTTAATATACTAAGCCCATTAATTAATTAATGGAAAGGACTTATTTAATTCTAAATTAAATAGTCCCATGGACTTTATATTAAATCCTATTTAATATACCAAGCCCATTAATTAATTCCATAGAACGTGATTATTTAATTCTAAATTAAATAGTCCCATGGACTTTATATTAAATCCTATTTAATATACCAAGCCCACTAATTAATTCACCCTTTTAATCTAATTAAAAGGAAAGCCCATGCTTTATAAAATTCATAAATCTAATTTATGAAGTCAAGCCCGATTATTCCAAATAATTCATCGAGGCTTGAATCTCCAAGAAGTATAATTTAATTCCATTAAATTAAACCTTCTCCCGGAATTAATTCCAAATTAATTCCCTTTCATTTGGTGTAGCGGGTGTGACTCTTTAGGTTCACCTTTCAGCTAGACTTGGACCTACTTCTTGTTATTTCATAACCAAAGTAGTCCGTTACCATGGTGGCCATCTAGCAACGGTCCATGGCACTAGAGACTAGGTGAATTTATGGTGTGAACATTTAGGCTCCGAGTTATACGCAGGTGTGGTCCTACCGACGCTCGATACGTACGGGTACGGTCCTACTGTCGCCTGTCTCCCGGCCTTTAGTCTAGGGGTCGGTTCCCATCGTTGACTAGGCAACTATGCATAATGCTCGAGATAGGTTTAACTCGACGTAGGAAACCCTTTCCCACTACATCAAGTGCTATGGCCATAGACTTTGTGAGTCTAAACCATCTCCGAGCGCATAGGAGATCTTGCTGTCATATCCTTTGACAGGGGACAGATCCTATCTTGGAATTCACCGTTCTTACATACTCCGATTGCACTGGACGAGGCTTATGATGACCATGTGATATAATCGGTCAAATTTCACCAGATCCAAGATACAACCTTAGTATGTAGGGGACTGCCGTGATCCTCAAGTCCGAGGACTAATCCCGTACTATCGGAACCGGGAATGCGAGTCATACCGACCAAGCCCGAGTAGCTTCTATATGACTATTCCCGCGAGTCACCTCAGTCGGCCGCCTCCCAGCAGGCCGACCCACTAACACTGCTTAGACGATCCTCGTCACCCGTCGATGAAACACGACAGCAGGTGCTTAGTGCAAGTCTCAAATGGATTCTCGATGCCCTGTCTCGAGATTCCTTTGACTTGGAGTATTTCAGACTGATTCGGCGAAACTGATCTCATGAACCTACCTCCAAGCGTAGTTCCAATTTCCCGAAATGTTATTTCAGTCTGTGGGCGTTTGTTGTGACATCGTAACGATGCAAGCAGTAAGTACAACAAACTCATGCCTATGAATCCTTACTACATTCATTAACATAATATTACTTGTTCACAGATTGACGAATGGTTCTCAGAACAACCAATACCATTGACTTTCTGGTCACCTATTCTAACAATCTCCCACTTGACCAATAAGTCAATTACCCACTTTTTTCAGAATCCTCTGAGTATGAGTAATCTACGATACCGACTAAGGTATTGTGAGTCCGCTTATATTTCCTTGCGAAGCAATACGGTCTAACCGTATTACCTCTATCCACCATTGCCTCTTAGAGATGGTGGTTGTCTAAGAATATTTTCGTGGATCCTGTGATGAGATCTCGTGCCAATACTCCCATAGCCAAGTTGCCTGCCATATAGGCGAACATGGCTTGGTCGTGCTAGGCGCCACGTCCATCCTATGGACGCGGTCTTCATCAGTGACCACTATCCGATGCACTCGTCATTAGGCCTGACTGTGCATACCTTTGAGACTAACTGGTTTTCACTTATGCTCTGGAAGCTAGTATCGCTTTAGCATTCCAAAGCAACTCTCAACAGACGGTGCATCATGAACACATCTTTAGTCCTTATTCAGGTACTAAGGATCGTTCTTGATTGCTGTCTTCAACCCCTCAGTGCATTACCGATTTATGTTGAGCCATGCTAGAAGCACTCTCAACATCGGTTCCTATGCACCGAGTAAACATATCATATGTTTGCCTAGGGTTAAGACGTAGGGGATACTCAACATCCAAGCCTTCTCATTAGTCCACCGTGACTAAGTCTTTGAATGGCTTGATGCTTTATGCATAGTATCCAAGTTTTCTCATCAGTCTTACTATGACTGAGTCTCGAACAACTTGTCCCTCTACATATATGAGTTTTTCTCATCAGTCCACCATGACTGAGTCTTTGAAAAGCTCAATTCATGATATGTATGTGGGAACCCTTAAAATGTCATGGAGAATTTTCGTGAGTTACAGTTGTGTTTTAGTGATTCCTAATGTCTTGAATTCATCTATGAATCAAGATATTACACACTTAAACACTTGGAACGCCATTTCTTCTCCCACTGATCACCTACGTTGTTTAAGACCGAGTCATGCTCCGTATGAGCTCGTCAAAACGAATATTCCAGTTATGCGGTGTTTCAAACCTTGTTTGAATTTCCTAGCGGATTCTATGGCTCCTCTCCATAAATCCTACTACGATGTCCAACATCACGTTCCGCAGGTCATTTGGATTACTATCCAAATTTGACCGAACATATCCCGATCACTCATACCTCTTATGACATTCGGGTTCGTTCTTAAGGGGACTTGGAATATGATCAATTTAAGAAATGCGATTCTAAGAAACGTTAGTATTATTCTGTCGTAAACTTGTACAAATTAGACACCGAGTCTAATTTGTCTCCCACTAGTCCTTTGACGTATGTAGGATCCTTCTACATGCTCAAGGATTTTGTCGGGACACAGGCTTGCCAAACCATGGCTCCTTGTGCGTGACTCCTAGCAAAGTGCCACATTCCTTACGTTGGCAATTTTGAGTCTACGTCTACACGGGCTAAGGTAATTGGGCGAAACTTCGATCGATCTTCGTCCAACGAGATTCGATCGTTCCCTTATCAGAGACCGTCATACTTGGCCTTTATAGGAAACGTTTCATTGAGAATTCCATTCTCAACTTGGATGCTCAAGAGCTCCCACTAAATACAAGTCCTTTTCGATCCTATCGAAACAGGTTTAATTTTGCAACCATTTATGGTTCACCTCCTTAAGTCTAATTCCCAAACCTCCTATGGGACCTTTAGACTTTTGAACCCTCTTATGGTCTTGTGTATTAGTAACCTACAGTTGTCTTATTGGCTCCCTTCCAATAGACTATTTGGCAAGCCTACTTTGTCCAACAAAGAGCTTTCGGACTTTCTTCTTCATAAAAGACTTGTAAATTTAGTCGATTCGAATCATCTATTTCTAGATTCATCGAACTTTCCAATTTACTTATCTTTTAATAAGAAGAAACGTCCTAGCTGTTGTAGATGCCAAATCTGTAAGTTGGTCTTGATTAATCCATTTTAGATAATTTTAATTTTGAGTATCCATAAACCTTTTATGGGATGGTATTTTAGGAATTCACGGTAACTACTAGCAAACATGAATCAATATTCAATAATTTCATTTGATCAAACATGTATGTAATAAAACCTTTGTCCAAAAGAGACATACTTTTGATCATGCTAGGTTACGCAATTCCTATATTATACTAACATGATCACGGTTATGGGCCTAACAAGTCTCTAGTCCTTTTCATCAATGGACCTTGCCATTGTTGAATCGTAGAACTGTTCTTGGCTTTTAAGTCCTTATTCACTTTCTGCAAACCACCCGCAGATTAGTGATAGGAATGGTATCAAATACCAAATAGAGTAAAAGTGATCATGTCAATACTCAATATCAAATTTTACCTACATTGGAGAGAGGTTTAGGATGCTCCCCTTTCCAATGGCCCTCTTTACGACAGTAAATGCTTACGTTCTTAGAATCTATGAACTTGACTGCTGAACCTTTTGCTCTTTCCTTTACCTCCACCTTGTGTTGTAAAGGAACAACACTTGAAGTGCTTAATAGTTGATGTCACCTTACCCTTCTTCCTCTTTTGGCGTCTGGCACCTTTGCCTTTCGCCATGGAGGTTGAAGCCTCTCCTACTAGTACTGACGGCACAGATTTTGCAATCGTTGCCTCGTGCTAGACCAACATAATTATCAACCTATGAAGATCTTTTCTAAGCTCATTCATGTTGATAATTAATGGTTCGTAGGAGGGAGGAAGAGACTGAAGGATCATGTCAATGTACGTCTCTTTTTCAAGACTGACATGGAGGTCTTTTGAGCTTCTCCACTAGGGATTGCATCATCACTCCATGTTCTTTGTACCGACATCCTTTCCGTCATCTTAGCTCCAAACATGCCTTCGTTGTATTTTACCCCACATGCTGGTCCAAGACCATATAGACATGATACAAACGAAGCATAGTTTGAGCCAACATCATTATATCCTACTTGCCGGTGGTCATCCTTCAACTTTTGAACGCCAAGCATTGCCTTAGTTGTCGACCCCTCCGGCAAGGGCTGAGGAACGTCCTCATTCCGGTATGTGAGTTAAGGTTCTGGAAATCTAAGACCATCTTAAGATTTCGCAATCAATTCGTGTAATTGGTTCCCTTTTAATGAGCCTCTTAGTGATGTGTTTGGTGGATTCTTAGACATTCACAACATATATGAAACAGAAAATAATAAGCAGAATGAAGTAATATTTTGGTTAAGTCTCGGTCTTTAGTCCTTAACCTCTCCCACTGTTTCTACGAAAACACGGCACTCTCAAACATTGTTTTCGGGAAATCCTTTCCTAGTGGGCTCAGGATCCACAGCGATCTCCCCCATACCCCGCTTTTACGATTCGCATGGGAAAAAGAACCCGTGGGAGGTATTCCATACCATTCTCATTCCACGAGATTCCCAAGATAATTGCCTCACCCTTTCACGTGATCCCGAGGACTCCAAGCGAATCACGTTATTCGGGCGTTAGACCCGACCCAATCAACCGATTCATAGACTCACTGCTACCTCCACGACTCGTGAGACAGGTAACAGCAGTCTACTCATCGTTCATGACAAAGTGCAGCTTCTTTTAAGCACGATAGTCGTGCCACGACTCGTGAGACCACACTATCGACCTAAAAGATCTTCCTCACTTTTGCCATGGATGGAAGGCTTGGACAGACTCCCAGAGTCCTCGTCCATTTATTAAGGGTCTATATTTAACTTGGTTTAACCAAGTGAGAGTTTTGATAGAACGAGACCTCATCACATATATTAAGTATTGCATTGCGTGCGTTATGGCAGAAATATTCTAAGCGTGAATGTAACCATACATAAAGCATATAGAATAATCATAAGCATATAATACGCATCGCATGCAAAATAAAGCCTAGCACGCCCCTGTAGGATGATCACAAGCCCAAACCTATGCGACCCACTGAGCCCGCAGTGGATCTATGGTCAATCTAAGGGTAGGCCCTACACTATTACAAGATTCAATAACCCATTACATGCAATGGGCCTTGTAAGTCCTCTTTATCTTCTCGGGCTCTCCATCGTGGGCCTACACCGGGCTTCTTCTCCATGGATCCTCCGTGGGCCATCTGATGGCTACCTCCATGGGCCTCCAACACCTTGGGCTTGTCTTCTCTTGCAGCTTTTATTTGCAAAAAAAATAAAACCTCACCACTAATTCTACTCTCATTACATCATAAAATAAGAAACCCCAATTAAACATTTGGGGGGAGTACATTGGGAGGGAGAGAGAAAGCCTTATTATTCCAAGGCACTAGAAGAGAGACAGAGAGGAAAATAAAGAGGCATACAGGCCACAACCCAACAAATAAATGTAAATAAACCATACATGCGGTCTAGGGGCTTTGTGATCATCCTTTGTCAAATCAATTAACACAAATAGCACAAATACATATCCCACGTAAAGTATGCTATACCAACATTCAGGATAATCCATACCATAAAATAAATGCATAAACTACATGTAAAATATTCACACCAAACATTGGATAATAGTGCAACCTATGCACAACGATTTTTGTTGGAAAAACCTTTTCCATAATTAACAAGGCAATATTAATTCTTTGAAATATAAAATCTCAACCAAAATTAAAATGCCCCAAGTTAATTAATTCAGAAAAATTCCCAGAATTATACAGAAAAATCAAATTTTCTGAAACACAAAAATCAACAATTCAAGAATATGCCCATTTATTCAAGAATTCCAAAATCCAACAATTTGTGCAATATAAATACATGTCAAGATCTACTCATGCTCAAACCATAAAATAACCATGATGTCCAACATCATAAAATGCAGAAATTATTGCGAAATTTCACATATGAATTTTGATCATTGGTGCAACCATTGCAAAAATTAAATCTTGTTAGGAAACCCTTTCCTCATCAACCAAGCAATATTTATTTTAGGAAATTCCAAATCTCAAAAAAAATAAATATTCTAAGTCAACGGGTTCAGAATAATGCAAAGAATATCATAAAAATAATTCAGAAAAAACAGTTTTTGAAAAACGAGCCAAAACGGGAGAGAAACGGAAAACGGCACAGCCGGCCGGCCAGGCGCGCGCGCGCAGGCGCCCATGCCTGCGCGCGCGGCCGGCACAGTGCGCGCGCTGTCCGCGCACGCTGGGCGCGCTGGCCGGGCGCGCGCAGGCCCCTGCCTGCACGCGCGCCCGGCCGCGCCCCTGTGCGCGCGGCCAGCGTGCTGCTGCTGCCGGTTCGCCGTTTTTCACTCCTTTTCGACTTTTCATGCAATTTTTCTGAACCACAAGATAAATTAAACCCTAGAACATGTATTAACACATTCAAGAAAATCAAGATCCAAAATCCCATGCAAAATTAAACGCCAATAAATATCTACGATAAACATGCTATAAACGTAAATTAAAACACGTTTATCATGCTTAAACGCACATAGCAAATAGAATTCTAGGCCTATACACCGAACCGGGCTCTGATACCACTGAAAGTTATATGTGGATCGGCCCGGGAGATTAACGCGTATAGCGGAAGCGCGAAAGAATGCGTAATAAAATTACAAAGCATAATTAAATGGAATTTAAATCATGCATAATATACATAAACGAATCAAGGGGTGTGCCCTTGATTCTCCCGGGCGTTCGATGTATCTCATGTTCAATAAAACACAACATGGAGGCCATAGAATTGAAACCGAAAAAACGAAATTAAAGAACCTACCCGGTTGTAGTTTTGTCTTCGTTTCGGCTACATGCATTGTTCCCCGTTTTGCACCAAGATCTCAAAGAAGAGACCCTCTAAATCATCTCACTCGCTCCACCGGAAAGCAAACAACTCTTGTGCTAGCAAGAAATTATTTTGGGGAGAAGAGACATCGATACACGCTATGAATTAACGCAATCAATGTCTCTTATGTTCTTAACTTGAATAAAATCAAGAAGAACAAAGTAAAATTCTTGGAGAAAAAAGAAAGAGGGTGGACGAATTTGAGAGGGAGATGAGAGATGAGAGTTGTAGAGAATACTAGGTATAAGTGTGTGTTTTTTAAGTATTTATAGAAGATGGAATTCCTATTCCTTCTCAAACTCTTCCAAAGAGACACACTTTGACTAGGATTTTGACCTAGTCAAATCCTAGTCAAATTAGGCTTTGATTAAGTCAAATTAATCATGGCCCTTCATCTCATTATTCTCTAGATCAAATCTTGTCCATCCATTTTGATGGGCTTTATGGAATGGGCCTATTTAATTCTAAATTAAATATTCCCATGGACTTTATATTAAATCATATTTAATATACTAAGCCCATTAATTAATTAATGGAAAGGACTTATTTAATTCTAAATTAAATAGTCCCATGGACTTTATATTAAATCCTATTTAATATACCAAGCCCATTAATTAATTCCATAGAACGGGATTATTTAATTCTAAATTAAATAGTCCCATGGACTTTATATTAAATCCTATTTAATATACCAAGCCCACTAATTAATTCACCCTTTTAATCTAATTAAAAGGAAAGCCCATGCTTTATAAAATTCATAAATCTAATTTATGAAGTCAAGCCCGATTATTCCAAATAATTCATCGAGGCTTGAATCTCCAAGAAGTATAATTTAATTCCATTAAATTAAACCTTCTCCCGGAATTAATTCCAAATTAATTCCCTTTCATTTGGTGTAGCGGGTGTGACTCTTTAGGTTCACCTTTCAGCTAGACTTGGACCTACTTCTTGTTATTTCATAACCAAAGTAGTCCGTTACCATGGGTGGCCATCTAGCAACGGTCCATGGCACTAGAGACTAGGTGAATTTATGGTGTGAACATTTAGGCTCCGAGTTATACGCAGGTGCGGTCCTACCGACGCTCGATACGTACGGGTACGGTCCTCCTGTCGCCTGTCTCCCGGCCTTTAGTCTAGGGGTCGGTTCCCATCGTTGACTAGGCAACTATGCATAATGCTCGAGATAGGTTTAACTCGACGTAGGAAACCCTTTCCCACTACATCAAGTGCTATGGCCATAGACTTTGTGAGTCTAAACCATCTTCGAGCGCATAGGAGATCTTGCTGTCATATCCTTTGACAGGGGACAGATCCTATCTTGGAATTCACCGTTCTTACATACTCCGACTGCACTGGACGAGGCTTATGATGACCATGTGATATAATCGGTCAAATTTCACCAGATCCAAGATACAACCTTAGTATGTAGGGGACTGCCGTGATCCTCAAGTCCGAGGACTAATCCCGTACTATCGGAACCGGGAATGCGAGTCATACCGACCAAGCCCGAGTAGCTTCTATATGACTATTCCCGCGAGTCACCTCAGTCGGCCGCTCCCCAGCAGGCCGACCCACTAACACTGCTTAGACGATCCTCGTCACCCGTCGATGAAACACGACAGCAGGTGATTAGTGCAAGTCTCAAATGGATTCTCGATGCCCTGTCTCGAGATTCCTTTGACTTGGAGTATTTCAGACTGATTCGGCGAAACTGATCACATGAACCTACCTCCAAGCGTAGTTCCAATTTCCCGAAATGTTATTTCAGTCTGTGGGCATTTGTTGTGACATCGTAGCGATGCAAGCAGTAAGTACAACAAACTCATGCCTGTGAATCCTTACTACATTCATTAACATAATATTATTTGTTCACAGATTGACGAATGGTTCTCAGAACAGCCAATACCATTGACTTTCTGGTCACCTATTCTAACACATTCCTCAAACAACAGTTTTAGATCGTTGGCGATGTGGACTTGTGCTGTCGGCGGGTTAGCGAGGTGCGTGCCCGACGTCCCAATTGCAACTTGTTTATCTTTTGTCACCCATAAGGTTGCTGGGAGTCTAATCCATATTCTTCAAACTCATTTCCCACAAATGGCGTCAAATATTGTACCACAAAAATGTCGATGGGCATCTTGGGGTTTTATAGTGAAGGTAAAAGTATTCTGCCTACTCCCAATGCTTTGGAAAGTGCTCAAACGATCAGATGAAGCCTATAAAACAAGACCGCATTAGGGCCAAGCCGCGGGGGTCTCCGGCGTAGGCACTCCGACACTCAATCAGTTGTGAAGGTATCTGAAGAGATAAGAGTAATAATTGGGGAGGCAAAAGTTGTGTTAGAGGGTGGAGTGCCTGTATTTATAGGTGATGGTGGATTGTAAGATTTCATGTGTAGCCTAGATCAGATATTAGATCAATGGCGTGCAATTGGGGACACATATCCGCAGAAATAGTGACAGGTGGTGGTCCAGCCAGACAAAGTTGCACCACTGCCAAAAGTAGCCGGTACAGTAATAGTCAAGGACGGTTGTCCTATTCACCAAATGTGAAGGTCTCTGCGATACCTCTAGACTTAGTCGAATTGTTAGTAATTTTCCTGGGTTGACCTTAAATCGAGGAGCCCCTAGTGGGGGTCCGTTTGGAGCCTTTTCTCCTGGAGGTCCCCAAGTCAAATGCTTTTAGCGTGTGATTGAAGGTACTCTTTGGTATTCCTAGAATATCCTCGGATCAGTCACTATAAGTCTTGTTTAGTGCAATAGTAGCATGTAGTGAGGATGGTGGATTTCAAGAGAGGACCCATCCTCTATTAGTATTTGTCTGTCAGATCTCCTATGCACTCTACAGCACTAAGCTCCCTAAGTATGTGGCCACAACAAGTGATCGAATATGAGATGGAGTAAACGTGTTAAGAGTTCTTAACATAGTTGTCTAGTCCAAGATGAGAATTGACACCCAATTTCATGCCCTAGACTTAGACCGAGGATGGCTGACGGGAAGGACTGTACCTATATAGTACTCAAAAGCCTAATTGTTCATGCCAACAATCACCTAGTCTATAATACCATGGACCGTTGATAGACGGCTACCCATGGTGACAGGTCCTTCTAGATTAATGGTTAATCAGAATCAATTCATTAAATTAAATTAATCAATTGTGTTAGACACAAAGTCAAGTCTAATTGAGGGTGAACCTAAAGAGTCACACAAAAATCACCTCAAAAGGGTTGAGTTAATTTGGAATTAATTCAAAAGAAATTGAGGATAAATTATTGGATCTTTTGATGGGATAGTTCATTTGATACACAGCCTAAGGTTTAATTAAAGAATTAATTAAATTTGGACTTAGCACAACTAACTTAATTTGATTAATTTAACTAGATTTGGTTCAATTAGTTAAATGATAGAAATGGACCAAATTTATTTAATTGGACCAAATAAAGTCTTTGGTTTAGTCGTTAAAGTTTTAATTAATTGGATTAATTAAAAACGTCTATAGACCTTATTAGACTTGAATTAATTCAATGGTTGAATTAATTAAGCTTGGTCCATATAAGTGGAAGCCCAAAAATCATCATCCTTGAACTTGGTCAAGGAAGAGTGGTAGGTCTAACCTTGGGATGAATGTGGTAAAAGATATGCTCAACGGGAGCATTTACTTTTTGCCACATCCTTGTTTTGCGAAGTCAATACTTGATAGTTTAGCTTGATTAAGGTGATTGATTGGTATGGAATAGCAAGTTTGAGTAGTGTGCTATTGTACGTAAACATGTAACGTTCAAAATCTTTAGTGGGATTAATTAGTAAATATATAAAAAGTTCAATTAACTAGTAAATAAATTATAGTTCAAATTTTTAATATATTAAACTTGAAGAGAGTAAATTAAAGCTTTATAAAACATTCGGGGCAAATTATACAAATTAAGAAAAATAGGGAACATAATTTGTATTTTTAAAAAAGTTTAATAAATTAAATAATAATAGAAAACATGATGATGATGATGGATGCGGTTTACAAGATCCAGCACCCATCTTTTTAAGAATCAAACACAACACAAACCCACACACATTGTTAAACACACACAAACACACACTTTCTCTCACTCTCGGGAAGCAGAAATGGGTAAGAATAGAATTTGGTTTGATTATTATTAATTTATATAATCATATTATTTGATTAGTTCATTTATTAATCATAATTTATATAATCCCATTTAATATTAACCGAAAAATTTTATAAGTTTGATTATTTATAAATTAGTGACTAATTAAATATCGCATTTGCTTTAAAAATATTATAGTTAGTGAATTAAATTACTTGATTTATTAAATTTCATCATTGTTATAATTGATTTATTCAATTTAATCGAATATGTTAATTAAATACTTAATTATATGTACTAGCTTTTAATTAATTACTATAACGGTGAGGAATTGACGAGAATTAGTAGAAATATTAGAAAATTATATTTGAGAAAGATTATGATTATTAAAAAAGAATATGAGATTTTTGTTATAATTTAATTCAGGGTTGTTATAAAGAACGGTAGCTATAAAAATATGAAGGGATTGATAAAATAAATTCTTATGAGTTAATTGGTAAATTAGAGATTTACCTCGAAAGCTTAGAATGCCTAGTTATTTAGAAGAAAATGGAACGGATGGTTGAATTTCGATATAAAGAAAAAATTAAAAGATGGTGAAAAATATATGAATATTATTTAATACTTTATTTAGAATATAAGATATTCTCGATATATTGATTATACATATTATAACCTATCATAGGATGTGAAGATAAAGTAAAGCGTTGAATCAGCTCCTTTTACTAACATAATTGATGCGTACCAGGGTCCAGCAGCACCATAAGAAGTCAAGGGATCTTCATGAAAACCCCAAAATTATAGGAGAGACTAACCTGCAGAGTGGGGTTAGCACTCCGATGCTAAGTCAATAATGTTCGACTGAATAAAATAATGAAAAAACTTGAACAAAGTAAGAATAATGGTAAAATGATGTTATGTAGTGATGATCCGTGTAAAAATTATGTTGAAAATGATTGAAAAATAGTAAAAATCCGTGTGAGAGTGAGTGGCAAGAGAGTATACATGTTACTTGATACTTGAGTGACAATGTGAATGTTTGTGAATGTGAGTTGTAACTTGTTCTAAATGACTGCCCAGTGTGCCTTTTTATATCTGGTGTAGAACCCCATTTTGGAGGAATTAAGTTGAGTGTCATATACCGTTGGAAACCTTGGGAATTCAACTTTTCAACCCAACAAACCGCGCGAGAATCAGAGTTCAATTGGTGAAGATATAGTTGTTTGAGTCAGTCCTGCCACACCTGTTATGTTTTCCAAAAAAGCAGTTACCTGCTAAGGAAGACCCGAATTCTGGCCAATCTACTGGGAATTTGAATGAGATTTTCAGTATGACATGGATCCATGTGTTGGCTAGCTGTGTGACATGAAATTCAAGCCGTTTGATGACTAGGCTTGCTATACGAGCTTTTTCCGTGGGCCTGCTAGGTTAGTGCATAAAAATTGGGCTTATGCATAAAGAGCCTTACTATTTTAGGCTTGATGGCCTTAGCTTACTTGGTTGCCTGGCCTAGAGGCCTACTCCTAGCTCTTGGGCTGGCCCGGTGGATTTTGAGGGGGCGTCATCCCCCTACTCCAGTAATGCGAGACTTGTTGTCGAACTAGTGGAGTAAAATAAACAGTCCTGCAAAGGTTAGCACAAG
Source organism: Sesamum alatum (assembly GCA_034509735.1). Lineage (NCBI taxonomy): Eukaryota > Viridiplantae > Streptophyta > Magnoliopsida > Lamiales > Pedaliaceae > Sesamum > Sesamum alatum. The sequence continues at coordinate 13,882,714 of JACGWO010000003.1, forward strand.
AGCTATATACCTGGGTGTGCCAGAAAGAGAATTCCTATTGTGTTGCTTCCTCCCTGTTGTGATGCTACTTGTGATAGCATGTGGATTTTGAAAGACTTATACTTATCTATAGAAGAGAAGACAGGGTAATTATTATGAAAAACTAGGGAACATGGGGAGGCCTTACAGCTCGTGCCAACGCACGCGGCTGTGATTGGTGTGTGGACGCCAAGCGAGGAAGAGAGAGGTCAAGTCCAGCGCTGATGGGACTCTTCAGCTTCTAGGGTATAAAGACCTTCTTTGGGAAGTTACTTTTTCACCATCTCCGAGTTTCCTACGTAAGTTTTCTTCTTCTTTTGAAAAAAATCTCCATCTTTTCTTCTGTAGGAAATTTTCTGAAACAAATTTTTGCCTGGCAGGTTCGCGATTTCTAGGGTTTTTCTTCATAATTCCCTGCTTTCTCCAACTTTTGTCTAGGTACGCTTCCCTGCACCCTAATGTTTTCTGGTAGTCATGTCTACGGGTAGCATAGATAGGGATGCAATTGAGGATGTTCTGATTAACCTGATACAACTTTCTAGTGGTGAAGGTTAGGCCTGTCAATGGGTAGGGCTTTACCCTACCCAGGCCCAGACCCAAAAGAGACTCAATCAAAAAAATATTACCCAGACCCTACCCAATCTATTAAACCCAACTTGAGACCGATGGGTCTCTAGACCCGATCAGACCCGGACTTTTGGGTCGGGTCCGACCTAGACCCTTCGTCTTCTTCTTCTTCTTCTTCTTTTTCTTCTTTTTCTTCTTCTTCTTCTTTTTTTCCTTTTTTTAACTTCTCAAACTAATGAATCAACAAACACAAATATTATCAACATACTACATTCAATTCTTATAACTTCTCTAACTAAAGAAATCAAACAAACATTGTAAACATTCTACATTATCAACAAACATAAGAATCTCTTTGGAACCCACCAAAACTCAACCGCCTCAACATACCACCAAGACCCATCATTCTACATTCTCAATTCTTACAACATTCTACATTCTCAATTCTTTACACAAAAGCCATTACAGTTAAATTTCAATCTCAATTCTTTACAAAAAAGGAAATCCATTACAGTTAAATTTCGATCTCAATTGTTTACACAAAAAGAAACACATTACGGTTAAATTTCAAGAACGAATTGTTCGAGGGAATTTAAACTTCAAGAACAAATTGTCCTGCTTACATTGTCAATTCCCGTAATGGCAAAGGCTGGGGTTCTGGCATTTCGTCGAGGCCCAGATCATTTATTAGACGGGCGGCGGCGGCGTGAGCGACGAGGAGGCGGCAGTAGTGTGAGGACAAGGAGGAGGTGGCGGCGTGAGGACGAGGACGAGGACGAGGCCGCGAGAGCGACTAGATGCGCCGGCGTGAGGATAAGGACGAGGCCGCGGGAGTGACGAGACGCAGTGACGTGAGGACGAGGATGAGGCGGTGGGAGCGATGAGATGCGACAGCATAAGAACGAGGATGAGGCGGCGGCGGGAGCGATGAGGATGGGGCGGCGGCGGCGGCGGCAACGGAAGCTATGGGTGTGAAGAGATTGAGAAAGTCTTAAGTGGCATGGTGAAGAGAATTAGGGTGGGGATGGGGATAGGAATGGGCCTGGATATGAATGGGTACAAATGGGTATATACCCGGCCCAGACCCAATCATTTTAATTTACTGGATTTAGGTCTAGGTATGGGTCAAATTTAAAATAAAGGGTCTAGGCTTGGGTCTAGGCCCGTTATAATGGGTATGGGCCTGGGCATTATTGGCCCATTGACAGGCCTAATGAAGGTGATGATAATCCCACAGCCTCTGACTCCGCCTCCCGCCATGGAGGTGGGAGCGAGGAAGAGGGAAATAGTAAGGAGGGGGAATAGGAAACGGACGGAGGATCTCCTGGTTGTGACCAGGGCTGACGCCTTCCGAATATACAGGTCTAGGCTGATGAAGGAGGATCTGGTGGGGGTCCGGAGTAAGTACGGGATACCTGGTGATCATGTAATCCAGGTCCCTTCTCCGGCTGCTCGCCCCAATTTCCCTCCTATCGGTTTTCTGTGTTTCTACCTTGCTCAATTAGAAGTAGGCCTTCCCTTCCTGATCCCTCTTTTTTTCTGCGAGGTAACCACTCTGTTTAATATCCCTCTGAACCAATTGGTTCCCAAATCCTTTAGCTTTGTCTGGCTTTTATATTCTAGTAAAAAATATAAGGGAAACCCCTTCTACTGCCCAATTCCATTCCTTCTTCATGCTTAAAAGTGCGGGTCTGGGCTTGTTTTACTTCACCTCCCGAGGTAAGCTCGGTTTCTATCCACCGAGTCCTCAGTGAAGGAGTGGAAATGTGATTATTTTTTCATCTCCTCCCCCATGCCCTAACAGTTCCCTCAGGTATGGGTTGTGAATCCCCCTGAGCCGTTGAAATATTCTACTCACAACCGTTTTTGTTGCTTTCTAGGCCTTGCTAGAACGTTTGAATACTTCTCCCTTTGATCCCCGCAAGATAGTACACCCTGGTATCCTTCACCAGTTTGGCGAGCCCTAAGGCGGCGAGCATGGATCCTGCAGCCGGTATATGCTCTTGCAGCCTGTTTTATAGTTTACTTGCGGCAAGAGAATGATTAGGAAAATGTTTATTGATATATTTGTATGTGTGGAGGAAGGATGTTCCAGAAATTGCTGCAAGACAAGGCAGAGGCGACCCCTGGTGTTGGTTCCTCTGTTCGGCGAACCTAGGTCAAGAGTCTTCCTTCTACCCCTGCAAGCTCAGCTTCTACTGGGGATCCCAAGGGCAAGCGCCCTGCTGACCCCATTCCTACCCCTACCAAGTACTAGTTGAATACTCAATAGCTCCTTGGCGGGCTAAACTCGAGCAGGAATTTTTTTTTCCTTGCTCATCGTGTTGCATAGGTCTTTTCCCCTTCTCCTTGCTGGGCTGGGGAAAGTCTATCTCCATGTCTTTCCTGCTGCCTCCTTTACGGATTCAACGTAGCATTTCTGGGCAGTGTATTGGTCACTGATGACTTCTCCTACTCCTGCTCCGGTAGAAAATTTCAACTTCATGTGGTAGGTGGAGACAACAACTTGAAAGGCGTTCAGAGCGGGTCATCCTAGAATAACGTCGTAAGTCGAGGGCATGTCCACTATGAGGAAGCGGATCATTTTGTTCTTCCTATTGGGCTCTACCCCTAAGGATAGGGGGAGTAGGATCTATCCCAGGGGATGCACAACCTCCCCTACAAAGCGATAGAGTGAAGTGTCTACTGGCTCCAATGGGATATCACCAAGCTCCATCTGTCGGTAGACCTCATAGAAGAGGATATCTGCAGAACTGTCAGAATCCACAAAAAGTACGTTGAACATTGTAGTTAGCAAGAGTGACAGAAATAACAAGTGCATCATTATGAGGTAAATGAACTCCCTGTATGTCAGCAGGTTCGAAATGGATCGTAGGATCCCCTGCTGGTTGTTTGTGGTCAAGTTCCAACACTGCTCTAGCAGCGGGGGCATGGGCGCGTCTGTCTCTGCGGGAGTCCCCATCAGTAGGTCCTCCTGCAATCATGTGAATTATCTCCTTGGCAAGGGTGTTCTCCGGGCTTCACTCCTCACTCGAGGACTTTTCCTTTCTGTGCTCCCTCCTAGAAGGGCTTTACTCCTCGCTGCTGCGGGAATCGCAATTGCGGGAGCGTTCCTCTTTTTGTCCACGAAGTCGATCTTTGTTGACGTAGTCATTCAAGTAGCCGGCCTAGATGAGCCATTCTATTTCCTATCTTAGCTGGCGACACCTGTTGGTGTCGTGTCCGTATTCCCTGTGATACCTATAGAAATATTTAAATTTAGGCTGTTGAGGGCCTTCCTTCGAGCATTTGGGCCATTGTAAGGCAGGATGGCGATCTATGGCCATCAGCATTCGTGTTGGCCTGGTGATCAGCGAGGTGTAGTGCTCATTCTTTGGGTCGAGGGGATTGAACCATCCCCGAGGTTTTCCCCTGCTTCACCGGATGGAGGAGGATTCTCCTTCTCTTCTCTGGTCCTTGTTGTCCCCCTTCCTGACTAGCCAAGCATCCTCGAGGTTCATGTACTTCTCTGCACGAGCCAGTACTTCATGGAAATTAGTTGCAGGTTTCTTTGCCAAGGATTCGAAGAGTGGTCCTACTCGTAGTCCCTGGGTAAGCACACTGATCAGCACCTCTAGGTGAGCAGTAGGGACTTCTAGGACAACATTGTTGAAATATTGCACGTAGGCTCTTAGTGTCTCCTTTTCCTCCTACTTGACTCTGAAAAGGCTGATAGCCGATTTTTGGTACTTCTTGCTGATAGCAAAGTGGTGTAGGAAAATGGAACTAAATTCTACAAAAGATCTTATTGATCCAGCTGGAAGCTGGTCGCACCATTGTTGAACAGAATCGATTAGTGTAGTAAGAAAAACATAGCATTTAATACCATCGGTATACTTGTGCAGCAGGGCTGCATTTTCAAACTTACGCATATGTTCAACCGGGTCAGTAGTGCCATTGTAGGCAAGTAGATGGGAAGGTGCTCGAAAGTGAGCAGGGAGCTCTTCCGCCATGATGTCCTCGTTGAAAGGAATGCCATGATCTACTGGCAAAGTGTCCTTGGTTACTTGCTGGCGAAGCTCGACCACCTCCTTCCTGAAGGCTTGCCAGATTTCAGGAGGCTGAAAAGGGGCTGCCTCCTTGCTGGTGGAGCCAGTGAGGAGAGATCTGTCTTGTTGTTGCCCAGTAGGGGCCTGCTCATTCATCGACTAACTTCCTGGCATTCCTCCTCGCTCCCGCTGGGAAAAGGGTCTTGCACCACTTGCTTAGGAGCCATGACACGTTGCGTGAATGGTCTCCATTATGAACTAGCGGAGGTGCTCGTACAGGAGCAGATCAAAAACAGCAGGAGCAGCGACTGGGTTAGACACCAGGGTTGAAAGGTCGCCACCCGGAGCAGCAGCGGCACGAGCTGGAGCAAGGAAGGCACCAGTTGGAGCAGGGAAGGCCCCAGCCGGAACGGGCCAATCGACAATTGGAATCGGGAGGCCACCAGCTGGAGCTGGATCATTAGCTGGAGCGGGGGCATTGGTGGTGCTCCTCATCTATTCATGAGGTACAACGATAGATCCTACTGCAGCAGGGAGGGAGGCACCTCCCGAGAAAGATCCAATATTATCCAAATCGGACATTTCTCACGTCACCACAGACGGCGCCAATGATGCATATCGGGGTCCAACAGCACTACAAAAAGTCGAGGGATCTTCATAAAAACCACAAGATTGTATGGAATACTAACCTTTAGAGAGGGGTTAACACTCCAATGCTTAAGTTAGTAATGTTCGACTGAATAAAATAACGAAAAAACTTGAAGAAAGTGAGAATAATGATAAAGTGGTGTTGTGTAGTGATGATCCATGTGACAATATGCTGAAAATTCATTGAATAATAGTAAAAATCCATGTGAGAGTGAGTGCCAAGAGAGTATAGATGTTTCTTGATACTTGAGTGACAATGTGAATGTATGTTCTGAATGTGAGTTGTAACTTGTTCCAAATGACTTCACAGTGTGCCTTTTTATAGATGACGTTGAACCCGATTTTTGAGGACTTAAGTTGAGTGTCATAAACCATTGAAAACCTTGGGAAGTCAGCTTTTCAACCCAATAAACCGCGCGAGAATCAGAGTTCAATTGGTGAATATATAGTCCTTTGAGTCAGTCCTGCCACACCTGTCATGTTTTCCGAAAAAGTAATTACCTGGTGAGGAACGCCCAAATTATGGCCAATCTACTAGGAATTTGGATGAGATTTTTTAGTATGATGTGACTCTATGTGTTGGCCAGCTGTGTGACATGAAATCTGAGCTGCTTGATGACTAGGCTTGTTGTACGAGCCTTTTCCGTAGGCCTACCAGGTTAGTGCATAAAAACTGGCCCAAAGGCCTACTCCTAGCTCTTGGGTTGTCCAAGTAGATTTTGAGGGGGGCATCAGTAATCATTTTGAGATTTGAGATAATTATAGATGAGATTATATATATATATATATTATTGGTGTACTTAGATTGTTGAATGAAATTGAATGATAATTAATGATGAGAATATTGTGAATTGAGATAAATACATGGCTTACCTAATTGGGGGACATACGACATGGCTTATGATGATATAATTAATGACGAGTTGTGTGTTATCATAGATTAATGGAGATGACGTGATATCATAGATGTGTGTTGTGTTATATTATTGATGATGTGACATATCATATGTGTGGTATGATTGATGATGTGATACCATACGAGCTATGTGATATGTTAATAATGTAATATCATACGAGTTATGTGATGAGTGATATTGGGGAAAAAAAAAGAGATATTGTAATTGAGATAACGATAGCCGACAAAGAACATTGAGTGATGCACTCCATCTTGGGTAAGCAGGGTCTTAGGAAATAAATGATAACATCAGATATTATGTTGTGGATTGATATATGATTGTTGGTATGACTATGTGTTACTTCTTAAAATTATTGTGATTGCATGACGAATATCTGTTGGTTGGTGTCATCTCATGAAATTGATTTCATTGTGTATGTGTGTGTGTATGTGTATGCATATATGCCAATTAGCTACATTTAATTGAGTAGGCAGCTCCTTCCTTACCACTAGGGGCGAAGCAAGTACCGTCGAGGCCCGTCAGCCAACAAGGCTTAGCTTCAGGTGTCATGGAGCACGAGTTGATGTTGAGGAAACAGTTGCAGTCAATAAGTAGCCCAATTTGAATGTCTCCTTCTTGAAAATAATATGAGAAAATAGTTCCTAATTACTAGAATTCTAATATGTAACCAACTTTGACCAATATTCTAGTACCGAGAACTTTGCAACCCTTTGATTGTCATAGTAATAGTTGAAAGAACTAGTTGTATTTTGACGTAATTTAACTCGATGGTTGCATAATTAATTATAAAATATTTTATTACAATAGAATTAATTTGGAATAATTGTTTGTAGAAGAAGTAATTGTAGCATTTAGGTTTACATTTTCATAATATAAGCATGCGGTTGTCACTAAATTCCAAAACTAACCTTATTCTTAAAGCAAATGAAGGATTGCATAATTATATATAAGGCATAATGAGTAATTAGATGAAAAATAATGGCAATGAAATTAAAAACTACAAATTATAGCATTTTATCAAAAACGTGGTTTTGATGAAATTTAATCACAATTAAAAATGGGGCCGAACGACACAAGAAAGGATATTTATACTCGAAAATACATTTGACGTGCTCAATCACTAGGCCAACCAGACACTTTATATCACTGCAGTTTGTATTTTATTTATAATGCAACTATCTCCTGACTTAAAATTTTTGTTGAATTTAATATTTTAATTTAAATTATTTTGACAGGGCTGAACTAACTTTCTAGCTTCGTCACTGTTTGCCACACGTTTATTTTTTAGGAAATAAATCACAGTGACTAGTCGAATTGGATTATAAGCCGCGCCGCCTGTTTTATTAGGTGGGTCAGCAATGTCATCATGAGTTAGGAGTTTCGCTACATAACTATAGGGGTATTAGACTTTAACTAAAATTGTATTTTAAGTTTTATAATAGCTAAAAACTTCGAGATTATCCTTTTGGGGTTGTGTATGTGAATACATCAGTGGAATAGTAAATATAAACTTTTGATGATGTCTACCATTTCAAAATTTATATATATTGTATTGATAAGGATATAATTTATTTTGTTGGTTTTAAATGAAAATCTTGCATAAGACGAGTTATAATTAAGGAGGGTGTACGAAAATTGGTGGTAATAAAGCGTAGTGCCATAAGGGGTACTATAACACAACTAGCACGTGTGTGTAATTCATATTTTGGAAATATGAAATACACGCATAACCAATCAATATACATATGATTTTGAATCATTCTCAAGATACAAACTCAACGCTCGACATCTCTCCTCTCTCAGTAGTCAGCAACACTCCCTCTCTTCTCTTGTGTTCTCTTGAATCTAGTTCAAGTAAGAACAACAAGATTTTGATTTCTTAATTGATAGTGAAGATCAAAATCGATTTCTTTAACCGAGATCACAAAATTATCTAGCAATAGTTTGTGCATTCCACTTCTGTGGTATGGTGTGGACAAGACATAGAGAGGATCTACACTTGATCCTTGCATGAATAAGCAATAAGTTTGGAACAACGCAAGTAGCCGATTTACAAAGAAAATAAAAAATATATAATTTATTTATGATTATTGCATCTCTTTTGATTTCTGAGCCACAAGTGTTATATGTATGTTTTATTTCATTATGTTTTAAGTACCAACGCTCAGGAAAATCAAGGGGAACACCCCCTTAATCGGTTATAAATTTAATTTAATTTTACCGCTTTCATTGCTCTCTTTATTTACCGAGCAATACTGGATCCATTCATGGTTGCCCGGATCTCACTCCGCCGTTCTTGCACCACAAATCTCGCCTCAAAGCCGCCATCCCTAACCCAAATTTCAACACCGTAGGAGAGTCGCCTTCGTGAATAAAGCCTTGAAAAATACGATCCGTTTGGAGGTGGTGCGAATGGAGGCTGGATGTGGTGCAAAATGGTGGCTAGAGGCGGTGCGAATGTAGGTGGTGCCAACGGAGGCGGTGGCGATGGAGGGCGGCAAGCTGGTAGTTGAGCATTTTTCTAAATTTTTATTTTATTTTTTTATTTTATTTTCAAAATCTAAAGAAAAATGCCTAAAAAATCCTATGTTAAATTGCTAAGAGTAAAAAATGCCCAAAATATATATAAATAATATTATAAATATTTGTCATAAATATAACAAATTAATTCGTAATGCTTTGAAATGAAATTTATCTTCCTTGTGAGCAAAATGGTAAAATTGCAATTCAATCCTTCTTATGAACTATAGTGGTAAACACATTATCCAGTAATCCTACCACATTATCCTAAATAAAGTATACAAACTGCAAAGTAAATACATTATTTAATTGTCATATCCAAGGTATTGCAGGTACTAATCATAAATCAAATTAACAGCCCATAATTCAATATAGGCAGGTAAATATGCCCTAAGTATACTGGCTGGTAGGCTTTTTAAACTTTTGAAACTCTAAAATTATTATCATGATTGTTCTACTTCTATACTTTTAGTGCATTAGGTCATTAATATTCTTTGTTATTTTTTCAAAATTTATTTTCAGTCTTTTTCGGCCTTGTTATTGTCTAAGTTTATTATTGTAAGCTTGTTAGGTAAATAATTTTTTAAGTTCATATGTATTTTAACTACTTTTTTTCCCTAGTTATATTTTTTTATTATAAATTCTTGTTTGATTTAATTTATTATTTGTATATTTCATAAGACAATCATTTATTTAAGTAATTGTTCAAAAGAATACCTCAATTTTACTAAATTGAACATAGAAATTTACACGCGAAACATAAAAAAGAAAATAAATAGATAGAAACAAAAACCTATACATTTTAAAGAACATATAATAAAACAATATTAATGAATCTTCAGGGATAAATGCAATTTTGGTCCCTAAACAATGCCACTAAAGCAGTTTTGGTCCTCAAACTTTTTGAGGTTGCAATTTTAGTCCTCAAACGTTTATTTTTTTAAGCACTTTTGGTCCTTCCGTTAGTTTGGCCGTTATATTTAACGAAAATTTGGTTTTTTTTTTATAAAAAAATGTTATTTTAGTCCTATTTTGTGCTATTTTTCAACTTTTAGTCTAATACACTTATTTTTTTCATTTTTCTTCAAAATTAAAGAGATAAAAAAATCAAAAAATATTGAATTTTAAGCAATAAATTTGCTATATAATTTTCAAAAAAAAATTATCAATAATCTATTATGTGTATAATACAATACCTAAAACATGTGCCAAACAAAAAACAACATGAATATTGAAAAATAAACATCCTTACATTAATTAAACATCAAAACAATAATTTAACATAACATTGAACAATCTCAAATTCAATAGTTTCATAATCTTAACTTTAACATTCGACAATCTCAAACATTAATTAAATAAGAATCTAATTCATAATTTTAGCACAAAACATAACATCATCCTTGTTGACTAGACTGAGATGCTCTAGATGAGCCTGAAGGCACTCTTGAAGTATTTCTTGAAACTCTCGGAGGCATTTCAGAAGCAACCCTTGATGTATTCCCCGTTGCTACATTTGAGAAAGAGGCTCTTAAGTTGGATAGAGTTACAAAATTTATTCCACCTCTAACAATCATTGGAGTGTGTACATTTGATGTAGTTTGATTGATCTGAACCAATAAAATTAGAAGAGAGAATGAGTTAATAATTAAATCATAATAGATTATTTTTCCGAGGACATAATAAGGAAAAGATGTACCTTGACTGAAGCAATCCTAGTTGACCTTGTTGGCTTTTTTTGCTTATTTTTTCGAGGCATTCTTACCTAAAATACACAAACATAACAGATTATGTGAATCAAACAAAAGAAATTATACAATACACAATCAAAATTACTTATAAACAAACACAATATACCAGAAGTTTCTGTCTAGTGCCCCTGTTTTCTGGATGCTCATTTGAGGCAGATGCTTAAGTAGGTAGGCTGCTGAACTGTGGTGCATCTAGCTGCTTACTTTGGCTTGCCTTCGTAGGTGTAGTTGCAGTCTCGGTACCTGTATCCCTGTTATCAAATCTCATTTTTTTGCATGTTGCAGAATTATGATTTGTTTCCCCACATGATCTACATTTGTTTTTTTCTTTTGACACCTACCAACCTAAATGGATTAGAAGCTGCAGCAGGTGGCTCATCAGGTTCTCTCCTCCTCAACCTCTGAGGCCGACCAATCTTCTCCTTATACAATGGTGGCAATGGAGGCTCATTCATACTGCGAGGCCACAAGTCAGAACTATTCATGCCAAAAATTGGATATTCATAACATTTTTTGTAGGCCTCTATAGTATAGCACGTATGCACATAAGCCTCAGGTTCTTCATTCCTGCACCATATTGCAGACACTGCATGTCTACATAGAATGCCACTTAAATCCCATTTTCTGCAGCTACATGTTCTCTGAAGGACATTCACTGTGTGTTGATCAAAAGGCCCAACAATTTGGAAATTCCATTCATCACTCCTCATGGGTATACACTCCCCAGCCTCGTTTTCTATTTTGAACAAGATATTTTTGATGTTGGGGCATATAACACCTTCCCATTTCTCTGTTTTTTCTCTATTCATTTGCATTCTAGCCATTAGGAGATTTCTGAGTGTTTCAAGTAAGGAAATGATGGGCTTTTCTCTTGCATCAAGAATGAAAGAATTGAAGCATTCATACATATTATTCAACAAAATATCACATTTTGGATAAGTGCTGAAATAAGCCCTGGTCCAATTTTGAGGAGGTTTTTTGGACAACGAATTATAATGCACCTTCATCAATGTTTTTTATAGCCTCCATTTTTCTTTCGAACTCCTCAATTCTACAAGCTCTAACTACTGCCCACATAGCTTGTTTTAGTGTCAACCCAGTGAAACCATCTCTTTTCATGTTGCTATGCAAATGTCTTACACAAAAACGATTTTCTGCATTGGGAAATAAAGCCTCAAAAGCTGGAATTAGACCCTTTTGTTTATCAGACATAAAGGTCCAGTTGTGATTATTTTCAAACTCCAAGTCTCTATCTAATAGCCTTAGAAACCACATCCAACTGTCTTTGGTTTCAGATTCAACAATAGCATAGGCAATTGGATAAATGTTATTGTTAGCATCAAGGCCCACAGCTGACAGTAACTGACCCTCGTGCTTCCCCTTTAAAAAGCATCCATCAACTTCCAACTACAAGCCTACAACCATTAGTGAAACCCATTTTACATGCATTGAAACATATGTAAAACCTTTGAAACCATTTTCTTTCACCACCTACATCATCAATTAATTTCATCCTAACAGTTGAACCTGGATTGCTTCTCATGATCTCTTCACAATAATCCCAAATTTTATTGAATTGTTCTCCATTTTCCCCTGCATTAAGTCCATTGCCTTCTTTTCTGCCCTATATGCCTGCCATTTTGATACATTAGCCTTCAAGGTTGTGCACAACTCATTCCTGAATTCTGAAGTGCCTAACTTGGGATTATCTTTGAATTTTTTCATAAAAGTTTTGCCAATCCATTCCAATTTGAGACTTGAGTTGTTGTAATTCTAGGAGCACTTGTTATGTTCAGAATTGTAACTTTTTATTTGCCATGCATTATCATTTTGCATCTTTGAGGCATACACAAACCATGTACATCCTTGTTTCTTGCACACTGCCCTCAACCTCTGCTTGTCATTTTTTTCAAATTTCATCATCATACCCCTTCTTAGACAGTGACTTTGAATTGCAAATTTTGCCTCTTCCTTAGAATTGAAAATCAAGCCTAATTTAAGGTCAGGATTTTTATTTTCAGCCCTAGGATTATACATTTGATATTCCACATTTTCCTCATCATCAGAACCATATGTGCTAGCAAAATCATCATCACTATGCACAGACACTTCTTCCTCAATATTTACAGCCGGCGCAATAGCATACACATCATCACCACACCATTCACTCCCCTCTACTGATTTGCCCTTATTTGACCTACCAAACTCCACATCAGGATCAACATAGTCATCAAAAAGCAAATCATCATCCGACAGATTAAATTCAGAATCATAAAACACTCATTCATCCTCACTTGCATTCATGTCACTCTCATTCCCATCTTCAATAACAAAAAAAGTGAAACAAAAAAAGCCAAAAAAGTAGAAAAAGTTCCATCAGACATCATCCAACAACAATTATACCCACAAAATAATCAGTCATAATTCACAAATTTCAGTCAATAATCAACCATAATTTCCAAATTTCAGCCAATAATCAACCATAATTCACAAATATCAGCCACAATAATCAACCATAATTCACAAACTTTAGCCACAATTCAGAAATTTCAGCCACAATAATCACAGAAATTTCAACAAATCTCAGCTATGAATAATCACAGAAATCCAACAGTTTCATAATCACAGCAATTCTTACTGATACTTACCGTAATCAGCCATAAAATCCAGCCCATTTTTGTTCATATTTTTCATGGAGTAGTGGTGAAGTGGTCCTCAATGACAGCGGCGCGCCGTGGCAGAGCTGGCGGACCGAGAGAGATGGAGTCTCACGCGAGCAACGATGGTTACGGAGTCTCGCGCGAGCAACGATGGTTACGGAGTCTCGCGCGAGCAACGACGACAGTCCTCAGCGTGGCGGCGGTAGGGTGATAGGGAAGAAGAGTGATTGAGTAAGTTTTTACTGAAACCCTAATGTAATTTTTCCCCCAAATTTTTTCTCTTTTCTCTCCAAATGTATGTTTGAGTTGGATTTCCGTCAATTCTAATGATTGAATTAACGGAAGGATGAAAATTTCTAAAAAACTCAAAGTATAAGGACTAAAATTGCAACCTTAAAATATTTAGGGACCAAAATTACTTTAGTGGTAATGTTTAAGGACCAAAATTGCATTTATCCCTGAATTTTTCACGTGCTTCTGCTTAAATTACTGAATAAAAATACGGAGGATATAATAAGTGACGAAATAAATCAAAGTGTACATACCATATAGATAAGTATTCATATTCTCCTATATCAAACTTTGGGTTTTCATTAATATATATTGGTTTTATCCTTCTTCTTGCTTTTATTTTACCGCAATTCGTACTTGAACAAATAATATGCGTCACATTCATCCATTCAATATAATCAAACTACGTGTCTAATAATTAATAAAATAGATTAATGAAGTGCACAATTCAAATAAAGAATATCATTTTATTTTATAAAAATGCCATGTATTCTTTTACATGATTAATTAATTAAAATATACAAAAGAATAAGAAATAAGCTTGTTTTTAATTTGACTAATTTTCACCGTGCACGATCCCTACGAGAAGAACTGTGGTGTGAGATGAAGAAAAAAAATAAAATTTGTAAAAAGAAACAATCGTAGTGCGAAGGGATGAGCAAAAAAAAAAAAAAACTCTATGAGAAAAATGAAACTGGAGTGACGAAATAAATCAAAGTGTACATACCATATAGATAAGTATTCATATTCTCCTATATCAAACTTTGGGTTTTCATTAATATATATTGGTTTTATCCTTCTTCTTGCTTTTATTTTACCGCAATTCGTACTTGAACAAATAATATGCGTCACATTCATCCATTCAATATAATCAAACTACGTGTCTAATAATTAATAAAATAGATTAATGAAGTGCACAATTCAAATAAAGAATATCATTTTATTTTATAAAAATGCAATGTATTCTTTTACATGATTAATTAATTAAAATATATAAAAGAATAAGAAATAAGCTTGTTTTTAATTTGACTAATTTTCACCGTGCACGATCCCTACGAGAAGAACTGTGGTGTGAGATGAAGAAAAAAAAATAAAATTTGTAAAAAGAAACAATCGTAGTGCGAAGGGATGAGCAAAAAAAAAAAAAAAACTCTATGAGAAAAATGAAACTGGAGTGAGGTGAAAGAGAAAAAATAAATTGTAATTATGAGTTTAGTAAAATATATGAAAGTTTGTGGGAAAAAAAAAAGAAACATGAGAAGTAATATAAGAGAGAAATGTAGAGCAGTGGATAATTGTTTTAGGTTATTAAAAACATCAAAACTACTATTTTGATTTATTTAATTTTTTTTTTTGAAGAAAAAAAATCAATGAAAAAATAAATTTAAATATTTAAAAATTGGAACACAAAAAAAAAAATCATATAATAATATAGACATATAACGATTCTAGAATATCCAGATCATATTTAATTTCCCTTAGCCCCAAATCAGTCAGAAAATAAACAAATAAACAGGTCCTAGAGGGCCTGGTTTGAGCTTTGGTCTGGGGGATTTTTAATATATATCATAAAAAAGAATGTAATTATAGTTGCATTTTTTTAGAATGAGCCATTAGTGTTATTTTTTATTTTTTATTTTTCAAAAAAGACATGAGTCGTTAGTGCTATTAAAAATTCATCCCTATTTTTTTTCTTTAATTTTTTGTCCGAATCGTTAGTAGCACTAATGACTTCAATCCTTTGTAACACTAACAACTCAAACATATGTTTTTAATTAATTAATAATTAGTAGTTTGTTTATTAGGTAATAAATAATGCAATTTATAATTATTAATTATTATTTTTAATTATATAAAATTATGAAATTTTTTAAATATTTTTATACTTTAATAGAGTAATAAAAAATATTAAATATTTAATTATTTTTTTAACAAGTAATAAATGAAAAAAAATTTACATAAGAAGTTATATGTTAGAGTAAACGACTCCAAGTCTCCAAGTCGTTAGTCCTAGGCAAGAAATTCAAAAAAAAAAAACAAATAAAAAACAAAAAAACAAAACCAAAAAAAAACGCACTAACAACTCCATGCCTTTTTTGTAAAAAATAAAATAAAAAATACTGTATATCGTTAGTAGCAGTAGGGTCACTCTAAAATGCACATTACCTAATATTAGGATATAGTTGCATTTTTAATATACTAAGCGGTAAGTCGTTCCTGTGTATATATAATAAATAGCATTTTCATATTTTAAAATATATTATAAATATAAGTTAAATATATAAATTAATACATTACATACATTAAAAAAAATAATTTTTAAAAATTAAAAAGTTGAATAAGTTAGTTATTTTATCGGTTGAAGGGTATTTTTGACGTTACAAAAAATTAGTACAATGATGTCATTAACCGCCTTTTGTGAGTGTAGAGATCTTATCTTTTATTATTAGTATAGACATACATATATAAGTCTGGGCCTCAATTAGGCTGATCCACGGGTCTATTTAAAAACCCAAAATCGAGTATGAATAGTAATGGGTCAGGCTTTTCTGCGTCGTTCACAGGCCAGCCCACTTCTTCACACCCCATGATTCATCATCAATTTCCACACTGTTGCTTTTTCAGACAATAACTATCCCTATTTTGCTACATCGCTGCAAGAATTTTGTTATTTGAAATATTATTTATAACCCTTGAAAATAATATTTTTCAAATAATTGCCTTATTTCGTTAGCTTGTATTAGGATTTTATCCAAATCTTGTATTAAATTATTCAAAATGTTCTTTTCAAATAACGAGAGAATATTTATAATTTTATCAAACCTCATAGGAGCTCAATTAATTCACCCTAGATAATATCCATATCAGTTAAATTTCTGTAAGTATGGTACTTACAATAAATTTAATCCGACCTAACCTTTAACCACAAAAGATAAAGGAAAAGAAAAATCAAAAGCCCTCAAAAAAATTTTGAATTTATATAATCCCACAACTAGATATATTTTCAAATAGATATTTTTTTAATTTTAAGTAATTATCAAAAATAGGTAGACGATAGGTTGTCAATGGCACACTAGTGTAGAAGTGTTCGTTGGATAAAATCCAATCGAAATTTCAATTAACCGAAATGGCGTACAGAATATCCAATTATAAAAGATCTTCGAAAATCAATCGATCCCAAAAATATCAAATATGGTCCGTAGATGTCAAGTCTAAACCTAAATGGATACATGTATATTAATAGTGGATCAAAAAGTGACACTCAAATCAAAGATCCGATTCCACTTGGAAGGCCCATTTATTGAAACAGTGGCCCAATGTATGGAGCCCAATAAGACAACCAGCCCATTTTATGAAAATTATATAAATTTTCCTTTCAAGTATATTTACCTTATAAATTGCCCCTTTCGTTAATCAATTTATCGAATTTTGTTGATGTCATAAAATAATTATTTTATACTACCTATAATACCCCCAAACTGAATAACTCTATTTTTTATGACTTAGATACCCTTAGGGATAATTTGTTATTTTTAAAGTTAAAAAGCGTATATACTTGTAACTTTTAGTATATTGTTTTATAATATTGTTTTAATCACATATTGTGTGTGTGTAGGTTGTGCCATTAATTTCTATTCCTATCAATCATGAAAGCTTGCCAATTTTGTTGAAATTATATTATTTTATAGAAAGTAATAAAATAAAGCTTATATTATTCAAATGTTAAAAATATTAAGATAAATTTCAATAGTTTAGCTATTTTTACTATGTCAAATAAAAATTTAAACAAGTTAATTTTAGTATAATGTTACTATGATCTCAACCCACCGCACTGACGGCGCTTACTAGCCAACAACATCTATCATCATCAAAGGGTTTGGCTGGTGGAGATAGATATCGGGAAGGGGTGGTGCGATTTGTGAATTTGCAATGACTAGTAATAGAGTGGTGGTATTGGGTCTAAGAAGAATTAGAGAAACAAGAAAAAAGAAAGAGAAATGTAGGATGAGGAACACGATGGAAATAAAAGAAAAAGAATTGATTTGAAAAAAGAAATACTTGAGGAATTTTGGTCCACTTCTATTTTCAATTTTATTGAATTATTTTAGTTTTATAAATAAGGGCAAAATGATCATTTAAGCACATATCATTAAATTTGATTAATACATATAATCAAAGGGAGCATTTATAATTTTCATAATAACAAGAGGGGAATTCATATATTCTCATAGTAGCAGTTGAATTTAATGTAATTAACAATTTAATTAATTCATGATTTGTGGAAAGTAAATAATATTTAATTATTATGTTGGATTTCTTTCCCACCAATAACATGCAAAATTTGTATCTTTCCCTCCCTAGAATTAGATTAAATTAGACATACTAATAACGTTCTTTTCCTTTTCTAGAAAAGATGCCAAGTTATTTAATTTACGTGTCGGTATATTTTGATAAATTTCATTAATAAAAATTTATATATGATATATTTTTTTGTATATTTCAATCTATCATCCTTTTTTAAAATATATATATATATATATATCGATAGTTTTAAAATCAACTAATATACTATTGTTACAAAATTCACCAATATTTCTAAATCAACGAATAATTTCATAATAAACAAATAAATAAAATATTACTATTAAAAGTAAACTAACTACATACTTCCGTAGAACTTGAACTCACAATTTTTTAATTGTTTGATCCCAACCTCACCACTCAAATAAAATATATTGTTGATCTGTCAATATCCGTTGAGTACATTTTGCCGACTGACATACCAATGTAAGAAAGATTTTGGTTTTGGGGACATAAATTTGATGAAAGTTGAAAATTACGAAGTGGTCCAAAAATGTTGTAGGTTGATTTGTGTTGGCCCACACACAGATTTTGGCATGTAATATTTATGGACTATATGCCGACCATCTTGTAAGAACACTTCATTTTTATTTTATTTTTATTAGAAATTTGTGTATTTGAATTCTTTTTAATAATGAAATATTTATGATGATGGATAATTTATAAATTTTCTTTTTTATATTTTATATCTGCAACTAGAAGTTAGTACAGAAAGTGCTACATCTAACGTAAATTAGATGAAGATCATCGTTCACAATGTCTGCAATACATGGGGGGCAAGAGTTGTATAAAATAGAGTCAAAATATTTTGTTGCAGCTTCCTTAGCCAAAAGATATGCCGCCCTATTTACTTCTCGATAGCCAAAAGTGATTGTGCATAGCTGGAACTTAGTCAAGAGATTGAGGCAATCCTGGAGCATTGTGGCTAGTACCCGGGGCGAAGCTACCTTCCTATGAATCCAATTGAACATACATAAAGAGTCAGTTTGAATTATATGATGTGAAACTTGGAACTGTGTTGCAAGAAATAAATCATATTGAAGAGCCCTCAATTCTGCAAAAATGTTTGAGTTAAAACCACATGACAGAGAAAAAGCGTAAATAAAACATCATCGGCTATCTCTAAATATACCTCCGCATCCCGCCACTCCCGGATTATTAAAAGATGATCCATCAATATTGAGTTTGATCCAAGAATGAGGAGGTTTCTCCCATTTAAGCGAAAGACAATATCGCGGTTTGAGATACACTACAAAAAAATGTGGGAATTGAAACGGTAACAGGAACATTTTTTTAACTTTTGGAACGGTAAGTTGTTCACTGGAACCTTTTGGACTGTTATTAGGAACGGTTAAGGAACGGGAGGCAATCCGTGGCAATAAGAGGCGATCCTAATAATTAGGAACGATTAGGCAGCGACCTTTCCTATTTGGGAACGATTTTTGGCATACATTCTCTATACCGTTCCTAATTACCTTTGTATGTATGAATTTATAATTTTTGCATTTAGAACACCTTATAAGTTTTTGGAACGGCCACATCGAAATTAAATCGGGCAATTAGGAACGGTAGTTCGAACGCATTTTGGAATTATCAGCATAAGTTGTAGATACATTTTAGCATGGTGTCTGGAATACTAGTTGGAATGGTGCGTTGTATAGATTAGGATCAGTAACTGGAATACATGTTGGCGCGGTGAGTTCGAACGGTTTTTGCACTCCAATTTTGGAATACGACTTTGGACCGATTTTTGGTACTTTCTTTAAAACGAAAGCCTAACTATGAAAGCATTCATTTTGGAATACATGTAGGCACGGTCTGTCCATGATTTTGGAATTCGCTTTTACCCGTCTTTAGGAACGGTTGTCCTCTAAATTTGGAATGGCGTTTTCCTCGGTATTGGGAATGGTAACTGATTTAAAACAGTCAAATATTGGAACGATTTTGGCGCTCAATGGTCGTCTAAAGTACCGTTCCTAACTAATGAATTATTAATTTTTTTTATAGTAATAATTATTATCATTTAAATATAAATTAAATTATTAATAATATTTTTTATTTTGATTTTATAATTAATATTCAAATTGAAAAAATGCATAATTTAGAAATAAAAATTATATTAAATACGAATATTTGTTCGATTTAATTACAAAAAAAATTAAAAAAAAAATACATAATCTACTCCTCGTCCATCTCGTCAATGTCTGGAAGGGTGGGTTCTCTAGGAGGCCGTGACGGGCCGGGGCCGGAGTGACTGGTCTGCATGGCCTTCATCATGCCCATCAGGTCCATCATCATCTCCTCGAGGTGGACCATCCGACCCTCCATGTTTGACGAAGGCGCTGGCTCTGGCGCTGGCGGTGGTGATGGCGAGGTAACGGTCTGGCTGAGACCCAGGGCCTCAGAACAAAGACTGAATACTCGGACCTTGTTCTTGCTCCCGACGCAAGCCAGCCACATCTCCTGCTCGGTCTGCGCCACAGATCCCTCTGATTCGGCCGGAGGATTCCCAGGATTGGCCGTGGCCTGAGACTGGTGATCCTCCATCATCTTCTGGAACATCTCCTACAAAAATAGTTAGAATAAATTAGAAAATTTTCAAACATTAAAAAAAATAAATTAGAATGTATTAAGTACAACTTACCGCCACCTTCGCTGCCCTCGGCCCGCTCCAGCCGCTGTCGGCTTTCTTCTTGTAGCATCTGGAGAATAACTTCATCTGCTTCACTGGCCGGCCGAGCTGCTCCTCCTGGAAAAAGAAATGGAAAACAGTTATTACCATTTTAATTTAATAATAATAAATACTTGAAATAACATTAAATATCTTACCAATTTTCGCTTGTGTATACCGACGGAGACAGATCCCCCGCAGTACACAGTAGCAGATGCGGTTGGGTTGGCGTTTCGGTTCACCTTGTTCTTCTCGCACTCCTCCTTGAACTCCGGGGACTCCCAGTACAAGAGGAGCTGTCGCCAGACCTCATTCGCCAGCCATATAGGCTTTTGCAGGGACTGTCTGGCGAGGACGAACTTCTTCCTGAGGAACTTCCCCACCCAAACATGGAAGATCTTCAACATCGACTCGTCGTCGGCGTCCCACCAGTACGTCATCTGTATTAAATATATATATATATATATATATCAAAACTTAGATTGTTAAAATATTTATAAAAAAAAAATTAATAGCCATTACCTTCAAACTCTCAAACCAGAAACGCTGGTGCTCTGGCGGCACCTTGCGTAAATTGTCCCAAGGATTGGGATAGTGTCCTCGCACGACCACGTACATGCGCTCGTGGATCTTCCTATCAGTCCTGAAATTATAAAATAACTAGTATGACATAAAAATAATAATTTAAATTACAAAAAACATTTTAAAAAATGTAAATATACCTCGCGTCTGCGAGTGTGATGTACTGGCGCGCGAATGATGGTGGGAGTTGTGGGGCCGGTGGGGGTGGTGGTGGTGGGGTAGCCCATGGACGGGCCAGATCAATCGCCGGTGCGGTAGTGGATGGTCTAGCACCCTCCTAGATGGGTGCAGTGGTAGACGCACCAGGCTACAGATCCGACGCAGGTGGTGTGGGTGCCTGCTCTGTCGGTGGTGGTGGTGGTCGGAACACTGCCTCCCCATCCTGGGAAGCAACACCGGCGGCGGTATGGCTGGTGAGCCGCAACCGCGACCACGTCCACCTCCTCAAGGTGGGAAATCCCGACCAGACATGATCTATAATTTTTTTTAAAAATATTAGTCGTATGAATTTGAAAAATAATTATGCAAACTAAATCCTAAAATTATATACTAAGTCCCAAAATTAACTAAAAATTTTCCTACAATATTTTTCCTATATATCTATACTAAGTCCCAATATTTGACCCTAAAATTGCACTAAATCCTTCTAATTTTCTATATATTTATACTAAATTCCAAAATTTTACCCTAAAATTGCACTAAATCCTTGTATTTTCCTATATATTTATACTAAATACTAATATTTGCCTATATCTTTACAGAATATTATAGAAAATTACTCAAATTTTCTAAAATTTAAGAAAATTAACAAATTTCATATATTATGAGTAAACTTTGATTTAAAATTTTGAAAATACATAATTTTTAAAAATTACATAAAATTCTGAAAATATTTAAAATTTATAGAAAATGACATAAAAAATTTTAGAAATTCAAAAAATTATCAGAAAAATCATGGTTCTTCATGCTGTGCATATCCTTCAGGTCAACGCAACGGGCCAAGTTAGAGGCATACCCATCAGGAAACCTAAGACAACGAATCCACTCATATATCTTCTTCTTTTGCTCCTTCGTCAGTGTATATACCGCCTTGGGCATCACGTTCGGTCTCCTTTCGTCCACCTCAAGCTCCGGCCAATTACATATGATCTTCGGATCCTTCCGTGCATTCAGATTGTCCTTCGTTTTCCCCTTGATGTCCATCACAGTATTGAATATATTATCAAGCACATTCTTCTCAATATGCATGACATCAAGATTATGTAGTATCAGATGCGCTCCCAGTATTCTAGCTCCCAGAATATGCTTTTCTTCGTCCACTTATGGTCGACACCGTAGCCTTCCGGTTCACTCAACGGTTGTTCGACAGCCACACTAAACGCATCGACACGGGTTCAGATCTGTTCTCCAGTCAGCCTCGGACGTGCAACCTTCCTCTCCATTCGATTTTTAGTGAAGGCTTTCTTGTTCCTGCGATAAGGATGAACCGGTGGTAGGAATTGCCTGTGGCAGTCAAAATAGCATGCCTTCCGATCGTGCTGTAAATAGAATGCCCGTGTGTCCTCTATACAAACTGGACACCCCATAACTCCGGCGGTACTCCATCCAGACACCATCCCATAAGCAGGAAAGTCAGTCACTGTCCACATCAATGCGGCATGCATCATGAATGCCTGCTCTGTCTCAGTATCGTGCATACGTACACCCACATGCCATAAATTCTGCAACTCCTCGATCAACGGCTCCAAGTAGACATCGACTAGACGTTTCGGATTCGATGGGCCAGGGATCACCATCGTTAGGAACATATACTCAGACTTCATGCACATTCTCGATGGGTGATTGTATGGTGTAAGTACCACGGGCCAACATGAGTAAGTTTTACCATACTAGTCGTGCGGTGCAAAACCATCCGTGCACAACCCAAGTCTAACATTACGAGGCTCAGCTGCAAAATTAGGATGCGTCCGGTCAAAATGCTTCCAAGCCTCTACATCGGACGGATGACACATGGATCCTTCCTCCGTCTGATGGCTCGCATCCCAAGTCATATGCTCTACTGTGGCCTCCGACGCATACAACCTCTGCAGTCAAGGGGTAATCGGTAGATACCTAAGAATGGCATACGGGGACTTCTTGCGTTTAGGATTTCTGTCCCTGGTGGACTTGTACCTAGCGTCTGCACAGAACTTGCAATATTCCAAATCAATATCGTCCTTCCAGTACAACATGCAACCGTTTTTGCAAGCATCAATCTTCTGAACTGGTAAACCCAATTCTCTTATCAATTTCTTCGTATTGTAACAATTGGCGGGGAAAGTGTGATCGCGGAGCATTACAGTATCAGCCCACTGGCTTAACTGATCATATGTATGCTTGGAAAAACCCCCTTTGGCCTTGATATTCACCAAAGAGGCAATTGACGCCAACTGAGAGGTGGTGCAGCCGTTCCACAACAGTTGGTCTGCAGCATGAACTACATCAGAAAAACGGTCTGACAAGCTAGACACATAATCATAGGGCCCCGAATCGTAATATGAACTAGGACCCACATCAGATGGACAATACCAAGTACCATCATCAGTCGGTCCCTCCTGATTGTAGGAAGATCAGAAATACGGCCCGACGGCATCGAATACCATCCTCTGCGCCCAATCCATCTGAGTCGCATCACCCTAATGTGAACTACCCTCCTCCGAACGGGTGGCGTTTGATGCTGCTGCACAGGGGGCGCTGTCAATGTTTCAAAGTATTCCTGCACCCTCTCCTCACCATGCGAAGTCCAATTATAATACTCTGACATAAACCCTTTCATACACAAATCAAAATTTACCTCATCTGGTATTTTGAACCATTCGTTTTTGCACTTCCGATAGGGACACTTACTCTTGTCCCCGTCCATATATGCACGCTGGGACTGGACCCATTCTAAAAATGTTATAACACCGTCCTCAAACTCCGGCGTCACACCCGTCTCGATCATACATCCATTTCCTCAACTATCTTAACATGACTGGTCCTACGTATAATTCACAACAGTACGCAATTAAATGACAGGAGTATATTATATACATATATATATAACTAACAATTACAGAATTTTGCATACTTACCTGAGCAAAACACCTATCAATCTCAATGCAAAATTCGCGCTCGGTAATTGATATGTTCGATTTTCCGTATAAAAAATCAAGGGGGAGTTACAACAAAATGAGTTGGAGAGTAATTATAAGAGCAATGAGAAAGAAGGGGGACATATATATAGGAAATATTGGAACGGGCATTGGAATATTATTTGGAACACAAAACTAGCCGTTTAAATATAGCCGTTGTTTTAGCTTTTGGAAAGGTCACAGGCGGGGTGACAGGAACGGTAATCTTACCGTTTTAATATAGCCGTTATGGCATATTAGGAATGGTATGAGGGACACGCAACAAGACCATTCCTAATTAGAGCACAATTGGGAATGGTAATTGTAACACTATTGCACTTTCTATATACCCACAATTTAGAACAGTAATTGCATTACATTTTTGCTCATGGCGTAAAAGGGTCATATGTAGGACTACATGTTGGAACGGTCAGATGATCGATCCAAATAGACACGGCCATAGGATCTTGTATAGGAACGGTAAGTGTTCCCGATCGACTAACCGTTCCCAATTTCACACATGTGTTCCAAATTGAAGTCCAAAATATATCAGGTCCCTTTTAGGAACGGTAATAGGTGTACAAATTGGCACACATAGATTTGCACTCGAATAGGAACGGTCGTGTCATTCCTTTTAATTTGTATTTTAATTACCACGACAATGACGTCATCAACGGTTTCCCGTTCCACAACAGTTCTATTTACCGTTCCTATTCGCGCATTTTTTTGTAGTATACTTACCCAGGTTCTTACCTATATTGCGTATAATATCTCTCCACACTGTACTAAGATTAATAGGAGCATTGTTAAATATAGCTTGGTTCCTTGCTCTCCAAATGTACCAGTTTAATATTTTATTTAGCATTTATAATATTCTCGATATATTGATTATATGTATTATAATTTGTCATAGGATACAGAGATAAAGTAGATGGTTGATTAGCCCTTATGCTAATATAATCTTTTGAGATTGAGGTAAGTATAGTTAATTGAATATATATATAAGTCTATATGGGTGTACTTGTTGGTTGTAAACCTCATTGGTACTTGTAAATGCATATTTGGATTACGTGGTTATTCTGTGAAGTTATCTCTATGTATTTATTTGTGATTATTTATGTAATATAAAGATTTATGGATGATTGTCTTATATTATTCTATTGTCGCATAATGTTGAACGGAGAAG
Organism: Sesamum alatum; assembly: GCA_034509735.1. Classification (NCBI taxonomy): domain Eukaryota; kingdom Viridiplantae; phylum Streptophyta; class Magnoliopsida; order Lamiales; family Pedaliaceae; genus Sesamum; species Sesamum alatum. The sequence goes on from JACGWO010000003.1 coordinate 13,908,067, forward strand.
TCAATTATGAGTATATGGTTAAATTGAGATAAAGAGGTGGCTTACCCAACCTGGAGCATATTCAATGGCTTATGATGATGTGGTCGATGATGAGTTGTGTGTTTTCATGACGATGTGATCGATGATGTGACATGTGATATGAGAAAAATGAATATATAGCTAGGTACCATGCCGCGAAGGGTACCGGGGTATTCCGAGTAGTAGAGAATATCTTGTGTTGATGGTTACACATTGGGGTGGTGTGGGGGTCCTATGTTCGGTGTGATGTCCTGTGCTGATATTGCTACACACTTGGCCAGTGTGGGGATATCACATACGATGGGTATCCTGTGCATGCGATTATATGATATTGATTGAGGTGATGAGAGCTGGCAAAGCCATTGAATATACTCTAGCTAGGATAAGCAGGGCCTTGAGATAATAAACTATAATATGTGTATTATGTTGTAGTTGCGGCATGATTTCGGTGTTCATTTTGCATGATATCGACACTGGTTACTTCGTAATTTTGTGGTAATTTCATAACAAACATTGGTTGGTTGATTTCAGTGCATTTATCTTACCTCTTATGTGTGTGTGTGTGTGTATATATATATATATGCTAATTAGCTATACTTATTGAATAGGAAGCTCATTTCTTGCCTTACATTTTCAGGATATGAGTCACAATGACTAGCCGAAGGGTGAATTATAAGTCGATCGTCAGTACTATTAGGTGGGTCAGCAGCGATATTTGAGTTAGGAGTACTAGCTACATAATCGCATGTATATATATATATAAATATTAGAAATTTAACGGATTTTTATATTAAGTTGTAATAACTATAAAAAATAAATTTTCTCCTTTCCTCATTTATAAATGCTAAGGTTAAGTATTGAATATATCTTATTAGGTTAGATGCGAATTCTTAATAAGATGGGATATGATTATGGAGGGGGTGTCACAACCAGATCGCATTAAGGAGGATTTCTGACTAGCAGGAGAAGACTTAAGAGAGAGTAATATACAAGTGAGATTAGTGTTTCTAAGCATGAATAAGGAAGGGCAATATAAATTGGAAACCTCGAAAAAAAAATAGTGGCATGCAGTGTATAAGTGAGAGATGGTTTCACAACCTGCTTGACATAAGGAACATAACAAGGAATTTAGCTGATGTTTAATGAATAAGAAGTGTGCAGTTGGAAGACTAAGATGTGCCACTAGCCATGCATGGAATTTGATCCTGGGTGGAGTATCCGAGTTCCAAATGAGCATCCAAGGTAGGTTGATAGTATGTTCTATTCTCATTATATTTTCCAGCCACGAATAAGCAAATTTAAGGTTAAAATTTCCATGTTTAGTCCAGGCCCAACAAAACATATCAGGTTGAGCCGTATAAGGAATAGGTATAGATCTAATTAAGTGTATCACATCATTTGGGGCATAAGGATGAATAGTGGAGAGATCCCATTCCCTATTTGGTGTAATTAGTTGATCCACAGACATATTACATAAATGTATGGGAATGTCGGGGCAAATATTATGTAATGTGAAATTCCCAACCCACATATAACTCCACACCTTAATATCATTACCATTACCTGTTGCAATTAACATTTTATAATGTTAATTTGTAACAACAAAGTGTTCTAAAAAATGGGTTCAGTTACATGTGAATCCATAGATTATATGATGAGAAAAATAGAGGGATTACACTTGTCCCACATAGGAATATGATGGAAAAGTGTGGAGCCTTGATGAGGATATAAAGTGTATGTGGGGGTGAGTGTTTCACACTCAATGTTGTCCCACATTTAAAGTTTAAGGACAACTTAAACTCCTTATATTAAGTTCAATGTCCATTTTGTGTTTGAAATGTTATGGAGACTAGAGTGAACATGGGGTTGCTCCACACGCGCGTCGCCGCCGCCCGCTCCGCCCGGCTCCGGCTCAGGCACGTGCGTTAGGGCGAATGTCTCAGTATCTATCTTTTTGCAGCAAACACATTTGGTTTTTATGGATTAAAACTGAAATTTTTTTTTTATCAAAATGGTTAGTCAAGGAGTTTAATTCGGTTTTATTGGTGTTAATGGTCAGTTTTATGACCTGAAATAAAACTGCCACAACAGGTTTTATTACATGAAATAAATTTCCAGATTTTCAAAAATTCTTGGTTGTTTTTTACTGAATTTTTAAACGTTTTTATTATGTTTTAATTGTGATTAAAAACCTGTTTAATGGCCATTGATTTTTGGCTTTATGGCTTTTTAAAATCTGATTAATTGCTGCTTTAACTTGAAGCCTATAAAAGGTTGTGCATAACAACACTTCACAACACACAAAATCACTCATCAATTCCTCTCGAATATTGCTCTCTTTGCTCTCGATTTTTCCTTCGAAATCTGAGTAGTTTTGTTCCTCAAATCCGAGCTTCGAGCTCAAGTTTTCGTAAGGCTACTGAGTGTTGTTTCGAGGTGTTCTACGGTAAAGTGCATACCGCTAGAACGGGAACCGTCTTATCATGGAAGAGATTGCCCAGTACCTGGTGCACATTTGGAACGGGGCGTATAATTTCTTCAAGACAACCAGAAATTCTTTCTGTGATTCAGTTCGGTTATATTTATGGCATCATCCTCTTCAAAGGCCGCTACCAACTCGGATGAACACTACACCAGTCTTATTTCTGAATTGCAACAACAGTTGCGTGACCAATACGATGTGATGGAACACCTCCGTAATGATCTCTCTCGTCAGGCCTACTACTATCATTGGTCTGAAAGGAGAGCTACTGAGCTAGAAGAAAAGAACTCCAAGCTCGAGCAGAAGGTAGAGTTTTACAAGGCCAGACACAAGAAGGAGATTGATCAACTCAATCTAGAAAATAACAGACTTCAAGAAGATTATTCCAAACTTTGGTGGGATATAGAGCACTTGAAGGCTGAGCACGAAGATGAGGTCGATCAACTCAAAGAAGTGAATCAGCAGCTTCAAAGTGAAGTACTGGCACTGAGGGAACAACTGGAATACTTCGTCAACGTGCATGCCGAGGAACCAGAGGAAGATCCACAGGAGTTCCCAATGGAGGTTCTTGGTGAGGACGATGAACTCACTGACGGGAGTCTCATCGACTGAATGTATATCATATGATATACACGAGTTGTAACTGTACAACTCGACTGGTATCAGTTTACCGCTTTTCTCTTATTAAGCATGATGAATAAATTTATAGTTTATGCTTATTCTTATGATATGTGACTTAAGAAATAAACTTTTATTTCAATTAAGTTGTTTTCAATACACTGCCCTGCGATATGTTTCCAACGTTACAAACAATCCATTTAGTAGCATCTCTCACTAGGGAAATATTTTTAAAAAAACATTCTCCAGACCCAACTAGAGTTAATGAAAGTAGTATCAGGAGAATATTTGGCTTAAAAAGTTCTAAACCATAAAGAATCCTCAGTATTATAGAGACTCCAACTTTGTTTAAGCATAAAAGCATGATTCATAGACATAGTATTTTTAATCCCAAGCCCTCCTTTTGCCTTAGACTTACAAACCCAGTTCCATTTAACCAAACTGAATTTTCGTTGATCCAGCTTAGCATTCCATAAGAATTTTTTATAAAGAGAATTAAGCTTAACAACAAGAATATTAGGGGGTTTGAAGAGGCATGAAATAGTGAGCAGCTGTTAATTTATAAATATTCATGTACACAATTTATCGTTTGAAAGGCCTAATGTAATTACTTGACAACCATGGTTTTAGATTTTCATATATTTCCATCGAAACTACGGAAAAAATTTCATTTTCAATAGATGGTAATTTTGAAATTAATCTAAATTCCTTCAAAACACTAAATTTTTCCTCAAAATTTTGGGTTTCCTAGAAAACTTTTTATTTTTTCTAATTTTTTAATGAAATATTTATTAAGTACTTTTAGATACAAATATTTATATTTTTGTGTTATTCATAAATATTTCATTTAATGATAATGATTTAGTATTACGCTAAATTAGTAATACTATAGCTTATATGTATATATATCAATATAATAAAGATATTTTATAACACATAGTTTCAATAGCAATTCATCAAATAATAACTCCAAATACATAATTATCCTACTTAAAAATAACTTATTTTGGTTGGCATAAATGATACAAAATTAAATCAAATATGCTTGAATTAAAAAGAGAATTATAATAACTGTAATTTTTTTACAACTACTATGTATGTTTTTTCAATTTTCACAATTTTTGGTAGTATATTTGCAAAGTTTCTAGTATTTATTAATTCGTTGCATGTGTTGAAAAAAAAAATTTAATCCATGAAAATAGTATCTACAGAGTTTTTCTTATATGGATCGAGTGCATAAATATTAAATATTGTGTGATGTGGGAACTATAATCAGATACTAAAAAATGACCAAAACACCCCCAAACAATTCAAGAATTCAAGACATTTCGCATTCGGGTCGGGTTCGAGATGCCATCAACTTTAAAAATCATTTGAGAATTGACATATTACATTGGGGTTTAATGTAATTTACCTCCATGTGATATTACAAATGAGCAAATTACCCCTTATGAAAAACAATTAGCAATTTATCTCCATGTGTCCTTTAAAATGGAGCAATTTACCCCCTGTCTAGGGAGGTAAATTACTCCATTTTAAAAAATACAAAGAGGTAAATTGATTCATTTTAAAAAAACACAGGGAGGTAAATTGCTATTTTATTTTTCATAGAGGGATAATTTGCTCATTTACAATATCACATAAGATTGCTTGCATTTCTTCCGATTACATTGAGTTGTATAATTTGATCGTACCTATAAATAGAGAGCGTTTTGTCTTAGAGATATTCAGTCATTTATTGCTTTTTGAACCATCTCCATATCAGCTTAACTAATCCCGTAGGACTATAAGTAGTGCCCACCCAGTGTTATTTTCATTGAGCTTTGTGAATGTTGTATTTGAGAAACATCTTAATAACTTAAAACGAAGGTAAAGGACCTAAAAGTAAAGTCACAAGATTCAGGATCACGACTTCACAATTAGTGGGGATTATACTTTTTCTGGACTTTAGAAGTCGTGTTACTAATATATAAGGTGTTCATTCGGTAAAATTAAATCGAATCAAAATTTTGGTAAATAAAAAATTAGGTCACCAAAATGCTATAGTGACTACGAATCGAATGAGTCGGTTCAATTTTGGTAATGATTTTTTATTTTGTTGTCATTTCGGTTCGCTATTTAGTAAACTGATTGTTTTTTGTTAAAAATATAAAATATAGTTAAAAAAATAAATATAATAAATAATAACTACACTTTTTTTATTTTTTAAATTTCTTATATTGGTTTTTGATACGATTTTGGTAAACTGACACTAAAAATAAAAACCAAATTGAATATTGAATTTAAAAGAAAAAAATGAATTATCAGTTTGGTTTTTATTTTTATTTATTTATTTATTTATTTTTGAATTGGAAGCGATAATTTTTTATTAATTGAAAGTAAATTGATTACTGATGTTGCAAGAAATTAAAGAGAATTCAACGATAACAAAATAATCGGTTTATTAATTATAAATGGGGCACAATCACCAATACGATCCAAGATGATCAATAGCTACACTAGAGTTCTTGTATGTTTTTTCTCTAGCTCAAGATCCCCTAAATGAGAGGTTTGAACTCCTATTTATACTACTGATCTATTTACAGTAAGTATTGTACATTGTCTTCTTTGCCCTCCGTCTTTGTATCCTAAGGTATAAATGATAACATTTTATGGGGTTAATATGGTCTTCTCCTTGCTCTAGCATTAATGTTGGAGCTTCATGAATTGTGCTCTAAAGGCTTAATTTCCTCCATGATCTTCATAAGTATCCCTTGATCTACTCTCACTTGATGGAGAGAATTAAATGATAGTTGACTTCATTGTTCTCCATGTCAACTGCCCCTCAAGTTCCAAGCATTCAAGAAGGGAATAATTGGAACTTGGTAAATAGAATCCACCTATTTTGGTTAGGTCACCTTCTTCTTCATCTATATATACGCGTCTTGTTCGTTCAGTTTGGAACTTTTTGAGCTTTGTTCGTCGTTCACTCCTTCTTGGCTCGTGCTTCCTCTTGGGCTTGGGTGCGCTATCTTTTCCATCGTTTTCCCAATATCGAACTGAAAAGGTACTTTTTAATCAAGAACGCCTTTTGGATTGCATTCTTTTTGTGTCGCTTCGTTCGTATTTTATTTTTCGCGTGGTTGCTTGCTTCTCCTCTTCTCGGTCGTAGTTAATAATTTTCACGAGGGACTTATGGAGTCTTCTCGTAGGTCTAGTGGGGTTCGGCTCGGCCACAGGGGGGGCCGAGGCGGAGATGATGATGCTAGCCGCAGCCCTGAAGGGCTCGGCCAGCCTGGTCGAGGCTCTAGCCTCGGCCTGGCAGCTGGTCGAGGCGGTCTCGACCATGTTGTTGGTTGAGACGCACCCGACCGCAGGGACCGAGAGGGTCTTCCTCGGCTCGGCGGTCGGGGGTCCTCCTTTCGTTCTTCTATTCTTCCTTCGGGTGAGGGGTCATCGCGTCGTCCTACTCTTAACCCGTCTCTTTTTTCCGACGTGATAGTTCTAGATGAAGATGATGATAATTTTTTTATTGAGGCCACACGTAATCTTCCCGGTTGTCCGGCCGATTATTAGACATCTCTTTTGAATCTACTTCGTCTTCTTCCTAGGGCGTAGTTTCGAAGGTTTCCTTTTGTGATGATATCGGGGGGAATGCTCCTCTGCCCCTAGGTTTGATGTCTAGTTATAGCGTTTCGAGCTTTGATGAACTTCGTTCCTTGGAGGAGTACTATAATACTCAGTGGGATTCCTCCTTCTTCCTTCTGGTGATGGAGTTAAGTACGAAGACATTTTTACTATGAAGTCCGAGTGTTATGAAGTATTTGCTTAAAAGCCATTTTGATTCTCTTAAATATATTTCAGTCCTCTGAGTGGGTTTTTCAATCTCTCAATGAGTGACGATTCTTTATATTCATTTATAGAAGCGAGTATGAAGTTTATTGAGTTGTGATGCTTTTTAGCTTCGGGGTGTTGTATTATGCACCTCGAGAAAGCTCGTAATCTTATAACTTTGGGGTGTTGTATTATGCACCTCGAGAAAACTCGTAATCTTATGACTTTGGGATGTTGTATTATGCACCTCGAGAAAGCTTGTAATCTTATAGCTTTGGGGTGTTGTATCATGCACCTCGAGAAAGCTTGCAATCTTAAACTCATTTGAGGGAACTTCTTATGAGTTCTCGAGTTTGTAAAGATTTTTGGCTTTTGGGTGTAGTATTATGCACCTCGAGAAAGCTTGTGATCACAAGTTATTTGGGGAACTTTGTATGAGTTCTCAAGTTGAAATAATTCTTAGCTTCGTGGAGTTGTATTATGCGCCTCTAGGAAGCTATTTTCAATTTTCTTAAAGATTGAGTCTTTTACTTTGCCTATTAGGGGCATGTTATAAGGATAATTATACTCATATGATGTGAAGACAAAACTCAACCACTTTATTCCATTAACTAAAGGCGATGAAAAGGTAGAAATGTTACACTTAACATGTTTTAGCACTAATTAAGTGTTGAATATATACTGATATCATTTTCTTTGTTCTACATTTTTTCTTACCTCATGATGGGAAAATGGAGAGACTTTCTTAGCTTAATTTGAAATTTTGGTAATTAGTTTAATAGCTTCCTCAATCCGGATATATTTTTCCGCCCTCCTCAGGAGTTCGTCAAAGGTTGTCGGTGGTTTGCCTACGATCGAGTCACGAAATCTTCCCTTGCAAATTTTGTTGGAGAATGCTGGCTAGCGACTCATGATTTAAATGAGGAACTTCTAGTATGGCCCCCGAAAACCTTTGAACATATTCTCTCATGCTTTTCTGCTCTTGTTGCACTACTGTGAATAGGTACGACGCTGTCCTTGGGCATTCTCTGTTGAAGGAGAAATGGTGCATAAATTGTAGGGATAATTGTTCAAAGCTTTCAATTGTATATGTGGGGAGCTGGTTGAACCACGCCATGGCATTCTCTGCCAATATAGTACGGAAGACTTTGCAATATCCGGCATCACTTAGGTTTAGTAAGTCTGCCTTTGCTAAAAATTCATCCAAGTGGTCTTTAGGGTCACCTATGCCAGTATATTCTTTTAGGTTTGGGATACGGATTCCCTGGGAGAGAGCTTCTGCTAATATCTTCATTGAGAAAGGGCTTCTTCTGGCAGGGGCGACGGTCATTGATGGGAGTTTGGGCGAAGTCTTTTCTCTTTGATTGTTTGTGGTGAGCTCCTTGCGAGTTTCATTTCTCTCATTTCTTCGCCCTTCTCTAGCTCTCATCCTCTTGCTGGGATGTGTTGTCGGGGGAGAAGCTTGGCTGCTATGCCTTCGTTTTTTCTTCAGCATGTTTTGGGGATTGTCTTCCCTTGACTTGTTATCTTCGGGGGCCGAGGGAATAGCTCAACCTCGGCGAGAAGAACGAGGTGGAAAAAGTTCCAGTGGGTGATTGTCCAAAAATTGGACTATAGCTCTCTCAACAGCGCTGGTGGAGACATCCTCTATCATCCTCTGAAGTGCCTCTTGGGTCATTCTGACCATGGGAGGTTTGAAGATTGGAGGTGGGAAAATTCTCGCTTCTAACTTCTGCTTTTGCTCTTGGGGCGGATTCGTCTCCCACTCCTCGGATGGATTTGCCTCCAACTCCTCCTCAAAGGACTTGCCTCCAGCTCTTCCTCAGGTGGAACCGCTTCCAACTCCTCTTTAGGCGGACTTGCTTCCTACTCCTCCTCAGGCGGACTTACTTCCAACTCTTCCTCAGGTGGAATCGCCTCCTACTCCTTTTGGGGTGGACTTGCTTCCAACTCCTCCTCAGGTGGAATCGCCTCCAACTCCTCTTGGGGTGGACATGCTTCTAACTCCTCTTCAGACAGACTTGCCTCCCGCTCTTCCTCAGGTGGAATCGCTTCCAACTCCTCTTCAGGTGGACTTGCTTCCAACTCCTCCTTAGGTGGACTCGCCTCGAACTCCTCTTGGGATGGACTTGCTTCCAACTCCTCCTCAGGTGGAATCGCCTCCAATTCCTCTTCAGGTGGACTTACTTCCAACTCATCCTCAAGTGGAATAGCTTCCAACTCCTCTTAGGGTGGACTTGCTTCCAACTCCTCCTCAGGGGGACTTGCCTCCCCCTCTTCCTCAGGTGAAATCGCTTTCCAACTCCTCTTCAGGTGGACTTGCTTCCAACTCCTCCTCAAGCGGACTTGCCTACAACTCTTCCTCAGGTGTAATCGCCTCCAACTCCTTTTGGGGTGGACTTGCTTCCAACTCCTCCTCAGGTGGAATCGCCTCCAACTCCTCTTCAGTGGACTTGCTTCCAACTCCTCCTTAGGTGGAATCGCTTCCAACTCCTCTTGGGGTGGACTTGCTTCCAACTCCTCCTCAGGCGGACTTACCTCCTGCCCTTCCTCAGGTGGAATCGCCTCCAACTACTCTTGGGGTGGATTTGCCTCCGGCTTCTCTGCGGATGGATTCGCCTCCAGCTCTTTGTTCATTCCTAAGTCTCTTGCCTTGGATCGAGTTTGCATTCTCAATATTGTGATTGTGTGATTCCCACATACGGCGCCAAGTTGATGTTGCAAGAAATTAAAGAGAATTCAACGATAAACAAAATAATCGGTTTATTAATTATAAATGGGGCACAATCACCAATACGATCCAAGATGATCAATAGTTACACTAGAGTTCTTGTATATTTTTTCTCTAGCTCAAGATCCCCTAAATGAGAGGTTTGAACTCCTATTTCTACTACTGATCTATTTACAGTAAGTATTGTAAATTGTCTTCTTTGCCCTTCGTCTCTGTATCCTAGGGTATAAATGGTAACATTTTATGGGGTTGATTTGGTCTTCTGCTTGCTCTAGCATTAATGTTGGAGCTCCATGAATTGTGCTCTAAAGGCTTAATTTCCTCCATGATCTTCATAAGTATCCCTTGATCTACTCTCACTTGATGGAGAGAATTAAATGATAGTTGACTTCCTTTTTCTCCATGTCAATTACATTCAGTCTTATCGGCTATCAATATCGAACAGAGACAATTACAAATAATTAAATCAATAATATCATATAAAGTAACACCTGGCTATTACAGCAACAAATCATACCTACTAATATGGCATAATTTATTCTATATATTTAATATTTTTACATGCAATTCGTACAACAAATTGCAACATATATATAGATAATTACATCTATACCTCCAAATCTATGATTTGTTTACATAAATCACTCATACCTTTTGAACAATTACACATACACTAGTCATCAGAAACGTCGATATCATTTACACAAACCACCCGTATTTTTTGAAAAATTATACATACTCCAAAAAATATCAACATCATTACACAAACTACCCCTCTTTTTGGATGCTAATGGTGATTTTCATAATTTTATAAAAAACAAAGATAATTATGTAAACAAATCATATATCAAAAAGTTGTGAAAGTATATATATGCATGCCTCATACATATGGAATCTATGCTTTTCTTGACCAACAGGTGAAGGTGTTTCATGCATGGTTTCCATACCTTGTACCTTTGTCTGCATGTGTTATGAGTGTAGATACGTTTGTACTATTCAGACAACATATATACAACGTTCTAGCAAGTTTTGGGATTAGATTCAAGGTATCCATCTACATGGTTGGTCGGTCAAATTGCTGTTCTTGTGAATGTTAGGTTGAGTTTGGAGCGAAGAATTTGAATTTCATCAATTTGACTAGGAGATGTGAATTTTAAATATCATTTTTGTTATATTAAGTAGAGTTAAAATACACTATGTGAATAGAAAATCAGTATTGATGTGAGCAAGTATTTCCACATCGATTGCACACAAAGAGTTTAAGCAACTTAATTATAAGCCTTGATGCTTCCTCTTCTTAGTGAGACGTCTAATTAATAAGACTAAATCATGTTGTTTATTCCAACTAGATTTAAGTTACAACGGACAATACCTCACACAGATGGGCGTCGACTGTGTTGCACATAAACCACATCAAGTATACAAAAACATTCGGTTGATCTGTCATTATGAATTTGAAAGTTCAGCTTCCAATCGAACATAGTCTTAAATTATTGTGATGAGAGGGTTAGAATGAAATCAAATATCATACATATGTGACTATGATATAAATCGTTTTCAACATTGATGGAGTTCCAGTTGAAATATGTTGTTTGCTATTATACAATATCAAATAATTCACCCATGAACATGAAGAGGTAATATAAATTTAACGGACTGTACCTTCTCATAGTATAGACCGTCACATCAAATCAATTTAAACACGAAACTGCTAGAATAGTGATCCACTTTGCGCGTCAACGGGGTTATGATGTCTGCCTCACTATATAAGTAATAATCATGATATAAACCTCATATTTTGTAGCAGTGAGTAATTCTTATAATTACGACCATTAGTCGGGCTATGATGACAGACTTAAACTGAATATTTGACCATAGTAATAGACTCTAAGCTCTCGCCCAATAGAAAATATCGTGCTGATCACTCGTTCCCTACCTTTTTCATTATAAAATAAATAAAAAAATAGCACACAAAATTAAATATTTCAACACAAAAAAATAAAAATATTGTCAGAGAATCAAATTGGGACAAAGCCCATACCCTAATTTATAGAAATAGCTAGTTGGTACAATTTTTGGACTATTTTACGTACCTAAATGACCTATCAATGCACACTAGAAACAAAGTAGAAAATAAGTAAAAGTACGTAAGAAGAAGAAAGAGGACGCAAAAATGGAAATATATTTAAATACATTACTATAACTGGAAATTTATTTAAAAAAATAATTAGAAAATGAGTAGTAGAACTAGTGGGCATGTCATAGAGTCTGTGTCAGGAATGGAGAGCATGGGCGGCAAAAAGAGTCAAGGCCGGTGCTGGACTGCTATGTGACTCACACACTTCTTCAAATTTTATTATTTTTCTTCAAAATAAATAAACAAAGTGGTATTCTTTAATTATTCTTTAGGTTAAATTATAAGTTTTAAATCTATAGATATTTGATCTTATTTAATAAATAAATTCTTGAAATGTTTAGATAACATAATTTTGTAGAACTTATATGATGTTATTATCGACAGTGTAGTCATAAAATGATAAAAATATTAGATAAGTTTGCTAAGATTTTAAATATAATCAAAATGCCCTTTTCCTAATATTTTATTTTTTATTCTTAGGTTAAATTATATGGTTTTCTTTAGAGTTAGTCATAATGACAAATACACCATCATTATTTGAGAAAAATACGTCTAAACAAATAATCCCTCGTGATATCCCAATCTAGGAAGGTGTTTGTTAGACGATCGTTAATTACAAGGGGTATTTATAAATTTTCTAACAATAAGGATGTATTTATAATTATGACAAATTTTAGGAAAATCATTTGTAATTTACCCTTTTTCTTACGAGCTCAAACAAACAACATATTATTCAAAAAAAAATTAGATACCAATATATTAATTATTTTGACATGTTTTCCAAACTATACTAATATTTTTTTAATTTGAAAAGAAAAAAGAATATGGATTATACTATGAGAATGTATTTTCATGGTTGGAATAATTTTTTTTAAAAAAAGAAATCTCCTTTTAATTTTTTTAAAATAATTAGCTGTGAAAATTGTCCCTTTGTTAATAAACCCTATTATGCTTTCACTAGTCCGTTTGGCTCGTGAACCAAGGGACCAAATGACATGCCTCTACTTTATTAGACAATGTTACCAAATTTTAAATTTAAAAATAAAATAAAAGTATACTTTCTTATGGATTTTATTAGTTAAAATTAGCAAGTTGCTTTTAATTTATGGGAAAAAAAAATTAGGATTCGGATTTTTATATCCAACAATGTTACTTTTGTCTTGTTTATTGGATTATTCTTTGCAATAATATTAATTAATTAATTAATAACATATTATTCGGACATTGACATGATAATAGGGGGCTTTAAAAGGTCGTAATCGAGGTTTATAATTTGTAAAGATCCTATAATTTGATAATGATTTTAGTTAAATTAACTTATTTTTTGGAAGGGAATATAATTGTAATTACAATCTAGTCAATCCTAATTTTTTTATGGGTATATAAGAGGAAATATGTGGAATGTCCAACGCAATTATCTCTTAAAGCATTAAATGGAAACAAATATAAAAATATCATTTATTTTGTATCTTTAATATTTAATTTATAAACTTGATTATAGGGTGTTTACAATCGCTTAACATAACGATTTATAACTTTATTTTCAAGCAATAAGCTAAAAATTATGTGTTTTGTTTACAATATCTATTTGAAATTACTCAAATTAAGTTGATTTAAACCAAAAGTCATAAACGACTTATAATTATATTTCTACCAAGAAAGTAGAAGATATTACAAATAGCCGTATAGATAGTGGTTCAGACTATTTTCACAAAATATATATATATATATATATATATATATATATATATATACTTCCACAACTAAGAATCACAGCATCAGGTTCACATACTATTGTTTCAACCCCGTCCAAACAAACCCTTAACATTTATTAATTATAATGTGACCAAATGTTTACAAATAAATTACCATCCATGTTGGTCCTAATTTAACATAATAATAAAATCTTAAATCAACGGCTGGGATGAGCCCTCCCGCCAAAAATACGACAAACTAATCAATCTTATTATTACATACTTGTTGATCATATCAAGTGCGGCTCCACAAAAGCAACTAAAAAACTTCTTGTTTGGTGACTCATTTTGCAATATATATAATATACTCGGATCGGATTTCCTAGTTCAATTTTTTGCTGTATTTTTTCTTCTATTTAATATATACATGTTGTGTGTATAAAAATTTTATTTAAAAATATATGACATCGTCTTTATACATGTGATGTGTATATGCTAACTAAAATAAAAGGTATACACTGATTTAGAATAGAAAATTCAATTCCTTTATTGGGAGCTTTTTGCTCTCTAGAACTTAACCTAAGAGGGTGTTTGGGTTGAATTTATAATTTTTTTCAAAACACCTCATGGAACATTTAAAATCTTATAATATGTTATAAATATTTGATATTTTTTTAAAAAAAAATAAATTATAAAACTCAAAAATAAATTTGTTAGGATCTTATATAAAAACCCTTTTAAATCAACGTTAGGGCTTCTAACTTATTTTTAAAATAAATTGAACATACTCCAATTTAATCATATTAAATTGTAATCTTCATAATCTTATTTTATTTAAATATTTCAATTGCTTATTTTTAAAATACCATATTATATATTTTCAAATACGATCTTATGAATTCATAAAATCTTTCAAATAAATTCATCCAAACACCTCTTGTTTCTAGGCTATCTTTCAAAATGCATCCATAAATCTTTATAATATGTGGAGACAAGCTAAATCAATGACTTATGAACTGTTTTATTCTTATAAACACAAGATTAAACAGAAGCATGCAGTTCTTTGCAAATGGAACCCGCCTCCAGTTGGATGGTATAAACTTAATATTGACGGATCATCACTTGGTAACCCAGAAAATGTAGGTTGCGGAGGGATATTACGCAACTCGGAAGGCGAATTTATCGCAGCATTCTCAAAATATATAGGACAAAATACTAATAATACTGCAGAACTTTGGGCACTGCGGGATGGATTATTATTAGCAAAGAATAAAAATATTACAAATTTAATCATTGAAACCGATTCTCAATTTCTCCTTTCTCTTATACGCAGGAAGGAACAAGCTCCGAGGGTGCTCATCCCTTTACTTAGAAACTGCTTGAAGACCTTAACTGAATTTCATTCAGTTAAGGCAATTTTTTGCTATAGGGAGGCAAACAGAGCTGCAGATATTTTTGCACGAACTGCAGCATGATCTTTAACGTCATATCAGATGTTTGAAGTTATGCCTACTTTTGCGGAAAAAATTGTTATGACTGATGTATCTTTTATTTCGATTACGCATACAACCTCCCCAAATGTAATATGCTTTGACTTATATTAATATATAAAATTATGTTTATCGTTCAAAAAAAAAAAACACCTCTTATTTCTTACTGGACCACGTTATTTTATTTATATAAAATGAGGAACTCCAATAAAATTTTATTTATCTATAAAATTAAAACCCCTTCTGTTCAAATAAAAATACATGAGTTGAGGCCCCAGCATTAAAAGGTTATAGGTTCAAGTCCCACCAACGTATGAGTATTGGTCTACTCTAATAGTAGTTTTTTGTTGATTAATTTACAAGATAAATTACAACAAGCTGTCATGAGGTTTGACACAATTACGAGTATCTTCTTGTTATTTGAAAAATTACAAATACTCCTCTGATGTCTGATAAATGTATTTATTCTTTAAATGAATGCTTGGAATTATCAACTTTGTCCTTGTTGTGGTTTTTTTTTTTCCTTTTTTTTAAAAAAAAATGAAAACTTGTAAACAAATTGGACAAGGCATATTGAAATTTTCTAAAAAAATTATCCACTTAATTTATAAAAAGATTTCATAATTCTTTTTAAATATAAGTAAAATTATAATTTATAATTCAGAAGGGGCATTTTAATCAATTCATCCCAAAAAATCGATGGAAACCTAAACGAAGACTAACGGACTGGACTTGGTTTTGGACGGCCATTAAAATTAGGGAGTATGGATAAATTTTCAAACAACGAGAAGGTATTCGTAATTATATCATACTTCAGTAAAACTCGTTGTAATTTATTTTTAATTATAGATATTTAATATTAATAATTAGATATATTGATCACTAATAAATAATATTTATAATATAATTATAATATCGAGACGTACAAGAACTTAACGAGCAAAGAAATAGAGTGATAAATAGGAAAAAGCTATTAATGGGAAGAAGAAGAAGAATGGATATTCTGTAACAAGAAAAAGCGGTTGTGGGGAAGGGACAGGCAGAGGCAGTGGTGAGTGGTCAGTCTCACGCCTCATGTTTTTGTATTTTCTGTTCTTACAATAGTGTTTTTCATGTGCGGTCAGGTCACAGACAGCAATGTGTTGTTTGTGAGTAGATAATCTGAACAATGACCTGTACATCAACTCCACCCCCACTTCTTCACCTTTTCTCATCATACTGTTGTGGAAATTGTAAAGACTCCCCACTCCCACTGTCATATCTCTTGCACATGTTTTTACCAATTTTCAACCACAGATTACGACAGCAATGAGAAAATTGTATAAAAATTGGATTCTTCCAACTTTTCTTTTCTTTTTTTTTTTTTTATCATCATCATCTTCTGTTGGGATACGAAGCTGATTTGATGTTATATTTTTGAGCCAATAATGAAAAATTGTTTCGATTTAGATAAATTTGTAAATTTAATGTTATATATACATTCTAATTAGTATCAATAGTTAGTATGTGGAAATCTTGTTATGACTTTATACAATATTTTATTATGAGAGAGTCTAAGCAATCATTGACGTAGGAGTATTTTTCGAATCATCTTTGGGGCGAGTAAAAAAGTTCGAGTTTGATGGATTGCATATGATTATTTAGGCTTATGCAAGTTTTAATTATTGGAACTTACGTTTTATTGAATTTTTATCTAAAGATTCAGTCTGAAATTTTTCTGGACTGTTGGATCTGTTCGTTAATTGGTAGATTTAGGGACATTATTCAGTCCCGTCCCCACTCTAATGTTGGGAGCTAGCCTAGCTGTTAGAGTAGGTTCCCATCTCTCTCTCCCATGTCCTATCTTGAGAACACAAGAGGGAAATCCTCACTTGGTAGTTAGGTATTGTGTAGCAGCATATGAGACGAGGTGTTTCACCGTTTATTTTAGGTGCATTTAAAAGTTGCAATTGATCGTTAAAATGCCTAATTCTCTTTAAAAAAATTTATCGATATTGTATTCGGTACTTTCATACTTTTGGTGTAACAATTTAACATATACCCAGTGTATTCTTTGCAGAATTTAAATCAATCGTTATGTGCATTTAAGGCAACAAATTTTGATACATACTTAATATTAATCATCGTAGCACTCGAATTCAATATATATTTTTATGCATTTGACGATACAATAAATTGTAATACATACAATTATCACATTATCCAATGTACAAAGTATCGAATGCAAAAAATGAAAGCTCACTTTAATATATTGGCATTGTAAGGAGAATCAAGCAATCTCCACTAAAAACCCAATCATATTCCAAATAGTAATAACCAATCATTTTTGCTTAGGCAACACTTTTTGTCTTAAAAGTCATGCCCACTAATCCATGATTTCATCTTTTGAGTGAAAAAGAGGGAGACATTATCAATTACCACTGCCCCCTCTCTTTCTTTCTTTCTTTTTTTTTTTTTTTTTAATATAGTCCTGCCAATATCACCGTTAATCAATATTTATGTGTACTGGGGTTCACTAACATTATAATAATCAAAATATTTTAAATTAAAATTTAAGATAAAAAAAAAAAAGAATTAATCAGTAAAATAGATATTAACACTCCAATACTTAAATCAGTAATGATTTTGAAAATTAGTCATCCTTTTATCTTAGAATTTTATTCAAGATCTTTCGATCATTGTGGTCTTATTGGACCCCGATACACATCAAATATCAATCGTAAATTCATTTGGATTTCTAGCCTATTTTTCTCATTGGCCTATGCTTTATGACTTTATACTCCAACATTGGAGTGGTAGGCAAAAGGAAAAGTAATACAGACACCTTTAATTTTGATGTCTTAGTTTAACGGTTAAAGTTGATGTCCAATAAAAAATTGAAGTTATGAGTTCGAGTTCCACTGTATGAGTGTGTCTGTCTCACTTTGTATGCACGTATCATATTATTGAGCATTTTGTGACTATTTTAAATTTTTAATTAGACATTTCGAAAACAAACGAGCAACTCATTCCATAAATGGTTCATGGATCGAAGCACTTTTGGATTTTCTACCATAATTTTATTTTTTTTCTTTTTCTTTCACTCGCAAACATCCAATGCTTTATTTTAATATTCAGTTGGTATTAATTAAAGAAAATATTTTATAGCTTAAAATTTTTTATAAACTAAATAAATAAGTTAAAATTCAGAACCAATCTACTTTTAACAATGTTTATATTAATATATTAAAAAAATGAATTTTAATCACCCAATATATTGCAAAATCCAAACCCAAAGTCCGAGGAGGGTCAAAAGCTTTTGTTCTGAATAATCTAAATGTTCTGTGAAAAAAGTTGAGGATGTATGTGGGGGTCCCACAACCCCGACCGCCAATTGATCACAGGCCGTATATAAAAGCCCTCGTGCACCAAATTTATATCTTCCAATCAATCAATAAGAGGGAGTGGTTCAGAGCCCTCCACGTGTCTTCCAAATTATATTTCCTCCAACTCAATAAACACTAATGGCAGGACTGGTATTTAGAAATGAGCATGGAATGGAATAAGCATTCCAAGCTCATTCGAAAATAGAGTAAAATTCCTATAATTAAATAATTGAGATCACGTATTTTTATTAATTTTAAGAGGTATTAATTAATTGATAAATTAATAATTTATTAATTTAAAGAGATTTTTTTTTATTCAACGAATTTATATTATTTTTTCTGAATAATATATATATATTGATTGACTAATTGAATGATGTTTATGTACAATATGATTAATTGAATTATAATACATCCCCTAAAAAAATAAAGTTCATAGATGTACGTAGTACTAGCTAAAACTTAATGCAAGTGCATTTATGGTAAGGAAATCAACGACTATACAATATCAAGCATTTCTAATTAGTGAATCCAAATCAAAACCAACCAACCATGACTTTATATCTAAAAGGTGTACAAAATCAACCATGATAAATAAAGTACGTAAAATATTATGTGACTATAAGAGAGATCACCCCCAACATGAACTCACAAAGATTTGCAAACAAAAAGTAGAATCATATTTTTTTAAGTTGCGCTAGTCATATTTTTACTTTTGTATAATTATTAATTTATAATATTGAAGCCACCATATTTATATAAGGGTCTTTAAAAAATTACTATCTTATTAAATTATCAAAATTATTAATTTAGACTTTGAGCCCAAATCAGGGCTAAAAATATTATTATTTTAGAGATACTTTTAATTTATCGAGTATTAATTTAGAGAGATTCTACTGTATATGATTGGTATAAATTAGTATTAGGAATGGCCATTCCCATGAAAATTCTTATTCCCCTTGTATAAGAGATTAGCCATCCACTCTCCCAACATGATATTAGTTATTCCTTACATGTTGGGAAAGATTTTTTTTATTTTTATTTTTGTAATAGTTAGTTTATTGTTATGGGAATTAAACATTTCTTGTATTTAGTATTGAGAAATAATTGTGTATATATAGTAATAAAAAAAATATTATTTTGATATTTAATTATTTTTATTAATTCAAAATATGTCTTTCACCGAGTATTTAAGAAATAAAGGTGGACACATTATGATTAAATAGCTTAGTCCATTTGGTTGTTTAAATTACTTTTTTTTTTGGTTGAAAAATATTATTTATATAATAATTGAGTTAATATATTATTTTTTATGTAAATAAATAATCATTTCATATATATATTTGAGTACCATATAATATATTTTATAAGTAGCATATAACTTCTATAAATAATTTTGAAAATACTATTATTACACATTTGAATTCAACATAGTCAATAAAATATGAATTTACTAAAGGACAATTTTTCATTAAAGTAATTTTATTTCATTACTTTCATTATTTTCAAATTACTGATTATGTGAATAAATCAAGTTAGGAATGATATTCTATTACCTTCTAATTTATTATATATACCAATCATAGTAATGTTATTCAATGTGATTTATTTCTTATCCTTATTCTATTCCCACTTAATTTCATTCATACATTTGTTAGTTGAGGCCAAAAGCGGAATTGGGCAAAAAGTAAGAGTATAAAAGAAGTGAAAGTAAAGATGGATGTATATGAAAAGGTTGTGTTTGGTTAGGGAGAAGAGATGGGCGGGAAAGTAAAATACATTATAAAACCCCTTCGGAGTACAATTTTTTTGGTCCAAAATTGCGCGGAAAAGTGAAAATACAAGGTAAAGACGACAAAAAAACACATATTTCATTTTTATTACTATAGTACTCCTATATATATTTTTTCTCAAATTCTATTCTCCTTCCTGTTGATAATACCGTTACATAATCTTTAAGAAAAAAATAACCAAATCATCAAAAAGCTGCTACGTCGAAGTCAACAATTGGGTAAACATGTTTTGCATTTGTGTTTTTCAAAATTTTTAATTATTAATTTATCATTAATCTTGATTTTATTTAAACTGAAAAGTTTAGACTACATGAGCAATACTCATTTTGATGAATATTACTAATAATAACTATCGTTCTTGGTTTTGTTTGAGGAATATTTTTATTAATAAAGTTTTTTAATTTTTTATATACTAAAATTATTTTAGTAAAATTTTAACTTATTTATTTTGTAATACAAAATAAAGAGAAAGGTTAATTAGTAAAATTATAAAAAGTAGTCTTTTCTTCTCAATCTATTTTCCTCGTACTAAACAAATAGAAGTATTTAATATTTATTCCTTCCAATGATACCAAACAATTTGAAAAAAAAACTATTATTCTTTCCCTCCCCGAACTTGCCTTTGCATTTCTCCTCCCCCTCCCCTTTCATTTTCAATTTCCTCCCACTTAAATTAAACGAATCCTAAAGCAATCTCCAAAATTAGAGGCCATCTTTGGGAAGTGCTTTGATGAACTATTACAAATTAAAGTTTTTTTTTTAATTTAATCTTACCTTTCTTTTCTCAAAATAAATATTTTTTTAAAATTATTAATTGTTTGGGTGTGTATATAAATTACAAATCAATTTTATCATATTATATTTAGGATAAATTACAACGAGCTCTACTGATTTTGACATAATTATAAATACATCCTTACTGATTGAAAAATCACAAATACCTCCTGATATTTGATGGGATGGTGTATTCATTTAATGGAGGCCTGGAATTATCAACTATGTCATATTATATTTTTTTCATTTTTTTTTTCTAAAAAATTTGAAATACTAATACACTTAGTCCACCAAAAAAAAAAAAAACTTTTACAAATAAATAAAAAATTATTATTCATTGTTCACAAGGGCTTTTTAATCATTTCATCACAAAAAAAAAAAAAAAAAAATTGGATAAAAACCTAACGAAGACTATGGATTGAGTTAGTTGTTAAACAACTGTTAAAATCAGGGGGTATTTGTAATTTTTCGAATAATGATAGAGTATTTATAATTATGTCAAACCTGATGAAACTTGGTGTAGTTTATCAATATATTTATACACATAGACATCTTATAATTATTAATTATATTCTATATTGGTCTATACTGTAATTGTTCTAGTATTGCCAACACATTTTTCGGGGGTTTAATGCAATTTATTTATGTGTGATATTGCAAATGAGTAAATTACCCCCTATGAAAAAATAACAATTTATCTCCCTTTGTTCTAGGGGGGGTAAATTGCTCCATTGTAAAAAATACGGGAAAGTAAATTGATTCATTTTAAAAAATACAAGAAGGTAAATTACTATTTTATTTTTTATAGGGGGGTAATTTGCATATTTGCAATATTACAGGGGTTGCTTGCAGTTTTCTCCATTTTTCAGTACAGTTCTTCAAAAAAAATTCTCCTAAATTATTTTTCTTTTTCCTAACTTTCTGAAATATTTCCAAACATATTTTTATTATAAGTGTTTTTATTATTCAAGGCCTAATTTAAGGGTCATGGCATTACAAGAAATATAATATTTAATTATGATTAATTTTTATAATTAAAAATAAATAATCGTAGTCAATATCTACCACGACCGCACAATTAATATTTGCTGGTCATGGTTTTTAGAGTGTGGCTAAATATTTTTCATGACTAAGAGCCATGATGAATATTATCGATTTTATTTAAACATAATTAATAATAATCATTTACAACGAATTTTTGCCCATAGTCACTAAAATATAGAGAATAGTAAATTTTTTCCTTGTATGTATAAGCAATGGAATAAAATTTTGTTTCCCACACATGTTTGAAGTTAATAAATATCATAAACTTTTCGAAAACGTTTTAGAAACGCTACAAAAAAATCATAAAACTAAATATACATACATAATAGTCATCGATAACAATAAAAATAAAAATATTACCTTACTCTTTTTAATTCAAATATATCTAGTTTAATTTTATAACAGGGTAAATATCAATTTTGGTCCCTCAAGTATGCCACTTATCCACTTTTGGTCCCTCGTGTTTCCTCCTCATCAGATTTGGTCCCTCAAATTTAGAAATTTCATCAATTTCGGTCCTCCCGTTAAATATTCCGTTAAAACTAACGGATTTAGGAGGGGGGAAAAAACGCAAATTGGCTGAATTTGAATAGAACTCGCATCTTCATGGTAGCAAAACTACATCCTTACCATTCAACCCAAACCAATTTCTTAAGCAATTTATTAACCGAAATAGTACTTAACCAAACAGTGAAATAAAAACTAAAAAAAACATGTTGAAAAATCTCAAAATCAAATATACGAAACTCCTATATACCTGATAACAAAAATTAAAATTTGATCAATCAAAATAATATAAACACCAAATAATGTCATAAACACAATGTTGAAAATATTCTAAATATTCATAAAAATACATTTTTGAAAATATATATGGCTCCTCATTTCTGCACCAGAAGCGCATATGTTTAGAATATTTTCAAAATTATTTTATTATTTGATGACGTGACATATGCATTTCTTTATGAATTTCATGTCTTTCTTTATGTATTTTTATGGCTTTTAGGACATTGTTTGGCATTTGTGTTATTTTGATTGGTCATATTTTAATGTTTGTTATCAAGTATATAGGAGTGTGGTGTATTTGATTTTTAGATTTTTCAACATGATTTTGAGATGGTTTTTAACAATTTTTATTTCACATTTAGCGGTTAACAACTATTTCATTTACAACAATAACAAAGATAGAAGTTTGGTTGAGTGGTAAATGTGCTATTTTGCTATAGTGAAGATGCGGGTTCAATTCAAATTTAGTTCAATTGCGGGTTTTTTTTTTCCCCGTTAGTTTTAACGAAATTTTTAACGGGAGGACCAAAACTGATGAGATTTCTAAATTTGGGGAACCAAATCTGATGAGGAGGAAATATGAGGGACCAAAAGTAGATAAGTGGCATACTTGAGGGACCAAAAGTAATGTTTACCCTTTTATAACATTTAGCCAATTAAAATTATTTTTATGTAGTATAATTATATATTTGGAGTTATTATTTGATGTAGTTGTTATGAAATATTTCAAAAGAATTTAGATAATTTCAAAATTATCATATATTTTTATTACCATAATATAAAAAATAAAGACATTTTTATAATTTCAATTAAAATGTATGAAAATTTTAAACAATGGTACAGACCACTGACAATGATTCCAAAGTTGGTAAAAATTCATAGTCATTATTTCACGTGCGCAGAAAATTGAAGAATAAATTCGTACCCTTGACTAGTCAATTTGAATTAATTTATAATTTTTTTTACTTAAAAAAATTCATGTTGTATATATATATCATATACATTTTGATGTCGAGATTTTAATATATTCATTTTAGCAAAAAAATAATAATTTTACAGTACTTGAAAAATAAAATAATTTTATTATATTGTAACCAACTTAATTGTATTATATACATAACAAAGATATTAATTCGAGCTAAATTGTTCGACGCATTGAATTAGTCCAATTGGACTTGTTGAATCCTTAAATTAAATGCCAGTTTGAAAAAACAGAAAAGGAAAAACAATCAAAGAGATCAAACATAATAGTATTATCAGAAAAATAGAAAACTTAAAGAGTGTTAAATTTGTACGTAAAAAAAAAGTGAAATTCTAAAATAAAAAATTGTCTGTATTTTTCTAATTAAATGAAGAAAATTTCACCAATTTTCGTATTTCGACTGAAAAATCAATAAAAGAATTTCAATAATAAACAAAATATTCGGAGATCGCAAAAATATGATTGTTTTCTGGGAGGGATCTAAGAAGTCATGTTTATTTATTTATTTTTGCAAACGTCCGACATTGATTGCAGATGAAGAGTTTAATTGTTTATAAGCTCCAAAATTATCTTTCCCTAGCGGAAGTGTCTTTCAGAATTAAATCGTGAGCCTTATACGAAGCCAGAATGGATAATACTTCACACAACGGGACACCAATTTAATCGCAAGCCGCATCATTCGGCTAAAAAATGAGACAGTGTGACCGTCCCAAGCCCCTCGTCTAGGGGGCTGATGATTTAGGCAAAGCATCATCCTAATCCGATTGCACATGAGTGTGGACTCCTCTCCCTAGTGAGGCATCTTAACTGTAAGGTTCGTATGAAATCAACGCGAATAATACCTCATAAAATGCGACAATGATCGAGTCGCAAACCTCACCATTTTTGTTTTTATTTTTATTTGTACTAGTTGTTGCTGCACGCGGTCCTCGCGAGCATATAAACAAGAATTATGTAAGATGAAAAGAAAAAAAAAATTTGTGAATGAATGAGAAAAACAAAAGTTTGTAAGAAGAAATAATCATGGAGTGAGGGTGAGAGAAATGTGGACCAGTGGGTGAGAGGAAAAATAATGAAATTACTTTTCTAACTAATAATTTTTTTAAGAAAGAAAAAAATTAAAGGATAAATTTGAGCATTCAAAAATTAGTACGCCAATTTTTATTTTTATTTTTATTTTTATTTTTATAATAGTATAGATGAGTCATGTAAGGAACAATTTGAAGTTATTATGCATATATCAGAAAAATTCAAGGATGATTTTATGTCAGAGAAGTACAATAAGTGCAAGGAATCCTTTTCGTTGGAAATTCAAATTTAGAAATTTTCTAAATTACATTCTTACATAGACAAATAAGCTCAGATTCTACCTTTTGTCGAGGTTTTCATATTATTTTCTTT
This sequence comes from Sesamum alatum, assembly GCA_034509735.1. Classification (NCBI taxonomy): domain Eukaryota; kingdom Viridiplantae; phylum Streptophyta; class Magnoliopsida; order Lamiales; family Pedaliaceae; genus Sesamum; species Sesamum alatum. Next base: position 13,933,195 of record JACGWO010000003.1, read on the forward strand.
GAAATAAATTCTACTTTTGTATGACGAAAGTCAAACAGAGAACTGTCTAGGATTTACATATCTAAATAAATAAAAGAAAAATTAGAAGAAAAAAGATTGATTTGCATACTCATATTTTCATATCGTTATCCCCCCAAAAAAAAGGAAAAAAACAAAGACCAGCTAAAAAACCATTATATTAAATTTAAAAAAATCAAATTCTCAATTTCAAAAATAAAGAAACTATGAGAGATCATAAAAATATGATTTTAGATGGTTTAATAGAATCATTTTTTTTTTCTAGAGATGTAATTTATTACATCATTCTATAAATATTAAAAGAAAAATGCATTTGCCCCATTTAATGCAGCCCATATATTTGGATAAGAAGAAGAAAAGAAAAAAGATAACTTGTAGATTTTATGAGGTAAAAAAGAATATTTGTAGTCATGTTGATAAAAAAAATTCTAACATAACTTTTTTGTCAATAAAGTACAATAATTGCATGGGACTTTTTGTTGGAAATTCAAATTTTAGAATTCTACCACTTTGCAATCTCACATATATAAAACCTCAATCCTACTCTCTCAAGGTGTTCTTTTGTCTTATTTTCTTTACAAACATTATTTGTTTCATCACTAAAAACTTCTCTACATTTAAACGTCTATGGCTTAAAAATCAACGTAAACTCATATTTTCCACCTTAATTAAATTTATTAATACCAATGTAAAAATTTAAATTTTGACCATTGTTAATTAAAATTTACCATAATTTCTAGCTATGGTTAATGTTTTAACCTTGCCTGTAAGAACAATGGCCCATAGCAGTTGCATAGTTATAATTAATTAGTATTTATTATAATTTTTCACTATTAACTACAATAACTAATTTTTTTTTTTTTTGCGATCCTAACTTTTATACCACAGGCATAAAGTGGAAGAATTGTATAAAAAAAATAAATTCAAATACCTCATATTTTCGAAATCGCCTCCCCCCACAAAAAAATAAAAAATAAAAAAGTAGAGAGCCCATTTTTCATCATAATATATATTGCTATAATTGGCATTTAATTAAAGTGAATAATTAATTAGGATAAAAGATATAAAGCAAAAAAATGCAATAATTAACAATTATGATGGTAGTTAGCCGAAATCATACTTAATTACCATTTTCCATTGATTTATTAGTCGAACTCTCCCTTTTTCTTATATTTTTTTTATTTGGGATAACCACACAACCCTCTCCTAAAATTTGGTGTAATTATATTGGACCCTTTATAATTTGAAAAATTATATTTGATACCCTAATGTTTGTTTGTTTTGTTTTGTTTTTTCTAATAAACAGATTTTTTCGTTAGTCAAAATTCACAGAATTTGCTGATATAACAAAAAAATTGAATAAAAATTCATATTTCCCCCCATTGGCTTATTACAAGTCAAACAAATCATTTTCTGACTAAATTATGCTTATACATCTCAACCCCCTAATACATGTAAGGAGGTATATCTTTACTCTTATAAGGATAGTTTGATTAGAAAAGATTTGTTTAACCTGCAATAAGTCAATAATAAGTCATAAGTATTTTTATTCATGATGTTTGTTAGTATCAACAAATTCGATAAATTTAACTAATAAATGGATCTATTCGTCATACGGAAACAAATATCAGGAATACTAGATGTAATTTCTCAAACTATATGAGGTTTACATGTAATTATGCCAAACTTTAGAAAAGTGCGTTGTAATCTTTTACTTTTCATTATACTTATTTTTTTTTTTTGTTGCAAAATCTAACAATTTTAATTGATTTTGAATTATTGATTGCAAGTTGTGAAGTGTGAGAAAAGAAGCAAAACCAGCTCATCTAATTCCAACCTCAATTATTGAATCGGTGACCTAATAACCAATACATTGCTCTATGGCCGGTCCAATTATTTTCTACAATCACCCTTTAATTTACTATATTTCATTTATATATACAAATATTTAAAAATCTATGCGTTGCATTTTTGACTTTTTATGTTACTATTTTCGTAATTACTAATTTCAAAGTTTTATGTATTTCAATGAAATAAAACAACGGTAACTTGAACAAGCAACACATTTGGGAGCCGTTATTATACAGCAAAATTAACTTTAGATCTGAGACCAATGATTGGACAAAATTATCATAAATAAACAAAAGGATGTAATACTTCATTAAGATAACAATTTAAAGTAAGTAGAATATACTATTATTTTTAATTTTTATTTACTTTTTATTATTGAATTTCAAAATTTGTCGTTGGATTCTGTCTGCTCGTTTATGGGGTCGAGCTTAAAACGATCTTCAATTGAATTGATCGGGTTCAGATATGTATATATTTTTTTTTGTATATTTTATTTTTGGGATAATTAATTTATACCTCCTGACATATGGGTCTATTTACACAAATTATTATAACTTTTAAAAAAAATTACATATATATCAATGTGAAACGTTAACATTATTTACACAAATTTTCTCTATTTTTAAAAAAACTACACATACACGCCAGAAATATCAATAATATTACACAAACTATCCTTATTCTTTTGCTGCTAAGAGTGGTTTATGTAATTTCAGCAAAAGAAAATAGTAATTTGTGCAAATAGTTCATAAACTAGGGTGCAAACGTAATTATCCTTTTACTCTTTTACTTAATTTGACTGAATTTAAATATTTATCAAAATAAGAAAATATATATGAATTAGATTTATTATATTTTGTAATAATTTTTATATCAGTATTTTTTTTAAAATCTTTTTTGGGGTAAAAATATTTGATGATGTTTTTCCAACACTAACTAGCCGTTAAGCAAAGAAAAAGGTGGAAGGTGGTGGGCCCAAGTCCGGTGGGTCGGTGAAAACGAAACCCATGCGTCTGGCCCAATTTCAACTCTAGATTAAGTTAATTAATCATAATCATATTCCTTAATAAGTAATTATCACTTAATCTCTCCCCCCACCATATCTCCACCATAAATACCCCCTTCCACTCTTCTCCTCTCTCTCACTGCAACTCTCTCTCTCTCTCTCTCTCTCTCTCTCTCTCTCTCACCCCACATACATACACAGATACTCTGTTCTCATCTGGGTCCTGCTCAAAATGACCAAGGAAGTGTCGGAGCACGGCTCTTACGGGGCAAAGGACTACCACGATCCGCCGCCGGCGCCGCTGATCGACGCGGAGGAGCTGACCAAGTGGTCCTTCTACAGGGCTTTGATAGCTGAGTTCATAGCCACACTCCTCTTCCTCTACATCACTGTGTTGACGGTGATAGGCTACAAGAGCCAGTCGGAGGCCGACGCCTGTGGTGGGGTGGGAATTCTCGGCATTGCATGGGCTTTTGGCGGCATGATTTTCATTCTCGTCTACTGCACCGCTGGAATTTCCGGTGATTTTCTTCACTTTCAGTTTCTCATCATTTCTTTTTTTTTTTTTTTTGGGGGGGGGGGGGGGGGGGGGATTGATTTTTCCTTGAAGAAATTAATTCCTTTCCCTCTGTTTCTAGAGAGATGGAAAATGTGGTGAAATGGAATAGTAATCTTTGCGTCACGAAAACTTCATTCTAATCTTAACAAACAGTTTGTGTTTTTTGCGTCCTTAAAATGTTTGTTGTGATGTGTGTGCAGGTGGTCACATAAACCCGGCGGTGACCTTTGGGCTTTTTCTGGCCCGGAAAGTGTCGCTGGTGAGGGCGGTGATGTATATGGTGGCTCAGTGTTTGGGGGCCATTTGCGGAGTCGGCCTCGTCAAGGCCTTCCAGAGTTCGCATTACAAGAGGTTCGGCGGCGGCGCCAACGGCCTCTCCGACGGCTACAGCGTCGGAGTTGGGTTGGCCGCCGAGATCATCGGGACTTTCGTCCTTGTCTACACTGTCTTCTCCGCCACTGACCCCAAGAGAAATGCCAGAGACTCTCACGTCCCTGTAAGAACTTCACTCTCTCTCTTTCACACACACACACACACACACACACATATCTATTGCAAATAAATTATGTTTGAAAAATTTCAATTTATTTTTCCGGAATCATCGGATTTACCAGTGTTGATGACTAGCTTGAATTTCACCGAATTTAGAATTTTCTGAATCTTATTACATAAATCTTGGACAGATTTATTTCATAGAAAGCAATTCTTGTTTTCACACATGTTTATTCAATGCAACTGGTAAACTAATAACTCCAACTTTTTCTGAAACATTTAATGCAAATATGTGAATCTGATTCTGAGCCATGAAGTGTGGTTGTTGCAAGAAACATGTGATTATTTGCAACTTCAAGAAACTCATCTCCAAAAGGAGCTTTGGAATTTGCTACCACACATGAAAATTCACATATGCGTAAGTAGTGATCACGTCACGTATAATAATACAACCCCGATGTCATTGATGAATCCTTACTCTTGCACGTACGATAATTTTCCGAACCATAGGCACAGGGCAAGGGCCCCCAAAAGGGCACTATACACCTTTGAGTTTGAGTAAAAAATGTCGAAAAGATGCGCCTAGTTTTCGTGCGCATATGAAAACATGTTGTCGAATCCCACATTTCCCATACATTGTGTTCAATTCCCCAAGAAAGGTTGGAAATTGTTCTTGTGCGTCACTTATTAGACTTAGAAGTGAAACAATGTTGTCTTTAGGCACAATCAAGCTGAATTCCGGCATTATCGGTGCATCAATTTCAGCAAAGGGGTTAGTTTTATATACTTTGTCTTAACTCATCGACTTGTTTTCTACTATTGCTGAAGGTCATTATTGCTGGTAATGGTATAGTATAGTGAATTTAGTATTGCGAGATACTATTTTCTTGAAAATGTGGCTCATTACATTCTTGAAAACTAGGTGTTGGCGCCTCTCCCGATTGGATTTGCAGTGTTCATGGTTCATCTAGCGACAATCCCCATCACCGGCACCGGCATCAACCCTGCAAGGAGTCTCGGAGCTGCAGTGATCTTGAATGAGGACAAGGCTTGGCATGATCATGTATCTTTCCACATTCCTAAACACTTGTTGAAACATATGTCTGAATGCTGATCATCTTTGAGGTTGTCTGATTAATTATTTTTGGGTATTTATTTGCAGTGGATCTTCTGGGTAGGACCCTTTATTGGTGCAGCCATTGCAGCCTTCTATCACCAGTTTATTTTGAGGGCAGGAGCAGCTAAAGCCCTTGGATCCTTCAGGAGTGGTTCCCATGTTTGAAGATTGAATATTCCTATGTATGATGATTGTCCCAAAAAAAAAAAAGCCCACCTCTTTTCTCCCCTTGTTTTTAGTATTTATGCTTTGCAAGCAGTATATTGAACCAGAGAATTTCATGTTAATTATGAATAATCCTTTTTAGTTCAATATTATGTTGTATTCTAAGTTTTTGTGTATGAAATTTCTTATCCTCCAAACATCCCTATAATTGCTTATCTAAAAAAGTAAAATAAAACATCTAAATAATTCCTTTTGTCCTTTGTGCTTGCATTTTTGCTTAGAGCATGTGTGTGAGAGTGTGTGAATATACATATAATATTATTAGGTACGATTATATTTACACTCTGATGTATAATTTGTTTGTATACATTATTTTTGTTTTTTAGATAATTATAAATACATCTATAAAAAAATTGATATTTTTATTTACATAATTTTTTTGAAAAATTATATATTCACCCCAAAATTGTTATGCAAATTATCTCTATTTTTTAACTGTCGAAGATGATATTTATAATTATGTAAAAGTGAGATGATTTGTGCAAATAAATTATAGATAAGGAGATGTAATGCAATTTTTTCGTATTATTATGCCTCCATAATTATACTAGTCTAGTATATAGTATATTTTAATGAATAAAGAAAGGGATTATCCACAAGTTTCTCTTTTCACCAAATTCCATCACACATTTTATACTTTATTGGGGGTACTATTTTAGTTTGTTAAGACATAAATAATTGCTAATGGGCCACAGAATATACTAAAATATGACGTAAGACACCACATAACTTTCTATACTTTTGGCAGAGGAACACCCTACGCACATACTAATAAAACTTAATACTTATCCAGCTGAGAACAAGATCCAAGATACCTACGTATATGCACATAAGAAGTCTCTCTCTCTCTCTCTCTATATATATAGCTATATATATATATATAAAATCTAGGTGGAAGGTCGAGCTTTAAGGAAGTCCAAATAAAAAATTTCGGGATACCTGAGAAAAAAACAAGATCGTTAAGTTTTTTGGGAGTTTCCAAACAAACACCATGTGATGATTAAACCAATTTTATGTCGAAAAGGATATATAATGTTATTGTGAAGATAATAAAATGGCGAACCATAAATAAAATGGTATGAATATATTTATAGGACCAAATGTATCCACTTACCTCGGCCACGTAGTGTGATCTTGAGCTTGGTGTTCTCAAGTAATCAATGAATCAGATAAAGAGTTGCCAATTGGATTGTCAAGTCGGATCGGGTCGGGTCAGAGAGATATGACCTAAGAGTAGATAAAGCGGATTCTGGCCTGTAAATGCCATTTTGCTTTTACGGTGGTATTTTTCTCCGTTTCTCAGTAAATATCCTATCAATATTGATGTACATAAAAATGGGTTGGTCCAAATAGCCCAAAAGAAAGAAAGAGAGAGTACGAGCTCAAAGAAATGCAATGTTCAAAATGCTCCCAAGGGAACCCAATTCGTGCCCCAAGAAGCCCAATCCAACTAAAGTCTCTAGGGAGCCCGCCAAGAGGTGCCCCTAGAAAGTTGATTAATGAAGTCCAATCGACACAAATCTGAGAAGGCCCAGATCCAAGAGGACCTCACCAACAGCCTTCTCGGGGACACGTGGCGCCCCCATCCAGAAGTTCCCAATAAACCAAGAAGCTTGGTCTCCTACTGGGATAAGGAGTCTCCTCAACTGCCTCGCCGAAAATTCGGGGGGAATACACTAACCCCCCCCCCCCCCCAAATCGTGGTCTCTAGCCACCAAGAAATAACCCTCCACCAAATTCGAGAGGGATCCTCCAACCTCTGGGAACCACCATCAAATTTGAGGGGAATTCTGTCTTATCTAAATATTTTAAGGTTATGCTTTACCAAATCTGCGAGAATCCTCCACCAAATCCAAGGAGGATTCAATTTTTTCCAACCAACTTAAGGTTGTCTATAAATAGATAGCTCCCTTGCGGGAGATGGGACATCTTGAACAATTAACATTCAACATTCAACATTCAACATTCAAGGCTCAGACCCCCCTCAGGCCTTCAACCTTGTATCTACATTCAACTTTAATTTTTCATGCTCTTTAGTTGAAAGAAATATTGTACTTCCGCACTTAGATCTTTTGTTTATATCAACGTCTCATTTGTGCACAAAAAGAAGGAATAATACTCTCATTTTTACTCTATTAATTCTTAGCATTTCACTTTATTATCTTGTACCCTGACTGGATCGAGCACCATATTTTTTGGTCGCATCAAATATATAAATACATATATATATATATGTGACTTGAAGTAATATAAGTCCTCTTTTGTATTGTTAAAAAGAGAAAAAAAAATACAAGAGGTGTTGTCTATGGAATGATAACAAAAGAAAATATAAAATTAAAAGATAAATTGATAGCCAAAAAAAAAAAAAAAGAAAAATCAAATTCTCCAATTAAAATGTCTGAGATGTTGGGTAGAAGGTTCTGGAAAAGAAAGTGAAAAAAAAGCAATAAAAGAAAAGGAATAAAGTGGGTTTGAATTTTGGGTGATGAAGAGTATAATTAATGAGTGCTGGACCACACAAATCCACTGGGCTACCTACAAGCCCAATAGCTACAGCGCTAAAGACTATGCAAGTGGGGACCTAAACAATACTTCCTTTTTATTAACAAAATATTTTGGCCCGACCTCAGTCTGATCAAATTCACGAGTGTATTATATTTGTCTTGTAATTTATATATATTCTAAATGAATAATTAAAAATTATTCATTAATTTGAAAGCGACAAAAACATATATGTTTGGCATAAAAACTTTAAGAGGAAGTTATATTTACACTCTTGACAACAAAAAATATGAGTTGTTTGTATAAATGGGTCTTTATAAAATAATGAAATGAACTTAAATGGGTGGTATTTAAATTTTTGTTACCATATTAACCTTTAATTTTTTTTAATCATTTTTTAAGACCCACTTAAAATGGTGAAAATATTAAATTCCACTAAAAGATGGTGAAATTTTTACATGAGCCTTTATAAAATAGTGAAATGAACTTAAATGGGTATCATTTAAATTTCTATTACCATATTCTTTTAATTTTTCGATAAGTCTTTATAAAATAATAAAATGAACTTAAATGAGTATAAAAAATATCAAAAAATTTAAATAGGTCTTTATACAGAAATGAACTTAATTGAATATTTAAAATTGTTACACAAACTTAAATGGGTCTTTACCGACTCGTGTAATGAACTTGAATTAGTATATTCACAAATAGTGGAAAATTTGATCCTTATACCACCGTTCTGGGAAAATAACACTTTTCGTCATGTAATTTAGGATCTTCCCACCTTTGATTCCATTGATTAAGAAATTTTCACTTTTGGTCCTGTAACTTCTAAAAAGTAGCACGTTTGGTTCCATGCCACCTCTCCGTTAGATTTTTTAAAGGAAAACATCAGCACCTTTACACTTTTGGTCCCACATGTTATGAAATTTTCATATTTAGTCCCATAACTTTCAAACGTAATACTTTTGGCCCCATTCACTTAATGGCCACGTGGCACTTTCCGTTAAATACCTAACGGAAAGTGCCATTGGACCGAAAGTGCTACTGTTTGAAAGTTACAGGACAAAAAATGAGAATCCCGTAACCAATATGATAAAAAGTGAAAAGGTCATAAGTTATGGGATGAAAAATGCTATTTTCCCATCATTGCACTACCTGGTGCTAAGTACCGGACCTAGAATCGAGGAGACCAGTTTAATTGGTGTTTGACCCCACCCTCAAAATTAACATAGGTGTGTTGTAATTAATAGGGGTGTTGAAAAGGGAGAGTAGGAGTGAGGGTTTTTCAGTTTTCAGAATCCTAATTTTAAGGCAAACTCGATTCACAACAATTCATGCGGGGTCCCCACTCCACCCAACCTATTCCATATGTAGCTGACTCAGCCAAGTTCAAGCTCACGTGTTCGATATATGTTTTAATTTTATGGGTTAAATACTGTTAGGTATGGTTCGTATATCAGAAAAAAGATAGAAATTATCGTTCTGCTCCGTTTGCTCGTTGCGCTCCCCTAAGGTATGGTACAAGTAATTTTGTAAACGTACCAAGAGTTATATATATATATATAATGTATTTGTAACTTAATTGAGATGATTCTCTACAACAATAAATGATAGCCGCTCACAGCTCCCGAGAACATAGGCATATTGTTGAACCTCGTTAAATTCTTATGTTCTTTATTCTTATGATTATTAGCATTTATTTCTCAACAAATACCATTACCATCCTTAAAATATGTTGTACACGTAAAAGTCCTTCTAACGTATAAAAACGACTGAAATGCATTTTTCGTCTTAAATCTTTGATTTTAGCGTTTTAGTCCATTATCTTTCTAGGTTAGCAAATATGTCCAGTAACTTTTTATTTTTTCATGATTTTGGTCCTTCAGTCACCGGAGTTTGCAAATGTTACCGGATTTTTTTTTTTATTTTAATTTGGGGCTTTTGTTCTCATTGATCAAATTACTACCAACATGGAACCAAATTCACGTCCTATATCTTTTATATTTTGGTATTTTAGTCTTTTATCTTTCTAGTGTAGCAAATAGGTCCTGTAACTTATAATTTTTCGCGATTTTAGTACACTAAATTGATCAATGGGAACAAAAGCTCCAAATTAAAAAAAGTTTCCGGCAATATTTGTAAACTCCGGCAACTGAAGGACCAAAATCGCAAAAAATTAAAAAATTACAGGACCTATTTGCTATTCTAAAAAGATAAAGAACAAAAATATCAAAACGCAAAAAATACAGGCCAAAAATTATATTTAATCCTATAAAAACCCTAGACTCAACTATATGTTGGTGGTGCCATTAAGTTCTGCAGAGGTGGTGGATTTTTGGACAGAGAATTCATGTGCTAGTTATATAAACTTGCGACCATTTTTTGGAGGGAGAATACTTGGGACGTTTTGCAAGTTTTTCCCCATTTCATTATTTCGATACACAAAAAATTTATGTCAAATTTCTCTTTGAAAGTTTATTATAATAGTTTGTAAAATGTACAGTGATTCTATAGTTTCACGCTCTGATTGTTGCTTTTGTTGTTGCTCAAATCATTATTTGTCTAATGTTTTAGGTTTAAGTTGCAAGTGTAAAAAGCCAGCCATGTTACGAACTTTGTGCACTGCAAGTTTTACTTGGTCGAAAATTTATTGGTTGCATAAATTGATATGTAATTATTTTACATTTGTTCATAAGTTTTTAATGTACATTGTCGTATTTCAAATTTTGTTACTAAAACTAACTTCAAATAAAATATTTTTAGATATTAAAAAAAAGAAAAAAGTTCACCAATTTAAATCAACAAGCACAAATTTTAAATGAGTGTCAAAAGATTATTCTAAGAGTTTTGGTCATTCTCTCTTTGCCTCAAGTAAGAATTTAGGATTAGGGAGATGATAAACTCAGGGCTTGAAATTGGGGAGGATGAGTTCTTCTTTCAAGCTTCCCCGTGTTTTCTATTACCAAAGGGTAATTTTCAATTTTTTGAAATAATTTTTTCAATTTTTTTTTTCTTTTCCACCAAAAAAGCATGATATTTAAAAATAAAATCGACTTTTCAAACATTATAATTAACGGTCTTACAATTCCAACTATTGACTATTAAATCTAGGGGGAGGGGAGGGGGTGCTTTTGAAGGTTTTTATATTTTAAGGGGGTTTTCGGTGTGGACAACATACTTCAAGGATGGTAACAGTATTTAACCCTAATTTTATTGGCTCTCGGATTTTGTTCAAGACTTGTCCCAAATTTGCTTTGAATAATATTTCTAAATGTATCTTAATTTATTTAAAATAATTAACTTTTATTTAGTATATATATATAGTTGTAAAATATAACTTGCAAGATATTTAAATAATATATTAATATTTTTTAAGAAAAAGTATATCAATTAATTAAAAAGAACAAAATTAACCACATTTTTTTATAGTTAGACCCACTGAGTTAGGAATCAGGGCGGGACAGGTCCAGAATACCGGGTGTGAATTTTAGTCTTAACAATTTTTAAGAGGGCGAATCTCAATTTCAATCAAATTCATTATGTTGTCATTCCTAATTTTCATTAACTTACTTGAAACGAACTCATGTACTGATATATTTATTATTAGACAACTGGAAATTAAATAAAAAGATACAGACAAAATGGTCGTGAATTCGAATGAATCTCAGGTCTGACTCTTTAGGCTCGTTGCAACACTAACTTTAATAACATGTCTATTGAATTAAAATTTGACTCAAACTGAAAAATTCTTATACAAATCAGACAAATAGTATAAATTGCATAAAAACTTCCTGTATTTTAATAATTTAGCTAAAACCTCTCCAGTGTTAAAAAAATAGGCAAAAAAGTCCCTGTATTTTGCAAAATAATGCATACTCTCCCATTCTGTTAGTTGTCACTAATGACGTTAAAATTTTGACAGAAATGCCCGTTATACCCTTGTTACCATAGCCATTGATCTTCAATCACTAAAAAATGAACGACTCAGACATTAAGTAATTTTAAAATATAATATTTATTTTATATATATACTATACATATATTTTATTATATTATATATTTTATTTATATATATATACATATATATACTATACATATATATTATTATATATATAATGATAGAGGCAACGACGGTAAATATAATATTTATTTATATATATACTATAAATATATATTATTATATATAATAACAGAGTCGCCGCCCAGAATCTGGCGATGTCGCGTCGCCCAACGCAAAAGGGGCGACGCGACGTCGCCTCGCGATTTCGCCGTCGCTCTTTCAGAAGGTCGAGTCGCCCCCTATTTTGGGCGACGGCGGTCGCCCCCGCCGTCGCCCACTTCATTGGGCGATCGCCGTCGTCCAGATTCAGGTGATGAGCGCCCAGGCGACCATTAGTGGTGGCCGACGGCGAGGCGGCGAAGGGGAGACGAGGCGGCCGAACACCAATAATTTTTTCTTCTAAAAATCAATTCAGTTAATTTTTCAAAATTTGAAAACAATAAACATGTATTAAAATTTTATTTTAAACACAAATAATAGTATTTTTAATTTAAATATTATTTATAATAAATAATGCAATTTGACTTATATTTTCTTATTTTGATATTAATTAATAAATAATATGTATAAATAGAATATATTGAAACATATTTAAATAAAATAATAATTTAATTTAGTTAATATTATATAATTGTATAATTGTATTTTTATATTTAAATAAATATATTTTATAAATAAATATAATTTACTAAATATGTTTGACTAAATAATAACTTAAAATTATTTAAATATATAATTTATTAAAATAATATAAAAAAAGATCAAAATTGAAAGGAGCAAAATAGACATTTACACACTTAAAATAACTTAAAAAATGCCAAAAATGAAACCCACTTTCACAAATACGTTCGTGTGATACACTCTCTGTCAATTTCTAAAAGAGAGGGGGTCTTTTGCTGTATTATATAAAATATGGGATTTTTTACTTATAAATTTAATACAAGGGGATTTCGTGCTATTTCAGTAAAACACAGGGGTGTTATGCAATTTACCCCAGACAAATATACCACGTGGTCCAATCATACACATAACCAATAGAAATCCTCATACACTAAATAAGATATAATTCAAACCGTTTTATATTTTCACATGTGATTTGTGTAAAATTTTGGGCTCAGACTTAATTGAAACTTGGGGTTAGTCAAACATGGTTCAGCCCCAGAAAACCCAAAATAAACTAAAGAGCTCGGGTTGAACTCATCTATCCATTTGGCATATTTATCATTACTCTCCGCGAGGCAAAAACAAGAAAATGATTGAAAAGAATGGGCAAAATTGCACAAATATCCTTGTGTTTTAAAAACTCCATTAAAAATCTTATTGTGATTAAAAAATGATAAAAAAAATCACCCCCTTTTTTTTAAACGTAGACACTTGCCCTCTTCATTAAATGTACCTACCGGTGCATAAATACCCTTGTGTTTTAAAAACTCAATTAAAAAATTTATTGTGATTAAAAAATGATAAAAAAAATCACCCCCCCTTTTTTTTTAAACGTAGACACTTGCCCTCTCCATTAAATGTACCTACCGGTGTTAATTTTGTTTTACCAAGTGCCCGTTATTCTATTATATATTTGATGTCTCCTAAAAATATCCCTCTTACAAGCCCACGAGCAAGGGGACGCTCCCAAACAGAACAGGCCAGGTCTACCTAGCCTAAACAGTAAGATTATCTATAGGGGCCCCATTGTAACTATTGGAATAGGTGACTCGAAAGTTAATGTGATTGGCTGTTTTGAGAACTATTCGCCGATCTTTGAATGATGGTAATATATTATGTTGATGAATGTAGTAAGGATTCATCATTGACAACAATGAGTTTGTTGTGCTTATTGCTAGCATTCAACGTGGTTTCGTTGTCACAACAAACGTCTACAGACCGGACATATGAATCCAAGAAGTTGGACTGCGCATAGGTTGGCGGTCATGGAACTAACTTATGTGGATCGGTCTGAAACACTCCAAGTCGAGGACCTCGAGATTGGGTATCGAGGGTCCTATAGAGACTTTCACTAAGGATTGCATTCATTGGATGAGTGTCGCGTTTCATCGGTAACAGACGTTGGACGTCTATGCAATATTAGTGGGTTAGTTGACAAGGGTGTTGGCTGATTGAGGTGACTCGCGGGAATCGTCATATGGAAGCCACAAGAGCATGGTCGGTATGACTGGTATTCTCGGTTCCGAGAGTACGGGATTAGTCCTCAAACTTGAGGAATCACGGCAGTCGCTTGCGTACAAAAGTTGCATCTTGGATCTGGTGAGCTGTGATTATGTCGTAAGACATCGTCATCATAAGCCCATGCTCAGTGCAGTCGGAGTACGTAGAGAAGACGGTGGATTCCAAGATAGAATCTATCCCCTGTCAAAGATTATGACAATGAGATCTCCTATGCGCTCTGAGATGGTTTGGACTCTCAAAGTCTATGACATAGCATTTGATTGAATGGGAAAAGGATTTTTCTACATCAATCATAGAGTTAAACCTATCTCGAGTTTGAAGCATAGATGCCTAGTCAAATATGAGAACCGACGTCCTATTCCATGCCCTAGACTAAGGTCGGGAGACAGGCGACAGTAGGACCCTACTTGTATGTAACTCGGAGCCTAAATATTCACGTCATATATTCATATAGTCTCTAGTGCCATGGACAGTTGCTAGACGACCACCTATGGTGACAGACTACTTTGGTTATGGGATAATAGAAAGTAGGTCCAAGTCTAGTTGAGGGTGAACCTAAAGAGTCACACGATTCACTGGAAGTGAAGGAATTAATTTAGAATTACTTTCGAAAGATGAAACAATTGAATTGGATTAAATTGATCCGTTTTGGAGTGACAAGCCGACATCGATTAAATGGACTAATCGAGCTTGGTTCATAAATTAGATTTATGAATTTAGAAGTTGGGCTTTCCCCTTTTAATTAGATCAAAAGGTGAAAATTATTATTTTGGGCTTAAGTATTAAATTAGATTTAATACATAAAGTCCATTGGACCTTGGGCCATTTAAATTAGATTTAATAGGCTCATTCCATAAAGCCCATCAAGAATGGATGGATGAGATTCGATCTAGAGGTTTTGAAATGGAGGGCTAGGATGAGGTTTGACTAGGTCAAATCCTAAGTCAACTAGGATTTGACTAGGTCAAATCCCTAGTTGATTAGGATGTGTCTCATTGGAAGAGTTTGAGTAGGATTATATGAACTAGTCATATAAATACTCAAACACACACACACACACACGCACACACACACACCCCCATACCTCACACACTAATCTCTACACACTTTGCCACATCTCTCGTCACTCTCTCTCTTGTCCACCTTTCGTACTACTCTCTCCAAGATTTTTCTTTGTTCTTCTTGATTCATTCTGTTAGAATAGGTGACCAGAAAGCCAATAGGTTTGGCAATTTATAACCTATTCGACAACTTGATGTAAATGTAATATTATTATGTGATGAATAAAATAATAGTACCTACTTTGTTGCGCTCATTTTACATATGTTAAAACAGTGTTTTACTTACATCGCAACAAAGCCCATAGACCACGGTTAACAACTCATGCAGTTGGGCCATACATTGGATGGTGGTCATGAAACCAACTGATAAGAGTTGGGTCTGAAACGTTCCAAGTCGAGGACCTCGAGACAGGGCATCGAGAGTCCTATTGAGACTTGCATCAAGAGTCGTGTTCATTTGATGAGTGCTGTGTTTCATCGGCGACAAGTGTGGGACGCCTAAACGATCTTGATGGGTTGGTCGACTGGGGTCGAGCCGACTGGACTGGCTCGCGGGGATCATCATATGGAAGCCTTGGAGGCTTGGTCGGTATGATTGGATTTCCCCGATTCTGATAGTACGGGAGTAGTCCTCAGACTTGAGGAACCATGACAGTCATGTACACAGGACGGCTGTATCTTGGATCTGGCGAGATGTGATCATTCTGTAAGATGATCATTATAAGCCTTGTTCAGTGCAGTCGGAATGTGTAGCGAGGACAGTGCATTCCAAGAAGAGGATCCGTCCCCTGTCAGTATGTGACAGAGGTATCTCCTATGCACTCGGAGACACGTCCATGCTGTTTAAAGCTGTGGTCACAGTGGTTGGTCGAACAAGGAATGGTTTCCTGTGTCGACGCAATGAAGCATGCGTAGTCTCGAGTATTAAGCATAGATGCCTAGTCAAGGATGGGAACCGACGCCCAATTCTATACCCTAGACTAAGGCCTGGAGACGGTAGACGGAAGGACCATACACGTACGGAATCGGCGCCTAAATGTTCACGACAACATTCACCTAGTCTCTAGTGCCATGGACCGTTGCTAGACAGCCACCCATGGTAATGGGCCCTTGTGGGACACGGGCCCAAGTCTAGCTGAGGGTGAACCTAAAGGGTTACACACAAATCACCGAGAAGGTTGAGAGATTGATTTGGAGTCAATCTCGAAGGATAAATAAGTAATTTGATTACTTAAGGGATAGTCCATTGGATAGACGGACCGGTATTGTATCGGGCTCTCGTTTAATCGGTAAATTGGATTTATCGATTAAATATGGAAAGTCGAGATGTTGGATCTTTTGATTGGATTAAAAGACCAACGAGAATAATTTAAGTGGACATTAAATTGGATTTAATTTTGGGTTCGTCGTAATTGGATTACGATAAAACTCGGTCCGTTAAATTTTGACCCGAGAGGAGAATTAATTCCTATTTTGGAACAGGAAGAAGTTGGACTTCTTCCCATATTGAGCATGGCCGAAAATGCTCCCTTGGAGGAAGTAAAATTCAGCCATGTTCCATGCAAGGTGGTGGTTAACTTGTCTCTTTTGGTAAGAGACAAATCAACTCCAATCAAGCCCTTCCCTTTTGGTATGATTTGATCATACCTTAAAAGTTGGTAGGCTTGATTGAAGAATTAATGGTGATTGATTGGGATGTATCTAGACATCCTTGGATGAACCTAGACACATTCCAATAATCACATTAATTATGTATATATATGAATATATACAACACCTTGATTAAGAGAATCATAATTCATCTTTTCCAAGGAAAAAGAGAAGAAAAATTCGGCCTCTCTTTCCCTCATACATCTCGGCCACTCTCTCCCTCTTCCACTTGTGTTCTTCATTTGATCTTGGATCAAAAAGGAAGAACAAAGTAGGTTTAAGAGAACATTAATTCATAGTGTTTATTCTCTTAAATCGATTCCTTCATAAACCCGTTTTCTTCTAGCAAGGAGAACGTGTGTTTTACTTCCGGTGTAGTGTGGATCACCTTTGGAGAATCCATACGTTTGGATTTTGTGAACATTCTGGAGAAAGAACAACGAAAGTAGCCGCGCACACGTGAAATCTGCAAAGGTAACGGTTTATTACGCTTTAGTAGATTTACATTTTATCTTTGCCCTATGTATTATATATATGCTTCTATGTTAATACATCCTAAATCGAACGCCCGGTTAAGCACCCAAGGGTACACCCCTTGGGATCACGTTTATTTAAATTGTTTAAATTTACGTACTATTACACTTTCTCGCTTCTGCTCGCGCTCCCGGCCGGATCCGCTTGTCCTTCACATTCAAGGTAGAACATTAGAGACATCAGTAGCGTTAATCAATAGCGTTGTATTGATGTCTCTTCTCCCCTAAATGATTTCTTGCTAGCACGAGTTCATTGGTATCCGGTGAAGCGTGTGGACTTTTTTTAGAGGGTCTCTACGTTGGGATCTTGGTGGCAAATCGGGGAATAATGCGTGTAGTCGAACGAAGAAAACTACGAGGGTAACGTTTCCTCTTTATGTTTCTTGTTCCTCCAAATTCTATGGCCTCCATGTTGTGTACTTTCTTGAACATGAGATACACCGAACGCCTAGGAGAATCAAGGACACACCCCTTGATCTGTTATGCATGGTTGATGTATGCTTTAATTTCGATTTATTTTACATTTTGCATTTTATATTTACACGCCTCCGCACTTCCGCCGCGCCTTTCTCGGGCCTATCCAACTTACAGTAACCACTAACCTGGAAAGCCCAACAAAAAAGCTAGTCAACATACAACAGGCATTCCATGATGTGCAGGTGCCTGACACGTGGGGACACCTCATGTTAAAAGATCTCGTCCAAATTCTCAAGGACATATGCCTCTCAACGACATACGACTCTCAACAAGACTCCTTCGGAATCGGATGCACGACCCCCTATAAAATGACTTGTTGTGCCGTCATTTTTCAAGTAACATCTTTTCCACTTTGCAACTTTACTTTCACTCAACTTCTCTCAATCTCTAAGTTATTTTCAACTTCTCACACACAATTTCATCACTAAATAATCACACTCTACCATTATTCTCACTTATTTCAAGTTTTTCCATTTATTTTATTCAGCATAACATTACTGACTTAATCATCTGAATGCTAACCCTCACTGCAGGTTAGTCCGCCCTCAATCTTGGGATTTTCATGAAGATCCCTTGGCTTTTGTGGTGCTTCTGGTCCCCGGTACGCATAATTGGCGCCTACTATGGGAAATACTTGAGATTTAACATGAGAAATGTCAAGTTCAGACAATGGTGGAGATAACAGTTCTTTTGAGGGAAATAGGTCTCTCCCTGCTGCAGCTGGATTTGGTGGTCCATCTTGGGAGCAAGCACTGGAAGGACTCAACGTCCCAGCTCCTGCCTTTGACCCGACAGCCGTGCTTGCTACCGCCAACCCGCCGTTCTATGAGCAAGTGCGATGATTCATCGTGGAGACCATTCAATCAACGCTCCAAGGCACCCCAACTAATGGTGTAGGACAACCTTCTTAGCAGGAGCCTAGAGCTGATTTGCCAATCCCCGCTGCATTGCAACAAGGTGATCTGGTACCTGCTGACCCCTCCAGCAAGGAGCCAGCATCACAGGAACCTCTCGAGTATTGGCACTCTCTCAGGAAGGAAATGGTGGTACTCCGCCAAGAGGTGAAAAAGGAGGTCTTGCCTGTTGAGGGAGGCATTCCCTTTAGCTGACATCATGGCCGAAGAGCTCCCTGCTCATATCAGGGCACCTTTGCGCCTACCTGCGTAGAATGGCACTACCAACCCTGCTGAGCACATGCATAAGTTCGAAAATGCAGCCTTACTAAACAGGTATACTGATAGTGTTAAATGTCGTATTTTTCTTACTACACTAACCGACTCTGCTCAATAATGGTTTGACCAGCTCCCCGCTGGATCATTTAGATCTTTTGCAGAGTTTAGTTCCCTTTTCCGGTACCAGTTTGCTAGTAGCAAGAAGTACTGAAAGTCGGCCATCATTCTTTTCGAGGTCAAACAGAAGGAAAATAAAACATTGAGGACGTATGTCCAATGCTTAAACAATGCAATCTTAGAAGTCCCTACTGTCCACAAGGAGGTACTGGTCAGCGCTTTTACCCAAGGCCTCCGGGTAGAGCCCCTCTTCGAATCCTTGGCAAAGAAACCTGCACTAACTTTCACGAAGTTTTAGCTCGAACAGAGAAGTAAATGAATCTTGAAGATGTCCGACTGGTGAGAAAGGGGGACAACCAGGACAAGAGGAAGAAGGTCGACACTTCATCCTCCTGCAGGAGCAGGGGAGAGCCTAGAGGGCGGCTCAATCCTCTTGATCCAAAGAACGAGCATTACACCTCATCGATCACCAGCCCAACATGGATGCTAATGGCCATAGATCGTCATCTTGCTCTGCGGTGGCCCAAGGGCGCTGAGGAAGGCCCCCAGCTTCCTAAGTCCAAATATTTCTACAGGTACCACAGGGAGTATGGACACGATACCAACAGGTGTCGCCAGCTAAGAAAAGAGATAGAACGGCTCCTTAAAGCCAGCTACCTGAAGGACTACGTTGATAAGGATCGATGACGTGAATAGAAGGAGGAACACTCTCAATATTGTGACTCTTGCAGGAGCGAGGAGCAGACCGCTAACCCTTCTAGGAGGGAGCACATAAAGGAGAAGTTTCTTGCTGAAGAACAGACCCTAGAGAACATCTCTACTAAAGGGGTGATCCATATGATTGTAGGAGGACCTACTGATCGGGACTCTAGCAAACCTAGATGTGCCAATGCCCGCACTACCAGAGCTGTCATGGAGCTCGACCACAAACCACCAGCAGAGGATCGTATGATCCAGTTCGGACATGTTGATATACAAGGAGTTCATTTACCTCATAATGATGCACTTGTTATTTCTGCGACTTTAGCTAATTACACCGTGCAACGTATCTTTGTGGATTCTAGTAGTTCTGCAGATATCCTCTTCTACCGGGGTCTATAGGCAGATGGAGCTTAGTGACACCCCGTTGGAGCCGGTGGACACATCACTATATGGCTTTGCAGGGGAGGTTGTGCAACCCCTAGGGCAATCCTGTTCCCCTTGTCTTTGGAGCAGAACCTAACAGGAAAACCAAGATGATCCACTTTCTTATAATGGACATGCCCTCATCATACAACGCCATTTTTGGCGACCTGCACTAAATGCTTTCCAAGCTGTTGTCTCCACCTACCACATGAAGCTGAAGTTCCCTACTAGAGCTGGAGTAGGGGAAGTCATAGGCAACCAGTATACAACATACAAATGCTATGTCAAATCTGTGAAAGGAGGCAACAAGAAGAACATGGAGATAGACCTTTCTCAACCCAACAGGGAGAAAGGTAAAAGACCTATGCAGTACGACGAGCAAGGTAATGAAATTATTTCTTGAGTTCAGCCCACTGAGGAACTGCTGAGCATCCAGCTGGTACTAGGAGAGCCAAATAAAGCCACTAGGATCGACTCTCAGCTGAGCCCTGACTTAGCAGGGCAACTAACCACTTTCTCGCAGGAAAATGTGGATGTCTTCGCATGGTCAACCCATGATCTAATAAGTATTGACCGAGCATTGCTGTGCACAGCTTGAACTTGGACCCTACCTTCCCTTCTGTAAAGCAGACGAAGAGACATTTCGGTCCTGAGAAGGACAAGGTTATGCAGGAAGAGGTAGGCAAGCTCCTTGGTGCGGGACATATTAAGGAGATCCAATTCTTCGAGTGGTTGTCCAATGTGGTACTTGTCCTAAAGCCAGGTAACAAATGGCGCATGTGCATAGATTTCAGATATGTAAATAAAACTTGTCCTAATTTCTATCCCTTACGTTGTATAGACCAGTTGGTGGATTCCACCTCTGCTCATGAGCTGTTAAGCTTAATGGATGCCTCGTAGGGTTACCACTAGATTATGCTTAATCCCGATGACTAGAAGCGAGTAAGCTTTATCACATCATGGGGAACATATTATTACATTGTCATGCACTTCGGGCTAAAAAATGCAGGTTCTTCTTATAACGGTTGGTGGACCGTATGTTCCGAGAATAGTTCGGATGCAACATGAAAGTATACGTGGACGACATGCTGGTAAAGAGCTGACTGGATGACCAACACATTATAAAAACATTCAACATACTGAGGAAGTACCATATGAAACTGAACCCAACCAAGTGTATATTCGGAGTTTGGAGCGGACAATTCCTGGGCTACATGGTGACAGAGAAAGGCATTTAGGTCAACCCAGATGAGATAAGAGCAGTCCAAGAGATGAAACCTCCTACCAACCTCAACGAAGTCTAAAAACTTGTTGGCCGCATTGTTGTTCTCAGCAAGTTCATATCCCGCTCAGTTGAATGCAACTTTTTCCCTTCTTTAAAGCCTTGAGGAAGGCCAAGCATTTTAACTGGGATGAGACCTGCCAAAAAGCTTTCCAGGACCTAAAGGCCTACCTGGCCAAGCTGGCCTTTCTTACTAAGCCTTCAGTAGGTGAACCATTATATTTCTACCTCGCCGAATGATAGCACGCCGTATGTTCCGTGCTGATAAAGGAGGAGGACGAAACTCAAAAACCAATCTACTACGTCAGCAAGGTATTGCATGGCGTTGAGAAGCGCTACTCTGAGGTAGAAAAGTTAGCATTTTCCTTGGTAAACAACTGCTAGAAAATTACGTCCTTATTTTTTTATCGCATTCTATTATTGTATGCACTAACACCCCCCTGCGAACCACGCTGGGGAAAGCTGAGACTTTAGGTAGGATGATCAAATGGGTTTTTGAGCTCAACGAGTATGACATCTCCTACCAGCCTAACGACTATCAAGGCCCAAACACTAGCTAAATTCATGATCGAAACCACACTTGCTGAGGAAGACGAAGGAAAATGGCTACTCCAAGTAGATGGCTCCTCCACCTACTCCGGCAATGGAACAAGAATCGTGCTAACTAGCCTAGAAGGATATGAACTAGAATTTGCCTTAAGATTTGACTTCAAGGTTTCAAACAAATGTTGAGTACGAGGCCTTCATAGCAGGTATCAAGATGGACATCTATGCCGGAGCGAGCAATTTGACGGCCTACTCCGATTTTCAGCTGGTAACCAACCAAGTGGAGGGTATGCATGACGCTAAGAAGGACCGAATGAATGAGTACCTCCAGGAAGTAGGTGAGCTCAAGAGCAGGTTGAAGAGCTTCCAGCTGCACCAAATTCCCTGCACTGAGAACACTAAGGCGGATTACCTTGCCTGGTTGGCTAGCTTCCTAGCCGACTGCAGTACTCGTACTATCACTATAAGGATCCTCACCAAGGTCTCACTTGATAATAATGTGAAGAAGGAATCCTTCCTGCTGACGAGAATGAAGCAGCTCGCCTGAAGAGCAGGGCAGCTAGGTTTACTATGCTAGGGGGAATCCTCTACAAGCGCAGCTTCTCCTAGCCCTACCTTCGATGCCTATTGGCAGAAGAGGGCAAGTCTGTGCTGCAGGAGATACACGAAGGATCCTGCGGATCTCACATAGGTGGCATGGCCTTAGCAGAGAAGACTTAAGAGCCAGATACTTCTGGCCTACTCTAAAAAGGATGCAGTGGATTGGGTAACAAAGTGTGAGCACTGCCAGAGGCATGCCCCCCTCATCCATTCACTAGCTGAGCCCTTTAAGGCCCTCTCTGCACCTTGCACAATTTTCCAGTGGGACATAGCCATAGTTGGTCCTTTCCCCGTCTCACAAGGACAACGCAAGTTTCTACTGGTAGCAATAGACTACTTGAGCAACTGGGTAGAAGCTGAACCCATCGCCAAAATCACCAAAAATGAAGTGCTTAAATTTTTATGGAAGAATATAGTATGCAGGTATGGCAACCTCATGTTTTTATTTCTAATAATGGTTGCCAACTTCAGGGTTGGAGAATCCAAAACTAGTGCGCCGACCTAGGCATCCAACAGTACTTCACCTCAGTAGCCTACACCGAAGCTAATGGCAAGTAGAGGTCACAAATCGAATTTTGGTGCAAGGCATCAAGATTAGGCCACAACAAGCAGGAGGGCAGTGGGTAGACGCCCTGCCCAGCGTGTTTTGGTCTAACAAGATCACCCCCAGATCAACCACAAGAGAAACTCCCTTCAACTTAGTGTTTGGCTCATAAGTTGTAATCCCTTTGAAGCAAGGCTGGAAACCTTCAGAATCCAGCACTACGAGTAGGAAGGCAATGATGCGCTACTACGTGCTAACCTAGACGTAGGAGAGAAAGTTCAAGAAAATGCTAGAACCAAAATGGAAAGATACAAACAGAAGGTAGTTAATGCCTAAAACAAGAGGTGAAGAGGAGAGAGTCCTAGGTGGGAGATCTCAACCTGAGATGAGCAAGTGTGTTAAAATCAGTAGGAAAGCTAGCTCCTAAATTGGGAAGGTCCTTACAGGATCAGCCAGATTGTCAAATTCGGAGCATACGAGCTGGAAGACGTAAATGGCTGAAGGATCTCCCAACCCTGGAATACTTACAACCTCAGGAAGTTTTACTCCTAAACCTCCTCCTCCGTGCTCATAACTTTGCTACTTTCTTAAGCACCATTATACGATTGAAAAAAGAGCGATGCTTGCTCCTTTGCTATACTCTGCTTTATCAACAGGTTAAGAACCTTGTTGGCTTCCAGTTTTCATAAGTCACCTTGTTGGCGCACACATACAATAAGTCGCCCAGTTGGCGCACGCAATAAGCCATCCTGCTTGCACATTCTTACTCGCTTCCAGCACTGATAAGCCACCCTACTGGCACACTCTTGCTGGCTTCAAAGCCCTAATAAGATGCCCCCGAAGGGGACATCCCTACTCATGCTACAGGCTGAAAACCTAAACTAATTGCCTTCAACAGGCATACTCATCTAGCTATGATAGCTCATACATGATGGCATGCATATGCTTCCTTACTAGGAGTATCTTTATACTTGTTGTTTCGAGCACTCTCTTACTTCCTACTATACTAGGTCATGCTTTGTTCTTGCTGGATAAAGCTATCCCGAGAGGTCTCAAAGCCACCAGGGCAAGGACCACATGTCCTGGCCAACTTGCTCAGACCCGGGCATCAAGGCATGTTCATTTACCATTAGGTATCAAAGTGAATCTAAGGCATCAAAGTGCCATCAATCAAAGCAAAAGTATTTAAAAGCCCACACCAGGGCATTGTCAAACCTCACACAGGAGGTACCAAATATCCAACAGAAAAACAAAATTTATTCTTCTTGCAGAAAGAAGGGGACATGTTCATTTACCAGCAGGAGGGGGCACATTCCCTTTACCAGCTGGAGTTGGAGGCTCAGATATCAGAGGAACTACGTCCTCCACCACCTGACCCGTAAGGTCCAAAGACATGGGGTCATCTCTAGCTGGTGGACACCCTGGCACTTGAATAGACTCATGATCATCGGGATCAGAGGTAGTAGCCAGACTTGCTCTCTTGTCCAGGAAGGAGGCATCAACATCTGCAGGAGGATAGCCAGCAGCCGCGAATTGCTGCGTACAGGTCTAGAACCCGTGATAGTAGTACTTTAGGGCCTTGTCAACCAGGCTGTGGAACTCGAGAGTCTTGGTATAGCCAGCCAGACGGCTCCGCTAGATGCCCTCCAGCATGTCTCTGCCCTCCTCCGTCTCTGGGTAGCTCCGGATCAACTCTTTCCTCCTATTCTGTTTGCAACACAGTTTGTTCCAAGCGAGTATGCAGGGTGGTTACCTCTTCTAAGGTGGCGAAGGCTGGCAGTGTCCTCCACGTGCAACTCATTCTCCTTTTTTACTGCCTTTCTCAGCCAACAATTAGCCTCTTTCAGCTCCTTAACCCTCTTGAGAGAATTCTCAAACAGGGGACCTCCATGCTCCATCCAACTGAACATGCTACCTCCCAGCATAAAGGCCTACACAATGGCATGCTGGTACTCTTTAACATTCTATGTATCCAACTATGGAATGCTGGCACTTACCTTGTTGAGGTGAGTAGCAAACAAGCCAAGGGCCTGGGTCCTGGGCAGATTATCAAAGTACGTCCTGTCTATGGGTGGCCTACCCTATTTTAGGAAATCAGCAGCACGACTGCTCTCACCTTCCTCCAACAGCAAGGAATGATCTTCCTACAAGGACCAGTTGGGGAGGAACCTTTTCTTAACCGCCCTTTCTTCAGTAAGATGAAGAGTCCCAGCTCTGGTGGTAGGGCGAGAAGCAGGGGGTGCAAGGAAGTCGGACTGACCCTTAACCTTTTTGGAAGGGGTGGGAATAGGGTCAGCAGGGCTCTTACCCTTGGGATCCCCTGTGAAAGCAAGGAGGACTCTTCAGCAGGGTCCACGGGTAGAGGAGCCAACACCTGGAAGCTTGTCCGACTTTTCCTGCAACAACTTTTGGAACATCTTTCCTGCACTCCGAAGGTAAAATACACACATCAATATATTTATTAGTAATTCCCTTGTAGTAGGGAAGCAATACACAAAAGTCTGCAAGAGAATATATCAGCAACCAGATCCATGTCCGCCTCTCAGGGCTCAGCCCAAACCGGTGGAGAATAGCAGGATGCACTAACTTGCGAGGGTTAAGGGGAGAAGCATTCACACGTTCTAACAAGGCCTGAAAGGCAGCAGGATGGGTCCGAGTAGAATATTTCAGTTGTTCAGGGGGATTCACAATCCATACCTGAGGGAATCACTAAGGGGTGGGAGAAGAAATGAAGAAATAATGGCACTTTTACTCCTGTACAGAGGTTTTAGTGGGCAGGAACCGAGCTTCCCCTCGGGAGGTAAAATAAAACAAACCCAGCCCCGCTCTCTTGACCATAAAGAAATAATTGAATTAGGCAGCAGAAGGGGTTTCCCCAGATTTTTCACCAAAATGTAAAAGCTCGAGAGTAGGCTAAAAGATTTCGGGACAAGCTGGTTCAAGGGTATGTTCAACAGGGTGGCTACATCACGGAAAAATGGGGGGACAGGAAAGCGCGGGCCTGCCTCCAGTTAGGTTAAATAGAAGCACAGGAAACCAACATGAGGGAAGTGGGGACGTGCATCTGTAGCAGGGACCTAGATCACGAAATCACCAAGTATCCCATATTTACTTCTGATGCTCACAACATCCCCTTAGTAAACGTAGTCCTATAAATACTAAAGGGATCAACCCTAGTCGCCACCAATTCCGCCTTCTTCCTCTCCCTCACCTCCTCACTCTGACCCTCCTCCTTGCTCACTCCCATGGTGGGAGGCAGAGTCTGAGGCAGCAGGATCCTCCCTATCATCTCTAGAAACCCCAACCAAATCAATGAAAACATCCTCTATTGCATCTTTATCTATACTACCAGTTGACAGGATTCCAAAGAAATAAGGGGAAGAGGAGCAAGGGATTGTACCTAAAACAAGAAGAAAGCAAGCAAGGAATTCCTGGAAAAAACCCTAAATTCTGAAAACCTGCAAAAGGGAGAAGACTTATTTCAGAAATTTGGGAGAATTTTTTTTCAGAAACAGAAGGGAGGGTGACTTACTTTGGAAGCACGAGGGACGTATGAGCTGACCCCCTCGAAGTGGCCTTATATACTCAATAGTCGAACAGTCTCGCTCGCGCTGGATTCTACGTCTCTCTCTCTCTCTCTCTCTCTCTCTCTCTCTCTCTCTCTCTCTCCCCCGCTTGTCGCGAAAGCACTAATCACAGGCCGTCTGCTGGGCCATGCGCAGATAAGTTCCCTTCTTTTTTTTACTTTGTTGTAATGATTATCCTACCACTCTCTACATATAGACACATATCCCCCCCAATTTCGTGTGTTTACATGCAACAGGATTCCATGGCACAACAGGATCTGAACAGCACAGCTGGACTTTCTCTTGCCCAGGTAGAAACAAACCCTATCTTTTCCTTGCAGGACCATTTCATCCTACTCCAACAGGTCTCACACTCCTGGAGTTGGGGAGGGGAGGGGGGAGTGATGATGCCCCCTAAAAGTATCCCTTTTACAAGACCAAGAACAAGGGTAGGCCCCTAAACAGAATAGCCCAGCAGGCCAGGTCTACTTCGCCCAAACTATAAGATGCTTATCCATAGGGCCCCATTGTAACCACTAACATGGCAGGTCCAAGGAAAAAGCCCCTTTTAGCAAGCCTAATCATCATACAATACGGATTCCACGACGTACAGGTGGCTGACACATGGGAACACATCATGTTAAAAGATCTCATCCAAATTCTCAATGAGCCGACTGGAATTCAAATTTTCTCAGTAGGTAACTACTTCGCAAAAAAAGTTGGCAAACCTGGCAAGGTTCAATCAAACGGTCTTATCTCAGTCAATTTTTATCTAAATCTCATGCGGTTTGTTGGAGAAGATATCTGACTTTCCAGGATTTCCAACGACGTATGGTTCTCAACAAGAATCCACCGGAACCGGACGCACAAGCCCCTATAAAATGACTCATTATGCAGTCATTTTTACAAGTAAGATCTTTTCCACTTTGCAACTTCACTTTCACTCAACTTCTCTCAATCTCTAAGCTATTGTCAGATTCTCACACACGATTTCATCACTACATAATCACACTCTACCATTATCCTCATTTACTTCAAGTTTTTCCATTTATTTCATTCAATATAATATTACTGACTTAATCATCGGAGTGCTAACCCCTTACTACAGGTTAGTCCCCCCTCAATTTTGGGATTTTTGTGAAGATCCTCGACTTTTTATGGTGATATTGGACAACAATACGCATCAATATTATTTTCTATTTTAATGACTGTGGAATGTATATAAGAGCTGTTCGATTTAATTAATTCATCTCAGACGTAAGATCTATAAAACATTAAAGGTTTAAATTTAATCAACAGTAAATATATATATTATATGTATAACTCAAATTATAAAAAATAAAATTATTATTTTGAAAAAATAATCCCTCCTCCCCCCACTCGGTCCCCACCCTCGGCTGCCCACCCCAATAAACCCCTCCCCCGCTCTCTCTGGCCGCCCACTACAGAGGGGGCAAACGTTTTTGGGGGATCATGATCACCCATGGGGAAATTATGGGTGACGACTCGCCCAGAGGAAAGTGATGGCAATCGCCAAGGGTAGAACTGGGTGACGGATATGGCCTAGGGGAGATTTGGGCGACGATGGTCACCATCACCTATTTTTTTCTTAATTTTAAATTTTAAGTTTTTTAATAATTAAGAAAATTAATTATTTTTTCAAACACAAAAATAATTAAAAGAAAGTATTAAATTTTTATTTTAAATATTATTATAATAATTTAAGTTTATTTGTTGTAGATAATGGAATTTACTTAAATATATTTAAATTAATAATAATTTAAATTAGGGAAAATTCGATAATAATTTAAATTAATTAATAATATATATAATTACTATAAATAATTAATATTTATATTCATATTGATATTTTTACATTTGAAAAGTTAATTTTTGTATATTAATTTTGTATTATAATATTAATTTAATTTTTTAATTTAAATTATAAATTATATTTAATAACAAAATTATACATTTTTAGGAGGAATAACAATGCCAAAAAAAAAAACCAACAAAAAATAATCTCAAAACAAAAAGAAATAAATAAGGATAATTTTATAGGCCAATAAGGGTATTTTACTAATTTTTAGTCCAGAAAGAGGTCAAAGTCCATCAAAAAATCAGTGCATTGCGCACTAAGGGCGTGTGAAATCCGCCTTCCGGAAGGGGAATTTTGTGCAGGGTTCTATAAATCACACCGAGGGGGGGGGGGGGGGGGGGTTTAAATGCAATTTGACCAAAAAAAAATGAGAATTTAGAATCCATACATTATACCAAGCTCGTATGAGATTTGATATAATTACGAATATTTTCTTATTGTTTGAAAAATTA
Source organism: Sesamum alatum (assembly GCA_034509735.1). Lineage (NCBI taxonomy): Eukaryota > Viridiplantae > Streptophyta > Magnoliopsida > Lamiales > Pedaliaceae > Sesamum > Sesamum alatum. The sequence continues at coordinate 13,962,216 of JACGWO010000003.1, forward strand.
ATACGGCTCTTGATGTGAGCAAAACTGCTCGTTTCAACAAGTCCAACTTGACATTTTTGGACTTGAATTCTTGTAAACATTGGAAAGGAGACTTGCAAAAAATACGTTAACAGTCCAACGCTCCAGTCAGTAAACGATTGTAAAAATGATAATTACAAATGAAAATAACTGCAAATGCGTATTGAAATGAGAGTAAATATACTTGTGTAATAAAGCTAGTCTAAATGCGAGTGTCAAAAAGAAGTTACCATTCATGAAGAGGCGAGTGGCCTATTTATAGTTATTACCTCCATTCGTTGGGAGGAGTCCTCCCTCCCATGGACTCAAAAAAGAGGTTGCACTTCATCCTTGACTAAATCGCGATTTCCTGGGAAGTGACTTCCCGTGGATTGACGTCTCTTTATAGTTAAGATGAAATCCCGCCTTCTGAACAGGGTGGTTAAACAGATTCCCCCGAAATAGGATCCTAAATCTCCTGGTAGGAGCCACACTCCTCTACCGAGCTGGCTAGTGTGGATGTTGTCCAAGTGTCCTCCTAATCCGTCTAAGACAACTGGCATCCACGTAGGCGGATTGGTGGAGTTATTGGGCTTAGGCCCGGTCCCAAGGAGCTTTCTTTCAGATTGGAGGTCTCCCCTCGTCATTAGGCCCTGAATTCTGCCTTCTAGGGTCTATCATTTTTTTGAAGGTATTACATTTGAATTTTAACACCCATCCAATAACTAACTTAATCCATTAATTCTTGTTAAACTTTCATTCAATTTTTGTGTTAAATTGATTCCAAATACCCTTGATGACCATGAATATTAGTAGATTTTTAAAAATACAACAAGGGCAAAGTCGAGAATTTCATATCTATGTCCAATGATTAACATAATTTCAACATCATCAGAGGTATTCATAATTTCTCAAACAACGAGAGATATTCATAATTGCCAAACTTCATGGAAACTCGATGTAAGTTATCCTTTCTTTTTTTTTTTGGACAAAATAGTACCAAATTAAATAATTATGAATTCATTTATGTCAACAAAAACAATAAACTATGGACAATTACACCGCTCACCCCTGAGATTTAGTACAATTCACATGGACCTATGCGGTTTGAAAAATTATATCTAATACCTCTGACGTTTGATTTCGTCTAAGATATAGATCCCTCCATCAGACAAAATTCCCCGAATTTATCGATATTAGAAAAAAAAAATGAATGAAAATTCTTATTTATCCTCAATTAACTTATTACTAACTTATTGCAAATCAAACAAATCTATTCTGACTAAACTAACGTTATAAAGGTGAAAATATATCTCATATATGCATTAACTTGTAAAGACGTATAAGGTAATTTGATCAAAAAAGTTTGTTTAACCTGCAATAAATCAATAATAAATCAATCGGAGATAAATATAAATTTTATTCAATTTTTTTATTAATATCAACAAATTCGGTCAATTTTGACTAATGAAAATTTATCTCTTAGACGAAAATAAACGCCAAAGTACTAAATGTAATTTTTCAATCCACAAGAAGTCTACATGTAATTACACCAAACCTTAAACAAGAGCGATGTAATTATCCCAATAAACTAATATTTTGTACTAAAAACTCTTTTAAATTTTGCTCCAAAACGAAAAGAAAAAGAAATATTTAATTAATTTTTACACAGTAATATCCAATGTACACAAACATAACCTTACAACAACAGTTAGGTGAAATGGCGCTTTTACAACAAACTAATGAAGAGTAGAGCCATTCACATTCACAGCTATGAGCCTTCCTCCAAATTCAGAGTATAAGAGTAGTGTTACATATCAGTAAGATTTTCTGAACTCTCCATATACAGAAATACCGAAGCCAACTCGGAATCTACACAACGAAAGTAACCAAAAGGAGACTCCATAGCCGAGAGAGGCCGACCGTACGGATCAAAAGCATAGGGGGCAGGATTCCAGAGAAAGGGAAGGGATCTATCCGGAGTGGGCAAATGGTTCGACCATGTGTCGTTTCATCCAATGAAAAGCTTTCTGAGAGGTCCATCCTTACGGTCTTTGGTGGTCGATTCAGTTAATGCCAGGATTCTCCGGATTCCAGTTGTGGCGGCACCTCTCCCGAGTGCGGCAGCTCTTGCCACAAGTTCTTCCTTCAGTGGGATGATTCCGGCAGGTGTATATTGAGAAGCTGTCACAGGTGCAGCTGTCGTGTTAGGTGCAGCCGGAACGACTGGCTTCATGGATGGCTGATAGGTCCCTGCTCCACGTTTGTTGTAATCATCTAGTATACTTTGCTGGTCAGTCCTTTTGAGGCCCTGAAGGAGAATTAGGTGTATGAAATGTAAGCAAGGGGATAAAAGTTTGACCAGAATTAACATAATTAAGATGCAAGAGTGAGCTGTTCCAGCAATTTTAGCTGAATGTTATACTGTTGGACAGCCATCAACCACATTTCTGGAGACAATTTGAGAAAATTAAAGATTTCCAGAGTAGATTGCACCACCCCACTTAATTTTGATTATATAGAATTCCAGACAACGAAAAAGTCTGGCGTGAAGGCCCGAATTTATTTATGATAGATAGAAAGCGATGAAAATATCACTATAGCATAAGTCAGGCCATAATGCCTATAATGCACCAAAACTTAAATTAAGATTAGGGGAAAGAAACTAAAATTTAGATGCATATATGCATGTATAAGTCATCACCTAAAAACAAAGATAGGAAAAACAAATAAATTTTGATTCTTGATTCAGAGTCAAACAGGAAGAACAAGTTTGAGAAATGATGAGCAAGAACAACCTTTAGGTCCAGAATCCGCTGGAACTCTCCAGGCGTACCCTCAGGCAGCAGGGCACAGTACGTATCTGCTACAGAGTCAACAGGGGAGAGTATTACCTGTGTAACATATACCAAACTTTTAACCAGGAACGATAGAGAAGCATCTTTTCAAGCCACAAAGACCATGTCTTAAATAATACCTTTAGCAGTGCTTCAGCTTTGCTCATTTCACGGCTTACAAATTTTGAGTAGCCTGCAGCAGCAGATGTCTGTCCCCAGGCACAAACAGGTTCGTTAAGTAGGATTCATCTCATACAATGGAGATAAAAGGAAGTCAATAAACGAAACAATGAAAGAATATTCTGATTCAAACTTGACTAAGACACCGTCTGGTCAATTCTTTTAATTTTAAGTTAGACCAACTAAACTTCTTTAATCGAACACTTCAAAAACCTAATTCTCTATACAATTTAAACCATACTAACATAAATGGTGGAGATGCATATGAATCAACTAGGACAATGATCACATTTGTTGGTACGCAAAGTGCGAACCTCTTTGGAATTATATGTGGACTTTTTTAATTCGATATAAAGAATATAATTGTCGCCATGTATTTCAAAGGTGTAACTATGAATTAAAATCATGATGGCCCCTTACCTTTCTCTGACATGCAAGCTCATATACTGAAATAATCAGATGTTTCATATTCTGATATGGTAGTGGCTTCAACTAGCTCCAGTGTCTAAAATAAATTAGCGTCTTCTTATTTTAAATAAAATGTGAAACTGTATGTACAGCCTCATTGCCATTTCCCAATTTAAGCCAGTCCTAACAAGATATCTAAACTTGGAATTCTATGATCGAACAAGCAGGGGTCAAATCCTTCACATTTGCAGTTAGGTAAGAAAAGTCACAAAACATAATAACAGCTTGAAAGATCCTGTGATGAATCCATGGATGTTTAAGTATGATGTTCAATTTTCTACAGTTCCAAATACAATTATTTGCTACACTCTGTTGGAATAGCTATCTTACCTGTTTCGCAAGGGAAGGAATTTCCAGAAGGATGGTTTTTACAGCTTGCGTGTCCAAAAGCATCTGCAGATCTCAAAATATGAACATCATATATCCAAACTGAGAAAACTTAGCAAAATGCCATTTCACTTATACAGTGTTCACATATTCACAACAGGACTACAGGTGTGCGGCACACTCAATGTTTGTGTGTAAAGCAAAAAAGTAAAAAGAGAAAGATAATACATAGGGGTTGAGATAAAGCAAAAAATTAGAGAGAGAAAATAGAAACAAAATTTAGAGTTGTTGACAGAGTGAAGACTGAAAAAAATTGAAAATTGAATAAGTAATTTTGCTCGATTAGGAGAGAGTGAAGACTAATGTCGGAGTCAGAGAGTGAAACCGGAAAAAACTGCTGCCAGATCAAAACTGTAAATGCCTCTCTTCAATTATTAAATGAGAATAAATATAATAATTGGAATATTTTTTCCCAAAACCAATTGCCGGATGATGAATTGCCATATTATCGGGTACTCTCAAGCAAAAAGTATGTGGGGAAACAAAATGAGTTAAAAGTAAATACTTGCTGAGCTCCAGTTTCCGATATATGCTTGCATTTGAATATATTGAGGTAGAAGCGTGGCCCAAGAGATGATGCAAGCTGCAAAGGTTTAATGAATATATAATAAGCATTCAATCAAAGCACATGTAATAGATTTAAGTTCATAAAACAAATGAGTAAGATCATCATAGATCAGTTTTGGGACTATATCTAATGTTTTTGGTCTAAAGTAAAAATATAAGTCCATGGAGATCCCAACTCCAACCATGTAGCATTGGTGGAAACACTACTTTACTGATTTAGAAACCATAAGACTATATCTCGACAATGTGCAAATCTCACTTCTCCATCAAGCCCTCCTTTGCACAGACAAAGAGAAAGAATTTGCACGTCTGATCAATGAAGACCAAAAAGACAGATTCAAATGGATCACACCCAAGGAAGGGCAAATACTAGCGGACCGGAGGGAAGCCCAGAAGAATACAAATGCAATTTGAACCAATCTATTAATTTACGGATACCTAGCATTGGTCATCATGCTTCTCTGTTAACAGTCATGCACACTATTGTTAATGGGAGTACAAACATATGCATACAGGACATAAACAGTGAAACCTTCAAGAATTATACTCTGACTAAGGAGCAAGGTAACAAGTGGATGACATTAATTCATGCTAACTTATTTCACCTTATCAAGAAAGAATTGGAAATATATAGGAGAAAGAAGCCTTCCAAGTACAGGAATGCTAGCAGTCAGAATCATATTTATGCCATTCACATACCTGCACAAATATCCATAAGGTTAACATATAAAAAGGCATATCAGGCTCTCAGAAATTCAGTAATTTATAAGGGCATCTTACTCTGATTGGTCACCAACACTTTCAAGCGTGCCCCAAGGAACACGTGTCATTGCAGCCATTTCAATATCAAATTTAGTTTCTATACCATGCACAAGAGTTATCAATGCTTTTGTTATAACTGCTGAGAACTCATCCTGCATGATGCAGCAGTTATGAATTTTAGGTCCAAGGAGGGAAGGAGGGAGAGAGAAGGAAGGAACATGAAAATTTTTTTACCTGTACTTCGGACATATCTATCCGATCTGCAAACTGAGGATCAACTATTTTGGAGACATTTTCAGCCAATTCACCTGACTGACAATGTAGAAAAAGTTAGCACTGGATAAGAGAACAAGAAATAAGAAAGAAACAAAAGAAAAACATAGATAACAAAAGTATTTATGGTTATCATGACACCATCTCAAGTACTTTATTCTACATGAAGGCTACTTAAACAAAGCTACGGCAGACTTATTGAACCCCCACCCACCCACCCTGTACGAGGCTCTTGGTCAATCAGTAAATATGGCTTAAACTCTTAGATTCCTCATAATATAACAGATGTATTACACGGTCATACACCAAGTGTATAGTTCACTTGATATTGGATAGATGAATGTAATTTAGTCTGATAGAGCACACCAACTTATTGCAGCAGAAACCAATTCTGCAGTAAAGGTCTCAGTTCGCCAGTGAAACCAGTTGCCATCGTGAAAACAACAGAAATTTACTCCCTAACTGCTGTAGAGACATCTTCTATGGTTCATTTAGCTTAAACAATTGATTCAAACAATAACGTGATTGACATGCATTGCTTGAATGGTGTGAGCTCCATGACAAGAAAGAATCCTTAAGTTAGTTTAACATGAATGCTGGCAGTTAAAAACAACAACAGGGAGGCTGGACTCCATCATTAATAAGAAATTATTATAAACTCATAATTCTTTATGTTTACTGCGCTTTTCAAAGTAATTAGCATCGCATCTAGATTACAAAATTAATTTGACCATTGCAGATAAATTGAAGCATTTTAATAACCCACCGTCTTATGGCAATATTCAGCAGTGTTAACTATGTAACAGATCAGACGTTCGTCCTTGTCAGATGTCTGGAAAAAACAGAAAGTCAGTGTAAAATACAGAAAAGCTATAGCATAACAACGACGATAATAAACAACCAAACTAAGCAAAAACCGAGTACCTTGATTTGACCATCCATTCCTGTAGCAGCTGCTACAATTCCTGTGCCTCCCTTCGGCAATCTTGCAAAAAGTTTTGTAGCATAGGCTTTGAGAATTCTTTGGAATACCTATTTACAGAATAATCGAGTTTCAGAAATATATAACAATAACCAGAAATGTCCAGGCCCACCATCTACTTTTGGCAGAGGCACAACAATGAAAATTCACTAACGTACCTTGAACAAATTAAACAATGTCTGATTCTTTGTCAAGGCACTGCATCTCTTTAAGCTCCTTCTAATAATCAAAAAGACCTTCATGATACAAAAGGAGGACTTAGTATTGGTACTATCTTCATTGAGTTCAATGGAATGCAAGAATAAGAATTCAGGGGGGAACTCTAAAACATGACTACTCCTAAATGTAGTTATGTAAAATGCTGGTTGCGCAGCTACTGCATAATAAGGTGTTGATCAGTACTCGGGGTGAAAAATGAATCATACAAAAAAGAGTTGGGCGCAGTACAGCTCTATTAGATAATTCTTTTTGTATAAAACATCGTCATAAACAAACCAAAAGAAAGTAGTGATTATTAAGCTGTAATATCACATTTCATTTCACAATATAGTTGATGTTCCCAAAGGAGTTTGAAGATTAAGTTGGTTGCGACCTCTTATACTTTCTTCTCTATTTTGGAGAGAATTGTCCGTTTCCTTCACTGTAATTGTTTTTATGTGGATGAGGCGTGCAGGTTAAGGAATAATAAAGACCCAGATTAAAGTCAGTATTTCGCTCAACAGGGAATAATTTAGAACTCATGTGAAGGGTAGGAAAAGATCTTTGAGTATATGACCATCAACAGGCCTGCCTAGTTGTAGCACAAGTTATTCACAAAATCTCACGTTGAACAATATCTATATTCAGATCGAATAGTATGAGAAGCTGAAACGAATTAAGCCTTCAGCATTCTGGGCGGGACTGATAAGAGATAGAAATCAGAATTTACTCAAATCTTCTTATGATACTCAACAATTGAGACTGTGTCTAATGTCATCTAAAAAATAACTGAAACAAAAGTTCTATAAGTGACAGAGCGTTCAGTAACAATTTTAAGCTTATGATCCTGGCAGAGTCACAGTATTCCATTTGCAGGGTGGTGTAAAGGACAATTGCTTCTACCCTACACCTAGAAACAGGAGAACTTGGTTTGGTAAAACACGATCATAGGTTATCGAGAAATCATAAGAAATTCTTTATGACAAACCCAAAATTCTGCATTATTATGATTATTAAACAAGAAAACAGCTTTAAAGAGTAACCTTTCCAATGGCTAGAATGCAACCAAAAGTAAAGAGACTGTAGAACCTCAAAAGTATGAAAATATTTCCTATATTTCATTTATCTAAGACAATCAAACAAGATTAGCAAGAAGCACAAAACAATATTATATTAACTCCAAAAATCATCATATGCTTTCTCGATCCCCGCAATAAGAACAGAGTTACCTCTTCCCGGGAAAAAGGGAGAGAAGAAAAACACAATCCATAGAAACACACAAGGTAATATTGAACAATCAAGTATATATCCACATATGAAAATAATCAATAAATTATTCTGATTTCTTGCTTCAGAAACACACTGGCCACTCTGTTTTCCAGTTTACCTGCATACTGCTAGATAAAACATTAGTTTGACTTCCCTCTTCAATTTCCCAAGTTTCTTCCTATAGCATAAGATACAATCATTTGTTAGTCCAGAATAAAAAAGCATACCAACACTTCAAAAGTTAAAACACCAAACAAGAATTAGAATGACTAAAACCTGGACAAGCTTCTCCAGATGTTCCATAAGGGTCTTCTCTTCCAGTTCCACATATACTGTCAAGTAAGCTTCAAAGCAGGACGAAATGATCCCCCGAAAATTGAACTGCCAGGTAAATCAATAGAAGTCAACAGATTATAAAGTTAGCAGCGTCTTTTCAGGTTCAATCTAAATGAAAACCAAGCTGGAGACTCGAATTGAATAGCAGATGAAGCTCTTCTAGTGGCATGCTTCAAGTTGGTCCACAATAAAAGTAAAACTCAAAAATAACCCTAGACCTCCCATAAACTAGAGTACGACTTACAATTACAGAATCTCATTATTGGAAACAAGAAACACAATACATGTTGTCCTATCTAACAGAACCGAATTTAAAGAAAGTAAACCAATATGATCATAGGTAAGAAGGAAAAGACAGTTTCTGATCACGCAACAAAAAATCCCATTCACTGAGTGCATGCATTCGGCATTGATAAGAAAACACAGGAAAGAAAAGTCACCCCAGCATCAGGCACTGATAAATCTTTGTGGCCATCTTGCTCCTGGCAAGGAAAACAAATATGTTAGGCAGGAGTAACATGATCCAGCCAATTATAACTTTGACTTGTAGCATATATCAACTAACTCAAGCGATTACAGATTCATGCATGCCTCATTCTCACTTCCATGATTTGCAGCAAGCTTTTTCTCATATTTTTTTCGAATGTCTGAAACTGTCTGATTGTTATTGTCCACTGTATCTTCCCCAATGTCAGTTCCTGATTCTTTGCTACGGCTTCCACCACCAAATTTCTCTGCTAATTCTTCCTCAAACTCCAGAGTCCGTTGCAATGCCTAGAAGCAGACATCAAAATTAGAAGCATCACTAATGCAAAACTGCTACATAAAGATATTTATCATCTGGTGGAAAATACCAGATCTATCCTGAAATATAAAATTTTGTAATGATGCTCCTGGGGCAGCCAGTGCAACATGCAATGCAAATAGTGTGCAATATGCAATACAACATACAAAAACTGTGCAACCTCAAATTTCGACACGCTGTTCAATATTTCCTTTGCAATGATAATGATGATGTGTAATTGAAACAAATAGGTTTCTCAACGATATCAGCGAAGGAGGACACATTAGCAGGCCACATTGTCAAAACTTTTGTAACTTCTCTTCCTGACATAGCAACAAAGGGAAAAAAGATAAAACCATGCTATTTTACAAGCAAATGGAGTATCTAAGCATGAAATAGAACTTCTACAACTAACAAAAGAGCTTGCGTAATTGTCATTCAACAGAATTGAGGATGAATATATTTCAAAACCCGCAAAATCATACGATAATAAGTGTACACTAGGGGCAGAAAAAAAAATGCACGATTAAAAGAAGCAAAGCTCAGTACAGAAGATGCATCAGAGTGACCTAAACTTTAGATGATACATCCCCTGATAAGTCAACGTACGAGGACGATGCTACTGAGCAAAGTGTTTGGTGTAAAGTTACATAAGGTGATCATAAAGATTAATCAGTCCAAGGACTACTTTGAAAAAGAATGTATTGAAACGGAACTTACCAGCAATAATGTTCCAACATCTGGCTTTTCTTTAAGATTGTTGAGGATGTCTACAAGTTGTGTCCTGCTCATGAGAAACCCACACATGTAGAATTTCATAAGTTATACCATTTTTGTTAGAAATGCAGAATGTGGTTAAAGTTTATTATAAATATCCTTAAAAAGCCAGCATAAAACCATCCGACAAATCCTTCTTCTCAAGGCTTATTCTATTAATATCTCAGCATACATATTGGGACAGGCAAATTATGAAAAAACACCCTCACTAACAGTTTTTCTAGTAGTAACCACATGGCACCAAAGCAAAGAAAATGGTCCCTATAGGATATTGAAGTCAAAACCAAACACATGCTCTGCTGCTATGAGCATTCTAATTCTCAAAGATTGCAAGAGAGAAATAGGTCCTCAAAGTGTTTTGGCCAGGTGTTATTCACAATTGGCCAAACTAGGATGTAAGCCAAGGCAAACAGTTTGACGCGAGGCTAAACATCAAGAATTAGACATGCGAACTCAAATGAGAGGTAGATCACCAACCTCGTCAACTTGCAGAACTGAATGCAGAGCAGATAGGGGACATGCCATGAAGACGGGAAAATTTTCCAAATCTCCTCATTGGTCCTTAGTCGGCGCTTGATCCAAGCATATCTTCTTTCTGTTTTATCCAGCTTCGCCAGTTCTACCCAAGTTGAAGTTTAACTCATCAAATTAAACTTCAAAACGACAGAAAGCAATAACAAAAACTATAAATAAAGAGATTAGACAAACCTGCTCCCTCAAAAATTTGATGATACGAAGTAAGCTCCCTGCTGCAAAAGTTCTTGACCAACTCTTCCCTGACTGATGGCTCCAAAGCATCAACAACTAGACATGCATCAGATAACCGCTGCAGTAAATTAGTTTCTTCACTCTCTTTCCCTGTACCTAAGCTGTGGAGAAAGCGTAGTTAGCAGGACTTTCAACAAATGATAAGAGAATGCAGCAGGGAAATAAAATGATGAAGCGACTGAAAACAAAAAAAATAGACAATCACATTTCACATAAAATGGAAGCCACCTCAACTACGTGCTTAGAAAAGCATCTAACTACTAAAAGAACACCATCTTCAGCTGTGGAAATTGCATGATGCTTTTCACAACTGTCTTTGCTAAAGAATAAGAGAGAAGCGAAGGCAGAACAATATAAAAGTTAGTCATGAACCTGGCAAAAAACAAGAAAGTGCAGAGCAAGGCCAATTCACCCATGTGACATGTCTGGCATTGAAACTGGAGTACTAAAATCTTCACAAATTTTCGTCTTCATTATTGTTCACATACTTAGTGGCAGCCCTCGGTCTAACATTACAATTGGAGAATCACAAACCTCCTTCCAGGAGGACCTTAAAAATTGCAATAACAATTCAACTGAGATCTCTTATATTATGCGTTAAGCATCTCTCGGTCTGATTTCATTTGTTGCACACTTTTGGTGTACATTGGTTCTAATTTGATGACCAGTAAAAAATGCCAGATTATTAACAGCTGGCCAAGGAAGACACTATCTTCTCTACATCATACTTTTCAGATATAATGAGCTTTGCTGCCCATACTCTTTCACAAAATTGGCAATCATGTGGCATTGCTTAAAGGTAAGAGGCATACCATGAAACCCCATTCATCTATAAGAAAAAATTACTCACAGGGTTATTTAATAGCTTCCAGTAAATTAATGTGACATGTAGTAGAAGAATAAAAGATGCAGCTCAAAGAACTATGATGTAAATGACCACTCTGGTAAAAACTGTGAGGATATGCTGATCTAATATTTCAAGTTCCAGAATCCAGATGCATGTCTTTTAAGTTTAAATTCATCAGCAATCTGCTGAAAATGGCTATTTATGAGAGGATTCATGAGCTATCTCTCACACATGTATAATACGAAGTACTCTTAAAATAATCATGGAATGAACAAAAATGAAGTCTCCACTATGCCGGGAAAAGGAAAATACATTGCAACCCAAGCATATATGTTCTCTCCATTGAACAACATTGGACCATAACAACACTGATATTGACAGTGTTTTCTAACTTCACATCTTCCACGTGCTAACAATCTATTCAAACATTTACCAATGAGAATTAGGAAAAGAATTATTAGAAGCTAACAAATATATTTACAAACTACTGCCTACAAACTACTAGGCAGATCCATATAGACAACAACTGATGGCAGCCAAACTTGACTTCTGCAATTACATATAAGCAGCATTGCTTGGATAGATAGATCATCATATCTTTAAACTGAACATACCTAGAGAAATCCGAAAACACGTGCGACTTCAAGATTTGTTTGATACTTTTAAACTTCTCCCTAAGCTCTGTGATCTTCGGAAAATCTCTATAAGCTTCAAAATGGCTGCATAGCTGGTTGACAGCCTGAAATGTATCCCCAAGCCATGAATTATCAGAAAAATAATCAGGAAATGTACGTGAATAAATATTGTCTATCCAAGCTAATGAAGCCCTCATCATTCACACACTCTTGCTCACTTTAAAATTAGTTCACTAAGTAATATTGATACTTTTTTTCGAACATAACATAATTTACATTTTGAGAGGATTTCCTCTGATGATATGTTTTTCTTTTTTTAAGTTGCAAACTTCAAATTTAGGAATGTGAAACAAAGTTGCTTCCTCAAAATTATGACAGTACTCTGAATCATGCTCTTATGCTTCTCACAATCTTAACCTGCACTGAGAATCATTTCATTCTGTAATTCCATAGTGGGAATAGACATTAGTATACACAATTATATATTTTTTAAAAATAGTAATTGTATTAACTGAGAGGAAATCTTTTAAGTCTATTATTTTTAGTTACTTCAAAATATAATCGATACTATTAACTAAAAAAAAATATTCTTTAAATTGAAATTTTGCATTTTGTATTTACTAATTATGATATTTCATGAGCTTGTATTGGAACAAATTAACACGAAAAGTAAAATATAACAAAAATACAACCAATATTAAATAAAATTAATTAGTCAAAGTCCCTTAGTTTTTGGAATTTTTATAAGAAATTCAAATTTATTAAAATCGATCGTGTTTTATTTGTAATTTTTTTATGATTATTTCCTACTTTTTTTTATTTTTGTTATATTGTTTTGTGTATGTTATGTTTTATTTTTCACTACCAGATCTTGATGTCTTTTATTTTTAAATTTATTGATATGAAATGATTTTAAATTGATCATTTATTAACTATTGTTAATAAAAATTTAATCTAATTAGACATATCCATAGTTTCAGTATTTGTATTGCAAGGTCCTATACCTATGCTATATAGTAAAACAACTTTTAAATTTAATCAAAATATTGTTTACAATCTTCATTAACTTTTAAATTCGAAATATTATTGCATAATGTTATCTTTTGCCTTTATTTATAATTTTTAATTTCATATTTTTAGTGTCTTGCTCTTATTCATATAAATCTAATTGGTACTATCTATTTCTTATTCAATATGTTATGTTTTTACAAACTTAACTTTTATGAGCATACTGGATTATCATATATTGAAAAATCAAATAATAAGAGATTCACTCAGTAATTAAATTTTCATACGCGATATCAGATTAATAACAGTTAGTGCTTTTTACTTAATGAAAATATATTTCTCTTTTGTTTATTTATTTATCATTTTTTCAGTTTCTATCTTCAACAAATTTACTCATTTTCTATTTATTATTACTAAGTTGATTCACAAATATTTGTTAATATGAAAATATAACTTATACAATTGAAATTTAGGCTACGAATAATATGTAGTATACAGTTATTTCTAAAATCTTACTTTTCATTGTTATCAATGTTCCTTTGTTATTTTATAGAGCTTTACCTTATTTAGTAGTATTATTTAAACAACATTATATTTTTATTCTAGATATCTTTTTATTTCTAAATCGTTTAAATTTATAGAAATACTAATTGTTAGTTATTTCTAATAAAAATTAGTCAAAATTGAAATAAACCCTTAGTATCAAAAGAATTATATTTTCTATCTTGTGGCTCAATGATTATGTTAATTATATTTCTATAGCATCTATTATCATTAGATTTTATATTTAGTTATTTATTGTAATATTGTGTATACTATTCTTCAAACTCCAACTTCAATCATTTCAATCACATTTATTGTTACTTTACCTCCATGATGATATTGTGATAAAATAGACAGAAGTAATCTTTTGAGTTAAAAGTAGACACGCCCCCAACTTTTGGGTCGTTTTGCACTTTACCCCCTAACCGTTTTTTTTTACACTCGACCGCCAACCTTCGATTTTTTTAGCACTTTGCCCTCTTTTTCAGTTTCCGGGGAATAAAATGGGAATATTCCGGGAAAAGCGGGGCAAAATTGTAATTTCACACCCTATTTTGAAGGGAAACAAATCCAAAATCAGAAGGAAAAAGAAAAAAAGAAAAAGAAAACCCAAAAATCAATGTCATCTTCTTCATCCACCATCGCCGACCACCTTCACCACTGCACCACCTTCATCCGCATCCGCCATTGCAGCCACCTTCAACTGCTGCACAATTCGTCCACCTCCTTCACCCCCTACAGCCATTGCACAACCACTTCCACCCACCTCCTTCGCCCCCAAGTCACCCTCTTCCCACCTCTTTCACCCTCCACAGCTGCCCCCACCACCTTCGTTCCCCAAAATCGCCGTCACCTCCTTCGCCCCAAGTCACCCTCTTCCCACCTCTTTCACCCTCCATATTTTTTTTAATTTTTGTTTTGATTTTTTAAATTATGGTGTGAAATTGCAATTTTGGCCCGTATTTCACCTTCGGGCTCGTGCATACACGCCCCCGTGAAAAAGAAGGCCAAGTGCAAAAAATATCAAAGGTTGGAAGGTCGAGTGTAAAAAAAACGGTTGGGGGGCAAAGTGCAAAACGACCCAAATGTTGGGGGGTGTCTGCATTTAACCCTAATTTTTTTTATACTTTCATCTTAGAGAAAGTGTTTTATTAATATGTTCTAATCTTTAGTTCCATTTACAAATTATTCTAGAAATTAATAGACAAATGACTTAAAGAAAAATTAACTCATGTTGAATTCTACCTAGCTTGATTACGCTCATTATATATATTTCAAAATACTTCATATAGAATTTTAGATTGTGGTGCTATTTTTTCTATCATAAATATTATTTGCCTAATCTAATTAGAAGATTCATCATGCATTTCATTTTAATTATTGTAAATTGACATTTTTTAATGGTAATTAAGTTCAAAAATCATAAGTTAACAGCAGAGAGGAATAATTATCTAATGGAAGTTGGTACTCAAATATTATTTTATTAATTTCTAATGAATAGTTAATGGAATGAGCTTGTGTTGAAATTTTGTAAAAGTAGGTATATAACATTTACAAATCATATTAATTCACTTTAAGTTAAAGAGATAATTAATTTATTTGAACGGAATTACGATTACCTCCTTATAGAACAAATCAATAAGTTGAGTTTTCTTCTCCTTCAATTTTTATTTTAACTTTTAAAATGACAATTATGTAATATTAAATTTGTATTCTGCCATCCATATTCTATATCTTTTCTTCCCTGAAATTGTGTTATGTTTCTGATTTCATTTTATGTCAAGAGGTTTAGAGTTTTCGAGTTCTGTATTTTTAGGATGTTAAATATCCTTCACATTCAAGCTGCTTAAATAATTTTATGTGAAGCAAGTTAAAATCTTTTATCTGATAGGATTCTCATTCACGTTCACATTGCTTAATTAATTTTATGTGAAGCAAGTTATGATAGGAGTCTCATTCACGTTCAAACTTCTTAATCTTAATTTTATGTGTAGCAGGTTTAGAATATTTAGGATTTTAAATATCCTACAATATAATTAATAATATTTAAGTAAAAGTGTATTTGTCCTCCACAATGGGGAATAAACACTTGTGGATTCATACTTTTATATATAAGTGTAGGTATGGATATGATCACTAATTCCAATATTCAAGGTAAAATCTCTCTCTTCCTCAACCAAAATCTTCAATGAATAGCATATAGCAAGGCTGCAAACTATGTAATACCTCAAGCTGTGCAGCTGCCTCCTTGTATTGTCTTTTAGAAGCCATAACTTGGAGTTGTTCTACAGCAGATACTGTCATACAAAAGAAATGTTGCATTGATTTTCAAATCAGACAAAATTTAAACAGAAAAAAAATAATTAAGCAGCTGATATCTGGCATATTATTTCAATAATGTAAGGCATGCATGATTTCTCATGACAATACGACAAACTAAAATGTATCGATTCTGCTAGACCTTTCTGAAACAGTAAACAGACAGTTTGAGTTAAATCAGAGGCACCACCCTTAACGTTGAGTTATAAACTCAACTTCTTCTACAGCTCATGACGAAACTGCTGTCACTCAAGTCTTCAGCATATCTTAGTTAAATTATGAAATTGGCCCAAAAGAACTTCCAAACTGACAGAAAGTACCCGAGCAAATCAATACAGCAAATGATAAAACTTCAAGAAATTATTCCTTGGGCCAGTTAACAAGCCATATTTGTTGATAATATTACATATTGAACAAAAGTCGTCCAAGAATGGAATGGAAGAAAAGGTGTTCACAGTGATCCATCTCTGAGAAGCACATTTATACCTTGGTTGTCAAATCCTAATACCATCATTCATTCTCACCATTCGTATGTTTAAGTTTTTCCATTCCTTGAGCTCAGTAATTAGAAATAGTTGAATCCATATCTCGACTAGCTGGCTTAAGTAATATTGGATTAGCAGGCTATAAGTACCTCGCTTTCCATGTTATGCAGAAATTCCTAACCATCAGCAGTCCATCATAATCTTTAAATGTCAAAACAGCAATCCACTTAATCCTGATCTCTGTGTAAGCTCTTCACAATTGAAGTTAATGACCCAAAGACAGCAAGAAAAATACTTCTCCCAGATATCCATACCAAACAGAAAGGTCAAAAGAACACATTAAGCTATATATATACATTCTGAGGTGCATCAAATAAAAATTGCTCAAGCATTTCGAGACTTCTGTGTAATTTATGTGAAAAACAGTACAACTCAATACACAAATACAACAGGACTAAAAGCAGTCTAAATCAAACTATTCTCCAAGAGAATCAAGAGCAAAAATGCTAACCTAGCATGGTAAGACGATGAAGGGCAGTAATCGTAGTAGTTATGTGCTTCTTTGCAAAATCCAGTTTCTTGATGTCACGGCAAATTTCCTGAACCATTGTTTCACTTTGCTCTGCTTTGGTTTTGATATCTTGCACTTTATAAATGAGTTCCTGGTCCAAATGGAAATATTAATTAGCCAAGGAGTTGCAGTACATAGTGAAAAATGATAACCAAATCATGAGGAAAGTAAAGGCACTCATGCTAATGAAACCAATTTTTCCTGCTCATAAGAAAAATGAGCAAACCTGAACTGCACGAGTAGCTGCAGCAAGATCCTCCCTGGCCTTGCTTCCTGAATTACTCTGTATAGAGTATATAACCATCAAACAAGTGTCATCAAGAGGAAACATTGTTCAAGTACAAAAGGTATGTTACCCTATAGGCAAGACGTCAATTATAACTACCAAAAGTGAAGCATCAATTACAAATATACAAGTATCTCTGTCTTAAAGTTAAGTATTTGATCAACCAACTGAAGGCAAAGCATCAAAGAAGAATCTGACAAAAGAACATGCACATGTTTCTTTCAACATTAGGTCAAATGAAACACCTGGATCTCAAACTATCTGATAAATACTGACAACATTTATGAGCAGTTGGCCAACAATCACAATTACAAAGAACAAAGCAAGATATATATGACTATGCAGACAAGAATTGACAATAACCTATTCTGCCCTTATTTTAGCCACAAGGGACGATCAAGGATTCACAGAGCGGCCTTTTGAGAGTTTCATTTACCACTGACAAATCAAACGATTATGTGGGACATAACAGATAATTAGTTAACCCTCTGCTTCATGAAAGAGAACTTCACTTGTTCATCTGTCATCATCCACAATTAGAGAAATACTAAAACTTTAATCAATCAACGCATAGTTAAAGATCAGAAAATCATCTCTTGCAGAGAGTCAGTAATCCGGATTTGAGTCCTGCGACAAGATTTAATCCAATTGACCAGCGATGTCATAAAAGCATGATGGTTTGGTTTCTACAGGACAGAAATCATAAGACAGACCTTAATAACGCTCAAACTAGGCTCTTCATAACAATCTTGGCAAAGAAATCATTATAAATCTCTTGAACTTAGCCAGAGAACCTGACCAATTTAAATATGATCTTGATTTACATTTGCTAAACAAGTTACATGCTTGACTTAGTTTTAAATTTGACTACTGCTACTGCACACTTGAGACAGGTCTTGAGTGAGTGTACTTGCCTTGTCCCATCCAATCTGATAATCCATACACAAACCTAGTAAGTATCGTATCTTGTTCCCATTCCTTTCATTATGTGTCAACTCAACCTAACTAAAGCTACACATCGAACTTGAGCATGTATTGATCTTACTTCAGTCGAAACCTCTTATGACAATTAACCATTAAGGTTACAAACAAAAAAGAGTACAAAACAGAACATCAATTTTGTTACTTGACACATAGAAAACCAATAAATAGAAAACACCAACCTGCTGACGAACTGCCGCCAAAATCTCAGCATCCACTCTACGAATTTCACTATGTATTTTTTGCATAAGGGGCTCAACATCAGATAGAGAGGCCTCTGCATATCAACCATCTTCCACATCGTCAACAAGTAATCAAATGTTACCCAGACCAACCAACCTCTTAAGGTTCAAGACAACCTCATCCATATGCAACTGTAACATGTCACACACACATATGTAGGTGTAAAAGTAATTGACCTGTGGGGAACATCTGGTTGATGAAATCCACAGCACTCTGCTTGTCAATTGTCTCCATTTTTCGCGATCAATACCTGAAAACAGATCGTAATCACTCAGCACAGTAAAAACTCAGCCGCTACATCTGAATCATGCACTAAATCCGCAACTTTAACTTAACAAAAAATGTCGAACAAATCCAACACAAAACTGAAACTCATGTACCTGCTGAAGCACCTCTCCCTGACAATCTCACTGTTCCGCGATCCAAATCCCCAACTCGCAAGGAGAAAAGTAGCAATCTTCCTCAATTGGTACTTGGCAGCTATGGGGCGGTCGGCGCGGACCGGGTTTTGTCCTGGTTCTAATATATTGTACGAGTTCATTGAACAAAACGGTTCGGACACATCTTTCCGTACAAGATTAGTCTTTTTTTTCTCTTTCTTTTTTATTTCTTACACTTTTTAGTTAACTAGCAATATATGCGCGTTGCGCGTTGACAATTAACATTTATCCTATTTTTTTAAAATAATAATAATAATAATAATAATTATAAATATTTTATAAATTTTGAATTGTTTTCAAAAATATAATTAATAAGAATTATTTATATAAGTAATAATATAATAATTATTATATGATATATAAATAGACTAAACTCCAATTTGCCCTTTGTGTTTTCGTGAATAGCTAAAAATCCTTTTGTATTTTGCGAATAGCTAAAAAGCCCCTTGTATTTTAATAAATGCAGCACAAAACCCCTTCCATTAGAAATTAACAGAAGATAGGGTGCACGTGCTCGAAGTGCGTTTGAACTTAATTTTTTGCGTGTTTTGACCTTTATCTGTCCTTAATTGACTAAAATGCCCCTATATTGGATCTAGAATTACCTTGGTTCAAATTGATTTTTTTAAGCATTTTTTTGTACTTTTCTATCTCCTAAAAATATAAATAATTATTGTTCTTAAATATATTTATATTAATATCAAAATACCAAAAAAATAGAAAACTTATACTAAATTTTATTTTTCAAATTTAGATATTTATATGAATATAAATATTTAGCAATTGTATAATTATAATTTATAAATTAATTTAAATATTTTTAAAAATTATATTCAAAATATATTGTCAACAAAATGATTAATTAAATATCTAATAATTACTATAATTATTTAAAATACTCTTAATTAATTGAAATATATATTTAATGAATATAATTAAATTAATTAAAAAGAATTTTTTAAAAAAATGGGCACACAGAGGGGCGACGGAGACGTCGTCGCCCCCACACAGAAGGGTGACGGCGAGCTGGTCTGGGTGATGACGTCTCCGTCGCTCAGACCAGCTTTGACTGGGCGACGTCATCGTCCCCTAGATCTGGGCGACAGCGACATCTAGTGACGCCGTCACCCCATCTGCGGGGGATGACGAGGTGGGGGTAGGTGGCGGGGGGTGGGAGTAGGGTTTTATTTTTTTAAAAAAAAAGTTACATATAAATAATTTTATTTTTTATAATTTTTAATTATTTAGATATAACATAAGTCAAAATTTTTTGAATCCAGACCCTTCATTTTTCTGAGATCTGACAGTTATTATATAATCAAATGAGATCCAACAGTCATTTAAAATAAAAAATAATATATAATAAAAAGGGCATAACTGTCAAATGGAAAAAAAAGTTGTCATCGTTATGTCAATTTAATGGATAAGGGCGATTGAGCTATATTTAATAAAACATGAAGGGGGGTTTTAGCCTATTTTTTAAAATACAAAGATGGGTTTAGCTGTATTTTTAAAATACGGGGAGGTTCTTATGCAATTAGGCCAAACATATGGCAACTTGTTAAGTTCTTTTATGTAATGTCATTAATGACTATATAGTTTCATGGAAAAATTTGTGAGTTTTGTTGATTCTATTACCTTTATAAATATCTCTTGACTTTTGTTTGTTTTCGTGTTGCTAAGCTGATTATTTTCGCGACATTATTGAGATATAGTTCTATTTTGTTGTTTTATGAAAAGTTTTAAGAAAAATATATTGTTCTATTATGTAGGTTGTAGTAAATTATACATTTTGCTATAAAATTTATCATCTTTTTTTGGGCCAATTATTTCTCTTTTAGTGGCTAAGTTCATATTACAGTTCACATATTTGAAGTCAATTTAATAATTTATTAAACTAAAGTTCGAAACACTAATATTCTTTTAATTTCAATCTATTTAAGTAATTGACATCAAAATACATAAGAATAACTTTGTTCCATTTCTTTAGTATATTTTTACTTCAATTTGACTCAATCTATATAATTCATTTATTAAATATTTAAGTGTCAAATTATTGGTCTAATTACACTATCGATTAGGACTCCTTAATATAATTTATGGTCGTATAAAATTGTATCTATTTTGTAATTTAAATAAGATTAGTTTAGTCATCAGAAAAAAAAATTAAAAACTAAAAACATTAGTTTACTCATATATTTTATGATACTTTATGTTAAAATTAAAATTTTATTCAATGAAAGATATATAAAACACATATAAGGGATATTTTCACTTTTGATTTCCCAATTATACCTCTTTTTCACCTTTGGTACCCCAAGTTTTCAAGTCATCAAACTTGGTAACCCAAGTTTCTATTTTTCATCCAACTGAGTCCCTCCGTTAGGTCGATCGTTAAAACAAAAGGTCAACCTAATTTTGGAGGGAAAATTGGATGGTTCCTTGCCTATTTAAGGGCATGTTTGGCTACCATTTCATACACCACAAAAAATAGACTTGAGATAGTAAAATTTATAAAATTTTGCCAAAAAACGCGAGGGGTGAGGAGAAATCAGTTTCAATCTTACTCAAATTCGAGTGTGGGTTCATCTAATAAGAACATTTATGTGGAAAAAATGTATTGTGAGTGTGGCATTGACTACCATTGAAGACTTCTTGCACCAAAATAAATCTGAAAAAAAAGTTTTGGGCATGTCCTAATTACGGAAAAATTTTATCTTTCTTCTTATTTATTTTGTTTTTGTTATTATTTACCATTGATTTTTGCTTTTGTTTTCTGGTTCACTGAAAAGGGAATATTGTGGAGTTTAGATGGTTCGATCAAAAAATGTGCCCAAGATCGAGCAGAATTATTGTTGGTTTGTTGAGAAAAATCAATTATCTTTCGGCGACGTCCACCGTCACCCAGAGGTTGGCGGCGATCATCGTCGCCAATGAGGACATGCCCATCCCTGTTTTTTTAGCCAATTTATTTTCAATTCCACTATTTCAAATCTATTTTTTTGTAGTGTATGAAATGAAAGTCAAATATAAATAGACGAGGAACCATCTAATTTTGTCTCCAAAATTGGGTTGACTGTTTGTTTTAACGGTCAACCTAATGGAGGGTACTCAAGTGGATGAAAAATGGAAACTTTGGATACTAAGTCTGATGACTTGGAAACCTGGGGTACCTAAGGTGGAAAAGAGGTGTAGTTGAGGTATTAAAAGTGAAATTATCCCTATATATAATCTAATCTATTAAAACTAAAATGTTATTCAATGGAAGATATATAATATATAATCTAGTCGAACTTAATTTGTCTCAATCTCCATTAGTGTTCTAACCATACCATTAGTTTATATGTGTTTAACACCTAATAGAAAATTAATTAAACATATTAGTGGAAACAATTCAATAATTTATATTCTATGTTAATGTTATAATTGGTATTACAAAAAATGTAATAAACGTAAAACATGAGCCCAATCTCCTTTAATTAATAAATTCAATTTATAAATTAAAGCAATTCCAATTAAATTAATCCAATTAATTGAATCTTGTGTCATCCATCTAATGGATTATCCCATGTATAAATGCTCCAATCATTTATACTTTTCAGAATTAATTTAATCTAATTAAATTAATTCTTAGCTTCCGGAATTAATTCCTTCACATCCACAGTGACTTGTGTGTGACTCTTTAGGATCACCCTCAACTAGACTTGGACTTGTGTCTAACATAATTGATTAACTAAATCTATTTTAAATAATCATTTCTGATTAACCATTAATCATAAACGCCCAACACCATGGGTGGCCGTTTTGCAAGGTCCATGACACTAGAGACTAGGTGACTATTGGCGTGACCTTTAGGCTCCCGATTTCCATCAAGGTATGGTCTGTCCGTCTACCGTCTCTCGGCCTCAGTTAGGGCATGGAATTTGGCATCGGTTCCCATTTTGGATTAGGCATCTATGCTCAAAACTTGAGATTGCGTTCCCTCCATTGATCGACATAGAAAACCATTTCCTATTTGACCAATCACTGTGACCACAGGTTTAGAGCGCATAGGAGATACTGTTGTCATATGCTGATAGGGGATGTATTCTCTTCTCGGAACCCACCAGCCTCAATACACATTTTGACTGCACCGGATAAGGTTAAAGTGAGCATGTCCGAGACACAGTCACTTCTTGCCAAATACAAGATACATCCATCATGTGCATGTGACTGTAATGGTTCCTCAAGTTCGAGGATAAATCCTGCATTATTGGAATTGGGAATTCTAGTCATACCGACCAAGCCTTCAAGATGTTCATATGACTATTCCCCGCCAAGTCAGTTGGACAACCCAGTCAACCAATCCCCACTAAGATTTCATAGACGTCCAACATTTGTCTCCGATGAAACACGACAATCATTCAATGAATGCAATACTTAGTCCAAGTCTCTATAGGACTCTCCATGCCCACTCTTGAGGTCCTCGACTTGGAGTGTTTCAAACTAACCCTTAGAAATTGGTTTAATTGTTACCATCCAATGTGCAACCTAACTACATGAGTTATCCAATTGGTCTGTGGGCATTTGTTGTGACGTTAAAAACACCGTTTAATGTAATCAGTAAGTACAAAAAATACATGATGCCTACTTACCGTATTCATCAAGAGAATATTACTTTAATAAAGATTGCTAAATAATTTCCAAAAATCACCAATTCAATTGGCTTTCTAGTGACCTATTCTAACAGGAATGAGTACCATTTGTTCTTAAGTGATGGATCTAGAAGTTCTGTTCAATCTTAATATAGTGTGAAGACATATTTGGAGTGTCTGAGCCTTGTGATGCCAAGGATGGTAAAAATCTGTGGGAGAAGACTGATTACATTCCCCCATTGCCTCCTAACTTGAAAACAAAGGAACAAGACCCAAAAGATCAAGGAATCCATTTGTTGGTGAAGAACCAAGAAAAAAAAAAAAAAAAAAAGAAGAAAGAAAACAAGGAGAGCTAAAGATGAAGAGTTAACATTCGACTATTGTCTGTAAGTTTTATGGATGAACATGGCACAACAAAAAAGGTTGCACCTGAAGGAAGTTGTTGTAATTGACATTTTAACAATGTTAATTTGGAACAACAAATTAATCTAATAAGGTGGATGCCAATTAAAAGGTGAATCATAGATTAGATGGTATTTTCATTTGTCCTGCATTAGAAAAATGAGGGATGTAGTTGAGCTTTATAATAAGGGTAAATTACAGTTACCTCCCTTGAGGTTTGGCATAATTACAAATACCCTCTCGTGGTTTGAAAAATTATAAATACCCCCCTAAGGTTTGTAATTTTTAACCAAAGGCCTGAAATTGACCATTTTTTCCTTGAATTTTTTATTAAAAGTTGTAGAAAAATCAGCCGAGGAAAATTGCATTATTGTTGCTCTGTGTAAAACTTAAGAAACCCCTCTCTGCGCATTGTTGTCCAAAAACAATTTAAAAATTAAATAAAAAATAATTTAATGCATAAGGGCATTTTGGTCAGTTCACCCATAAAAATGGATGAAAATGTGTTATTTGTTAGACGGTTACAAACCTCTGGGGGGTATTTATAATTTTCAAACAACGAGGGGGTATTTGTAATTATATCAAACCTCAGGGGAGGTAGCTGTAATTTACCCTTATAATAATGTATAGAGTTGGGGTTGTGAGAGTCAAAACTGACTATCACTTGCCCCACGTAGGAAATTCTTGAAAAAGGAAGTTCCTTATATTGTAAGTTTAAAGTTCAACTTGTGTTTGAAGTGTTATTGGAGATACGAGTGAACTTGTAGAAACCCCACATGTGGGCTGCCGCCCGCCCGACCCATCCGGGCCTGGCTCCAGCCACGAGTGTTAGGGCGAATATCTTAGAGTATGTTTGGTTGGATGTAAAAGTGGAGGTATAGGAGAAGTGGAAGTAAAAGGGGATGTATAAGAAAAAGTTTAGTGTTTGGTTTGGAGGAAGAGATGGAGGGGAAGTAAAACTGGATGTATATGAAACTTCTCCAGAGTCCAATTTCATTTTCGTCCGAAATTGGGCGAGAAAGTGGAAGTATAAGGCTAAAAAGACAAAAATATACATATTTTCTTTTTATTTACTCTATTACCCTTATATATATATATATCTATTTCCCTCCAATTCTTTTCTCCTTCCCACTGATCATACCGTACATAATCACCAGAGAAAAGATAACCAAATCGCTAGAAAAACTACCACGTCGAAGTCAACAATCCGGTAAACATACTTTGTATTTGCGATTTTTCAAAAAAAATTTGCTAATTTGCTATTAATCTTGATTGAATAATCCTTTTCCCTAATCGTGTTCCCTTTTTCCTAATCGGCGTTCCTTCTACGTTATTTGTGGATGTGGTTCTTTACTTTTTGAAGAATCCTGTGGAAATGCGTGCCTTCTTTGCATTGCCTTATCCAATGCGTCTGGATATGATATACAAACTTATTTTTGGTACCAACAAAGGCGCTGATATTTGCATTTGAATTATTTATTTGAGGGTGTTGGTAGTAATTTTTATTTTATTTAAATGGAATAGTTAGAATAAATGAATAATATTCGTTTTGATGAATATTTTTATTAGTAAAATTGAAATTATTGTTCTTGTTTGATATATATTTTTATTAATAAGGTTTTTAAATATTTGATATTAGTATAATATTAACTTGTTTATTTTCTGCTACGAAATGAAGTGAAAGGGTTAAACTGTAAAATTACAAAACTTAGTCTTTTCTTTTCAATCTATTTTTCTCGTACCAAACAAGGGGAAGTATTTGAGATTTACTTCCCTTCCAATCATACCAAACAACTTGAAGGAAAACTATTATTCTTTCCCTCCCCCTCCCCCTCCCCCTTTCACTTCCCCTTTCCACTCATATGAACCAAACGAACCCTTAGTCTCAGTATATATCTTTTTGCAGCAAAAATATTTGAATTTCAAAAACATTTTGTAACAATAGAAACATTTCTGGCATTTTATTTGTAATTGTTGAAACATATGGCCGATACTGATACACGTTTGTAACAATAGAGACATTACGAACGTTTCTGTTAGTTACAAATCACAACATTATTGTTATTCGGTTGAACACGATCTGTTACGATACCACTCTTATTAGATAAGTTTACATTTCCATTTCTGTAAACAACATATCTAATTGTGTTTCGTATTTGTGTTCCAAACGGTTTATGTTGCAAACTATGTCTGATTTTACAAAACTGTAAAATTTGGTGTTATCCAAATTGTGTTTCTTAATTTTCAAAACACTGTCTTGGCGCCATTGTTTCCAACAATCTTGAGAAATTATATTTTCTTGAAAATAGAATGTGTTAAAATTTGGTACCATTTTTTGAATTGGTTTTGGAAAAAATTAAACTCGATTTTACATTAACTTCCACTTTTTTCTGAAAATTAAAATGGCTGACAATGTTCCTATTGTTGTTCCTATCTCCTCTGTGGTTATGCCAAAAGTCGGCTCATTCGATCCTTTGGATAAGTTTTGGGCCAGTTCTTCAAGCGCTGGCAACAACGAATGAAGATTTGGTTGATGATGAAAGGGCTTTTGATGGTGATTCAGGTGACTAAACCTGAACCAACCTATACTAAACCCAAAATTATCGAGATTGTGCAGTGGACTGACCTTGATCAAATAGGTCGAGAGGCTATTTTGTCAGCATTGTCAAATACACTCTTTGATGTCTATTGTTCTGACTTGTACACTGCAAAATCGTTATGGGATGAGTTGGACAAGAAATGTAATGCTAAAGAGTAAGGGCTCGAGAAGTATTCTTTTTTCAAGTTCTTGAAGTATCAGATGGTCAAGGGGAAGTCTGTAACTGAAGACTCATGAGCTAATTAACCTGGAACATGCCCTTTCTGATGTTGAGATGAAGCTTTCTGAGAGATTTATGTTCATGTCAATAGTTGACAAATTTTCCAAGTCATGGGAAAGATTTGGTATGACACCTAAACACCAGAAAGACAGGTTGTCTCTAGATGATCTCATGATAGCAATTAGTATTGAGCAACCCCGGGCTAATTTAATTGATGGTAAAAAGAAAGTGAATAATGTGAATACGAATTCTAAAAAGATTGGTAAAGGCAAGGCCATTTAAGTCAAAGAAATCAAAAGTAAACAAACCGTGCTAGAACTGTGGGCAGGTTGGATACTAGGCCAAGAATTATCCTAATAAAAAGGCCAAGATTGAGAAGACAACCATCAATATGGTTGTGGGAGGGCCTAACGATGCTAGCACCTTAAGAGTAGTAGAAAGATATGTCTCTATACAATCCGAACACCTAACTATTTATGAACCATTTAATTGGTTGATTAACAGTGGAGAAAATGTGCATATTTGTGCTGATAAATTACTTTTTATGTCTTATATCAATGGAAGGACAATGAGCATGGACAACTCCAGTATTGCTAAAGTATTTGGGATATGAAGCGTGGACTTGAATTTTCTTCGGGGGCGCATTCTGTCTCTGAAAATGGTGCACCATGTCCCCACTGTTAGGAGGAACATAATTAGTGGTTATGTATTGGCTAGTGAGGGTTGTGAGCTTACTTTCAAGTTTAATAAAGTTGTAGTTTTACGATTTGGTGTATTTGTTGGCAAATGTCATGTCGTCGTGGAATTTTTAAAATTCGTGTTGACAATAATAAGTTCAAGTTTCTGATCCTATTTTGTTGAATGTTGATAATCTTCTTTATGGCATAGTAGATTACGTTATTTAAATCTAGGTTCGGTCAAATGTATGATGAACCTCAATTTTAATACCTAGTTATAATGTTGAATAAGATACAAATGTCATGTATGTGTGGAAGCTAAACAAGTTAGGAAGTCTTATCATTTAGTAAATAGGAATTCAGAAATATTTGAATTAGTTCACACGGATATTTATGAGTTAAATGGAGTTATAACAAGGGACCTTAAAAGATACTGTTATGTCTATCTCATTAGAAACAAAGATGAATCCTTAGAAAAGTTTATTTGTTTAAGAATGAGCAGAAACCCAAATTGGTAACAAACTTAAAAGACTAAGGTTTGATAGGGGAGGATAATATGAATCGAGTGCATTTAGTGAATGTTTCCAAAATTTTGGCATTATTCATGAAGAAACTTCTCCGTATTCACCATCCTCAAACGAAATAGTAGAACGGAAGACTAGAACATCTTATGGACATGATCAACAGTTTGTTAATCACTTCCGGATTACCCAAGTATTTGTGGGGAGAGTCTTTGAATACGACTTGCCATATTCTGAATAGAGTCCCTCTGAAATACAATACAAGTACTCCTTTCGAATTGTGGAAATGTAGGACATCAAGCCTAAAATACTTGCTCGTGTGGGGGTGCCTTGCAAAAGTGCTAGTCCCTAAACACAAGAGAAAGAAGGTAGGCTCTAAGACTATTGATGTCGTGTTTCTTGGTTATGCAAAAACAAGCTATGCCCTACGTTATTTGGGTATTAATTCAGAAATTCTAGGTATAGAGGTTAATACAATAGTGGAATTTCGTGATGCTAATTTCCTAGAAGAAGTGTTTCCGATAAAATGGGGAATAACTCAAAGTGTTTCTTTAGATTATTCACTAACCTATGTATTTATTCTTGGTCATGTGAAAAAGATGACAAATGTGGGGGTAGGTCCTAGTAGTTCAAGTGAAACTCATGAAGAGTTGGATGAACCTGGACGGAGTAAAAGGGCTAGAATCGTTAAGGATTTTGGAAGTGATTTTATCACTTACAATATCGAGGATGATCCTGTAATATTCAAAGATGTAATGACTTCATCTGAAGCCAAAAAGTGGAAGGTAGCTATCAAAAATGAGATGGACTCCATAGTCTCTAATAGAACATGAGAATTAGTCGATCTCCCTCTGGGGTGTACTACTATTAGATGTAAGTGGATTTTCAAAAAGAAACTGAAGTCTGATGGGACCATAGATACGTTTAAAGCCAGGTTGGTTGCACTTGCTGGTGTATAACTTTCCGAATTCACCAAATGGATGTTAAAACTACGTTCCTGTATGGTGAACTCGAGGCGAAAATATACATGGATCAGCCTGAGGGATTTGTAGCTCATGGAATGAGTGGAAACTTTGTAAACTTGTTAAGTCGCTTTATAGATTAAAACAAGCTCCCAAATAGTGACATGAAAACTTTGATAAAACTATTTTGTCGTTTGGCGTCAGTGTTAATGAGAGTGATAAGTCTATTTACTATAAGGTTAATGTATAATCTATGCCTGTATGTAGATGGCATTCTGTCAATAGGATCTAACTTAGAACTAATCATCGAAACCAAGTCATTCTTGAAAGATAATTTTGACATGAAGGTATGGGTCAGACAATTGTAATTCTTGACATCAAGTTGATTTGGTCAACTGATGGTCTAGAAATTTCTCAATCTCATTATATTTGAGAAAATTATTGAGAAATTTGGCTATAAAGATTGTAGAATTGAAAAGATGCCTTATGATCCTCCGATGGCTCTTTTCAATAATGAAAGTGGTGTATCGGTTTCTCAACTAAAGTATTTGCAAATCATTGGGAGTTTGCAGTATTTAGCGAATGGCTTGAGACCAAATATATCTTTTTCTGTCTCAAAGCTTGCTAGATTCACTAGTTGTCCTGATAGAACCTTTCGACGAGCTTTGGATAGGGTTCTTAGGTAGCTTAATGACACAACATCACTGGCTATACATTATGGCAGGTTTTCCTTCTGTTCTTTAGGATATAGTGATGCTAGCTAGATAGCCCAAAACTCGGGTAGCAATGGGTGTACGAGATATGTATTTACCTTATGTGCGGGCGCTATCTCCTGAAAGTCTACATAAAACACTTTGATAACTCGGTCTACTTTTGAAACCAAATTATGTGCGTTGGACATGACTAGGACAGAGGCAGAATGGTTGTATGGGTTGTTGGTAAAACTTCCTATTGTAAGCTAGCCTTTTCCGCCTATTGCAATGCATTGTGATAGCTAAACCATAATTGCAAAGATAAGGAGTCGTAAGTACAACCAAAAGACCTAAAGACCATCCAAGTTAGAATCAAGTCTATGAGGAGTTTGTGTCGGACAGAGTAATCAGGGTTGACTTTGTGAGAACAAAGGACAATGTGGTCGCTCCTTTGACAAAAGGACTTGATCTGTCGTTAGTGCAAAAATCTAAATTGGGGATGGGACTTTTACAAACTAAAGTGATGTAGTTACGATAGCAACCCAACTTTCTAAATGGAGATCCCATGTTAAATGTGGTATTAACAAGTCATAGAGTATATCTGAGCACCTAATTCTAGATTGATACTTTGTATGTGGAGTCTATCCCCTGTAATTATGGAATGTGCTGTAAACTACTAGTATAGTAAGAGTACAACTTTGAATGGGGTTGAGTCTTTTAGAAGAGATGAAAGCAGTGCATCCTTGGAGATGCCCAACTAAGTGAATTTAGTTGTTTCACAGCAACTAAAGAATGAGTTTTTCCTGAAAGCATTCATGAACAGGAAAGACACATGGCCTATAGTGTCAACCCTAAATATCAACACATAGCCCGTAGCTTATTGTCACTGGCTAACATTGTCGCAACCACAGGCTCAAATTCAAGGCTTATTTCTATTTAACCCAGTGGCACCCAAGTCAGATGATGTCGTACCCAATGCATGACTGGAACGACGCATCTAATTTTTTCAAGGTAAGCAGATTGGGATCTGTAATTCGGTTGAACTAGAGTTGTTACAATACAACTCATATCATATAAGTTTACATTTCTATTTCTATAAACAACATATCTAACTGTGTTTGTGTTCCAAATGGTTTATTTGCAAACTGTATTTGATTTTACGAAATTGTAAAATTTGGTGTTATTCAAATTGTGATTATTGACTTTTAAAACATAGCCTTGGAGCTATTGTTTACAATAGAAGTTTGCAAAGGAATTTCCTCCTGAGGCTCATGGCATTCCTCTACCACAATCTCAACCAGAGGAGTTGACATAGGTAACATATATATTCCTCCTTTGTCACAACCACAATCTCAGACTGCAACACATATTCCCCCTAAGATGACTGTAAGTGTGATATATTTTGAATTTTTTGCTATTTGTAATTACAACTTTTGTTGATTTTAGACAAGGAAGAAAACACCAGCAAATCCACTATAATAGTTGTTGAACCTCTTGTTACTGCAGTAAGGATTCATGTCCCATTTTTTTCATCTAATTTATTTTACAATTACTAATCTGCATTCTGAAACAGGGGAGAAAAGTCACAAGACGTTCAAACAGGGGTGCCAAAAACAAGCAATGTGAACCTTCTATTCAATATGTAAGTCAAATTCTTGTTGTTTTGCATGCGTTTTTTAATGATACTTGGTTTTTTTATGTTGTTTTTATACTTGTGAAATTATTTTTACATTTGAAATAACTTCCATATATTTGAAAGTTCAAGACATGCCACAATAATTGTCCCTGCATCTTCATCTGCAAATGCTTCGCATGCTTTTGTGTCCAATCCCAATATCAACCCATCTCAACTTGGAAAAAAGTATGTCAAAGTTTCAGAAAATGAAATCCAAGGGTAGGGAGAATGGTACTTGATCTAGACATTTGTTGGTTTTGGTGATTTGTAGTTGTTGGCAATATACGAATTCTGAAGAGGTTTTAAAGCGTGATTTCACTGTCCTTAAAGTGAAATTCTTCCCCACTATATGATTGTTGTCGGGTTAAGCAAACTTCTAGGATACGATAAAAGCAACCGAGGCTTGCCGGACAACAATTTAGGAAGCCTCATTTCAAGAACAACTCATAAAAGTAAAAATATAAAGTAAAAGAATCTTGTGAACATTGAAGTGTGTATTATGCCACTTGATTTCATCTATATATAGAAATTTAAATGTCTTTTTCAGAAAATATGCAACTCAATTATACCTCCTTAATTTAAAAGTTGTAACAACCAGGAAAACACCTTTTTTTGATCAGATGCTTCTGGAAAGCAACTTTAATGTTGCAGCTTTAAAGTGTTTCCAGAAAAAGTCATCTTCTTTAAGCAAAATGCTATATATTATTTGCAACCTTTTATAAGAGAATAAAATAATTATAAAACATAATTTATGAAAATGAAATAGCTGGATAACGTGCATGTGCCACGTTTTCAAGTGTCAAGTGCCAAGTGAATTCAAATATTGAATAATATATATATATATATATATATATAAATTCCCTTATTTTCTTAATTATTCCCTCCAATTTTCATTTTAAACTTTAAGATGGATAATCTATACTATATATAAGAGTATGAATCCACAAAGTGTTTGTTCCCTATTTTGAAAGGACAATCATGCCCATACTTAAGTCTTTTAATAATAAAAAAGATTAGTTATAAAAGAATAAAATTTTGTCAAAAAAAAAAAAAAAAAGAAAACTATCTAGTAGTCCTTATTGCTCTAAACTACTTAGAAAATGGATAATATATCCAGCTAAGACAATAAATATGCAAATAATATTTCAACACAATTACTTTGCTAGAAGAAATCTTAATTATATTAAGAAAATTTTAATTTACTATGGCACATCAAAATTTTAAATAAATAATAGATGAATAATATATAAAATTTAAATCTAAACCTAAATCTATCTATCTATATATAATAACAAATAAATATGAAAATTTAATTACAAATAAAAATTATCAATCTGATTAAATTAGAAGTGTTATAAAATTATAAAAATTGACTCTGTACTAATTAATTTTATTTTGATATTAATAGGTAAAAAATATCATGTCCCCTCCACCCCCAAGAATTGAGATTAAAGGAGAGTGTAAACAATAATATAATAAATAACTAAATTTAAAATCTTACTATAGAGTAGTAAATACAATCGACATAATTATAGGCCCTCATGAGACAAATAGAAGTATTTTGATGCCTTAAAAGGGTTTAGTCAATTTAAATCAAGTTTTTATTAAAAATAACTAAAAAATTAGTATAATATCATGAATCAATTAAAGAAAAAGCTAGAAATAAAAGATATTGATAAGAAATAACAAAAGGGAAAATATAGAGTTGGATAATATACTACAAAAAATACGCAATATGTTGATGAATTAGCGTACAAGTATTAAACAATAATTTTAAAAGTAAAATTTCAAAATATATAGATAGGCATAATAAAACCTACAATAACAATTGATCAATTTTATTAAATTAGAATTTCTTATAAAAACAAATAAAATATAAGGAGTTCTGACTAATCAATTTTATTTTCATATTGAATTTTTGAATATTAGTATTTTTATTGTCATATTAATTGATTTGATACAGATAATGAAATATAATCATTAGTGGATACGAAATGTAAAATTTCAAATTTTGTGAATTTGTTTTTATTTAATAGTACCAACTAAATTTAAAAAGTGAATTACAAATACTAAAATTAAATAGTTTCCTTATCAACTAAAACAATTATTATCAATTTATTTGAAAATATAATTATATATAGTAATGTTTCGATGACATAAACATAAATATTATGAACTCAATATTTTTATAACTAATTATAAATGATATATTTACCTCTAAAAATATAATTCTACATGTGCATCGCACGTCATACTTCCTAGTTCTTCATTAAGCACTTAAAACTTAATTAAACTTTCATGTGGGACATAGAATATAGGGTTAATTACACTTACACCCCCTCTGAGAATGTATAATTACACTTTCCCCCAAAAAAAAATTGAAATTACACTTACACCCCCTCCGAAAATTCTCTGTTTACACCTGACCCCATCCGTTAGAGTTTGGATGAAAAATGTTCACGTCAACAAAAATAATTATACAAATTTTCAATTTTTCCCATCATTTAACATTCGCATGTATATTTTTGTACTTATAAGAGGATAAGTGTAACGTATATGTATGGAGTGAGGCCAATATTATTATATTTTTTCCTTATAAGTACAAAATTATTGCACGAGAATGTTAAATAAGAGGTAAAATTGAAAATTTATGTAATTATTTTTATTGAAATGAATATTTTCCGCCCAAACTTTAACGAATGGAGGTCAGGTGTAAACAAAGAATTTTTAGAGGGGGTGTAAATGTAATTTCAAAACTTCCTTGGGGGAAAGTGTAATTATGCATTTTCAGAGGGGGTCTAAATGTAATTAACCCTAGAATATATATGTTCAAGCTATCCAACAACAACTGTTTTGTTTTTGGATTTATAATGCAAATACACTATTTGTTGGTATTATCTTATGTTTTTTGATGTATTAACAAACCATTGGGCTGTGAGTTTTTGTTTGTCTTTGCATCAAATTCAACTTCTATGAAACAATTTTCAATAATTTTTTGTAAATGTCTTATGCATTAGCTAGGTTAATGCATAGTTAGAAAGACAAACAGTTGGGGAGAAAAGTGCTAAAACGAGCTAAAAGTGTTCAAAAGTATTAAAAGATTAAATAACAAGCGTCAGTTCCCCTCCAGTATTCACTGCCAGCTTTTTTAACCAGCCAACAGTCATTACTTAACGGTCACGTGCAACTCACATGCCAATTTCCAACCAAAATTTAATGGCGGTACTCAATTTGTACAGTATTCTGTTTATGTGGTACTATTTTTGTAAGCTGACAAAGCATGGTACCCCGAGTGCAAAATGACCTAAAGTGTGATACCAAAAGTGCAATTCGCTCATGTATATAATGGTGCATCACGTGTATAACGTGATTTATTTGTAAATTGACACATATTCGATGTGTGTGCATAACTTAAATTTTCACTATACTTATTTAATTATAAAGAGAAGAAAAATAAACTAAAGAACTTAGCAGAAATGATAATTTCTTAAATTAATTCTTTTTAATTTGTAATGTGCATGAACAAAATATTATTGGTAAAAGAAATTAAGAGATGATCGTTTTGTGCAAATATAAATATGTTTAAGGATATTTTGATCAATATACATATTAACAACCGAAGATGGTTAATCTAACCCCTCACTCTGAGGTTTGGCATAATTACAAATACCTTCTCGTTGTTTGTAAAATTACAATTACCCTCTCAAACAAAAAATAATTATGTAGCTCCTAGACGACGATATAAAAATTACTATTTTACCCTTCTTGATAACATGACAAGTGCAATAACACTCAATTCAGTGTGCCCTCCCTAATTTTTTTTAAACGTCGTTTTCATTTACATGCAATGCAACTAAGTACAAGAGTTGATCAAGTGAACATACACTTTACTTTACATAAATTTGCAAGTGAAACTTCCGAAATTTCACCAGATACACTAAACAACTCTGCCTAGATTATGTCACTAATTTTACATCATTTTGTATATGCCTAAAAATCAGAGGCCGTCTACCGTAAGGAGTAACAAAACCATTAAAATCTTTGTACTCCAGACTACCTAAAACTATAGTACATTATAAGATTCTGAGCAATGGAGCCCAAGCTTGCTGCTTCTACTATAGTCAAATCGGTTGTTGGGAAGAATTCTCTTTTTCGTCTTGCTGTCAAGTTTCTTCAGTAGGATATGTATAGTGAAGAGAAAAGAAACAAAGTCAGCGAACCTTTAGTTTTTTTTCGTTCTTTGTTTTGAAAAGTGTTCTTGAATCGTATATCGTACCTGATAGCTTTTCTGGCATTGATGTTGTACTTTTGGACCCGCTCAGGGTGCTATAGGCAGTTGCTATATGAGGGTCACTCATTGTTGTCTGCATCAAGATTTACATTGTCTCGGTCATGAAAACGTTTTTTAAATTTCTCATATTGTTTAGAATGAAATTCAAATGAGACTATAAAACGATATAGTGCATTATAATTGAGTTTATTGATTCCAAGAAAACTTAAATGTATTCTGTCGACTGACCTTTAGTGGTGAAGTGAAGCTGTGGTTTGGGGAGGCACCTGAATAACTACCAACCAGAAAACTGTTCATGTTTTCATCACCAATGTCTCTCAATTTATTAAGCTCGGGCACAACGATCTTGCCAAGGTCTGGCCTATCTCTCCGTCTTAGTTCTGCACATTGGAGTGCCAGTTTTGCAAAAGTCATGGCCTCATCTAAAGGCCAATCGGGGACAGATGGATCCAACATCTCCGCCAACTTCTCGTCCTCAATTGCTTGTTCAATATGGTGAGCCAAGCCCATTGCTGGCTTAGCTGTGAGTATCTGTAGAAGCACGATCCCTAATGAATAAACATCTGATTTCACTCCTAGCATTCCTGACTGTTGGTATTCAGGATCGATGTAGCAGAAAGTTCCAGCTGTTGATGTCATCCGGTATTGTGTCACGTCTTCGGCCATGGAAGGAGGGACGAGCCTTGCCAACCCGACATCACTGATTTTGCTAACGTAGTTATGGTCTAGCAGAATGTTTCCTGGTTTAAGGTCACGATGGACCAATGGCTCTGGCCTCGTCTGGTGAAGAAAATGCAGCCCTGTCGCAATCTCTGCAGCAATCCTGAAGCGGAGTTGCCATGAGAGGGGCCGTGTGTTTCCTCGCCTGACGAGACGGTCTT
Organism: Sesamum alatum; assembly: GCA_034509735.1. NCBI lineage: Eukaryota > Viridiplantae > Streptophyta > Magnoliopsida > Lamiales > Pedaliaceae > Sesamum > Sesamum alatum. The sequence continues at coordinate 13,998,713 of JACGWO010000003.1, forward strand.
CCAAGCTGCCATTGGCCATGTACTCATAGACTAGACAACCATATTCTGGACAGGCTCCAAGGAGTAGCACTATATTGGGATGTCTCATGCAACACAACACTTCAACCTGCGTTAGTTTATTCATGAAGACACAATTTTTTGAATCCATATCAGCAAGAACTCATATTATACGCGTATAATACACACAAGTACTAAGAAATACTCCCAGTCCCTGAACACATTCTGAATAAAATGAATAATACACGTACTTTTGAAGTGAAATTCATGCAAATTGTATACTATATCATATATAGAACTCAAAACTTAAAAATAATTTGACACCACACAAATGAAAAACACAAAACCTAATATTATAATAAAGATCAATTACTTTTTTAATAGTTATCTCTAAGAGATATCATGGCTATAAATTAAAAATAATATAGTGATACACATATGATGATTCCTGCATAATTTTGTAAAAAAATACCAACATGAAGTATATAAGAATAATATCAAAAGCAAGTTGTATTTTTGCTCCTGGACAATTCTTTTATACTTGTATTTAATGTACCTCTAATCTGTATATTTCTTGTTACCGTAGTTCTGAGCAAATTTGCTCATTGTAACTTTGGGAATAACTGTAAAATATACTCATACATATTAAACGATGAATACTTCCCATTCCATATTTAACTGAGTTTTTTTTTTTTTTATTTATGTTTAAGTAGAAGTTATTTGTCATAGAATTTAGTTTAAGGCCTTACTTCTTGTTGAAACTGTGCTCTTCCTTGAGCAGCATCTGGACGCAAGACCTTAATTGCAACGCGTGTATGATCAAGGTAACACTTAAAGACAGGCCCATAGCCACCTTCTCCAATTTTGCGAGATAGAGCAAAAAAACTCTGTTGCCTCTTCAATTTCATCAATGGAGTATCGTCTATATCTAAATGCCATTACACCCAACGACTTGTCCTCATCTGACTCCTGAATGGACTGTTTTTCCGTGTCAACTCGTTTTCTAGATTCAATTTCTGCAATTCTCTGAGCTGCTTGAGCATTCTCCATAGCTGCTTTATACTTAGCTTTTTCTTTCTCAGCAATCCGTCGTGCTGCTTCCTCTGCTAGTCGAGCCTCTTCTAGTCTTTGTTCCTCGTCCAATCTCCATCGATGAAGCTCCACAGCCTATATTAATAAAACACCAAAAGTTATAAAAGAGATGGTGCAGATTTTTAAGCTAGTTTCAACTGATCGTACCTTTTGTTTTGCTGTTAAAGCTTCCTTACAGGCTGTGCTATACATTTCCATAGTTTTCTGAAGCTCAAGCTTTAGCCTTCTCATTTCTGCTTCCACATCATCCTGCCATTTTGAAATGAAATACAAGAGTAAATAACAAGCTTGTGATTGTTCTAAAGAATCTAAACTGATTTTCTTTCCATTTTCGTAGCAACATATAATATTTGAAGAGTACAAGAATGACACACACATTTTCAACTGACGACGAGGAGTAATCAGTGAAAGAACTCAATTCGCTGAATCTGGCCCCTGAGCGCATTGATCCAAAACTACTCTCTGAGCTTGTTGATATTCTTGAGGTTCGACCTGGATCTATGCTATCATAGAGCATACCAGACATGGGATCTGCGATTGACCTCTCTATGCTTGGCCTACCTGAACTTACGAATGATATATCACTATCAGATTCTGAGAAATCTGCAAACATGTTTGCATGGAACCTCTGTCCTCTTGAATACGGCGACCTGTATCACATAAATGCCAAAGGTTTATTATTTTCATCAAAGTTGTAGTATCCTTAATAATATCGGTCTGTGTTGTTTTTGGTGGTATATCAAGATATTATCACATGATATGGAAAATAAAAATAACGCAAGTTACTAGCTGTTGATTCATATTAAAGGTTTCAGAATAAAGTTAAACTTAAAACAATTGTCAAACATGGATTTGTAATAGAAAATAGTTCATTAGCAATAACAACAGTTGATGTATCCATACATCACAGAATTTATATTGCAAAATGTGTCCAATAAAGAAGTTTTAATTCCATTACTGGATATGATAACCACAACAAGATATTGTGAGATATTATCACTGATAATATTTGGATATGGTGATGTAATCTAATGTTATCAAATAATGCATGTGACATATATATATATATATATATATATACACTTGGAAAATGGTGGTATTGTCAATTCCCGGATCAACAAGGACCAAACTGGGTACATAAGGTAATATCAGCTAAAACTTTGAACTATGATTGAGACAAGTGGAAGAAGATTTATAGAGGGGACTTACTTGAGTGAATCAGTGTCATCAACAACAGTCTTGCGCGGAGTCCTGTCTGCACCTGCTCCACAAATTCTCAAGCTTTATCATGCGAATAAATGGGAGAACGTAAAATAACAACATCATATATCAAACAAAGACGAACCACCTCTAATACTTGGCAAGTTCCTGGGCCGTGCATCAGGGGATGAAGTAGTGCTGTTCGTCTGCTCCTGCATTTGTTGTATCTGAGTCAGAAGAGGAGAAGCGAATGGTGCAAGACGAGAAGCATTCCGCACGGATGAGATCTTTGTTTTTGAGATAACGTAAACAGTGCAGAAGTCCGGTGATCCCTTTGATACACTGCTAGGAACATCTACCATCTTCAATCTTCTGCTATACCAACCACTTGTTATTTTTGTGTTAACACACATCTCATAGTCTTACAAGATGACAAAAAGCTCAACTGTTACATCATACTATAAACTTTGATATCATGGAAAACGTTACAAGATCATCATATTCGTGCAGGTTGTTTCAATACCTCTACAACATTTATAATTCACCCAACGATTTGCAAGTCCTCAATTGACTTTAGCAAATGGACTAAGTGAAAAAATAATGGGACCAACTTTACCTAATAAAGCCATGACGTGAAGCGCCTAAAACCAAGCTCTCAATTGCAGCATGGGCAACATACTCCGTTATTGCTTTTGCAATATCCGTGTCCTCCAGTACCACATCAAAGCAATGAATCTGCTCAAAACAATCACACAACAAAAACAAAGAAAGAACGAAAAGGATAAAAATCATATTCGTTAATGATAAATCCTCCAAATGAAGAACGAAAAACAAGAACAGTATTTCTACTTACATCTTTTCGAGTGCAAAAGCAATGGAAGGTGAGGAATAGATCTTTGGTCTGCTTTTCAAGTATTTGCTTGGTTGCACAAAGATCTCCATTAACACCATTACCAGTTTCACATACTGCATCCGAACAATATTAAAGCAAGCAATCCTTTAGCCAAAATAAGGAAAAAAGTCCAAATACATAAAGAGCATTCCATACAAGACTATCATTATACATTGCCTTCAGTTGGGCATATCATCAAACACAAAGTGGTGTTCGCCTTCATTACCTTCAAATGATTTCTTTTACACTCTCACGGAAAATCCCATGTTAAAGCTAAGATCTTTCATGCGTAATTCTTCAAGGGCTTACAGTTAAGCTCTGATCCTGACATGAATCAGCGTTCTTGAATAATTTTACTACGTATCCGATAAATAAGGCATAAAATTTTCCTTTTCTTGATATCACTTTGTTGGTCCTAAGAATGTGATAAAAGTTTTCTTAAGTAAAATTTCATTCGGACCATCTCCAATAAGATAATGAGCTATTTTTCGTTATCCTAAATTCCTAATTTAGCATCATATTTCTACAATACCCCTAATTTATTTGTATGTCCTCTATTTATATTATTGTATTACGCCATTATGAGTAATTTATGTTTTTATTTTGGCCTTTATAAAGGCTCTCTTTGTACTATTTACTACATAAATTCCATGACAAAAAAATTCAATATAATAGTTCTTTCTCACATATATACAACTATATGACGAAATCGGTCTATGAACATGACCAAATACGAAAAGTTTACGCTTATGAAGCCACGGACAATCTCGAAACAACTTCGATTACTAAGAAACCAACGAGATCAACATACAGACATGCAAAACACATATATACAACCATAAAAAAAGAAATATATCGAGGAACACGACCAAACATAATATATATGTACATGAAACCATTGACCCCCTCAAGACATTATGAATGACTAAAAAACAAAAGAACTCTCGGTCAATATGCAAACGTGCAACAACACAATTACAACCATATTATAACATAACCGATGAAATACATGACCAAAACAAGAAACATTTACGTACATGCAGCCATGGTCGACCTCAAGACGACGTGAATGAGAATAACGGTCTGGCCTCTAGCGAGGAGGTTGTCAATGGCCCATTTGATTGCATATTGGCTTCCTTTATCCTTGTCTATGGCTACGGCAACGAGCCCATTCCGTCCGCCTCTTTTTCCCAGAGTACTCCCCTTCGAATTTGGAAGCCACATTTCTCACTTTTTCATGCAGAAAAAACCTTATTTCTTGAACCTTCGTCTTATAATGTCCGTCCTTCCAACCTATATCATGTGTTCTAACATCATATGTATTAGGCTTCTCTTTCTTGTTCTGTAACTAATGGAAACTCATTTGTTCTTAATTATTATTTTTTATTTGATGCTTTGGGAATTTGTTGGTCGACAAATTTGAGACCATTAAAGAAAAGGCATGCCTGAAATATCTCCAGTTTTTGTGTGACTATGGGATCAATGGTCAAAAATCAACTGCAGTGGAGGTGATAGAGGGTCGATTAGTTGTAATTTCGATCATATAATTATAGGTGTTTGGCGTTATAATATTTTTAAAAGTGCAGCTATGAATTTAGTGTATGAATTATTTAATTTTAACGAATTAAGAAAACTTGTAATAAAAAATTTCAAAATTCATTGGACAACCACACGTGCAATTCATGTGAAGACTTAAATCTACTGGAATGAATACACTTGCATGTGGTATGTGAGTTGTCACATGACGTGTACATATGATTTTTTCATCTAGTTTTAAAATTTCCGACAATAAGTGTCCTCAATTCGTGAAAATTAAAAAGTTAGCGGACTAAATTGTCAAATTTACTTTTGAAGGACCAACATACCGAAATCTATAGTTACAGGATGAAGAATGCCATAAAGGCAGCAAATTATAGTAGTTCTTGATGATTGATAGAGCATAAAACTAATATAAACTATTTTGAATTTAAAGATATTTAAATTATACAAACAAAAGTTTTTTAAATTAAAAATTTTACCCTAATTATATTGTATCTTAGTTCCGTGAATGTAGGTAGGTAGTCGACTTTTAATAATAATGACTTATTTATTTGTTTACTTTGAATATGTTGGTCATCATTGATTTAAAAATATTGATTAGTATTTGAATTTGCATGCACTAATGTAGTACTTAACAGTATGAAAAAGTATATATAGGGTAACTTACATCTACCTCTCCAGAGGTTTAACATAATTACAAATACTCCCTCGTTGTTTGAAAAATTACAACTACTACTTTATCCTTGCTGAATTTTTATTTTAAAAAAAGAGTTTGAAAAAATATACAAAAAAAAATTTAGGTGGGAAAAATAATTCTTCCATAGATAATGTTAGTCCATATAAATAATTTAGAAAATTATAAAGTATATAAAATTATAACTTATATATAATTCAAAAGGGACTTTTCTTTGGATGGTTTACCACAAAAATTGGATGAAAACCTAATGTAGCCTAATGGAATGAGCTTGTTGTTAGACAGATGTTAAAGTCAGGGCGTGCGGGGGGGGGGGGGGGGAAGGGAGGGGAGTATTTGTGATTTCTCAAACAACGAGAAGGTATTTATAATTTTATCAAATCTTAGAGGAGGTGGCTGTAAAATGAATTTCGTATATTTTATTTTTTCTACCGTAAGAAACCGGCCTGAAAACTAAATTGAAATAAAATTTAGATATTAGATACAATAATCCGTATAAGATTAAGAAATAAAGATTTTTTGGACTAAAGTGATACAACTCTCAAATTGAGGGCTATTAGTAACATTTCTCTACTCAAAACATATTAATTTGGTTTGCAAAATGTTTATTCGTAAAAGTATTCTTAAATATATTTATTTATTATTAGATATTCATTTTTTTATCAATTGATTTTCTCCAATAATATTTTGTTTATGAATATTTATTATTAATTTATTTTGTGAATTTTTATTAATTATTTATTTTATCTTTATGTTTTATTCAATTTGATAAAAAGAATAATAAAATTTTAAATTATGCACATAAATCGAGTGTGGTTTGACTATTAATTAAAATTAAGGGTTTAAATGAAAATACCCCCTAACCTATAGGGGTTATACACTTCGCCACTCAAGGTTTTAATTTGTGTGGATGACACCCTAACCTTTGTAAAATTTGCGTTAAGCTCCTCGATTCCATTTCTGATGGTATATTCTGTCGGATATTTTGGAATAGTTTAAGTTATCTGCATGTTGCCCCCAAACAAAAAAATATATGCATTTAACCACCTGAGATTTTTAAAATTTTATTGTCATCATTACATTTATATTTTTGAGATTAATGAAATATTTCACTAAAATAGTATTTTGTGCTACTTTTTACTTAATATACATACAATTTAGATATTTTATAGTAATAAAACTGTTTTTGTAATAATGTTCTTTTAGTTTTATGTATATTAGATAATGAAGATTTGTTTTTAAAGTTTCTGTCCAATAATTGTTAAGATATATAAATATATGTTTTGCTTGTTTAGTGAATAATATCAGTCGCTTGGGACTTGGGATTTCATATGGTTAGCATAGGTAGCATTGTTTTGATATACAGTGACGATAGAACAAAGAATTTTGGTATGATTATAAATTTGATGCCCTTAAATATTTCATAAGCTAAGTCCACGGACAACACGCATCAACCTAGTTGGTTGCAAACTGGACTGACCTACCAGCAAGAAGGTAAATGCCCATGGGAACATTTTTTTTAACTTTACTGAATTGACAGACCCAAAAAATGAGTCTATCTTGGTCGGACACGTCATCATACAACTAAGCGGACATGTCATACAGCTTGCCACGTATCGGGACACATCATGCTAAAATATCTCCAGATGGCTCCTAGTAGATTGATGACAACCGAGTTGGTAATCTACAAATTCCAAATTTTCGAATTTCCATACAGACCTGGCAAGAAATAGTCAACAGGTCATATCTTCGTCAATATTGATCCAAATCCCAAACAAATTCTTTAATTGAAACGCTGACTCAAAGAGCTTTCCAACAACGTATGGTGGTCACCTATAAAATGACCCTTTGTATAGTCATTTGTCAAGTAACATCACTCTGACACTTCTACTTTGAATTACTTTCGGTTCTAAAGCTATTTTCAGCTCATTTTCTACACCTTACACAAATTATCACACCACACATTCATATTTAACCATTATTCTCACTTTTTATCAAGTCTCCTTTCATTTTAGAACATTACTGACTTAAGAATCGAAATGCTAGCCCCTCTTTGCTGGTTAGTCCCCCTCAATTTTATGATTTTCTTGAAAATCCTTCAATCCTCATAAGTACTATTCGACCAATGTATGCATAATTGGCGTTGTTTTTTGGAAACTTGAGCTTTGGACGTGAGAAATGGCCAACTCAGACATTGGAGGTGACAATGGATATTTTGAGGGAAACACCACCCTCCCTGCTACAGCTGGATCCATTATTCCACCTCTAGATCAGACCTTAGGAGCTGCCAACGCTCCGACTCTAGCTCTCGACCTGGCAGCTGGTCCTACTGCCATGAACCCGCTCCTCAGTGAGCAGCTCCACCAATTCTGAAGGGAATTGGATCCGCCAGAGAGCACGGCGGAAGCGTGAAAATCGTAAAATAACGCAAAATCACATAACATTTCAAATCGATCAAGGAGTGTACCCTTGATCTCTCCCGGGCGTTCGATGTAGAATATGTAGATTTAAACACTAATCTAGCACATATTGCACATAGTGAATACATAAACAACTATACCTTTGTAGTTTTGTTTAATACATGCTACTAGCTTTGCTCCTTTTTGTGTTCCGAACACGTTCACGAGATTTCAAGTGTAGAAACCCTCTAACGATCCACACCACACTGGGAGACGCTTTGATCTCTTTACTAGAAGAAATCAAATTTTAGGAAGAAGCAAGATTAAAAGAACTACACTATGTATTAGTGTATCATTTTAAATCAAACTTTGTTCTTCAATTAATCTTAGACCAAGAAGAAAAGGAGGGATAGGGAGAGAGGAGAGGGGAGGCTGAGTGTGTAAAGAGGGTAAGTGAGGATAGTGTGTCGTGGCTTAGCTATATATCTATGATTAATGGAAGGACGAATTACAATGACCTCCCCTGAGGTTTGCCATGATTATGGATACCTCCTTGTTGTTTTAAAAATTACAAATACCATATTAAGGTTTGTAACTGTCCAACAGATAACCCATTTCTTTCCATTTTAGGTGAACTGACCAAAATCCCCTTATGCAAATTGAATTATTTTTTTATAATTTTCTAAATTTTTTTGGACAAAAATGCGCAGAGAGGGGTTTCTTATGATTTTTACACAGAGAAGCAATAACGTAATTTATCTTGGCTGATTTTTCTACAAGTTGAATAAAAATCAAGGGCAAAATGGACCATTTTATTCCCTTGGTTAAAAATTACAAAACCTCACGGGAGTATTTGTAATTTTTGAAACAACAAGGGGGTATCTGTAATTATGTCAAACCTCAAAGGAGGTCATTGTAATTCACCATTAATGGAATGATAGAAATGTGTCTAGATACATGGAGATGTGTCTAGATACATCCCATTCACATCCATTAATCAATCTCTCTCTCTCTCACTCACTCTCTCTCTCACTCACTCACACACACACACAAGGTATGATGAAATCATACCAAGTGAAAGCCACAATCAAGGGTCATGTTGTGCTTTCCAAAATCACACAATCAGCCAACTTTTTCCTTTTCTATGTGGAAAAAGTCCAACTCTTCCTCTTCCAAATGTGGTAGTCAACTCGGCTCTTAGGCCCTAATTTAATGGGCCAGACCTCGTCCTAATCAAATTAGAACAAGCCCAAAAAAGGTCCAATGAATTAAATTCAATTTAATTCAAGCCCATCTAAATTAGGCCCAAAGTCATTTAATCTAATCAATGACTTAAATCCAAATTCTCTCAATTAATAAATCATATTTATTAATTAGTATAAGCCCAATACATTACTGGGACATCCATCCAATGGATTATCCCATAAATAATCCAATTATTTAAAACGTCTTTCAAAATTAATTCCAAATTAATTCCTTTACCTCCTCGGTGATATGTGTGTGACTCTTTAGGTTCCTCCTCAGCTAGACTTGGGCTTGTGTCCAACACCCATTACCATGGGTGATCGTCTAGCAACGGTCCATGGCACTAGAGACTAGGTGAATGTTCGCACCCCCGAGTTCCATATGGGCACGGTCCTTCCATCTACCATCTCCCTGCCTCAGTCTAGGGCATGAAATTGGGTGTCGGTTCTCATCTTAATGCTTAGTACCTGAGACCGTGTTTGCTTCATTGCCCCGACATATGAAACCATTTCCTATTCGATCAATCACTGTGGCCACATATTAGAAAGTATAAACGCATCTCCGAGTGCATAGGAGATACCTGTTAGAATAGGTGACCATGTAGCCAATCTTGGTAGGTGAATTGTAACCTATGTCTGAACAATTTCGAGGTTTTAATAAATCATTAATGAATAAGAAGTGAAATTCATTTGGCATTTACTTTGTTTGTGTTCACTTTATCTGCTTTATATATATATATATATATATCTGTTCACTACGCAAACAAAGCCCATGGACTGAAAACGCATTTCGGGGACTGGGACTACGCTTGGAGGTAGGTCCATGAAATCAATTCCGCCGAATCAGTCCGGAAATCTCCAAGTCGAGGAATCTCGAAAATGGGTACCGAGATTCCCCTTGAGACTTGCACTAAGCATCTGCTGTCGTATTTCATCGACGGGACGAGGGTCGTTTAAGCAGTGTTAGTGGGTTAGCCTGCTAGGGAGCAGCTGACTGAGGTGACTCGCGGGAACCGCCTTACGGAGGACCTTGAATAGGGTCGGTTAGGTATGACGTGTGTTCCGGGTTCCAACAGTACAGGTCAAGTCCATTGACTTGAGGAACTGCTGAGTTTACCTGTATATTAGGGTTGTATCTTAGATATGGTGAGAAATTGCCAAGAAGCACTTGAGTAGTCATAAGCCATATCTAGTGCAACTCCGGTGTACAGAGTGACAGTAGTTTCCAAGAAAGGATCTGTCTCCTATCAAGATATTGACAGTTATGTCTCACTAATGCTCTGTGTCTTGTCCCTAAAATCTGTGGCCACAGTAACTAAACAGAAGGGAAGGTTTCCCTTGCGGCGTTTAGTAAAGGACAGACCGACACTTAGGTCCAAAATGGGTCCTGCATTTTCCGTGCCCTAGACCCTAAGTAGTGAGACCGTAGACGGAAGGATAGATGTACTGTAGAGCCTAAATGTTCATCCCCGTATATTCACCTAGTCTCTAGGGCCATGGACCGTTGCTAGATGGCCACCCATGGTAACGGGCGGATTCTAGGAATCCGACCAAGTCTAGCTGAAGGTGAACCTAAAGAGTCACACACAATCCGCACACACATAAAAGTATTTAATTTAGAATTAAATATTTGGAGAAATGGAATGATTAAATTGGATTTAATCGGGTCCTTATTTTCTTGGAAAGAGTTAAATCCTTTTTATTAGATAAAAGGGATTTATCTAATAAATTAGATTTATTAGAAAATTAATTTAATGGGCTTAGAATGAATATTTATATTTTTATTTATTGCCCTTGGAATATTTAAATGGGATTTTAATATTCCATCAAATTAAATTAATGGTTGAGATTAAAAGGGAGAGATCAATGGCTATTATTGGTTTGACCAAAGAAGCTTGAGTTTAACTAGGATTTGACTAGGTCAAATCCTAGTTGTAGAGGAGTCTTCAAAGTGTAGGAGATTGAAGAGGAAAGGGATTCTTCTTCTATAAATACTCCTTAGCACACACATTGAAGAGGATGATGAATCTTGAAAACACACACACACACACACACACACACACACACTCGTCCTCTCCTCTCCCTCTCTTGGCCGCGTCTCTCTCTCTCTCTCAAGAAAATTATTTTCTTGTTCTTTTGTTCTTCAACAATTGAATATAGGAGGGTTGATCTCGTTAAATTAATAACGTTTGATCAATCCGTCCTCTCCCAAAATAATACTTGTTCGTTGCCTAGCACAAAGTTCAAGATACATGGGCGGATTGCATGTCACGAATTAGAGGGTCTCCCATACGAGATCTTGGAGTAAATCGGGGAACAACGCGAGTACCGATTAGAAAACAAAAACGTCGAATCGGTAGGTTTCCGTTTACGCTTTTTCGTCCTCTTTTATTTTAGAATCCTATGGCCTCCATGATTCTTGTGCATGTTTATTATTCATGAGATACACTGAACACTCGGGAGTTTCAAGGGCACACCCCTTGAACGAGTTTATTTTTAATATATGTTATGCATGTTTAAATTTTGTAATTTAAATTATACCGCGCTTCCGCATTCACGCTTCTCTGGGACGATCCACATGCCTACCCAAGGCTTTCAATACTACTGTCACATACTGACAGAGGACGAATCCTCTTTTTGAAACACACCATCCTCACTACACATTCTTATCGCACTGGACAAGGCTTATCATGAACATGTCCGTGACACGATCACCTCTCGCCATATACAAGATACAACCATTGTGTGTATGTGATTGCCATGGTTCCTTAAGTTCGAGGACTACTCCTGTACTATCGGAGCCAATGAACTCCAATCATACCGGCCAAGTCTCCAAGGCTTCCTGTGACGATTCCCCACGAGTCAGTTCAATTGACTCAACTCTCGATAGACCAACCTACTAAAATGGTATAGAAATCCAACGTCATTCGCCGATGAAACGCCGCACTCATCTAATGGATATGATGCATAGTGCAAGTCTCAGTACGATACTCAATGCCTTGTCTCGAGGTCCTTGACTTGGAACGTTTCATAACCAACCCCCATCAGTTGGTAATGCCTTAATAATGAAACCATTTTATTCATTACATTCTAAGTTTGAAACTCTAATTTAGGCTTAACGTAATGAATACTCAGGGATTTTAGAATCGGATCATGTAAGCCACTTTTCATTGTATTGTATAGGTACATTACATTGAGTCTATCGAATAGATTACATAAAAACTAATCTAATTGGTTTTCTGGTCACCTATTCTAACAAATTCATAGTGGAAACCATCCACTCGACCTTACGCAGGTCCCAAGCTAGTAGGACAGGACCCTCTTCCCAGCAAGAACGAGGTGGAATACCCATAAATCAAGGCTCTGATGAGCAAATCCGTGTTGGTCTCGAGCATGACAGGGCGCGACCTATTGATTTTGCTAGCAAGAAGCAGCCACCTTTCTGCCCCCTGAAATTTGGCAATCCTTGAGGAAAGAGATGGTGGAGCTCCGCCAGTAGGTAATAAGAGATGCCTTACTAGCAGAGCGTGGCATTCCCTTTAGCAAGGACATCATGGTGGAAAAGCTCCTGGCTCATTGCCGGCTCCTTCTTACCTACCTGTCTATGATAGAACTACTGATTCAGCCGAACATATTCATAAGTTTTAGAATGTAGCCCTGTTTCACAGGTATACTGATGGTATTAAATGTTGGGTATTTCTTACCATGCTAACAAATTTTCCCCAGCAATGGTTCAACCATCTCCCAGCTGGATCAGTAAGATCTTTTTGCAGAATTTAGCACCTTTTTTTCTACACCAGTTCCATAGTAGTTAGAAGTACCAAAAATTGACCATTAGGCTCTTTCAGGTCAAGCAAAAGGAGAATGAGAATCTAAGAGCATATGTCTAATGGTTAAACACAACCATATTGGAAGTTCCAACAGCTCACCAAGAAGTGCTGGTCAGCGCGCTTACTCAAAGCCTACGAGGAGGCCCTCTCTTTGAGTCTCTAGCCAAGAAGCCCGCTGCAGATATCTGGGAGGTACTAGCATACACTAGGAAATAATGAACCTTGAAGATACTTGGCTGGTAAAAGGAGCAACCACGACAAGTGAAAGGAGAATGAAATACCTACTTCCCGCAAGAGCAGGGGCCTGCACGCGCCCGCCCGGTCAGGCAGGCCCTGCGCCCGCGCAGGGGCAGCAGGCTGGGCCTGCTAACCCGCATGCGCCGGCTGACTGCTGCTGGTGGCGGCAGCCGGCTGAAGTCGTCATTTTCTCACTGTTTTAATTTTTCGGATTATTCTGAAAATTCATTTTATTTAATTTTTGCATATTTTCTTTAAGAACATTATCTGGGAGGTTGAGTTTATTGGATTTGGAATCCCGGGAATAACTTACCTACAATAATGAGGAAGGGTCTTCCTAAACGAGAAAAATTATTGCCAACGCTTGTACTATATTTTTTCATACGTAGCGCATTTATTTATCATGAATTGATGCGATTGGTAATCATGGAATATTTGCATGTATTTATGTGATTGGATCATGTGATTATGTGCGTTTAATGAAAATGGATGATCGCGAGCCCTAGACCGAATGTATGGTCTAATTTTATGTTGGGCCTGTGTGCCTCTTTCTGCTTACTCCTTCTCCCCTTCTAGTTGCCTTGAAATAATAAGGCATTCTTTCTCCCTCCTTATGTACTCCCCCGGGTTTTCGCTGGGGTTTCTTTTTACATATGTAATGAGAGTACAATAGGAGTGAGGATTTTATTTTTATGTATTTGGTGGAGAAGAAGGAAGGTCCACATGGAGAGCCCAGAATGGAGGATCCAAGGCGTTTCCATGAAGAATTGAAAGAGAAAAGAGACCAAGGCCTATCAGAATGATGATCGGGTTACTATTAATGTAATAGTGTAGGACCAACCCTAGATTGACCATAGATCCACTGCGGGCTCAGTGGGTCGCATAGGATTCGGGCTCGTGATCATCCAACAGGGGCGTGATAGGCTTTAATTTTGCATGTGGCTATTATGATGAATGAATGGTTTTTATTTATCGTATAACTGCTATGGGATGCAATTTATTTATTTACGCATTGTGGATGAATGTGTTTATATTTACATATGAGATCTCGGTCATTTACAACTCTCACATTGGTTGGACCAATGTCCAAATATTAGACCTATACAAAGTGGACATGGACTCTAGGAGTTAGTCAATGCCTCCCAATTCATGGCATAGTGAGGAAGCTGATTTAGGTCAATAGCGTAGTCTCACGAGTCGTGGCACGTCTATCGTACTTAAAAGAAGTTGCACTGTGTCATGAACGAAAAATAGACCACTGTTACCTGTCTCACGAGTCGTGGAGGTAACAGCGGGTCTATGATTCGGTTGATTGGGTCGGGTCTAACACCCGATTAGCATGATTCGCTTAGAGTCCTCGGGATCATGTGAAAGGATGAGGCAATAATCTTGGGAATCTCGTGGAACGAGAATGGTATGACATACCTCCTACAGGATTCTTCCCATGCGAATCGTAAAAGCGGGGTATGGGAAAATTCGCTGTGGATCCCAAGCCCACTAGGAAAAGGGTTTTCCGAAAACAACGTTTGAAAGTATCGTGTTTTCGTATAAATAGTGGGAGCATTAAATGACTAAAGACCAAGCGTTTAATTATTTATCAAAACCTCCGTCTTTTAAATTCTGCTGATCGCGAGTTCTGTTTTTTAAAATGTAGATTTAAAATGTCTAAGAACCCATTATCAACCATACTTGAGACCAACAAGTTCAATGGAACAAATTACAACGACTGGTTGCGCAATCTGAGGATAGTCCTAGATTACGAGAACCAAGGCTACGTCATGGACTAGCCTCTCTCTAGGACCTTACCGGAAGGATCCACGCCAGAAGAACGTGAGACGTTCGAGACTTGGCATAAGGATAACCGGAAGGTTCGTAGCATCATACTTGCTTCTATGACGAATGAGATTCAGAAGCAGCATGAAAGGCTAGACGATGTCCCTTCCATTATGGCTCGCCTGAAGGATTGCTATGCAGTCCCGGACCGGCATACTAGGTATGTCGCGATGAAGGCGTTCTTTGGAACTAAAATAATCGAAGGATCCTCTGTACAAGAGCACGGGGTTAAAATGCTTACCCTGGTGGAAAAGCTTGAGGACCTAAAGGCAGGCCTCGATAATGAGACGTACATAGATGTGATCCTTCAGTCTCTCCCATCCTCCTTCGACCAATTTATTGTTAACTATAACATGAACACACTTGAGAAGGGTATTCATGAGTTAATCAATATGTTGGTGCAGTATGAGGCAACGACCAAAAAGTCCACGCCATCGGTATTGTTTGGAGGTGCTTCAACTTCCAAGGCAAAAGGCAAGGGTGCCAAACGTTGGAAAAGGAAGAAAGGAAAGGGAAAACCATCAAAGCAGCTACAAACACTAAGAGTGTTCCCATTACCAAAGAGGGGAAAGGCAAAGGAAAGAGGAAGGTTGTCTCCAAGCAACAGTCGAGAGCATATGACATATGTATCAAAGGTGTTGACAGTTGTGTCTCACAAATGCTTTGAGTCTAGTCCCTAAAATCTATGGCCACAGTAACTACACAGAAGGAAAGGTTTCTCTTGCGGCGTTTAGTAAAGGACAGACCGACACTTAGGTCCAAAATGGGTACCTGCATTTTCCGTGCCCTAGACCCTAAGTGGTGAGACCGTAGACGGAAGGATAGATGTACTGTAGAGCCTAAATGTTCATCCCCATATATTCACCTAGTCTCTAGTACTATGGACCGTTGCTAGATGCCCACCCATGGTAACGGGCGGATTCTAGGAATCCAACCAAGTCTAGTTGAAGGTGAACCTAAAGAGTCACACACAATCTGTACACACATAAAAGTATTTAATTTAGAATTAAATATTTGAAGAAATAGAGCGATTAAATTGGATTTAATCGGGTCCTTATTTCTTGGGAAGAGTTAATTCCTTTTATTAGATAAAAGAAATTTATCTAAAAATTAGATTTATTAGAAAATTAATTTAATTGGCTTAGAATAAATATTTATATTTAATATATTTATTTATTGCCCTTGGAATATTTAAATAGGATTTTAACATTCCATTAAATTAAATTAATGGTTGAGACTAAAAGGGAGAGGTCAATGGCTATTATTGGTTTGACCAAAGAAGCTTGATTTGACTAGGATTTGACTAGGTCAAATCCTAGTTGTAGTGGAGTCTTCAATGTGTAGGGAACTTGAAGAGGAGAAGGAATCATCTTCTATAAATACTCCTTAGCACACACATTGAAGGAGATGATGAATCTTGAAACACACACACACACACCCGGTCGTGCACTCCTCTCCCTCTCTCTCGGCCGCGTGCCTCTCTCTCATCTTCCAAGAAAATTGTTTTCTTGTTCTTTTGTTTTTCTAACAATTGAACAAAAGGAGGATTGATCTCGTTAAACTAATAACGTTTGATCGATCCGTCCTCTCCTAAATAATACTTGTGAAGGACAAGCGGATCCGCCCGGGAGCGCGAGCGGAAGCGAGAAAGGCGAGAAATTGCGTAAAGTTAAATCAAAATTCAAAATACGCGAATCCCAAGGGGTGTACCCTTGGGTGCTCAACCGGGCGTTCGATGTAGGATGTGTAAATATTAAAACATATATTTAAACACATAAGGCATAGATATACAAATGAAATCAATCAAAGCGTAATAAACCGTTACCTTTGATTGTTTAGCGTATGCTCCCGGCTACTAGCGTTGTTCCTTCTCCGGAATGCTCACGAAATCCAAACGTATGGATTCTCCAAAGGTGATCCACACCACACCGGAAGAAACACACGTTCTTCTTGCTAGAAAAGAACGGGTTTAGGAAGGAATCGGTTTAAGAGAAGAACACTATGAATTAGTGTTCTCTTAAACTTACTTTGTTCTTCTTCTTGATTCAAAATCAAGTGAAGAACACAAGTGTAAGAGAGGGAGAGAGCACGAAATTTTGAGAGAGAGGAGAGGATTTTTTTCTTCTCTTTTTCCTAGAAAAAGATGAATAATGAATCACTTATGCTTGGTGTTGTATATTCTAATATATATACATAATTAATGTGATTATTGGAATGTCTCTAGGTTCATCCAAGAATGTCTAGATTCATTCCAATCAATCACCATCAATTCTTCAATCAACCCTATCAAAATTTATGGTATGATCAAATCATACCAAAAGGGAAGAGCTTGATTGGAGTTCATTTGTCTCTTTCCAAAAGAGATAAGTCAACATACCACCTAGCATGAAACATGGCTGATTTTGCTTCCTCCAAGGGAGCATGTCGGCCATGTTTGATTAAGGAAAGAAGTCCAACTTCTTCCCATTCCAAATTAGGAATTATTTCTCCTCTCGGGTATAATTTAACGGACCGGGATTTATCGTAATCCAATTACGACGAACCCAATATCAAATCCAATTTAATGTCCAGTTAAATTATTCCCGTTGATCTTTTAATCCAATTAAAAGATCCAACGTCTTAACATTTCAACTTTCCATACTTAATCGAAAATCCAATTTACCGATTAAATGAAAGCCCGATACAATATCGGCCCGTCCATCCAATGGACTTTCCCTTAAGTAATCCAATTACTTATTTTATCCTTCGAGATTGACTCCAAGTCGATCTCTCAACCTCCTCGGTGATTTGTGTGTGACCCTTTAGGTTCACCCTCAACTAGACTTGGGCCCGTGTCCCACAAGGGCCCGTTACCATGGGTGGCCGTCTAGCAACGGTCCATGGCACTAGAGACTAGGTGAATTGGCGTGAACATTTAGGCGCTAATTCCGTACGGGTACGATCCTTCCGTCTACCGTCTCCCGGCCTTAGTCTAGGGTATGGAATTAGGCGTCGGTTCCCATCCTTGACTAGGCATCTATGCTTAATACTCGAGACCACGTATGCTTCATTGCGTCGACACAGGAAACCATTCCCTGTTCGACCAACCACTGTGGCCACAGCTTCAAACAGAATGAACGTGTCTCCGAGTGCATAGGAGATACCTCTGTCACATACTGACAGGGGACGGATCCTCTTCTTGGAATCCACCGTCCTCGCTACACATTCTTACTGCACTGGACAAGGCTTATAATGATCATCTTACAGAATGATCACCTCTCGCCAGATCCAAGATACAGCCGTCCTGTGCACGGGACTGCCATGATTCCTCAAGTCTGAGGATTACTCCCGTACTATCGGAACCGGGGAAAACCAATCATATCGACCAAGCCTCCAAGGCTTCCATATGATGATCCCCGCGAGTCAGTCCAGTCGGCTCGACCCCAGTCGACCAACCCATCAAGATCGTGTAGGCGTCCCACGCCTGTCGCCGATGAAACACGGCACTCATCTAATGAACACGACTCTTGACGCAAGTCTCAATAGGACTCTCGATGCCCTGTCTCGAGGTCCTCGACTTGGAACGTTTCAGACCCAACTCTTAATCAGTTGGTTTCATGACCACCATCCAATGCGTGGCCCAACTGCATGAGTTGTTATCCATGGTCTGTGGGCTTTGTTGCGATATAAGTTAAACACCGGTTTAACAAATGTAAGATGAGCGCAACAAAGAAGGTACCATTGGTGACGAACACTCATCTTATTCATCACATAATAATATTACATTCACATCAAGTTGTCGGATAGGTTACAAATCGCCAAACCTATTGGCTTTCTGGTCACCTATTCCAACAACTTGTTCTTTCGCTAGCACGAAGTTCAAGATACGTGGGCGGATTGTGTGTCACGAATTAGAGGGTCTCCCATATGAGATCTTGGAGCAAATCGGGGAACAACGCGAGTACCGGTTAGAAGGGGAAAACGACGAATCGGTAGGTTTCCATTTACGTTTTTTGTCCTCTTTTATTTTAGAATCCTATGGCCTCCATGATTCTTGTGTATGCTTATTATTCATGAGATACACCGAACACCTGGGAGTTTCAAGGGTACACCCCTTGAACGAGTTTATTTTAATATATGTTATGCATGTTTAAATTTTTGTAATTTAAATTATACCGCGCTTCCGCATTCGGCTACTCCCGGAACGATCCACACGCCTACCCAAGGCTTTCATCCTCTACCTGTGTTGGCAGTGGAGCTGGAATTGTCCTGACCAGCCTAAAAGGAGACGAATTGGAATATGCCTTCAGATTTAACTTTAAGGCCTCAAACAATAAGGCTGAGTACGAGGTCCCTAAAGCAGGTATCAAGATGGCACTTAGCTAGGAACTTGACTGCCTAATCTGGTTCCCAACTGATGACCAACCAGGTAGGAAGCACATACGATGTCAAGGAGGACCGAATGAAGGAATATCTCCAGGAAATAAGCGAGCTTAAGAGCACGATAAAGAGTTTCCAGATCCATCAAATCACTGGCACCGAGAACACCAAGCCAGACTATCTTGCCCGGCTGGCCAACTCCCTAGCTGATTGCAGCACCTGCACCTTCACTGTAAAAACACTTATTAAAACCTCCTCTAATAATGACATCAATGTCTTGCAGGTCAACCCAGATTAGAGGAAATGCCTCCTAGACTACATACAGGAAGGAATACTTCATGCCGATCAGAATGAGGCGGCTCGCCTGAGGAGCAGGGCAACCAAATTTACTTTTCTAGGGGAATCCTCTCAAAAACAAATTTTCTTAGCCCTACCTCCGATGCTTGTCAATAGAGAAGGGCAAAACCATACTACAAGAGATACATGAAGGATCTTATGGATCCTACATAGGTGGTATGGCTCTTGTAGGTAAAACTTACGAGCTAGATACTTCTAGACTACCCTCAAGAAGAATGCAGTGGATTGGGTAAGAAGGTGCGAGCAATGCCAAAAGCACACCCCACGTATCAATGTACTATATGAACCGTTCAAAACCATTTTAGCACCTTGCCTTTTTTTCCAGTGGGGAACGGACATAGTAGGTCCTTTCCAGGCTTCACAAGGACAATGCAAATTCCTACTGGTAGCAGTGGACTACTTCAGCAAATGGGTGGAAGCTAAGCCTCTTGCTAAGATTATAGAAAATGAAGTGCTCAAATTACTCTGGAAGGATATAGTTTGCAGGAATTATTTACCTTGTGTACTTCTTTCTGACAATGGTCGTCAGTTTCAGGGCTAAAAAATCTAAGATTGGTGTGCCAACCTAAGCCTCCAGCAGCGCTTCACTTCAGTCGCCGGGTCAGGTGGAAGTTACAGACCGTATCCTGGTGCAAGGCATCGAAATCAAGTTGGAACAAGTTGGAGGGTAAAAGGTAGATGCCCTGCCAATGTACTATGGTCTGACATGACCACCCTGGGATCAACCATGGGAAAGACAACTTTCAACTTGGTGTATAGCTCAGAGGCTGTCATCCCTGCTGAAGCTGTACTCGAAACATTCAGAATCCAACACTATGGGCAGGAAGGTAATGATGCCTTGCTGCACACCAACCTTGACTTAATAGATAAAGTGCAAAAAGATTCTCGAACCCACATGGAAAGGTACAAGAAGAAGGTGGTTAACACCTATAGCAAAAGGGTGAAAAGGAGAGAATTCCAGGTGTGAGGTCTCGTACTTAGGCGAGCAAGTGCCCTCAAACCAATAGGAAAGCTGGCTCCCAACTGGGAAGGTCCTTACAAAATGAACCGGATTGTCAAGTTTGGAGCATACGAGCTGGAAGATGCAGATGTAAGAAAGCTGTGATGTCCGTATAATTTTATTCATAATCGAGGGACTAATTAGTAATTATTAAGAAAATTTAATTTAATTATAAGTATAGGTTGAAATTATAAATATATTAAAACTTGAAGGGGACTAAATTGGAGCTTTATTAATATTTGTGGTCAATACATAAATATATAGAAGTTGGGGACTAAATTGTAATTTTAATAAAAATAAAAAAAAATGCAAAACCTCATTTCAGCGCAGCACGTGGCTGCCTATCCATTGTACCCTCATATATTAAAATATATGTATAGCTAACTTACTATTTAAGAAAAGAAAATATACACATTTAAACACTAAACACACATTCACACACAATTAAATGTGCAAACTTCGGACGAAAATAGGTTAGTATTTTTTTTTACTATAAATTATAAATTAATTATTATATTAACATTGTTTAATTAGTGCATTTATTAAATATGATTTGTACTATTCGATTTACTATTTAACCGAAAAATTTATTGAATTTGAGCATTTATACAAATTAGTATTCGGGCATATATTTAATTGGACTGGAATATTATAGCTAATAACATAAAATTATATAACCTACTAGATTTAGTAGTTGTTATAATGGACTATTCAAATTGATCGGGTTTATTAATCAAATACATAATTGTATGTACCAGTGTTTAAATAATTATCATTATAGTGAAGAATTGGTAGAAATTAATAGGGATAGTAGGGAATTATATTTGAGAAATATTAGGAAATTGTATTTAAGAAAATTATAATTATTAAAAAAGAAATATGAGATATTTGTAGTAATTTCATTTACGGATGGTATAAAGGACAATAATTATAAAAACATGAGGGGTTTGATAGAATAAGCTTTTATGAGTTAATAGATAAATTAGATGTATACCGGGGGAGTTTATAGCGTCTAAAATTTAGACGAGAAAGGAACGGAGGTTTGAATTTTAATATAAATGAAATATTAAAATATTGATATAAAATATACGCATATATTTAGTAATTTCATTCGTAACTTACGTTATTTTCAATATATATTGATTATACATATTATATCCTACTATAGGACGTGAAGATAGAGTAGAGGGCTGAGCAGTTCTCCTATTAACGAGATCTTTTGAGCTGGAGGTAAGTATAGTTAATTGAATTTATACATATATATATATATACGTTTATATATATAGAAATATATTCTTGTGTTATATACGACATTATGACTTGTTGGCAATTTGTCTGAATTACTTGTTATATTGTGAAGTTGTCATTAAGTGCTTATATGTGATTATGTTGCATGGAAGTTAGATGGGTAATTGTGTGTACTATATGTGATTCTTAAATGAAATTGAATGTTGAAGTTACGGGTGGGGATTTGATTGTTGAATGACAATGAGTGAGGAGAATATTGTGAACTGAGATAAGTAATGGCTTACCTAACTGGGGAGCATACTACAGTGGCTTATGGTGATATGATTAATGACGAGCTGTGTGCTGTCATTGCTCGAGAGAGATGATGTAACATATCATACGAGCTGTGTGCTGTGTGGTACCGAGAAAAAAAAAGAGATATTATGATTGAGGGGATGATAGCCGGCATAGACCATTGAGTGATGCACTCTAGTAGGGGTAAGCAGGGCCCTAAGGAAATAAACAATAAAGTCGAGTATTATGTGTATTTGATATATGATTGTTGGTATGTGTCATTTCTTATATTTGTTGTATTGCATGATACTCATTTTATTATGTAAGTGCGTGTATATGTATAAGTTAATTAGCTATACTTATTGAGTAGGCAGCTCATCCCTTGCCAATATTTTTCAGGAGATAGATCACGGTGAACTAGCTACGTTAAATTGGAAGTCGTGAAATAGATCTGAATAGGTGGGTCAGCCGTGACATCTGAAGCCGAGGGTTCTGTCTATATGATTATTAAACCTCTAGCCTTTCGTCGGGTTTGCGTTTTGGATTCTGTTATAGTTTGAAACTTTCATCTTTTGGAGTTTTGTACATAAGTATATCGGTGGCCTAGTAAATATAAACTTTTGATGATACTATCGTGATTTAAGATTTATTTATAGATTTATATTATATCGAGAAAAAAATAGGATTTATCTTATTAGTTTAAAATGGAAAATCTTATAAGACAACTTATAATTTCGAAGAGTATAATGATTAGTAACGATAAAGTGTTGTGCCGTAAGGGGTGTCACAAAAGCTCTCCCATTCATGGAACGCATACAATCTCAAAAAGTTCTATTCCTGAAATCCCTACTCTTTACTTACTATATTGCTATCCTTGTAATCAGCATGATCTCACATGAATAAGAACAATCCTTGTTCTCTACTTCACGTTGTTCGCAAGATCATTAACCTGTTGTTTCAGTTCTTCATCCCTTGGTTGGTTGTCGTGTTTACATGAAGTAACCACCAGCTTGCGCACGCATTTGGTAGGCTACCACCAGCTGGCACATACATCTAATAAGTTGCTCTACTGGCACACTCATTCCTAACTAGGCCCCCTCAGGGGCACATGGGTTAGAATGCAGCTTTGATAAAGCCTGCTTAAGCCAACCTACTACTTTGGGTTATACTCTTACTTATTTAGTCTCTCCTACCGTGTAGTTGACTTATCTTGATGATAACAGGAGGATATGAGCCAAAGTGCTAGCATACCAGTTGGAAAAAGGCAGGCAGATCTTCTACCTTGTAACAGGTTATCAAAGCCTACGAGCTTGCCCTAGCTAATATCTCATTGCTCGGACTAAGGATTACCTTGTCCATTTACATGAGTTTTAGCTAACTTATTTTGCTTTGCCAAAACTACACAAGCGAGTAGAGGATTCTAAGTCTTCCTCTTATCTCTTTTTATCATTTAGTACCTGTAGGAAAACACATTACTTAATATATGAGCTAGGTACCCCCATGGAAATACATACACTAACCTGCAGGAAAAGTAAGGCATGGCAACAACAAGTACAAGGAAAGCATACTTTGCATAAAAAAAGGAAGCATCCAGCTGGGGAAGGAAAGCATAAGAATCCGAAGGAACTCAGTGCCATGAAGAATCATCCAAAGCTCACATTTGGCATTTCAACCTCATGTACGAGGTGACAATATAAGATTGTTTTCAAGCAAGTAAAGAAAGTAGTCATTTAGCAGGAGGAAAAGGAATACCTTGGGCACCACTAGCTGGGGGCTCTGTCCTAAGAGGGAAAGCATCCTACATCACTTGGTCACTGGGGACCCTCGGAGCCTCTTCCTCCTGATCAGCTTGCAGCAAGGCCTCTAGTGTTAGAATAGGTGACCATGTAAGCCAATTTTGGCAGGAATATGTAACCTATGTCTAGACAATTTCAGGTGTTTGATAAAACATTTATGAATAAAGAAGTGAAGATTCATATGGCAACACTTTGTTTACGTTCACTTATATCTGCTATTACGTATCTGTTCACTACGCAAACAAAGCCCACGGACTGAGAATCGATTTCGGAGACTGGGACTACGCTTGGAGGTAGGTCCATGAAATCAGTCTTACCGAATCAGTCCGAAAATCTCCAAGTCAAGGAATCTCGAAAATGGGTACCGGGATTCCCTTTGAGACTTGCACTAAGCATCTGCTGTCGTATTTCATCGACGGGTGATGAAGGTCGTCTAAGCAGTGTTAGTGGGTCAGCATGCTAGGAAGCAACTGACTGAGGTGACTCGCGGGAACCGTCTTACGGAGGACCTTGAGTATGGTCACCAAGGTATGACGTGAGTTCCCGGTTCCAACGGTACAGGTCAAGTCCTTTGACTTGAGGAACTGCTGAGTTTACCTGTACATCAGGTCTGTATCTTAGATTTGGTGAGAGATTGCCAAAATACTCTTGAGTAGTCATAAGCCATGTCTAGTGCAGCTCGGGTGTACAGAGTGACAGTAGTTTCCAAGAAAGGATCTGTCTCTTGTCAAAAGGCATTGACAGTTGAGTCTCATGTATGCTCTGTGTCTTGTCCCTAAAATCTGTGGCCACAGTAACTGAACAGAAGGGAAGGTTTCCCTTGCGGCGTTTAGTAAGGACAGACCGACACTTAGGTCCAAAATGGGTACCTGCATTTTCCGTGCCCTAGACTCTAAGTGATGAGACCGAAGACAGAAGGAAAAGTGTACTGTTAGAGCCTAAATGTTCATCCCCGATTATTTCACCTAGTCTCTAGTGCCATGGAAAGTTGCTAGATGGCCACCCATGGTAACGGACGGATTCTAGGAATCCGACCAAGTCTAGCTGAAAGGTGAACCTAAAGAGTCACACACTATCCACACACACTTAGTATTTAATTTGGAATTAAATATTGGAGTAAAGGAATGATTAAATTGGATTTAATCGGGTCCTATACTTTCTTGGAGAAAATAATTCCTTCTATTTGATAAAGGGAATTAAATTAATAAATTGAATTTATTAAGGGAATTAATTTAATGGGCCTAGAATAAATATTAATATTTATTTATTATATTTATTTGGCCTTTTGGAATATTTAATAGGATTTAAATATTCCATTAAATTAAATTAATGGTTGAGATTTAATGGGAGAGATCAAAGGCTAGGATTGGATTTGACAAGGTCAAATTCTACTTTGACTAGGACTTTGACTAGGTCAAAATCCTAGTCAAATTAAGCTTCTAAAGAGGTGGAGTTTTAAAGAGGATTAAACTCTTCCTCTATATAAACCCCTAGCCTTGCACCTTTTGAAGGATGATGAAATTCCAACACACACACAACACACACTCATTTTCGGCTCTCTCTCTCCCCTCTCTCTCGTCCGCCCTCTCTCTCCACTCTCTCCAAGAAATTCTTTTCTAGTTCTCTTGTTCTTGAAACATTAAAACTTAGATGAATCAATACCGTTAATTCATAACGTGTTGTTGATTCATCAACTCCAAAATATACACTTGTTCGTTGCTAGCACGACATGCAAGATACGTGGGTGGATCGTGTGTCACGATTTGGAGGGTCTCAAGAACGAGATCTCGGTGCAAAATGGGGAACAACGCGTGTAGCTGTTGAAGACGAAAACGACAACGGGTAGGTCTCGTTTAATATTTTTGTCCTCTTTAATTTTCTACCCTATGGCCTCCATGATCATTTACATGTTGTTTACTCATGAGATACACCAAACACCCGGGAATCTCAAGGGTACACCCCTTGAGCGTGTTCTTTAATTTGATTAAAGCATGCTTTAAATTTTTGTATTTTATTTTATATCGCGCTTCCGCATTCGCGCAATTTCCCGGGACGATCCACATATTCTTTCATCTAGTAGCTCGCGGGGAACTTCTTCATCTGAATCGGTGGCATCGACTAGACCTGCATGTATATCCTGGAATGAGGTGGGAGTAGTTAAAGAAGGATAGTTGGCCTCTACAAACTGATGAGCACAGGTCCAAAAGCCATGACAGTAGTACTTCAGAGCACTATCATTTAGCAAGCTCAGGAAGTCCAAGGATTTCTTGAGCTCCTCCAATTTGCTGGACCACGTATCCTCCAAGACCTTCTTACCCTCCTCAGACGAAGGGTAGTCACAGACTATCTCCTTTTTAAGTTGTTCCT
Source organism: Sesamum alatum (assembly GCA_034509735.1). Classification (NCBI taxonomy): domain Eukaryota; kingdom Viridiplantae; phylum Streptophyta; class Magnoliopsida; order Lamiales; family Pedaliaceae; genus Sesamum; species Sesamum alatum. The sequence goes on from JACGWO010000003.1 coordinate 14,025,070, forward strand.
GCTTCAAGGCGGAGTTCTCCAAGCGCTTGTGAAGGCTGATAATCTCAGCCCTCAAATGAGTAAAGCTCACTTCGTGCACCTGAACCTTCTCCAGCACTTCCACCTCTTCTTTGCCTCCTCAGCTGCCAGCCCTCTTTGCTCCAACCAATCAAGCAGGGCACAACTCAGCGCAATCGTCTAATAATTTACCCAGGTGAACTGGTTGACTCATCATTTACCTCCAATTTAAACTTGCTATATATGTTATCAAGTACTCACCTGCTGAAATGAGATACAAATAAGCTCAAAGCTTAGGCTCATGGCAAAGAATCTATATAAGTCCTGTCCAGGTGAGGAAGGCCCCCCTTTGAGAAATCAACAGCTCGACTGCCCTCACCTTCTTCCTGCAGCAGATAGCCCTCGCCAACCACCTGTTTTTTCTTTGTAGCCTTCTCTTCAGCAGGTCGAGAGGTTCCATTGCGAGTAGCAGGATGTGGAGCTGGAGGAGCCAAAGGACCAGTTGACCCCTTAGCCCATTTTGTGGGCGTAGGAATGAGATTAGCTGTAGCTTACCTTTAGGGTCCCCCATTGAGGTGGAACTAGCTTGAGTAGAAGGGGGCTCTTCATAAGGGGACGCTTGGCAGAGGAGCCGGCACCAGGAGACCTCTCTTTCTTGAAAAACTTGTCCTACAACAGCTGGTTGAACATGTCGACTGCAGCAAAATAGATATACCAACAGGTTAAGCGAACTAGCTAGACATGCAACGAGGAGAAGAAAAGGAGAAAGTTACCTTGATTTGAAAAGCAGTGTGAGAATTGTAAAGGGAAAATACCTTATATACTCCAGCAAGCTAGATAGTCTCATCAGCTTAGGACTCGAGCCTCCAGCTGGCAAGCACCCGCCAATCACGCCGCGCGTTAACACTTTAGTTAGATAGAGACTCTTCCCCTCTCTTATCTTTTGCCAATAATTGATTACTATCCTTTTTGCATAGGAATTTTTAATTTCCCTAGATCCACGAATGCTAGTCCCTTCGGATGAAATGAGTCTTCAATTGGAACCCCTAAGCTAGTTAACACTTCTTGGTGAACACAACAGGATTCGCCCTGCTAATGAGCACAAGTAGGAAGTGCCCTTATTTTCTACAAGATATCCTGCCTACTCCAGCCGTCCAAGCTCTGCAATCTGCACTCCTGGAGCGGTGGGGGGGGGGGTGATGATGCCCCCGAAACATTTCATGAGCCAGGCCCATGGACAACAGCATAAGCCCAGCTGGTTGCAAACTAGCTGACCTACTAACAAGAAGGTAAAGGCCCGTGGGAACATTTCTTTTTATCTTCACTGAACTGGGAAGACCAGGAAACGAGCTCATCCCAGCCGGACACATCATCATATAACAAGGCATACATGTCATACAGCTTGCCAATGCGTCAGCACACATCATACTTAAATAGCTCTAGCTGGCTCCTAGTAGATTGATGACAACCGATTTGGTAATCTACAAATACCAGATTTCTTGATTTCGAGGGAGACCTGACAAGTCCTCGTCAATAGGTCATATCTTCATCAATATTGATTCAAATTCCAAATGGATTTTTCTATTGAGAAACTGACTCAAAGGGATTTCCAATGATGTATGGCACCTAGTAACCACCCTCCGAATCTAGCTCCACGGTCACCTATAAAATGACCATTTGTGCAGTCATTTATCAAGAACATCACGCTCACACTCCTACTTTCAATTACTTAAGCATCGGAGCATTAGCCTCTCTTTGCAGGTTGGTCCCCCTCAATCTTAAGATTTTCTGGAAAATCCTTCAATCGTCATAAGTACCGTTGGACCTAGGTATGCATCTGTAAAAACGAATGTGTTTATGAATTTATTGAAATAAGAAAATATTATAAATAAATTCTTTGAATTGATTGTATATTTGTGGGTATGCAAACTCTATTTGAAACCTCTAATTCCTTCACTTCAAGAATGTGATCTTTGATTTCGGCAACTTCGGAGGTGAAACCTGACATTTGATCCCCTTCGATGTTGACTTTGAATAACGTTAATTCGGGGGTCGTTGACTTGTTCCTTGATTAAACACTATAAATTTGGAGATACTTGACTTGAACTTGAATATTTCTTGGTGGATTTGAGGCTTTGATTTTCACCCAAGGTGGACTTGCTTCTTGATAATATTAATTCGTGGGTCTTTTGACTTCTTCTCGAATCGAGTATTGACTTTGGATGAATTTCGCAGCGAACACCTGGATTCTTGCCTTGAATGTCGTGGATCTTCCTTGATTTGCGCTTGAGAGGATTTGGAGACTCTCGCTTGTGTCTTCACTTGTCTTCAATTGTGTGCGCTGAATGAGCCCGAGGATCCCTTTATATAGCTGTCAAAGAGGTAGATTTGTGGTGAACTTGAACACCATTTTGTATTATTTCTTTATTTTAATTTAAAGAAATTAATACTTTAAATATTTGGCAAGACATGATTGGTCAATTTTGACATTTTCTCTTTAATATTTGTATTTTTCAAAGAGATAAATATAAAAAATATTTTTCTTGATTTGATTCACTAAACACTTCAGCTTGAGACTTGTCGGCTGTTGATTTGATGACGAAATATATATTAAAATATCAATTAAATTAACTAATTACACTTGAAATTAATTCAGTAAGTTCTAAAATATAAATAGAAAAGGGAATATAATTGATAAATATTTTCACTTATCGTTATTTGATTGGGTACCAAATTAATTTGTCTACAAATGCCCCCTCAAGAGTCGTTCACGAACATATACTTGAAAATTGAATTTTCAAAGTGAATGAGTCACAAAAAATATGAATGAAATTTGAATGGGCTACAAAAAGAAAAAATGTCGGGCTGCATATAATGAAGACCTAATTAATAATGTCTTGGACCCATGAAACCTTTGCCCACATGTACAAGTAAAACCATGTCACCAATTATATATCTCAAGTGGAAGCAAGTTGTACTTCAACAACGTGAGACGATGAATACTATCTCAATGCAACGCGAGAGAATTCTGAGTGTTTGTGAATTCCATCTCTGGCTCAACTCTAGTAAAGAGAAAAATAAACGTGTTTCTGCATGGCTCAAGCTCCTTTTGAGTTAAGGAGTTTTAATTGGACTGTAACTCAAATGCTAATTCTTCTTGGATTAAACACTTCAATTAGACATGTATATAAAGAGTTTAATCTAACATCGATCAATCATTGGGAAAATTGATTATTGAACGAATTTGTGGTATGCTTCGATAGCCAAATATTTTTCATTTCTCAGTAATCTGGTATGCACACCAGGTGTCTGCTTTAATGCCTTAACGAGTTACTGACGAAATTTCTTTGGATTTCTTTGCAGATTACGTGTTGTCCTTTGCGATTTCCAGCATAGCTGAAGCTCTTTGTAGGACGAGCCGTGGTCATTGATTCGATTGGATAATTTCTTTGACTTTGACTTCTATTTGCACAACAAACCATCTCAATTTGTGGCGATTTTAGAGGTAATTTTTAAAACAAATTCTAAAGCGATTTTTTTAGAGGTATGTACAACAGTTACCATCGGAATTTGGTTTGTGGGACGCATGCAATCTTCTAGGTGTATTTGAACTTTTGTATCCTAACTAATGCTCAACTTCAATATTGTGACTTTTACTTTCAACATCATGGCCTTTGGTTTTGTGGGTCAAATAACTTGTAAGATAACTTGTGTTTTTTCTTTTTCCTTTCACTTTTTAGTATAGGCCTACTTTGCTGCAATTCCTTCAATGAAAAGCCATGTCAAAAATACTGGGCCTGTCCATTTTTTGTTGCTAGAAAAATGCCTGTCAAGTACACCATAGTAACGCCCATGGATTACTTTTGAAGCCCTTGTCATTTTTTCTTGAAGTCAAGTCAATTCGTCGACCATAATTTAGCTGACGTTGCAAATTAATACATGCTATTCTTTAATCAAGTGTGAATGCACATGATCTATTTGAGTTGATCTCTAACTCAATTAAATCTTATTTTTGTGCTTTTCTTTTTCACTAACTCAATTAAATCTACAGTTTTTATGTGCTTTGATAGATTGCTGAAAGATTATGTGGATCGTCCCGGGAAAAGCGCGAATGCGGAAGCGCGGTATAATTAAAAAAATAAATGCGGAATTTAAACATGCTTTTAAATTAAAACACGTTTCAAAGGGTGTGCCTTTGAAATTTCCCGGGCGTTCGGTGTATCTCATGAACGAATAACATAAAATAAATCATGGAGGCCATAGGGTTGAAAATTAAAGAGGGACGAAAATTTAAAACGAGACCTACCCGTTGTCGTTTTCGTCTTCAACGGCTACACGCGTTGTTCCCCGTTTTGCACCAAGATCCCGTCTTTGAGACCCTCTAATTCGTGACACACGATCCACCCACGTATCTTGCACGTCGTGCTAGCAACGAACAAGTGTATAATTTTGGAGTGGATGAATCAATAACACATTATCAATTAATGGTATTGATTCATCAAGATTCTAATGTTCCAAGAACAAAAGAATCAAGAAAACTATTTTCTTGAGAGAGAGAGAGGGCGGACGAGAGAGATGGGAGAGAGAGAGAAACCGTGTGTGTGTGTGTTGTGTGTGTGTGTTGGAGTTTCATCATCATGTAAATTGTAGGATGCTAGGGGTTTATATAGAAGAGGAGTTTTAATCCTCTTTAAACTCCTCTTTTAAGAACTCTAATTTGACTAGGATTTTGACCTAGTCAAAGTCCTAGTCAAACTAGTGTTTTGACCTAGTCAAAACGATCCTAGCCATCCATCTCTCCCATTAATCTCAACCGTTGATTTAATTTAATTTAATGGAAATATTTAAAACCTATTTAAATATTTCCAAGAGGCTAAAATAAATATAAATATTATTTAAGCCCATTAAATAAATCCTTTTGATAAATCCAATTTATCAATTTAATTCCTTCTATCAAATAGAAAGAATTATTTCTCCAAGAAAATAAAGGTCCCGATTAAATCTAATTTAATCATTCCTTCACTCCAATATTTAATTCCAAATTAAATATTTAATTGTGTGTGGATAGTGTGTGACTCTTTAGGTTCACCATTCAGCTAGACTTGGTCGGATTCCTAGAATCCGTCCGTTACCATGGGTGGCCATCTAGCAACGGTCCATGGCACTAGAGACTAGGTGAAATATTCAGGGATGAACATTTAGGCTCTAACAGTACGCTTGTCCTTCTGTCTTCGGTCTCATCACTTAGAGTCTAGGGCACGGAAAATGCAGGTATCCATTTTGGACCCAAGTGTCGGTCTGTCCTCACTAAACGCCGCAAGGGAATCCTTCCCTTCTGTTCAGTCACTGTGGCCACAGTTTTAGGGACAAGACCTAGAGTATACATGAGACTCAACTGTCAAAGCCTATTGACAGGAGACAGATCCTTTCTTGGAAACTACTGTCACTTTGCACACCAGGACTGCACTAGACATGGCTTATGACTACCAAAAGAGAATTCTGGCAATCTCTCACCATACCTAAGATACAGCCCTGATGTACAGGTAAACTCAGCAATTCCTCAAGTCAAAGGACTTGACCTGTACCGTTGGAACCGGAATACTCGTCATACCTTGCAGACCATACTCAAGGTCCTCCGTAAGACGGTTCCCGCGAGTCACCTCAGTCAGCTGCGTCCTCGCATGCTAACCCACTAACACTGCTTAGACGATCCTCGTCACCCGTCGATGAAACACGACAGCAGATGCTCAGTGCAAGTCTCAAATGGAATCCCGGTACCCATTTTCGGGATTCCTTGACTTGGAGATTTCCGGACTGATTCGGGAAGACTGATTCCATGGACCTACCTCCAAGCGTAGTCCCAGTCCCCGAAATTGATTCTCAGTCCGTGGGCTTTGTTTGCGTAGTGAACAGATATGGATAAATCGGTGCAAGTGAACACAAACAAAGTAATGCCAAATGAAAATTCACTTCTTTATTCATTAATGATTTATCAAAACACCTATAATTGTCTAGACATAGGTTACATATACCCGCCAAAATTGGCTTACATGGTCACCTATTCTAACAATCTCCCACTTGACCTTTAAAAGCCAATCACCCATATGCCTAATCCCCATCTTCTCAAGATGTTGCGTATGAGCACTTTGCGACATAGGCTTTGTCAGCGGGTCTGCTGTGTTGTCTGCTGAGTTGACTCGGTCCATCCGAACGTCACCTCTTCCTACCATTTCTCTAAGAAGATGGTAGCGTCTAAGAATGTGTTTGGAACGGTGGTGAGATCTCGGTTCCTTCGCTTGCGCTATTGCACCGTTGTTATCACACAGAAGATGACAACGGGCTCGGCGATGCTAGGCACCACACCCAACTCTTGGATGTAGTTTCTCATCCAAACCGCTTCCTTGGCAGCTTCTGAAGCCGCTATGTATTCAGCCTCAGTGGTGGAGTCAGCAGTGGTTGCTTGCTTGGAACTTTTCCAAGTCACCACTCCTCCGTTGAGTTTGAATACATACCCTGATTGAGACTTGGCATCATCGTCATCAGACTGGAAGCTAGCGTCGCTAAAGCCTTCCAGAATTAGTTTTCCATTGCCATAGACTAGGAACATTTCCTTAGTCCTCCTTAGGTACTTAAGGATGCCCTTAACTGCATTCCAATGTGCCTCTCCTGCACAGGACTGATATCTGCTTGTCACGCTCAAAGCGTATGCAATGTCAGGCCTGGTGCAGTGGACCGCATATTGGATGCTACCTACGGCAGACGCATAGGGGATGACTTTCATCTTTTCAAGTTCCTCATCAGTCTGCGGGGACTGTTTCTTGGACAACTTGATCCCATGCCTCATAGGAAGGAACCCTCGTTTGGAGTTGTCCATTCGATATCTCTTTAGGACTTTCTCCACATACGAGTTTTGGGTGAGCCCTAACATCCTTTTAGATCTGTCCCTGACAATCTGGATGCCTAGGATGTAGGATGCTTCACCCAAGTCCTTCATGGAAAACTTGGTTGACAGCCATGCTTTCGTGTTTCCTAACATTCTGACGTCATTTCCAATGAGCAGAATGTCATCCACGTAAAGCACTAGGAACACTATGGAGCTCCCACTGACCTTCTTGTATACACAAGGGTCGGATTCGTTTTTGATGAAGTCATAACCCCGTATTACCTCATCAAATCGAATGTTCCAACTCCGGGAAGCTTGTTTGAGGCCATAGATGGACTTCTGGAGACGACAGACCTTCTGTTCTTCTCCAGTGACCGTGAAACCCTCCGGCTGATCCATATAGATCTCTTCTTCAACGAAACCGTTGAGGAAGGCCGTTTTCACGTCCATCTGCCATATTTCATAGTCATACCATGCTGCTATGGCAAGCAGGATCCGAATGGATTTAGCCATGGCTACTGGCGAGTAGGTATCCTCAAAATCGACCCCGGGTCGTTGAGTGTATCCCTTAGCTACAAGCCTAGCCTTGAAGGTAGTGACCTCTCCATCAACGCCGAGTTTGCGCTTGTAGACCCACTTACAGCCCACTGGCTTAACACCTTTCGGTGGATCTACAAGTCTCCAAACTTGGTTCTCGCTCATGGAGTCCATTTTGGTTTTCATGGCCTCAAGCCATTTCCCAGAGTCGATGTCTGACATCGCTTCCCCGTATGTCTTAGGATCGTTATCCAGAAGATCGGTCGCACCTAGAAATCCATATCTCACTGGAGGTCTGGATTCTCTAGTGGACCTTCGGAGAACGGGAACGTTAGTGGTAACTGTGGGCGCTGACTGTATCGGAGCCGGCGGTTCAGGGACCGGGACTGGCCTTTCTTGAGGTTGTCCTTCATGCCTAGCATGTTGGACTTCTCTAGGTTGGTCAGTCCTCCTAGTGTCTATCCTGAATCCTCTAGGTGAGGTTTCCGCGGCTGTTTCTGATGGCTGAGTTCCATCACTTGATTCCTCAAGGATCAGCTCATCAGGTTGGATATCCTCTGGGAAGCCTTGCTCCAAGAATACTGCATTCCTTGAAACAAATACCTTTTGTTCCAAAGGGTCATAAAAGTAATAACCCGCAGTTTCTTTAGGGTATCCAACGAACCTGCATAGGCTAGATCTGGATTCTAGCTTATCTCCCACTAACCTCTTGACGTATGCGGGGCTACCCCACACTTTCAAGTAGTTGTAGGATGCAGGCTTGCCGTGCCATATCTCATATGGCGTTTGGGTCACTACACTAGTAGGCGCCAAATTCAATAACTTGGCTGCCGTTTCTAATGCATAACCCCAAAACGATAGGGGCAATTTGGTAAAACTCATCATGGAACGAACCATGTCCAACAGGGTTCGGTTCCTCCTTTCAGAGACGCCATTTAACTGTGGTGTTCCGGGAGGTGTCCATTCTGATATTATACCATGTTCCTTTAGATAATCTAGGAATTCGGCACTAAGGTATTCACCGCCTTGGTCTGACCGTAGGACTTTAATTTTGCAGTTGGTTTGATTCTCCACTTCAAGTCTGAATTCTTTAAACCTCTCAAGAGCTTCAGACTTGTACCTCATTAGGTAAACATAACCATACCGTGAATGATCATCGGTGAAGGTTATGAAGTAGGAGAACCCACCTCGGGCCTGCGTCCTTAGTGGTCCACACACGTCTGTATGGACCAAGTCCAACAGACCTGTGGCAAGCCTGCTTTGTCCTACAAAGGGCTTCTTGGTCATTTTCCCTCTTAGACAAGATTCACAAGTTGGTAGATCACTCAAGTCCCCAACCTCTAGGTTCTTTGAGTCTACCAACCTTTTCATCCTATCTTGGGATATGTGACCTAGCCTAGCGTGCCACAGACGTGCGTTCCCGTTATTATCTAATTTCCGTTTGTGTTGAGCGTTAAGAACGAAATTCGTTTGTTGCAAGATATAGAGCCCATTATGTAATGTACCAAGTAGATGAGCAATTCCACACCTCATCAAATAAAAGCAATTTTTATTGATTTTAAACTCATAACCATTATTGTCTAACAATGGAATGGAAATGATGTTTTTAATCATACTGGGTACAAAATAAACTTGCTCTAATTCTATGCTGATGGTATCACTAATAACTAAAGTGGCGGATCCTACTGCTTCTGCCGAGATGGCCTTGCCATTTCCGAGCTTCAGGATCATGTCCCCGCTACTTAGTTTTCTGCTTCTTTTCAACACCTGCAGATCATTGCAAATGTGAGCTCCACAGCCGGTATCCAATACCCAAGAGGCAGAATTAGTGACCATGTTAACCTCAATCACAAATATACCTTGGTTTGAGAAGAGTTTGGGGCACTCTCTCTTCCAATGCCCTTTCTCACGGCAGTTGATACATATGTCATATGCCTTCGACTGTTGCTTGGAGACAACCTTTCCCTTTCCTTTGCCTTTCCCCTCTTTGGCAATGGGAACACTCTGAGTGTTCGTAGCTGCTATGACTGCCTTTCCCTTCCCTTTCTTCCTTTTCCAACGTCCGGCGCCCTTGCCTTTCGTCTTGGAAGTAGAAGCACCTCCAAACAATACCGAAAGCGTGGACTTCTTAGTCGTTGCCTCGTATTGCACCAACATATTGATCAACTCATGAATACCCTTCTCAAGTGCATTCATGTTGTAGTTGACAATAAATTGATCAAAGGAGGGTGGGAGTGACTGAAGGATCACATCTATGTACGTTTCGTTATCGAGACCTGCCTTTAGGTCCTCGAGCTTTTCCACTAGGGTAAGCATTTTAACCCCATGCTCTTGTACAGAGGATCCTTCTGTTATTTTAGTTCCAAAGAACGCCTTGGTCGCGACATACCTAGTATGCCGGTCCGGGACTGCATAGCAATCCTTAAGGCGAGCCATTATGGAAGGGACATCGTCTAGCCTTTCATATTGCTTTTGAATCTCATTGGTCATCGAAGCAAGTATGATGCTACGAACCTTCCGGTTATCCTTATGCCAAGTCTCGAACGTCTCACGTTCCTCTGGCGTGGATCCTTCCGGTAAGGTCCTAGGGAGAGGCTCGTCCATGACGTAGCCTTGGTTCTCATAATCCAGGACTATCCTGAGATTGCGCAACCAGTCGTTGTAGTTGGTTCCATTAAATTTATTTGTCTCAAGAATGGTTGAAAGTGGGTTCTTAGACATCTTAAAATCTACATGTTGAAAAACAACGCGCGATCAGCAGAAAGTAAAGACGGTGGTTTGATAAAAATAATTAAATGCTTGGTCTTTAGTCATTTAATCCTCCCACTATTTATACGAAAACACGGTACTCTCAAACGTAGTTTTCGGGAAATCCTTTCCTAGTGGGCTTGGGATCCACAGCGATTTTTCCCATACCCCGCTTTTACGATTCGCATGGAAAAGATCCTGTGGGAGGTATTCCATACCATTCTCGTTCCACGAGATTCCCAAGGTTATTGCCTCACCTTTTGCATGATCCCGAGGACTCCAAGCGAATCATGCTAATTAGGCGTTAGACCCGACCCAATCGACCGAGCCATGGACCCACTAGTACCCCCACGACTCGTGAGACAGGTAGCAGCAGCCCATTTTTCGTTCATGACATAGTGCAGCTTCCTTTAAGTACAATAACGTGCCACGACTCGTGAGACCACGCTATTGACCTAAAACAGCTTCCTCACTATGCCACGGATTGGAAGGCATGGACGAACTCCTAGAGTTCATGTCCACTTTATCTAGGGTCTAATATTTCAACATTGGTCCAACCAATGTGAGAGTAGTGAATGACCGAGATCTCATAATATATCCATACATTCATCCATAATGCATAAATAAAATCCATTCATAGCAGTTATACATGATAAATAAAACCCATTCATCCATCATAATAACCACATGCAAAATTAAAGCCTAGCACGCCCCTGTTGGATGATCACAAGCCCGAATCCTATGCGATCCACTGAGCCCGCAGTGGATCTATGGTCAATCTAGGGTTGGTCCTATACTATTACAATAATAGTAACCCAATCATCATTCTGATGGGCCTTGGTCTCTTTTTCTCTTTCTTCACTTCATGGAAAACGCCAAGGGACCTCCGGTCTGGGCTCTCCATGTGGTCCTTCCTTCTTCTCCACCAATTACAAAAATGGAAACCTCACTCCTAGTCTACTCTCATTACATATAAAAAAATTAGAAACCCCAGCGAAACCCCGGGGGGAGTACATAAGGAGGGAGGTAGAAAGCCTTATTATTCCAAGGCACTAGAAAGAGAGAAGGAGAAAGCAGTTTAAAGAGGCACACAGGCCCAACAGTAAATTAAACCATACGTTCGGTCTAGGGCTCGTGATCATCCATTTCCATCCAACACACATAATTACATGATCTAATCACATAATCATAATATTCCAACAACACATGATTTCCAATCACATCAATCCAAAATAAATGAACATGTGCGTAACGTGTGAAAAATAAAACACAAATATTGGTAATAAAATTTTTCTCGTTTTAGGAAAACCTTTCCTCATTATTTTAAGTAAAATAACCCCGGGATTCTAAATCCAATTTATTTTACTCCTAAAATAATGTCTTTAGGAATTTAGGCAAAATTGAACCCAAAAAAAAACGAATTTTCAGAATTAATTCAAAATTAAAACTGAAAATAAATTTAAAAATAAAATAATAATGCTAGGGTTTCAAAAAACCCTAGCTGCAGCAGCCGCCGGCCGCCGCCACCGGCAGCAGCCGGCAGGCCGTGCGCGCAGGGCAGCAGGCCCAGCCTGCCGCCCCTGCGCGCGCAGGCACTGCCTGGCCGGGCGCGCGCGCAGGCCCCTTGCCTGCGTGCGCGCGCGCCTGGCCGGCAGCGCGCTGCGCGGCCTGGTGCTCCGGCAGGCCGACGCGCGCGCAGGCTCCTTTGCCTGTGCGCGCGCGCTGGCCTGCTGGCCACCGGCCCGCGTCCCTGCGTCGCGCGCAGAGCGCGCGCGCAGACGCGCACTGGGCGTGCCTGCCGGGCGCGCGCGCGCAGACGCCTCCGTCTGCGTGCGCGCGCGCCTGGCGGCGCGCCTGGTGCCCGTCCGCGCGCGGGCTCCTCCGCCCGCCAGCCTTGCGCGCGCGCGCGCATGGGCGCGCCTGCCGGGCGCGCGCGCGCAGACACCTCTGTCTGCCCGCGCGCGCGCCTGGAGGCGTTTCCATGCGCGCACGCCCGCGCGCAGCCAACCCGGCTGCGCGCTGCCCCTGCGCGGCCGGCAGCGCGCGCGCGCGCAGGCTTCCCATGCCTGCGCGCGTCTGCCCTGCCGGCAGCGCTCGGCTGCGCGCGGCCAGCCTTCCCGGCTGGCCGGCTGTGACGTTTTTCTCGTTTTTCAGATTAATTCCCATCCCGATTCCCAAGAAAAACAGAAAATACCAATATTCAGCAATTCACACGAATTAAAAAGCAATAAAATAACATGCTTCAAGAATCAAGAAATTCAAGATTTAATTACAACATGCTATTTCACGTTTCATGCTTAAAACGCACATAAACCCTAGGCCTATACACCGAACCGGGCTCTGATACCACTGAAAGATTATGTGGATCGTCCCGGGAAAAGCGCGAATGCGGAAGCGCGGTATAATTAAAAAAATAAATGCGGAATTTAAACATGCTTTTAAATTAAAACACGTTTCAAAGGGTGTGCCTTTGAAATTTCCCGGGCGTTCGGTGTATCTCATGAACGAATAACATAAAATAAATCATGGAGGCCATAGGGTTGAAAATTAAAGAGGGACGAAAATTTAAAACGAGACCTACCCGTTGTCGTTTTCGTCTTCAACGGCTACACGCGTTGTTCCCCGTTTTGCACCAAGATCCCGTCTTTGAGACCCTCTAATTCGTGACACACGATCCACCCACGTATCTTGCACGTCGTGCTAGCAACGAACAAGTGTATAATTTTGGAGTGGATGAATCAATAACACATTATCAATTAATGGTATTGATTCATCAAGATTCTAATGTTCCAAGAACAAAAGAATCAAGAAAACTATTTTCTTGAGAGAGAGAGAGGGCGGACGAGAGAGATGGGAGAGAGAGAGAAACCGTGTGTGTGTGTGTTGTGTGTGTGTGTGTTGGAGTTTCATCATCATGTAAATTGTAGGATGCTAGGGGTTTATATAGAAGAGGAGTTTTAATCCTCTTTAAACTCCTCTTTTAAGAACTCTAATTTGACTAGGATTTTGACCTAGTCAAAGTCCTAGTCAAACTAGTGTTTTGACCTAGTCAAAACGATCCTAGCCATCCATCTCTCCCATTAATCTCAACCGTTGATTTAATTTAATTTAATGGAAATATTTAAAACCTATTTAAATATTTCCAAGAGGCTAAAATAAATATAAATATTATTTAAGCCCATTAAATAAATCCTTTTGATAAATCCAATTTATCAATTTAATTCCTTCTATCAAATAGAAAGAATTATTTCTCCAAGAAAAATAAAGGTCCCGATTAAATCTAATTTAATCATTCCTTCACTCCAATATTTAATTCCAAATTAAATATTTAATTGTGTGTGGATAGTGTGTGACTCTTTAGGTTCACCATTCAGCTAGACTTGGTCGGATTCCTAGAATCCGTCCGTTACCATGGGTGGCCATCTAGCAACGGTCCATGGCACTAGAGACTAGGTGAAATATTCAGGGATGAACATTTAGGCTCTAACAGTACGCTTGTCCTTCTGTCTTCGGTCTCATCACTTAGAGTCTAGGGCACGGAAAATGCAGGTATCCATTTTGGACCCAAGTGTCGGTCTGTCCTCACTAAACGCCGCAAGGGAATCCTTCCCTTCTGTTCAGTCACTGTGGCCACAGTTTTAGGGACAAGACCTAGAGTATACATGAGACTCAACTGTCAAAGCCTATTGACAGGAGACAGATCCTTTCTTGGAAACTACTGTCACTTTGCACACCAGGACTGCACTAGACATGGCTTATGACTACCAAAGAGAATTCTGGCAATCTCTCACCATACCTAAGATACAGCCCTGATGTACAGGTAAACTCAGCAATTCCTCAAGTCAAAGGACTTGACCTGTACCGTTGGAACCGGGAATACTCGTCATACCTTGCAGACCATACTCAAGGTCCTCCGTAAGACGGTTCCCGCGAGTCACCTCAGTCAGCTGCGTCCTCGCATGCTAACCCACTAACACTGCTTAGACGATCCTCGTCACCCGTCGATGAAACACGACAGCAGATGCTCAGTGCAAGTCTCAAATGGAATCCCGGTACCCATTTTCGGGATTCCTTGACTTGGAGATTTCCGGACTGATTCGGGAAGACTGATTCCATGGACCTACCTCCAAGCGTAGTCCCAGTCCCCGAAATTGATTCTCAGTCCGTGGGCTTTGTTTGCGTAGTGAACAGATATGGATAAATCGGTGCAAGTGAACACAAACAAAGTAATGCCAAATGAAAATTCACTTCTTTATTCATTAATGATTTATCAAAACACCTATAATTGTCTAGACATAGGTTACATATACCCGCCAAAATTGGCTTACATGGTCACCTATTCTAACAATTGCAACATGGTTTACTTCAAAAACAAGTCTACTCTTTCAGGTGAGCAATACTTGATCATCCTTGATAATGAAAATCAACTCATGGTGGAAGGAACAACCTTGACGACTCACACTTCTCTCATCGGTCGATATGTGAAGTAATGGCCGAGGTTGAAGAATCCACTTCACACGGAGCAATGGTCTCGAGAAGCTCCACTGAGCAAGACTTCTAAGGTGTGGTCTTTGCAAGCGACTCATCATCATTGCTCTGATAAGCCAAGTCTTCTACTGACATTAGGCCACCGCATCGTTGAAGGAAAAGCCAAGTGGGGCGACACCATTCAATTTGCCAGCGAGTTCCGCTACATCAAAGGATTTTGGGAGTGGACGGAAGATGTACTCAGCCTGTGCGAGCACAAACTAGTTGCAGCTCAAGTATATGATGCCGTGTACGCCTCATTGTTCACTTACAACCACAATTCCAACATCGTCAAGGCGTTCTGCGAAGCGTGGTGTCCGTCAACTAACACTCTTCTGACATCCTTTACAGAGTTGTCTATCTCATTGTGGGATGTGCATACCCTTGCTGGACTTCCTATGATCAGACTCCTCTACGACGAAGTTGTCCCAAGTGCCAAGGAGCTTAACGGTGTTGATGAGACGGGATGAAGACTTGTTCCTCACTCTTGCAAATTCCTGCTCCACACTTATCATTTGCTTCGAGGGAGTTGTAATGATGGTCAATCCTCTCATGTCCCTGCCGATAAGGGGATCAAGTTTTGGTTTAGAAGAGCTACGAAGTACTGTGAGCCCATTCCGCGTAAAGAAAAGAAGGCAGTTCATTCTAAGTCGATTCAAAACCCTTCTAGAACTTTGAGGTATATGGCAAGTGGTCCACGACAGATGAGGCGTTATTCTTGAAGCTTGGTATCGAAGGAAGTTAAAGGAAAAGACATTCTTCGTGGCGTATTTGACGTGTTGGCTTTGTACATTTGCTCTTCCCATTCAAGATGTTGGTTTAATACATCCAAGCATTTTCAAAGTGGCGAGTGCCATGGCAGCTGGTCGAAGGGTTGGTCTTGTCGTTCCCATCTTAGCTAGTATTTACAGAGGTCTGAATAAGATCTCTAACTCCCCAAGGCCCACTCACGTGCATTCTCTATTTCCAATTCACTTTGTTTTAGTTGGATAGCATATTATTTCAAAACTCACTACCCAACCTTGCCAAGTGTTTGTGGGCCTAAAATGACGCTTTTCTCAAGAGAAAAGGGGTGCGAAATACTATGGTTCGTAAAAGGAGAGAAAGTGGCTTCACAGAGGTGACTTTATCTCCTGGACCTGCAACATGATTGTGAAGGACATGAATTTCTCATTCATAGACGAATGCCAAAGAATCTGAAGAAGCTTATTTCATGGTCGTTTTCTCAAACTATCTTCCTTTGAGGCAAGGCGATCATTTTATTGTCGAGCCTTATAGCCTCCATCGATTCCGTCGTCAATTGGTTTATTTCAAAAAACACCAAGAATTCTTTCACAAGCCGTTCGTGAAGCTTTCTTGGAAGGTGGAATCCATTATTGGCGTTTGTGCATCTTGTCCAAGACTATGGAGAAAGTAATGTAAAGAAGTTATCCTCCGAGGCGTATAGAAGGTGGTGGGCCGAAATTCATGGTGGCTACCTTGAAAAAAACATGGAGGGGTTGCTTGCTTCAAGCCCAAATCAAGTTTCTCACAAAGGAAAGGAGTGCAGTGAAGGAGTTGCCCAAGATCAACCTTGCGAGTAGGCTATCTCTCATCCCAAGCGAAATTCTCAAGTGGTCGAACCCCTTGAAGTGAATAAGAAGAAAAGTGTTCCTTGTTTCTTGGAAATAAGTGGGAGTAACGACCCTAATCATCATTGGAAGAGGTGGAAGAGGGATTCCAACTATTCAAAACCAACAAGCGTTGATGTTGACGGTAACATCTCAAGTCATGGACCATCGATGTTGGATTTTGTCAAGGAGGTTATTTTTCTTACTCGTTCCCCTCCCCCATTTTTTTTTATAGTGATAAGATCCTCTTTTGTTTCTAACTCATGTTGATACATTGTCGTAGCTCGAAGATGAAGTCTAAGGCGTCGAAGATGATGAGACTTCTCAAGACAGTCAAGGATCGACTTTTGGGTCTAACTTGTTGGCTACAACTCTTCCACTTAGAATGGGGCTTAAGAGAAAACAAACTTCTTGTCATGCCATGGTGTCGGTATTTGAAGGTGAAAGGTTTGTTCTTAATCATCAAAAGGAGTTCCTTCAAAAGCCGTGGAGTGATCTTCTCGTGAAGATATCAAACACCCCAATTGACTTCACCTCATCAATTAAAGACGATGTTTACTTCGTTCTTGAGTCCATGAAGAGCTTTCAGAAGTTTGACATCTCAAAAGTGGAAAAAGATGAACATGTTCTTCGCTAAGGTTGCTACTTATGATGAAGCAAGATTATCGTCTTCCGAAAAGTTGTCCAAGAGTCTTCTCGAGCGATAGTTAAAGGAAACCATTGATCGTCTCCATGATGCTTGAGCTAAAGATAGGGAGGCTTCTAAGATCTAATCCACTATGGAGACGTTGAAGAGTATTGAGAAAGAGCTTGTGGATTTGAAGGCACAAATGACGAACTTGTGTGCTACTCTGAAGGGAAAAAAACAACTTCATCACAGTGCTCAAGCCAGAGTTCATGAGATAGAGAAGGACATGGCAGCACTTGAGAATACCACCCTACTTAATGATGCAGTAGTTGAGGATTTGGCGTCTTCAAGAGCAAATGTGGAAGCCTTCAAGGAAGAGTTGAAGAACTTGAGTCTCTTTGCTTGAGATTTGTTTAGGACTCTTTTATCCTCTTGCATTTAATTTTTTTGTCCTTTGTTCTAAGTTATGAACCTCGATGTTTTCTTTTGAGATTGCATGATAGAAGCTTCTTTCCTTTTTATCTTGCAATTTTTGAGCATGTTTAAATATTTCCCATTTTGACAGCTTCATATGAGAAATAAAGTTCCTTTAAATGTTGTGACTGAAGTTAGAAATATCTAAGCTGCCTATGTACCTCATTAAGAGGATCAAGTCAATATGTAGTTCAAGGGTACAAAATATTCATTTGGAGAGGGAAGACCATTCACAGTTTATACGCATGCTGGCTAGGATTTTTTTTAAAAAAAATTTCCAAGTTTTTTTTTCATTTTTTTCCTTTTTTCTTCTTTCTTTTTTATTCTTTTTTTTTTTCAGGCGTAGTATTACTTCAAGAACTTTTCATTTATTGGGCCTATCTTCCAACCATCTTTAGCAACCCAACTTATATACACCATTTGTATAGACATCTTTGACGACATACGGACCATCCCATTTTGGCAAGAACTTGTTGCTCGTTTGATGCGTTGTGATTATAGGACTCCTCATTGCAAGCACTAGATCACTAACTTGAAAAGAGCGCAAGGCGAACCTTCTTATTAAATGCCTTGGATAATCGAGCTTGATAACACTCGAGCCTTTGTTGTGCTTCCAATCTCTTCACATCGAGAGCTTCTAGCTCTTCAAGCCGTATTCGAGCATTTTCTTCTTCAGTATGCCCTTCTTGTATTACTATCCTCAATGAAGGGATTTGTTACTCAAGCGGGAGGACTGCTTCCGCTCCATAAACCAAAGCATAAGGAGTTGCTTGCGTGGGCATTCTGATAGTGGTTCTGTATACACATAGAGCTTCTCCAATTCTTTTGTGCCAACCTCACTTCGAGTTGGTCACCACTTTCTTCAATAGGCTGCACAAAGTTTTGTTAAATGCTTCAGCAAGACCGTTGGCAGCGACATAGTACATAGAAGATTTTCTTTGCTTAAACCCAAACTTTTGACATAACTTGCCTATCAAGCTGTTGCGAAAAGGTTTTCTGTTAAGTGATGATACACCTGGGTGAAGGACAAGCGGATCCGCCGGGAGCGCGAGCGGAAGCGAGGAAGCGAGAAAAGTGCGTAAATTGAAATCAAATTCAAAATACGCGAATCCCAAGGAGTGTACCCTTGGGTGCTCAACCGGGCGTTCGATGTAGGATGTGTAAATATTGAAAACATATATTTAAACACATAGGGCATAGATATATAAATGAAATCAATCAAAGCGTAATAAACCGTTACCTTTGATTGTTTAGCGTATGCTCCCAGCTACTAGCGTTGTTCCTTCTCCGGAATGCTCACGAAATCCAAATGTATGGATTCTCCAAAGGTGATCTACACCACACCGGAAGAAACACACGTTCTTCTTGCTAGAAAATAACGGGTTTAGGAAGGAATCGGTTTAAGAGAAGAACACTATGAATTAGTGTTCTCTTAAACTTACTTTGTTCTTCTTCTTGATTCAAAATCAAGTGAAGAACACAAGTGCAAGAGAGGGAGAGAGCACGAAAATTGAGAGAGAGGAGAGAATTTTTGTCTTCTCTTTTTCTTAGAAAAAGATGAATAATGAATCACTTATGCTTGGTGTTGTATATTCTAATATATATACATAATTAATGTGATTATCGGAATGTGTCTAGATTCATTCTAATCAATCACCATCAATTCTTCAATCAAGCCTACCAAAATTTATGGTATGATCAAATCATACCAAAAGGGAAGAGCTTGATTGGAGTTGATTTGTCTCTTTCCAAAAGAGACAAGTCAACATACCACCTAGCATGCAACATGGCTGATTTTGCTTCCTCCAAGAGAGCATGTCGGCCATGTTTAATTAAGGGAAGAAGTCCAACTTCTTCCTATTCCAAATTAGGAATTATTTCTCCTCTCGGGTATAATTTAACAGACCGGGTTTTATCATAATCCAATTACGGCAATCCCAATATTAAATCCAATTTAATGTCCATTTAAATTATTCCCGTTGATCTTTTAATCCAATTAAAAGATCCAACGTCTCAACGTCTCAACTTTCCATATTTAATCGAAAATCCATTTTACCGATTAAATGAAAGCCCGATACAATATCGGCCCGTCCATCCAATGGACTTTCCCTTAAGTAATCCAATTACTTATTTTTATCCTTCGAGATTGACTCCAAGTCGATCTCTCAACCTCCTCGGTGATTTGTGTTTGACCCTTTAGGTTCACCCTCAGCTAGACTTGGGCCCGTGTCCCACAAGGGCCCGTTACCATGGGTGGCCGTCTAGCAACGGTCCATAGCACTAGAGACTAGGTGAATTGGCGTGAATATTTAGGCGCCGATTCCGTACGGGTACGATCCTTCCCTCTATCGTCTCCCGGCCTTAGTCTAGGGTATGGAATTGGGCGTCGGTTCCCATCCTTGACTAGGCATCTATGCTTTATACTCGAGACCACGTATGCTTCATTGCGTCGACACAGGAAACCATTCCCTGTTCGACCAACCACTGTGGCCATAGCTTCAAATAGCATGAACGTGTCTCCGAGTGCATAGGAGATACCTCTGTCACATACTGACAGGGGACGGATCCTCTTCTTGGAATCCACCGTCCTCGCTACACATTCCGACTGCACTGGACAAGGCTTATGATAATCATCTTACAGAATGATTACCTCTCGCTAGATCCAAGATACAGCCGTCCTGTGCACGCGACTGCCATGATTCCTCAAGTCTGAGGATTACTCCCGTACTATCGGAACCGGGGAAAACCAATCATACCGACCAAACCTCCAAGGCTTCCATATGATGATCCCCGCGAGTCAGTCCAGTCAGCTCGACCCCAGTCGACCAACCCATCAAGATCGTGTAGACGTCCCACGCCTGTCGCTGATGAAACACGGCACTCATCCAATGAACACGACTCTTGACGCAAGTCTCAATAGGAATCTCGATGCCCTGTCTCGAGGTCCTCGACTTGGAACGTTTCAGACCCAACTCTTAATCAGTTGGTTTCATGACCACCATCCAATGCGTGGCCCAACTGCACGAGTTGTTATCCATTGTCTGTGGGCTTTGTTGCGATATAAGTTAAACACCGTTTTAACAAATGTAAGATGAGCGCAACAAAGAAGGTACCATTGGTGACGAATACTCATCTTATTCATCACATAATAATATTACATTTACATCAAGTTGTCAGATAGGTTACAAATCGCCAAACCTATTGGCTTTCTGGTCACCTATTCTAACAATCTCCCACTTGACCTAAAGCCAATCACCCATTGGCCTCAAACCTCTTATTCAGATGGTGAGTATGGGCAGCTTGCGACATGGGCTTAGCAAGTGGATCTGCTATGTTTTCTGCGGAGCTGACTCGGTCCAACCGAACGTCAGTCCTGCTATCCATCTCTCTAAGTAGAGGGTAGCGTCTAAGAATATGCTTGGATCGTGATGAGATCTCGGTTCCTTTGCTAGCGCTATCGCCCCCTTGTTATCATAAAAGATAATTACAGGCTTAGTAATGCTAGGTACTACATCCAACCCTTAGATGTAGCTCATCAACCAAACCACTCCTTAGCAACTTCCAAAGCCGCTATGTATTCAAAAATCTATGGTGGAGTCCGCCGTGGTAGCCTACTTGGAACTCTTCCAAGTAACCACGCCACCATTTAGTCTGAACACATAACCAGACTGAGACTTGGCATCATCGTCATCTGACTGGAAGCTAGCGTCGCTATAGCCTTCCAGTATCAACTCTCCACCGCCATAGATCAAGAACATGTCCTTAGTCCTTTTCAGGTACTTTAGGATAGTCTTGACTGCACTCCAGTGTGCCTACCCGACACACGATTGATATTGACTAGTTACGCTCAAAGCGAAAGCCACATCAAGTCTAGTGCACTGAACAACACACTGTATGCTGCCTACGGCTGAAGCATAGGGGATGTCCAACATCCGTTTAAGCTCCTCATCAGTCTTAGGAGACTGCTTCTTGGATAACTTAATTCCATGCCTCATAGGAAGGAATCCTCCGTTTTGAGTTCTCCATCTTGAATCTCTTCAAGACTTTCTCAATGTACGAGGACTTGGGCCATTCCTAACATCCTTTAGATCTATCCCTGTAGATCTTGATGCCAAGGATGAAGGATGCCTCGCCCATATCCTTCATGGAGAATTGCGTTGACAACCAAGCTTTAGCGTACCCAACATCTTAGCATCATTCCTAATGAGCAAGATGTCATCCACGTAAAGCACCAGAAACGCAACTGAGCTCCCACTGATCTTCTTGTATACACAAGGATCGGACTCGTTCTTGATGAAATCATATCCCCGTATGACTTCATCAAAACGTATGTTCCAGCTTCGGGAAGCTTGTTTGAGGCCATAGATGGACCTTTAGAGACGGCAGACCTTCTGCCCTTCTCCAACAGTTGTGAAACCTTCCTGCTGATCCATATAGATCTCTTCCTCTACGAAAACCGTTGAGGAAGGCCGTTTTCACGTCCATCTGCCATATTTCATAGTCATACCATGCTGCTATGGCAAGCAGTATCCGAATGGACTTGGCCATTGCTACGGGCGAGTAGGTTTCCTCAAAATCGACCCCGGGTCGTTGAGTGTAACCTTTCGCCACAAGCCTGGCTTTGAAGGTTGTAACCTCCCCATCGAGTCCATCTCGGATTTCATGGCCTCAAGCCACTTATCCGAATCGATGTCCGACATCGCTTCTCCGTATGTCGTTGGATCATTATCCAACTGACCGGTCAGGCCCAGAAATCCATACCTATCAGGTGCATGGGATACTCTGGCCGACCTACGGAGGACTGGAACAATATCAGTGGGAACCACTGGCTCAGATGTCACTGCCGCCTCATGGGGTACCTCACTTGATTCCTCAAGGAGTACCTCATCGCGTCGACTATCCGATGGAAAACCTTTTTCCAAGAACACTGTGTTTCGCGAGACAAAAACCTTTTGCTCGGAGGGATCATAGAAATAATACCCCACAGTTTCTTTCGGATAGCCGATGAACCTGCATAAACTAGACCTCGAGTCTAGTTTATCTGCCACTAATCTCTTGACATATGCGGGGCAACCCCACACTTTCAAGTATTTGTAGGAGGCAGGCTTGCCGTGCCATATCTCATATGGCGTCTGGGATACCTTTTTAGATGGCGCCAAGTTCAGAACTTTGGCTGCCGTCTCAAGAGCGTATCCCCAGAAGGAAAGGGGTAGTTCGGTAAAACTCATCATGGATCGGACCATGTCCAACAAGGTCCGATTCCTCCTTTCGGACACACCGTTAAGCTGTGGTGTTCCAGGAGGGGTCCACTGAGAGAGAATCCCATTCTCTTTTAGATAATCAGTAAACTCACCACTCAAATACTCTCCACCTCGGTCCGACCGAAGGGCTTTGATCTTTCGACCGGTTTGGTTCTCTACTTCAAGTCTGTATTCCTTAAACCTTCCAAAAGGCTTCAGACTTGTACCTCATCAGGTAAACATAACCATACCGTGAGTGATCATCGGTAAAGGTTATGAAGTACGAGTACCCACCTCTAGCCTGAATATTTAGTGGACCACAGACATCTGTATGGATCAAATCCAACAGACCACTGGCTAGCGTACTTTGTCCAACAAAGGGTTTCTTGGTCATCTTTCCCTTTAGACAGGATTCGCAGGTCGGTAGGTTGTCCAAATCGTCTATTTCTAGACTCTTTGAGTCCACCAACCTTCTTATCCTATCTTTAGAGATATGACCTAACCTCGCATGCCATATCTGTGCGTTATTATGATCATCACATTTTTTCGTTTGTGTTCTGCAGTCATAATCCAATTAGACTGTTGAAGTATGTACAGACCGTTGACCAATGTACCAAGCAAATGAGAAATACCATCTTTGATAATGAAAAAAAATCATTTTTTATTGATGGTAAATTCATATCCCTCCTTATCAAGGACCGGGATGAAAAACAATGTTTTTATCATGCTAGGTACATAGAAAACAGTCGTTCAGTACAATCCTAACATGACTACTAATGGCTAACTCTAGTGATCCTACGGCCTCCGCAGCAACAGCCTTGCCATCGCCTAGCCTCAGATCATCTCATCCTTGGTTAGCCTTCTGCTTCTTTGCAGTGCCTGCAAATCATTGCAGATGTGAGCACCACACCCGGTATCCAATACCCATGAAGCAGAATTAGTAATCATATTAACTTCAACCATAAACACACCTGGGTTGGAGAGGAGTTGTGGGCACTCCCTCTTCCAATGCCCTTTCCCTTAGCAATGCATGCAGACATCATTTGCCTTGGACCGCTGAGAACCACGGGCCTTCCCTTTCCTTTGCTCGGTTCCAACCGGAGTAACAGGGACGCCCGGAGCGCGAGCAGGGGCCGCAACCGTCTTCCCTTTGCCCTTCTTCCTCTTCCAGCGTCCCGACCCTCTTGCCCATTCGCCTTGGAGGTTGAAGCCTCTCCTATCAATACGCCGGCGCCGACTTGTGGGTCGTTGCCTCGTATTGGACCAGCATGTTGATCAACTCATGAATAGACTTCTCAAGTCCGTTCATGTTGTAGTTTACAACAAATGGGTCATAGGATGGAGGAAGCGACTGGAGGATCACGTCAATGTAACGTGTCATTGTTAAGCCCAGCTTTAAGGTCCTTGAGTTTCTCCACTAGGGAGAGCATCTTGACCCCATGACTCTGTACAGACGCTCCTTCAGCGAGCTTGGTGCCAAAGATTTGCTTTTGTGGAGGCAATCTAATATGCCTATCTGGAACCGCATAAACCTCGTTCATGCGGAGCATTATGGCGGAGACGTTGTCCAGCCTCTCATACTGCTTCTGGATGTCGTTAGACATTGAAGCCAGTATGATACTGCGTACTTTCCGGTTGTCCTCATGCCACTTCTCGAACGTCAAACGTTCTTCAGGCGTGGACCGAGGACAATCCTCAGGTTTCTCAGCCAGTCCGAGTAGTTCGTTCCGTTGAATTTGTTAGTCTCAAGAATCATGGTTAACGGGTTCTTAGACATATCTACATTAATGAAAATGTAAAGCAGAAATTAGCAGATGATGGTGATATTATTGTTCAAAGTTGAAGACTTGGTCTTTTAGTCTTTAACCCTCTAACTATTTATACGAAAGTCCGCCACTCTCAAGCGGAGTTTCGGGAAACCATTTCCTAGTGGGCTTGGGATCCACAAGCCGTAATCTCCATGCCCCGCTTTTATGATTCACATGAAGAAGAACCTTGTGGGAGATATCCAATATCATTCTCATCCAATGAGATTCCAAGATATTTTTGCCTCACCTATTCGCATGGTTCCGAGGACTCCAAGCGAAACCATGTTACTCAGTGTTAGGCCCGACCCATTCAACCAAATCATGCCTCAAACTGTCGCCCCCCACGACTCGTGAGACAGGGAAACAGCGAGCGCAGTCTTTTTGTTCACAACAATAGTGCAGCTTTCCCCCTAGTCCAAGTGTGCCACGACTCGTGAGACCACACTTGGGTAGTGGTAGCTTCCTCACCACATTGCTGTGGATGGAAGGCTTGGACAGACCAAAATACCATTTTGATCCCAAGTCCGTTCTGGGCCTAATATTTAATTTGGTCCAACCAAATGAGAGTTTAAGTGTGACCGAGACCTCATCACATTATGGTGTTTTAGCATGCATAAATATCCAATATTTAAAGCGATAGATAAAAAAACGCCGCATGCATAAAACATAGCATACCCCTGTTAGGATGATCACAAGCCCAACCTATGCGACCCACTGAGCCCGCAGTGAGTCTATGGTCTGTCTAGAGTGGTCCTAAATTATTACAATAATAATAAACCCATTTTCATTCCAATAGGCCTTGAAGTGCTTCTTTTTTTTTCTTTCTTTTTTTTTTTTTGGGAAAAAGCCGCCTGTGCCTAGGCGGGGGGTTTGGCGGACCCCTACCTGTTTATTACCAAAAAAAATTCAATTTGTGTACAATGTTGAAAGCAGTAAACGAGGAGTACTTACTCCCTTTACAAGTCAGAATCTATCCTATTGTAAAAACAGTAAACAAGGAGTACTTACTCCCTTTACAATACAAAAGGCTATCCTAGCAAAGAAAAAAAGGTCCTAAACTAGCAACCAGTCATCGTGCCATACCCTCACTTCTGCCGTGCCCATCTCCTCTGTGCCTCCAGTACCCCTGTCCAAAATACCGTCAACTCTTACCCGCTGCGAAGGTAGGGGGTGCCCAGTCTATCAAGTCTGACAATGCCGCGTAATATACCCGTAAATATCATCCTGATGCAACACCCTAGTCACCTGCAGGTCGACGGCTTCCTTCGCAAGATGATCAGCCGCCCCATTCGCCTCCCGAAAGATGTGTCGGACATCCGATCCTAGCACCTGTTGGATCTGTATGATACGCATGAGCAAGTGCTGTATCTCCCATTTCCCTGAAGCCCGAGACTGTAAAAGCTGGATTACTGTCGTTGCATCCACCTCAACCACTAAGGGGGCCAGGCCATGCGCCAATGCAAGCTCCAAACCACGCCAGACAGCAGTAAGCTCTGCAATCACACTTAGTCGTAGTGCCCAATGCATACAGATATGCGAGGCGCACCTGTCCGGTTGCGTCCCGAATAATGCCTGCCGCCTCTGCCCGCCCTGGGTTTCCCAAGGGAGGACCCGTCTGAGTTTAAGCTTGAACCAAGCCGGAGAGGGGTACGCCAACGCACCACTCTGGGGGCCTGAGGACATGTCGGCCTGAATATGAACCCCATCAAGCCAAAGCTCGGTGCTGATCACCCTTCCACTGTGTGCTCGTCATGACCCGTGCTGCATACAGTGTCCGAAGGTGGCGTTGAACCTCAATGATAACGCCGTCGGCCGAGAAATGTACCCCCCGATACTTCGCAGCATTCCGCTGCGTCCATATAAACCATAAGATCAAAAATGGCACCAGTGTACGAACATGCAAATTCGAGTGGAACGGGGTGGAGTAACGCCAAAAGTGTACCATAACGAGTAAGGTCCCTCGTTTCACAAAAGCTGAAGCCCAAAGAGGGTGGCAAAAGTGCTGCCACACGTCCTGCACTACTGGCCCCTCGACAAATAGGTGTGGGATCGTCTCCTCTGCTTCACAACATTGACACTTGGATGGAAAGCTAAACCCCTTCCGCTTCATCCGTGCATCAACTGGGATCCGATCCTGAAAAAGCCGCCACAAGAATACAGACATCGTCGGCCGCAAGGATCGATGCCAGATATCTGTCAACAACTGCCGCCGAGGTGATGCAACCCTGATAGCCTCCCAGGCCGATCTCGTCGAGAACTTCCCCTCACTGGAGCCCGTCCACACAATCTTGTCCCCCTGACCTGCTGATATAGGAATTTGGCAAATATCATGTGCAATGTGTGCCGGAACTGTCCGAAAGATCTTTGGAACATTCCATTCACCCTCATGCCAATAGTATCGTACCGACTCCATGGTGTCGGCTTCCCTCTGAACGAGCTGAGCTAGGGGCTTCTCACCGAACCAATTATCATGCCAAAAAGACACTAATCCATGGCCTAAAGTCCAGAAGATGAACGGCTCCGCGACATCCCGAATGCGACACAAGCGGTGCCAAACGGGGGAATGATTCCGATTATAAGGTACTAACGTAGGGTGCAGATTCCTACAGTAACCGGCCATGCAAAAATTCCGCCCACAAAGATGATCGATGCCTAAAACCGCCACCATAGTTTCATTGAGAAGGCCCGAACATAATCTGCTAAACTCCGAACTCCTAGGCCACCTTCTACCACCGGAAAACATGCTTTTTCCCAAGAAGACCAATGGATGTGCCGACGACCATTGTATGAGCCCAAAAAAATCCATTGAATATTCACTCAATGGATATCAAGACAGACTTAGGCGGGTGAATCACCTGAAAGCAGATGTAATGGCGTGGCCTACAACACACTTTCTAATCAAGGCCAACCTCCCTCCATGAGAGAGGTTCGTCATTGCCCACCCCTGGAGCAAAACTCCGCAACCGGGAAATGATCGGATCAAATAAACACGCCTTCCTATTCCCCTTTTACAGAGGGACTCCTAAATATGTGACTGGGAGGTATTTCAGCCGATATCCCATAACATTCTGCACCAACTGTGTCTGTAAAGACGATACCTGCCGACCCACAATAAAAGAACTCTTCGCGACGTTGATCAGCTGTCCCGACACTCGCTCATATGCTCGCAAGAAATCCCGGAGTAACTCCATGTTCTCCCTACCGGTGTTAGTAAAAATCATCATATCATCAGCGTAGGCTAGATGAGATACCCGAACCTGACCCGGCGTCCGGTAATACATCGCCGGATGTGCTGAAAAAAAGCTTGTCCAGACCCCGTGATAGGTAATCAGCCGCAAGCACAAATAGCGCCGAGAGAGAGGATCTCCCTGTCGTAAGCCTCGGGTCGAATGAAAGAACCCCGCATGCTCCCCATTTACTAAGACCGAAAACCAGCAATTCGAGACAGCATTAGCTACCAAGTCAATCCAGCGCTGTGGAAAACCCTTCCGTCGCAAAACCTGATAAAGGAATTCCCAACTGACACGATCATAGGCCTTGGCCATATCAAAGCTTGAAAACCACATTTGTCTCCGGACGACGAGACTCCAATGAATGGATCAACTCCTGTGCCAGAAGGACATTGTCACTCAATAATCGCCCTGGGACAAAACCACTCTGAGAGAGCGACAACACCTTTGGCAAGATACGCCCGAGCCTAATAGTCATCAGCTTTGTGCAGATTTTGTTCGTCACGTTACACAAGCTGATCGGTCGATACTCACTCCAAGAAGTCGGGCTGGCAGTCTTCGGTATGAGGGAGATGGTGGTAGCAGTAAAACTTTTAGGCATCTCTGCACCACGAAAGAACTCAGTCACTGCTCCGAAGACATCCTTAGCAATTAAGTCCCAACACGTGTGATAGAACATTGCCCCAAACCCATCTGGCCCAGCCACACTATCTGGCTCGATACAAAAAACCGCTTCTCGGACCTCCTCCCCTGTTGGCATCTCACACAAGAACCTCCTATCCTCATCTGTCAGTCCGTTCTCCAAACAGTCCAGATCCATCTCGTTCGGAAACACCGGCTCCGTTGTCAGGAGCTGCTGGAAGAAGGCAGCCGCGGAGTTCTTAATTGTCGTCGGATCTGTCAGGTGCTCCCCCTCATGCTGGATCCTAAAGATCGTACCCCGGAATCTCCTTTTCTTCACCAAAGAGTGGAAGTATCTCGTGTTTCGCTCCCCATCTTTGGCCCATTTGATGCCCGCCTTTTGTTTCCAAAAAGTCTCTTCCTGGGCCAAAACCCGAACCAACTCAGCCGAACACCGATTCCGCTCCACAAGCATACGATCGCAAGGATCAAGATCATATGCCTCATCTGCCTCCTTAAGTCGTCGCTCTGCCGCTGCTACTCGGTCAAACACATTCCCAAAGACTGTCTTGTTCCATTCCTTGAGGCATTGCTTCAGACGATACAATTTTTGCTGAAGCCGTACCATACCACTCCCAATCGTCGGATACTGCCAGTTCCGACGCACAACCTCTAGAAATCCCGGGTGTGTGGTCCACATATGCTGAAACCGGAAGGATGACGCCCTCCGTACCTCAGTATAGTCTGCCTCAACCAATAACCCACGATGATCTGACTTGGAGAGCTCAAGATGAGTCACCTGCATCTTTGGGAACACGTCCACCCAACAATCCGAAACAAGGACCCGATCCAAACGCTGTCGTAATCGGCGACTATACCAAGTGTAAGGACTCCCAATATAACCTGCATCAACAAGAGCACAGTCAGCAATGGCATCATGAAAATCCGACATTGCGACACTACTCGGGGCGGCACCCCCCGACCGCTCATCAAGGCTAAGGACTGTATTGAAATCTCCCCCCACCATCCAAGGTGAGGTGCCAATAGATACTGCACGAAGGGCATCCCAAAGACCACGCCGCTCAACCGTATCACATTTAGCATACACTGCCGTCACAAAAAACGGTTTCGGCCACTTATTTGATTCCAACCGGAGGTGCAGGAGCTGTTCATGATCCAATAAGACCTGACATTGCACATCCGGACCCCAGAAGAACCAAATCTGATTCCCACAATTCGAAACCACATCCGAAAAACCCAGCCGCCGCGCCATAAATCTCCCATCAAGAGAAACCATAGGCTCCATGATAGCCAGGAAGTCCAAATGATGTTGCTGTCGAACCCGATTCAAAATCCTCTGTGTAGGATCATTCCCAATCCCCCGAACATTCCAAAATAAGCATCTCATTGGTCAAGGAATGGTGGATCGGACTGTACTCCTCGTGACGATTCGACGAGGCGGGGATACCGCCTTCCCATAGTCCGGCGAGGCAGACTGACCTGAAGGATCCTCCCCCATGGACCTACCACGCCGGTGTCGTGCCACCCTCTTAGACACAGCTTCCTCATCAGTCTGAACCACACCCTCTCCTGTTAGTCCAATGACCTCGTCCTCTGTACCAGTGACTAAGGGAGACAAATCCCGATCTGACGTATTTTCCACACACTCTGGCAACTCATCTCTGGTCGTATCTGTTGCCAGGGCTATAGGTGTGTGTCCCCCTGCCTGATCTACATCGGGTCGCGTCTCAAGCGAATCCCCGGATCCATGCTCAACATGCCCTGGTGTGGGCAGCTCAAGGTCCTGGGACTGGCCAATCGTGGGTCCCTGGATAACCGGTTCCCTCCCACTCCCTGTCATCTCCTCAACTATCTGTTGGTCAACCGCTGGTGTGGTATGCGGCACATCGCTAGAACCCTTTGTCCCACCCGCCACCTCTTCCACCACAGGCTCGGCTGTCTCTTCGCGGGGCATATCCCCACATGTCTCTTCACCATCCCCCTTGGAACCACTAGTACTTGCCCCAGGGTTTGGACGGGTATCATGCTCTGCAAAGACTACTCGTTTGCCTCTACGACGATCATCTAAGGCTCGTTGCGCATTTTACTTCACACGAAGGTCCTCACGAGCAGGCCCAGGCGTCTGCTGACCGTCTCTTTCCACTTGTTGAGCTGGGGCCTTCACCTTCTGTTTCTCATAGCACTCATCTTCAGAGTGCCCTAAGTGCTTACACGCCCCACAATACTTAGGGAGTCGTTCATAGACCACTTTCTGAATAATCACATCAGTACCAAAGCCGAGGCCAATTTCCGTTTGCAGCGGCTCCAGCAAGTTAATCTCGATACACACCCGTGCCACACTGGGGCGAACTAAGGTGGCTGTTGAAACATCTGTTCGTAGGGGCGCCCCCAATAATCGGGCAATGCTAAATAAAGCCTCTCGCTCAAAGAATTGTATCGGCAGCTCCGGCAGGCGAACCCATACCGGGACAATGGGCGACTCTTCCCTAGGATTAAATGATGGTGTCCATTTGAAGACACGCATCGGAAAACCCTCAATGAACCATATTGGCTTGATCCATAATTTCGTATAATCCTCCTCAAGTGCAAATTTGATGAACACGTGCCTGACGTTGATTGCCCCAACTGAGAAATCCCCGCGGAACCCTTGGGCAAGCATCCACCGACGTAAATTCTGCATGGACGGATAACCATGCGAGAATTTCCCAACCAAAGCATAGCGAAAAGGTTGGGCTAACCTAGCGATTTCATCATCAGAAAACCGCAAAACTTTCATCCCTTGGTCACGTGTCAGCATCCCCATCGGTCTAAAGGAAGCTGTATCAAACGATATCGGTGGCGGCGGGGGGCGCACAGCCATACCGGCAACAGCATCTCGGTATGAACGCGACGGGGGCGACGAACCCCCTGCCGCAGCAGTCATAGTGCTCAGTCAACAGCCAAGTCAGCACAATGCCAAGTCAGCACCAGTCAACAGTCCAGTCAACACCAGTCAACTGCCCAGTCACCTGCCCAATCAGCACCCAGTCAGCACGGCGGCGAGCGGAGGAGCTCCGGCGAAACCCCCGGCGGCAGCGAAAATTCCGGCGGAACCTCGGCGACAGCAGAATTCCAGCAGAAACCACAGGCGACGACCCAAAATTCAGCAGAATCCGCGTACCTGCGGCGGAATTCGTACAGAGCTCGACAGGCGCAGCGGAAGACAAACCAGGCGCGGCGGAAGACGAACAAGCGTGGCACAGAGACGCCGGAAAAACGAGAAAACACCGGCGACAAACCGCCGCAAAACACCAACAACAAACGCAACAACAATCGCAACAACAACAATCGCAGAAATACAGGTGCGCAACAATCGCAACAACAACAATCGCAGAAATACAGATGCGCAAAAATCACAACAACAATACAGGCTCCCAGCAATCCCAGATCTGAACCGCGAATCAGAAAATCCAAACGATACAGAAATACAGAATACAGAAACGCAATGCAGAATCTAGAATACAGATCTGAATCACTACTACAATTTCGTTCGATCTAGAATTGAAAAACAACAATCGCACGACAGATTAAGCGAATTACAAATCTGAAAACAATTCAAAAGCGCAACAAATGTACTACAATAAAAGCGAACCGAATTAGCACCAGCGCGGCGGAGATCGGAGCAATCCTAACGGAGAAGACGGAGATCTGTTCCCCAATCTCTGTTTCTCAACGCAAAAGAGGAGATCTGTTCATTGCAGACGAAGAAGACGTAGATCTGTTGCTCAAAGATGCGCAGATCGGAAAAAACCGCAACAGGTTCAGGCCTCGATTCCCGGCGCGGCGCGAATACAACGGCAACACGCGCGGTGCATCGTAAAAGAGGAGATCACGGCGACTCCGGCAGTGTAGCGCGTGGCAGGAAACGCCGCCGGGAAAGATTTTGGCCGTGGCGGCGGCGGCGGCAGGTCGGAAGTGCTTTTTGTTTCACGCCTTGATGCTCCTCCTTGGGGTCTCCGACTCCAATTGCTTGTTAAAAGTAAAACCTCACCAATCCTATCTACTCTCATTACAACTGAAAGTCATACATTGGTAATAAAGAAAAAACAAGCCTTAACATCATGAGGCTGATAATACGGGAGATGATAGTTCCAAAACCAAGAGGCACGCAGGCCCCACCCAACAGAAAATAAATGATCATACATTCATCCATACATAAGGTCTAGGGCTCTTGTGATCATCCCATGTTGATTCCATCAACACACATAACATAATTATTCCAAATAATCATGCATAAATAACCAATGGATATTCCAAATACCCAAGTGATGTCCAACATCACAAAAGCATAAACATATAAATAATATGCAAAATTCAAATTTCAAATTTAATGGACATTTTACACAATGCATCCAATGCATGTATTAATCCCAAATTAATTAAGCAAATTTAATTCAAGGAATAATCCAATTTATCCCAAAATCAAGAATGCAAAATTAACATATTTTCAGAATATTGTGCAGAAAATACAGAAAATCGAATTTTTCGGAAAAAGTCGAAAAACGGCACAAAACGGCCCAGCCGTTGTGCTGGCCGGCCGCCCGCGCGCACAGGGCAGCGCGCGCGCGCAGGCAGCAAGCCTGCGTGCCCTGCGCGGGCGCGCTCTGCGCCTGCGCGCTGCCGACCGATCCCATTTTTTTTTTTTTTTGTTTTTGCTTTTCAAAACTGTTTCAGCACAATAACATTAATATTATTCTAAAAATAAGCATTCAATTTTAGATCCAATCTAACAAAATTAAGCATGCCAAAAGTCCATTAAATCCAAACAATTGAATCATTATATTATTCATATATTTATGTAATCTAACATGCCAATAAAGCCATTTAAAATCAAGTAGATCATGCCAAACACATAGATATAT
This sequence comes from Sesamum alatum, assembly GCA_034509735.1. Classification (NCBI taxonomy): domain Eukaryota; kingdom Viridiplantae; phylum Streptophyta; class Magnoliopsida; order Lamiales; family Pedaliaceae; genus Sesamum; species Sesamum alatum. The sequence goes on from JACGWO010000003.1 coordinate 14,058,295, forward strand.
GCCCCTTACATCGAACCGGGCTCTGATACCACTTGAAGGACAAGCGGATCCGCCCGGGAGCGCGAGCGGAAGCGAGGAAGCGAGAAAAGTGCGTAAATTTAAATCAAATTCAAAATACGCGAATCCCAAGGGGTGTACCCTTGGGTGCTCAACTGGGCGTTCGATGTAGGATGTGTAAATATTGAAAACATATATTTAAACACATAGGGCATAGATATATAAATGAAATCAATCAAAGCGTAATAAACCGTTACCTTTGATTGTTTAGCGTATGCTCCCGGCTACTAGCGTTGTTCCTTCTCCGGAATGCTCACGAAATCCAAATGTATGGATTCTCCAAAGGTGATCCACACCACACCGGAAGAAACACACGTTCTTCTTGCTAGAAAATAACGGGTTTAGGAAGGAATCGGTTTAAGAGAAGAACACTATGAATTAGTGTTCTCTTAAACTTACTTTGTTCTTCTTTCTTGATTCAAAATCAAGTGAAGAACACAAGTGCAAGAGAGGGAGAGAGCACGAAAATTGAGAGAGAGGAGAGGATTTTTGTCTTCTCTTTTTCTTAGAAAAAGATGAATAATGAATCACTTATGCTTGGTGTTGTATATTCTAATATATATACATAATTAATGTGATTATCGGAATGTGTCTAGGTTCATCCAAGGATGTCTAGATTCATTCTAATCAATCACCATTAATTCTTCAATCAAGCCTACCAAAATTTATGGTATGATCAAATCATACCAAAAGGGAAGAGCTTGATTGGAGTTGATTTGTCTCTTTCCAAAAAAGACAAGTCAACATACCACCTAGCATGCAACATGGCTGATTTTGCTTCCTCCAAGGGAGCATGTCGGCCATGTTTAATTAAGGAAGAAGTCCAACTTCTTCCTATTCCAAATTAGGAATTATTTCTCCTCTCGGGTATAATTTAACGGACCGGGTTTTATCGTAATCCAATTACGACAATCCCAATATTAAATCCAATTTAATGTCCATTTAAATTATTCCCGTTGATCTTTTAATCCAATTAAAAGATCCAACGTCTCAACGTCTCAACTTTCCATATTTAATCGAAAATCCATTTTACCGATTAAATGAAAGCCCGATACAATATCGGCCCGTCCATCCAATGGACTTTCCCTTAAGTAATCCAATTACTTATTTTATCCTTCGAGATTGACTCCAAGTCGATCTCTCAACCTCCTCGGTGATTTGTGTGTGACCCTTTAGGTTCACCCTCAGCTAGACTTGGGCCCGTGTCCCACAAGGGCCCGTTACCATGGGTGGCCGTCTAGCAACGGTCCATGGCACTAGAGACTAGGTGAATTGGCGTGAATATTTAGGCGCCGATTCCGTACGGGTACGATCCTTCCCTCTATCGTCTCCCGGCCTTAGTCTAGGGTATGGAATTGGGCGTCGGTTCCCATCCTTGACTAGGCATCTATGCTTTATACTCGAGAGCACGTATGCTTCATTGCATCGACACAGGAAACCATTCCCTGTTCGACCAACCACTGTGGCCACAGCTTCAAATAGCATGAACGTGTCTCCGAGTGCATAGGAGATACCTCTGTCACATACTGACAGGGGACGGATCCTCTTCTTGGAATCCACCGTCCTCGCTACACATTCCGACTGCACTGAACAAGGCTTATGATAATCATCTTACAGAATGATTACCTCTCGCCAGATCCAAGATACAGCCGTCCTGTGCACGCGACTGCCATGATTCCTCAAGTCTGAGGATTACTCCCGTACTATCGGAACCGGGGAAAACCAATCATACCGACCAAGCCTCCAAGGCTTCCATATGATGATCCCCGCGAGTCAGTCCAGTCAGCTCGACCCCAGTCGACCAACCCATCAAGATCGTGTAGACGTCCCACGCCTGTCGCTGATGAAACACGGCACTCATCCAATGAACACGACTCTTGACGCACGTCTCAATAGGAATCTCGATGACCTGTCTCGAGGTCCTCGACTTGGAACGTTTCAGACCCAACTCTTAATCAGTTGGTTTCATGACCACCATCCAATGCGTGGCCCAACTGCACGAGTTGTTATCCATTGTCTGTGGGCTTTGTTGCGATATAAGTTAAACACCGTTTTAACAAATGTAAGATGAGCGCAACAAAGAAGGTACCATTGGTGACAAATACTCATCTTATTCATCACATAATAATATTACATTTACATCAAGTTGTCAGATAGGTTACAAATCGCCAAACCTATTGGCTTTCTGGTCACCTATTCTAACACTGGGTACTCCAGACGGTAGATGATGTTGGTACGGATAAAATCAGCAACATTCTCTTTCTTCACTTCGTTAAGGGGGACCGCTTCAGCCCACTTAGAGAAATAGTCAGTTGCTGCCAAGATATACAAGTGACCATCGGAGGACTTTGTCATAGGTCCCACAACATCCAAACCCAAGCATCGAAAGGCGATGAAGCAACGGTAGGATGCAACGATTCAGGTGGTTGGTGGATGAGATTGGCATGAAATTGACAAGCTTGGCATCTCCTTGAATAGTCCATGCAATCTTTAACCATTGTAGGCCAGTAATAACCCATCCTTTTTATGCGGAAATGTAGCTTTGGTCCGGACAGGTGAGCGCCACAAACTCCAAAATGAACTTGTTCCATAGCTTGAATTTTTTCCTCATCACTTAGGCACTATAGGAAAATTATGTTAAATGAGCGCCTATAGAGTGTCTCTTTGAAGTAGATGAAGCGAGACGTCCATCGCCGAATCTCAGCCCTTCGTCGTAGATCATTGGGTAGTTTTTCGTACTTCAAGTAGTCAATGAAGCGGTTGTCACCAATCTTTCTCTTCAATTTCGGGAACCTCCACAACATGATTTTCTTCTTCTTGGAATATGTCATCCTCATCATCACTGAAGACCAGTGGTATGACCCAGTTCTTACATATTGGTATGCGTGTTTTCTTATCGATCATAAAGAGAGTTGAAGCAAGCTTTGTCAATGTATCAGCTTGTTTATTATCCTTTCTTGGTAAGTGCTCAAGGTCTATATTTCCTAGCCATTCCATCAGCCTTTTTGTGTTGGTATGGTAAGGAAGCAACCTGGCTTTTTGACCTTATATAAATTGAGGAGTTGATTGATTACTGACTGAGAGTCTAAATATACTTTGAGGTGTCCTTGCTCTATGTCAACTGCCATTTCCAATTCAAGGATTAAAGCTTGGTATTCCGCCACATTATTTGAAGAACTCCGAGTTAAAGTGAAGGAGTAGGGTATGACTTCCCCTTCAGATGTGACAAAGAAAACCCAGCCCCGGCTCCTTCTCTATGGGAAGCTCCATCAAAATACATTTTCAAGGGGGTGTAACTTCAATTAGAAAGACATCTTCGTCCAACAAGTCATCAAATAATTCCCACTCGACAGACATGGGGTGATCGGCTAGAAAGTATGCTAAGACTTGCCCTTTCACGGCTTTTTGAGGAACATATGTGATCCCGAATTGTTGCAGCTGGAGATACCATCTGCGAGCCTATCAAAAAGTACTGGCTTTGACATAACATATTTCAGAGGATTTGCCTTTGAGACCAGATGGACACTGTGTGATTGAAAGTAATGCTTCAACTTTTGGATTCCAAAGATGAGCGCCAAACATAGCTTTTTGATTGCTGAATAGTTCAGCTCATTTGGTGTCATCGTTCTACTTAAATAGTATAAAGCATTCTTTTTTCCTTCGTCGTTCTTCTAGGAAAGTAAGATTCCTACTGAGCGCTTTTGAGTAGCAATGCAAAGGATTAAGAGGCACCCAGGCACGACTGCAACCAACACGGGAGGCCTTGTTAAGTAAGACTTTATATTTGTGAATGCTTTATCACAAGCTTCATCCAACTCAAAAGTTAAGTATTTCTTCATTAGACGATTAAATGGTTGACAACGACCTGCTGGATTTGATGAATCTCCAAAGATACGCGAGCTTTCCTTGCAAGCTCTTGAGCTCATGGATGTTTAGAGGCTCTGGTATTCTCAAAATGGCGTCAATCTTGGCTTGCTCAATTTCTATACCTCGCTGGCAGACGACGACCCTAAGGAATTTTCCAGACGTAACTCCGAATGCATAATTTGAAGGGTTTATTTTAGCTGGTATCTCCTCAAACATTCAAAAACCTTCCTCAAGTTATGAAGATGATCCCTTCGTATCTTTGGCTTCACGACCAAGTCGTCAACGTAGCAGTCTACATTCTTGTGGAACATGTCGTCGAAGATCTTTTACATTGCCCTTTGATATGTGGCACCGATATTCTTTAATCCAAAGGCATGACTTTGTAGCAAGATATACCTTTAGGAGTGAGAAATGTTGTCACTTCTTCATCTGCTGGTGCCATACGTATTTGATTATATCCGGATGATCCATCCATGAGAGATAGGGCTTCGTGACCTGTAGTGGCGTCTATCATTAATTCAGTAATGGGTAACGGGAAGTCGTCTTTAGGGTATGCATTATTCAAGTCCCAGAAGTTAATACATACTTGTATTTGCCTATTATTCTTTCTCACAAGTACGATGCTGGAAATCCACGCAGGAGACTTGACTTCTCAAATGAAACCGACTTTGATGAGTTTGTTTACTTCTCCTTCGATTAATGGGATTAACTCAGGTCGAAACCTATGTTGGGCTCATTTAACAGGACGGGCCCTTTTCTTTACCGATAGGTGGTGCACAACTACTTTTGGGTGTAGCCCAAGAATTTTTTTTAGGACCATGCAAACACGTCTTTGAACTCATGTAGTAGTGCGACGTATGCTTCCTTTTCTTTAGGGGTTAGCGAGGCGCTTGTGTAAATTGGTTGAGATTCTTCAGTATCACCTAGATTGACTTCTGTCAATTCATCAACGTTGGCTTTAATGCCTTCCTCAAGTTTTACAGGAGCGTTTTCAACATCTTCTTCTTCTACCTCATCATTTTCAATTAAGGTGATGTGATGAGCTTGGGTAATATCTTCTTTAGTACCATTGCTAATATAATTAGATGATGCTACTCTTTTTCTATCATCCTCGGCATCAAGTTGAGCTTGTGTGAAGAGCATAGTTTGTATTTTTAACCTTCAAGGTTCTGCCACATGATATGGTTAAAGTTGTGTGGCGTCTCATCAGGGAAGGAATCAAACTTCTGAGTTTCTGTGTACATGAGGATGCAATGTTTTTCTTTGATTGTGCGGCCACCTCGAATATGCCTTTCTTTTGATACACCATTCTTTTCCGTGGGCCAAGCTATTGAAGATAGATTAATTGTTGCTCTTTCCATGCACCATCCTTTTACGCGAGCCAACACTACAAAAAATGCGGTAATTGCAACGGGCAAAAGCTCACTGGATGAACCTGGACCGACTTTTGGAACGGTCATAGGACGGTACACCTTCCGTTGTAACTAACGACGTTCCTATTTTGGATCTATTTTTGACGCACAAGCTAACAATCATTCCTGATTAGCTTTGTGTCTGAGTATATAATTTTTGTATTTGGAATTCTCAATTAATATTTGGAATGATCACATGTTATGTGATTGACATAATTTGGAACAGTCATTGCAACTCTGTTTGCGTCAAACTTAATATATGGGAGATGCATTTTTCACTAATTTTGGAATACACATTGAAACGGTTTAGTTTTTATCTGGGTGATAGATTTTGAAACGGTATGTGGAACTCTTCTTGAACCTGACTTTGTACTGAAAGTAGGAACATTTCTGATCTTTATTTGGAATATACAGTTGGAATGGTATGGGGAACTCGATCTGGAACACCAGCGATGATATGTAGTCATTGCATTTGGGCTAAATTTAGGAACGATTGGTCCCTTATTTGGAATGATCAGCTTGTATGGTTGTAGGAACGGTGGGCATATTTCACCCATCCATGTTTGGAACGGTGAGCTCCATATTTTTAGCATTCCATGACCAAGCAAAAGATCGTTCCTAAATTATTTATTAATTAATTTTTTAGTTTATATAATAATAGTTATTATTTATATAATAAAAATAAAATTATTAATTATTATTTTTTATTTGGTTAAATAATGAAACATGTAAATGATGTTATGCAATACCAAAATATGCATAATTACGAAAAACAATATATTAACAAAAATATTATCCAATTTAATTATAAATATTAAAAAAATATCCTAAATCTACACATCATCCCCCTCGTCATGGTCCATGTCGGCATCGTCTGGAGCACGGGGGTCTGTTGGAGGCTGTGACGGGCCGACAGCGGAGTTGTTGATCTGCATGGACTTCATCATACCCATCATGTCGACCATTATGTCTCGAGCCGGCCCATGCGATCCTCCATGTCCGATGGTGGCGGTGGTGATGGCGATGTATAGGTCTGACTAAGGCTGTGAGCCTCAAAACCAAGACCGAATATCCGATCCTTATTCTTGCCCACGATCGCTGCCAACCACAGATGTTGCTTGGTTGTCGCCACTGGGCCCTCCGATTTGGCCAGAATATCCCGAGGATTGGCCGTCACCTAAGGCTGGTGATCCTCCAACAACTTTTGTAACGTCTCCCGCAAAACAAAGCAAATTATTATTATTGAACTTCACTGGTGATCCAGCAGCTTCTAGAACGTCTCCAGCAGCTGGCGGCCTCGGCTTTGAACTCCTTGTTGTCCCAGTAAAGCTGGAGCTACCGCCAGACCTCGTTCGCCAGCCACAACAACTTCACCAGAGACTGTCTGGCGAGAGTGAAGCGCTTGCGGATGAACTTTCCTCCAAACATATGGAATACGCAGAACATGTACTCATCATCACAGTCCCAACAGACATCATCTGCAAAAGAAAGAAATTGTTAAAATATGTAACAAAAAAATTCAATTTATACCATTAAATTGAAATTAAAATAAAGGGTAAATTACAGCCACCTCTCCTAAGTTTTGCCATAATTGCAAATACCCCTTGTTGTTTGACAAATTACAAATACCTCCCTGAGGTTTGTAATTTTTAACCAAATGTCTGAAATTGACCATTTTTCCCTTGAATTTTTAGTTAGAATTGTAGAAAAATCAACTGAGGCAAATTGCATTATTGTTCATCTATGTATAAAACTTAAGAAACCTCACCCTGTGCATTGTAGTCCAAAAAAATTCAAAATTTTTTAAGAATAATTTAGTTTGCATAAGGGCACTTTGGTTAGTTCACCCATAAAAATAGATAAAAATGGGTAATTTGTTAGACGGTTACAAACTTCAATGGGGTATTTGTAATTTTTCAAACTACAAGGGGATATTTGTAGTTATGCCAAACTCAGGGGAGGTAGCTATAATTTACCCTAAAATAAATTACCTTTCAAACTCTCGAACCAGAAATGTTGGTGCTCTGGCGGCACCTGGCGCAAACATCCCCAAGGGTGGGGATAACGCACCACCGCGTACATGCACTTGTATCTTCCGCTCAACCCTGAAATTACATATTAATTAGTGTTTATGAAAAAAACATCCAAATAAATAACAAAAATATTTAACAAAAATTGTACCTGGCGCGGCGAGGGTGATACATCGACGCGCGGATGGTGGGGGGACTGGTGGTGCAGGTGGGGGTGGTGCAACCCATGGACGGGCCGGATTTGCCGCCGGTGCGGGAGTAGGTGGTCTGGCGTCCTCTACAGCCGGTAGAGGAGTAGTCGGATCTACCTTCGGATCCGTCACCGGTGCGGCAGCTGACTGCTCAGCCGATGGTGGTGGTGGGGGTAGTCGGAATGCTGCTTTCCCCAACCTAGGAAGCAGCACCCGCCAGTGGTGGAACCGACGGGCCACGACCGCGAGTACGTCGACCTCTTCGAGGAGGAAAATCTCGACTAGACATGATCTACATTTTTTCTCAAGATATTAGTGGTATGAATTTTACAAAAAAATGTAATTAAACAATTTTTTCTAATAATTATCTAATTTTTTTAATAATTATGTAATTAATCTAATCCTTGAAATTTTTTCTAACTGGTATACAAAAATCTCAAAATTCCTTCCTAAAATGTATACTGAATCCCAAAATTGTATACTAAGTCCAAAATTAATCTAATAATTGCTAGATTATTTAAATTTCCCCTACGATGTATACTTACTCCCAAAATTAATCTAATACATTATAAGTTTATTGCCAAATTTTTAGATTTAGATTAGAATCTAAAATGTATACTAAATCTAAAATTTATTTCCTAAATCCTAAAATAATTACTAAGTCCCAACATCCCATAATTATTATAAGTTTTATAAAAATAAGTACATAACAGAATTTTTTAAAAATAATAGGACTTTTTAAAAAATAACAGATTTTTTGAATAAAAATAATAGAAAATAATTTTAAAAATAATAGTTTTTTTTGAAAAAAATAACATTTTTTTAAAAAAAAAATAGAAAATAATTTTAAAAATGATAGATTTTTTTAAATAATAGAATTCTTTTAAAAAATAACATAAAATAATAGATTTTCTTTAAATTGACATTTTTTAGAATAACAAAAAAATAGTAAAAAAAATAGAATATTTTATTTTAATAATAGAAAAGATAAAAGTTTACAATATTGTTACATAATTTTTTAAAATAATAAAAAATAATTTTAAAAATAACAAAAAGTATTTTAAAAATTCTAAAAATATTTCTAAAAATAACTGAAATTTTGTTAAAAAAAAATTATTTTACAGAAAATTATTTTTAGATTTTCTAATAATTATATTAAATTTCTAATTATTGAAAATATCCTATATTTTTCTAATTATTGACATCAATTTCTAAATTTAAGATAAAAATACACAGAAATTATTGAAAATGCATAGAAATTGCAGAAAATTCACAAACATAACAGAAAATTACAAAAATCCCATTAAATGAATATTGATTCCATAAAATTCACAAAATTATAAAAAAATTCACAAAAATTCCATACAATTGTACAATTCCACAAATAACATCTAAGTTCCTACAATTTTTGAAATTATAAAAAATGCACAAAAATTGCATATAATTACAGAAAAATCCCTAACATTACTTACTATTACTTTCGGTAGAGCTTTTTGAAATTGACATCAACGATGTGATAACGAGGGTGTATCTTCATGCCTCTAACCGAATCGACCCAACGACAATTGAACAATACAATGTGCATGTCCGGTATAAGTGCGTAATCTATCTGAATTATCTCTTCTAGTATTACATAGAAGTTAGAATCCATGTCTGTATATGATGGGCTTTTGACACAAACACCACAATTCATTGTTGGCTTCCCGACATTGTTCCGTTCAGTGTGGAAATTGAGGCTATTCATGAAGTAATGGGAATGTCGTCACTTCTGTTCTAGGGCCACAATAATGCAACTTCAACAATTCGTTGTCCGTGTGATTCCATTAGGGTTTCACCTGCAATTCATATAGCAATTGAAATAATTTATTAAGAAATTGAGCAGATCGTGGTAATTTATAAGGAAGTGACACTTACACGACGCATGAACCAATCCTTGAATTCAGTTTTCACTAGTTGATCAATTATTGGGTCCTTCGAATGGTGTTGCTCGTACAGTTCATCCAAAAAATGACCTGTATCACAAACAGTGATAATTATAAATATACATGTTCAAACTGAAATGATCGAAAGAGTATATATATACATTATATATCTAAAAAATTTACTCGTAATACAGCGCAACTACTTCACAATTACACAACAGGTACGTCTTGATTATATTGTTAGAATAGGTGATCAGAAAGTCAATTAAATTGGTTGTTCTGGGAATTATTTGTCGATCTTTATCAAAGTAATATTATACTGATGGATAAAGTAAGTATTCATCACTGGCAAAATAGGTTTGTTGTGCTTACTACTTACATTGAATGGACTTTCAATGTCACAACAAACGCCCACAGACTGATTGGTTAAACCCATTGAATTGAGCTGCGCATAGGTTGGCGGCTATGAAAACCAACTCCTTGAGGGTCGGTCTGAATCGTTCCAAGTCGAGGACCTCGAGACTGGGCTCGAGTTCCTATAGAGAATTGCACTAAATATTGCATTCACTAGGTGAGTGTCGAGTTTCATTGGTACCAGACGTTAGGTCGTCTATGCAATTTCAGTGGGTTAGTTGGCAAGATAGTCGACTGACTGAACTGACTCGCGGAATCGTTATATGGTAGCCTTGGAGGCTTGGTCGGTATGACTGGAATTTTGAGTTTTGATAGTACGGGATTAGTCCTCGAACTTGAGGTATCATGACAGTCGCATGCATATGAAGGTTATATCTTGGATCTGGCGAGAGGTGACCGTGTCTTTGATTTGATCATTATAAGCCTTGTCCAGTGCAGTCGGAGTATGTAGTGAGGACGGTGGATTCCAAGAGAGAATCTCTCACCAGTCAGTATTTGACAGCTATGTCTCCTATGTGCTCTGAGATGGTTTTGACTGTTTAAGTCTACGACTGTAGCGATTGGTCGAGTAGGGAATGGTTCCCTAGGTTGATCAATAGAGTAAATGTGTCTCGAGTTTGTAGCCTAGTTGCCTAGTCCAGGATGGGAACCGACGCCCAATTCCATGCTCTTTAGACTAAGGCCAGGAATGGTCGACGGAAGGACTGTAACTTGTATGAATTCGGAGCCTAAATGTTCACCGCCAACATTCACCAGTCTCTAGTGCCATGGATCGTTGCTAGACGGGCCACCCATGGTAATGGCATTCTGATTAATGCTTGATCAAAAATAATTAATTAAATTAGATTTAATTTAATCAATAGCCTTATGTTAGACACAAGCCCAAGTCTAACTGAGGGTGAACTAAAGAGTCACACACAAATCACTATGGAAAGTAGTGTAATTAATTTGGGAATTAATTCTAAAAGAAGTTAATTAATTAATTGGATAAATTAATTCAAGGAGAATATAAATGATGATCATTTATTGGAAAAAAGTTCATTGGATGGATGTCGAAGATAAGAACTTAATTAGATTGGATTACTTAATTTTGGGCTTAATACATTAAATTAATTGGATTAATTTACTGGGTTTCGTTTAATTAATTTATGATTGGATCAAACATAATTAGTGTTTGAGCTTATGTTTATTTAATTAGATTAAATAAAATTTGGATTTCAATAATATTTGAAAATTAATTGGATTAATTTGAAAGCCTCATTGAATCACTTGATTTTAATTTGATTAAATCAAGACAACCCGCGTCCGGCAAAAAGCACCGGTCCATGACTTGAAATCAAAGCTCAAAGGTTGAGTGATCAGTTTTAAGAGAGTTGAAAGGTCCTCCATGTAAGAAATGATGTGGCTTGCCATGATAGTTAGGTGGTCCACATTATTGTGCTAACATGGTTGGAGGTTGAGCACAAGTTGTGCATTAAGTGTGTAGGTGGTTTTGGAACTACTTACAAACTACACAACTAGACACATACTCTTCTAACTCCTCTCTTGCACACAAAGCCACGAAATTTTCCTCCATTTTTCTCATTTTTGAGCTATCTTTGAATTGGATTCAAGATGAAAACATGAGAAATACATGTACACTAATCAATAGTGTAATACGTTTTTCATTTCTTCCTTGATCTAGCTTCTACCTTAGCATTAGATCCAGATTTACTTTCTAGTGTGGTGTGTAATCATCTTTTTAGAGGGATTCTAAGTTGAGTCCTAAATGTGAAATGAAAAGGAACGAAAAGGGAATCAAAGCTTGTGCCGTTTCACATGTGAAACGAAAAGGTAATATTCCGATTTAAATTATTGGAATTTTTCATTTCTTCCTCTAGCCACATATTCAAGCATATTTTTCTTGTAGTTATGATGCTTTGAATACACCAAACGCCAGGGGAATTCAAAGGGAACACCCCTTCAAATCGTTTTTTATTCTTTGATTTTACGCTTCGCCGCATTCGGGGCCGTTACGGATTCTTTCAGTGGCATCAGACCCGAGTTCGGTTTGTGCGCTTGAGGAATAACATGTTTTTATGTGATGAGCATGTTCAACATGTTTAATTTGCTTTTGGAAAGCATGTTTTATGGTTATTAAGCATGATTATATGTTAGAAGAATATGTGTTAATTTTGCTTTTAATTATGGATATCCATGCATTTTTTGAAAATTGGATTTTCTGTAAATGCATGTTTAGTTTCAGTTTAATGCAGCAATTTTAAAAAAAAATATTGGGTTGAAAAACAGTGAAGCAGACAATAGCTGCTGACTGGCAGGGGGCCAGGCGCGCGCTAGCGGCCGGCAGTGCTGCCGGCCGGCCCGGTTGATTTGAACAGCTGGGCCATTTTTGCCATTTTTAATTGGAGAATGGATTTTCCACATTTCAACATATTTTCTGAAAATGATAATTTTTGCTAATTTAATTTTAGTTAAAATTCGATTTTTCTAAAATTAAAATTGTGCCTTAGATTAATGTTAGAAATGGTTTCCAAACAAAAAAATATTTTTTTGGTACATTTGGATGTATGATACTTGATATCCATTTTTAATGTATGATTTATATATATTTTTATGCATATAATTATATTGTTGTTGATGATATTGGATATATTGTTTATAAATACATTGGATGTATTTATTTTGTTGGGCATGTTTATATTTGATATAAATGTGTATTAAATTGTTTATTGGAGTAAACAATGGGGATGATCAACGAAAAACCCATGGCCCTTATATGTATGGTTTAATTTTTTTTGGTGAGGCTGCGTGCCTCTTTGTTTTATTATTCTTCTCTCTCTCGGTTTTAGCGTTTGAAAATAATAAGGCTTGCTTATCCCCCTCCTTTTGTACTCCCCCAAACTTATGATTGGGGTTCTATATTTAAAGTTGTAAGAGTTAGTTAGGTTGGTGAGGATTTATTTTTGTAATAAATTGTAAGGAAAACCACTTCCATGGCGATGGAGGCCACGAAAGAGGCCCGTTGGACAGAGCCCACGATGAAGAGTCCAAAAAATGAAGAGGTGTTTTACAAGGAACCATTAGAATGATAATGGGGTTATAATTTTGTAATAGTGTAGGCCACCCTAGATTGACCATAGATCCACTGGGGGCTCAGTGGATCACACATAGGATTGGGCTTGTGATCATCCACACAGGTTGGTGTGGTAGGCTTTATTTTGCATGTGGCGTGTGTGTTTAATATTTTGATGTATGATGTATTTTGGAATGCATCTCTTTATACTCTATGTTAAAAACTGGAGGCATGCAAAACTTCTTAATGATGAGGTCTCAGTCCACCTAATAAAACTTAACTCTCACTTGGATGGTCAAGTAAATAATTAGGCCCACAATATAAGGATCTAAAAAGTCAAATGGTTTGATTTAATCCAAGACTTCCAGTTCATAGCAATGTAGTGAGGAAGCTACTTTCACCCATTCGTGGTCTCACGAGTCGTGGCACGTTTGGAATGTTGGGAAAAAAAAAAAGCTGCGCTATTTTTATGTAACAAAAGGAATATGCCTCCTATTTCTCTGTCTCATGAGTCGTGCGGGGGCATAGTTGAGATATCCATTTGGTTGATGGGTCGGTCCACTAATGCTTAGTAAACAATGATTCGCTTGGAGTCTCGGGATCATGTAAAGCAGGCGAGGCAAAATAACTTGGGGATCTCATTGGATGAGAATGGTATAGGTTACATCCACAAAGCCTTTTTTTCGTGTGAATCGTAAAAAGCGGGGGCAATGGACAATTCGTTTGTGGATCTCAAGCCCACTAGGAAATGGTTTCCCGATCCCCATTTGAGTTAGGTGATGGCTTTCGTAGAATAGTGGATGGTTAATGACTAAAGACCAAGTCTTAACTTGAACATAATATTACTATAATCTACTTAATGATTTTCTATTTACATTTTGAATGTATATGTCTAAAATCCACTAACGCAATACTAGAGGCTAATAATATTTTAATGGAACAAACTACAAACGACTGGCTGCAAATCTTAAAGATAGTTTCTTAGATTTCGAGAACCAGACTTTACATCATTCTGGATTAGGATCTTCCTCAGCCTTGCCGGATGGGTCAATACCTCAAGAACGCTTGTGTTTGAGAAGTAGCATGCTGACCACACAAGCAGGTCCGTAGAGAATCGTACTGTCTCGATGACTAAATGAGATTCTTTTTTAGAGCCAGTTTCGATAGCCTAGATGATGTTGGCTCGATTTATGCTTCATTTTCAAGATATCTATGCGGTCTAGGACCGACATGTTAGTAATACGCTTCTCAAGGGTGAAGGCATTTCTTTCGAGGCACTAAAGATATGTAGAGAGGGCTTTCGTTTGTACAAGATGGATGATAGGGATACTGTTCATGATAGCGAGTATAGTGGAGAAGCTCAAAAGACCTCCAAAACTGATCTTGAAAAAGAATGTACATCGACGTTGATCCTTACACAGTCCTTTTCCTACCTCCTTCGATCCAATATCTTAATGTCGACGTTATAAATTCATGATTGGTAGAAGTACATCATGGATAACCGTGTACGTAGACACAACGAGTTGTGAAAACTTCTGCCAGGCAGTGTAGGTAACTAGTGGGAGAGGCTTTGGACCTCAGAAGCGAAAGGCAATGGTAGGCCGGAACGAGGCTGTGAGTAGAAGGAAGTGGAAAGAGTTGAAGACACAACATACAAGCGCGCCTTGCTGCAAGAAAAGCACTTCGAGTGATATGTTACACCGCTTTACTGCTGGGGGAAGGTAAAGGAAAGAGGGAAGAGGGTTCGGCGTCAACGTCTAACGAACAGGGATTCAAGCTACTATCTTCAGAAAGATAGATTGGCGAGTAACCGGGCTACATTCTTTTGGCGAAAAGACGGATATTGGAAGAGGGAGTGTCCCATTAGCTCTGCCCATCTCCAATGAAGGTTTACATTTTTTGAAGTTGAGTATCCCAACATGATTATTGCTTCTACCACTATTGGTATTGGAACCAATTAATCAAGATGCTTATGCGCAAAATGGTTTTGTCGAGAAATGGTGTATCAAGATAGAAAAGCCCAGACAGTCCCTGAAGGGCTTTAGTCGATTGGAGCGAGGGGGCACTTGCTACATAAGAGGAAAGCCGAATGGGACTTCGGGACAGTAGTTAGTCTTTAGGTAGCAGTGAGTTATTCTTTGTACCCGTTAGTAGGATAGAGTTCTGAAATTCACAAACGAAATGATGTACACTTTAGCATTGATGGAATGAGTATTGTTTGTATGGTATTCTTCTCATGTTGGACAGGTTTTGCCTGTATATTAAATATCGTTTGATCAATAAAATTTCTTTATTTGAAAAAATGACTATTCTTGTGGTAGGTGGGAATAGCATTATAATTTATCCTTAAATCATTATCCCCATACAATTAGAATTAGGATGGTAGGCTACCAATATCAAATGATTAAAATGATAATCAAGATAAACTTACGAATTGGGCATCCACATAATAGCTAGGATGATTTTTTCCTTTAGTTAGTTTTGTGTGTAGCATCGACGCTGCTAAGGGGTGAACATTGGGGGACGTTGGAAGATTCGAAAAGAGTCTTAGCGATAGACAATTTTGAGTCGACTAGTTTCTTACAAGTCTTTCTGAGTAATGGAAAGACTGTAAAGGCTTCTTTTTGGACAAAGGTGGCTTGCCAAAAAAGTTTCTATCGGAATTGGATCCATTTAGACATTCGTAGGTTTATTACTGAATACACAACACCGGAAGAAGGTTCACAAGTCTAAAGACCTTGGATAGGTTCGAGGAATTAGACTTGGAGTGGTTTGAACCAAGCTGATTGCAAAATTAAACCTCATCGATATTAGATCGAAGGGGCGTTTGTATTTAGCATATGGCATATATCTCATTCGCACAGTAGAGTTCTTAATATCCTGTAGTGAATGATAATGGAATTCTCACTCGCGCAGATGTCAGTGGAATTCTTACCACTAGGTTATAGGACCCGATGGTTGTTAATGGTTTCTCACTGATAAGATGGAGAAATCGAACCTTGGTAGATCTTCGTTCAATCGATAGGCTTACATCACTGGATACCTCTACCACCGTCTAGAAACATGGACTTGCAAGGTCTGCCAAGTTTGTGTAAAATGCATGAAAACATGGCATTTTCTAATAGTCATGATATGGGGACTAGTTGCCATATAGGATATGTTTGTGCATGCCTGACTCGTCAAGCCTGCATCCATACTCCTACTTTGACGGGGTATTTAAGTTTTGAGTACATGGGATGGCATTTCCCCTTAACGTACGTCAAGGACTAGTGGGAATACGAAATTAGACTAGATGTTTGATTTGTGGGGGCAGGTGTTAAGGTGGACAGAATAATGCAAAAACATCATTTGTAATAATATAGTTTTATTCTCCACTAACTATATTTCAGTCCTCCTTGGGATATTACCAGAATACCTTAGTTACTTGAGAGGCATAGGTTTTGGGACCTGTTTCTTGGGTTCCATTAGCTTTGTCATCCCAAAAGATACAAGGAGAAGCGATATTGGAGGCATCGGGGTGCTATGGATCAATGGCTTAAAGCTATTGGAAGGATCTGTTCGATAGGAAATAATCAAACTTGTGGTTTTTGTAAAATTTTTGTCAAAATACACGTTGGAATATTTGTTTTGATCGCGAGTTCCATACCGGAGTATGGGACGAACTCGATCAGTAACAGGAACTTTAGGGTCAGTGGGGAGGATAGTTTTGTTCGCCATAAGTGTTTAGTGCGTGTAAACGTCTTTATTCATTTGGAATGAATTTAAGATGTTAGGATAACACTAGGAAACCGAGCGTTCGTCATTCACATGGAATCATACTTGCAAGCTTTTCTCCATGCCATTTGTAGGAAATTGGATTCCTTTATGAACAAAGGGTTATTAGCGGATTGTTCAAGTAGAGGACTCAGTTCATGGCAGTACTGGACCAGATAGATGAAGCTTAGATGTTTGACATCCCCTATGTCTTTGCCTAGGGGCAGCATGAAAAAATGTTGTTCTTTAGTGTGATGACAACAAGCGCAGGTGCAATTCAGCAGGTTACACCTGATGTTATGTATGCTTTGGGCATAACAACGATTTATTGGGTTCTTGCTTAACTGTGCCGAGAATCTGCAAGCTAGAAAGACTGCTGTGAGAATAGTCTTTAATAGCCCTGATGATAAGGATTAAAGAAGTGTCATCTGTAATTCTGCATGGAGACTGAGTAATTCGTCGGAGGGTTGATTCTGGAAGGCTATAGCGATACTAGCTTCTAGAATCACATGAATAATATTTTAGTCTCAATAATGTATGTACATTTTGGATTAATGATGGAGGGTGTGTGGTGGACTTGGAAAGGTTTCAAGCAGTGGATATCCACGACATGTTCATTATGAAAGATCGAATGTATGGCGACTTTGGAAGTCGTTCATTGGAAAGTGGTTTTGGATTGAAAACCGCATCCATAGGATGGATGTGGTGGCTAGCACGACGACCACAGCGAGTAGTTGCCTTGGAGGTGAAAAACTAGGTTTTTGGCGAAAAGCTTTTGCGCCCGAGATCTCATTATCAGATCCACGCGAAAATTCTTAAGACAAACCACCATTTGCAGACAGCATTGGTAGGAAGAGGTTTTTTGCACCTTCTTCTTCAAATCGCGGAGGAAGTCTATTCGTACGAATATTTGTTAAAATGCAAATGACAATAAAATAATATATATATAAAAATAAAATTTTCTAGTGTAGTTACCTCTTAAATGGGTACAGTTCTCAACCTGTATAGCATAGGCCCCCAACGCGCGTCTCATATGGAAGGTGAACAATTAGGTGCTCCATTGAGTCGAAAAAAAGAAGGAGGAAAATATTTTCTTTGAGGTTGCACATGAGATGATGGTTGCACTGTCTTCCAATTTCTTTACCTTGTTGACATCTAGCGTGGTTGAAGCATAGGATCTGGAATAGAAGACTCACCTCCGTCAAGGCCTCTCCCACACGTGCTTAGAAAGCATTTCACGGAAAGCAACCGGAACCAACTTCTGCATGAACAACACATGACAATTCATGGCTTTATCAATGTTCGTGCATCCTTAGCTCCTTCATGTCGACGCATCGGGACAAGTTTAGATGCGTAACCATCAGAAAAACCTAAGGTAACAAATCCACTTATGTAATCCTCTTCATCTGATCCTTCGTCAGTGTATATACAGCTTTGGGCATCACGTTCAGTCTCCTTTCGTCTACCTCAAGCTCCTGTTGATTACATATGATCTTTAGATCCTTCTGTGCATTTAGATTGTCCTTCGTTTAGCCCTTTATGTCCATCGCAATATTGCATATATTGTCGAACACATTCTTCTCTCAATGTGCATGACATCAAGATTGTGTCGTATCAGACACGTCCCCCAGTGTTCAAGCTCCCAAAAGATACTTTTCTTTGTACACTTATGGTCGATACAATAGCCTTCCGGTTCCGTCAGCGGTTGTTCGACTGCAACACTAAATGCATTGACACGGGTTCGGATCTGCTCTCCAGTCAGCCTCAGACGCGCAACCTTCTTTCCATTCAATTTTTAGTGAAGACTTCTTATTCCTAGCGGTAAGGATGGTCCGGTAGGAGAGAAACTGCCTGTGGTAGTCAAAATAGTATGGCCTTCTGATCGTGCTGCAAATAGATTGCTCGTGTATCCTCCATACAAACTGGACACCCTATAACACCAGCGGTACTCCATCTAGACGCCATCCATAGGCGGGTAGGTCATCCACTGTCCACATCAATGCGGCCATGAATGCCTGGTTTTTCGCATTGTCATGCATACGTATACCCACATGCCCATAAATTTTACAACTCCGAAAATCAACGACTCCAGGTAGACATTGACCAAACGTTTGGGATTGGATGGGCTAAGGGATCACTATCGTTAGGAAACATATACTCAGACTTCATTCACATTTCCGGTGGGAGATTGTACGGTCTAAGTATCACGGGCCAACATGAGTAAATTTTACCATACTGCCCGTGCGGTGCAAACCTATCCATTCACAGCCCTAGTCTAACATTACGGGGCTCAGCTACAAAATCGGGATATGTTCGTTCGAAATGCTTCCAAGCCTCTGCATCGGACGGATGACAAATGGATCCCTCCTCCGTCTGATGGCTGGCATGCCACATCATGTGCTTGGCAGTGGCCTCCTATGTATACAACCTCTACAGCCGAGGGTACGCGACAGGTACCTAAGAATGGCATACGAGGACTTCTTGCATCTAAGATTTTCTGTCCCTGGTGGGCTTGTACCAAGCGTATCCACAAAACTTATAATATTCCAGATCAATATCGTCGTTCTAGTACAACATGAAGCTGTTTTACACGCATCAATCTTCTCAACTGGTAAACGCAAGTCTGTTATCAATTTCTTTGTATTGTAATAATCAGGGGGAAAGTGTGATCGCGAGGCATTATATGATCCAGCCCACTGGCACAATTGATTATATGTTCACTCGGAAAAACCCCCTTAGCCTTGATATTCACCAAACTAGCAGTTGATGCCAACTGAGATTGAGTACAACAGTTCCACAACGGTTGGTCGACAACATGCACTATATCAAACAATGGTCTGACAACCCAAACACATAATCATAGGACCCCTCACCGTAATATGAACTAGGTCTGACATTAGAAGGACAATACCTAATACCATCATTAGGCACACCCTGCTAGTTATAGGAAGACTAGAAAGACGGCCCAACGACATCGAAAACCATCCTCTGCGCCCAATTCATCTGAGTTGCATCACCCCAATGCAAACTACCCTCCTCCTGAACGACTGGCGTTTGCTGCTGCTGAACAACGTGTGCGGTCAATGCATTAAAGTATTCCTACACGCTCTCCTCACCATGCGAAGTCCAATTATAATATGCCGGCATAAACCCTTTCATACACAAGTCGAAATTTACCTCGTCCGATGTTTTGAACCGTTCGTTTTTGCACTTTCGGCATGGACGCTTAATCTTCTCCCGTCCATATATATGCACGTTGAGATTTGACCCATTCTAGAAATGGAGTAACACCATCCTCAAACTCCGGCGTCACATCCAGCAGGTCTCGATCATACATCCATCTCCTCAACTATCTTAACAGGATTAGTCCTACGTACACAAGCAATTAACAACAGTAATTAAATAAGCATAACAAGTTTATATATATACAACCATTAAAGGGTTTTCAACTTGTTACCTAGACAAAACAACTTCAAAGATCAATGCAACTTTAGCGGAGATTGTTGATATTTTTGATTTTACGTATAAAAATTTAATAGAGGGAGTTTGAAGAAATGAATTGGAAGAGAGAGTAAGAAGAAAAAAAAATGAAGGGGGCATATATATATTATATATAAGATTATGGGGACGGGCATTATAATACTATTTGGAACACAAAAACTAGCAGTTAAAAATATAGTCGTTGCTTTAGCATTAGGAACGGCAACGCGAACACTAAGCTATCTGTTAAAATATAGCTGCTCGAGCATATATGGAGCAGTACTCGGAATACATAATTTGTTATGTACATAAACCGTTCCTGATAGTAACACATGTTGGGACGGTTCTTCCAAGTCTAACTTAGTTTTCATAAGTCCCACAATTAGGAACAATTATTACATTACAATATTTACATAAGGCGTAAAACGGTCTCATTAGCACTACATTTTGGAAAGGTCACCCAAACGTTTGAATTTGTCATGGTTTTGGAACACGGGTAGGAACGGTAATGTTTTTTAGGTCAAAGTACCGCTCCAAGTGCCATATATGTGTTCCAAATGGAATGCCCAAATATACTCGTCGCCCCTTTTTTGGAATGGTTTTAGGACTACAGTTCTTCACAAATAAATTGGCACAATACCAGGAATGGACATGCCGTTCCACTACGCTTGGATTCCAAAGGACACGAAAGTGATGTCAGCAATGGGTTACCGTTCCATAACAGTTCCTTTGACCGTTTCTATTTGGAACGAAAGTTGGGACGATCGTTCTTATCCATGTCAATTCCCATATTTTTTTGTAGTGCAAGTCTATTGAACACAGGCTCTCGCAGATTTTCTTACCTTTAATCATCTCCAGTTGAAGAAAAACTTTAGTTGACATGGTTGTTGCTGACCCTTTTTATGACGATGCGGATAGGCTTAGGAGGGGTAAAGCCAAGACCCACACACAAGAATCTGGGATTGCATGCCCCATTTCCTTCAACATTACTTGAGTGACGTTGAGTCCACGGAGCTTCTTATTGGTGGCTTCCGGAGGAAGTTTTCCAAAAGGGCTAGCCTTTCTTGTGGATTATACCCGGCTTAACAAACAACTTGAAGACTTTCGGATCATATCCGTCTCAATCTATAGCCCACGTCACATGTCCATTTTCTTCTTCTTGGGTTGAGGGCACAAATCCTTTTGAGTAGCGCCTTCGATGGTTGCTTCATGTTGATCTGAGTCAATGGTAAACTCAGACTCTTTGAAAATTCAGCCTCGATAGTGGGTAGTTCCTTTCTCTTCACGCTTCGATCGTCATGTGACTTTGGTTTTTCTAAGGGCAAAATCTTTTTTCCTCTTTTGGTAG
The DNA here is from genome assembly GCA_034509735.1 of Sesamum alatum. Classification (NCBI taxonomy): domain Eukaryota; kingdom Viridiplantae; phylum Streptophyta; class Magnoliopsida; order Lamiales; family Pedaliaceae; genus Sesamum; species Sesamum alatum. The sequence continues at coordinate 14,079,842 of JACGWO010000003.1, forward strand.
CTTCGACATAGTACTTGGTGTTGGCAAAGTACGGTTCAGCTTTGGTAAAAGGTTTGGTATCACCGAGTACCTTTTTCACTAGACCATTGCGGCAATATTTAAAGCACTGATACCATGTTGAAGGGACTATAGAATTTTCATGCAACCAAGGGCGGCCAAGAAGCATGCTGTAAGAAGTTTTGGCATCTATAATATGAAATAGCGCGGTCCATGAGGTATCATCCGTAACAGTTCTATTCTTATAACGGCGTCAGCCCTTTGTCCTCCCTGATTGAAGCCTTGAATCATGAGGCGACTATTTGAGAGTTCGTCCATCGGGATCCCTAATTCTTTCAAAGTTCGAAGGGGTAAGATATTAACTACAGAACCTCCATCGATTAATATTTTGTTGACCTTCTGTTCACGTGCATATCCAGCGACGAACAGATGGCGGTTGTGATGCTTAGACCCGAGAAGCAAATCTTCATTTGGTGAAAGTGATTGTGGACATACACTCATCAGTATTAGAGGAATCTTTCCTTCTCGAATAGTGTGTCCTCATTGATCGTAGGATCATTCAACTGTGTGGTATTGCATGAAGCTTTGTCGTCCTCAAAAGACCCAATCTTAGGCGTGGAAACATTTGTTGCTGTGGTATCTTCTTTAAGAGAGATTTTACCTTTGCGAGCTAGTTGCATAACCTTGTCTTTGAACACGAAGCAAACTTATACTGAATGCCCAATTAAATGATGATATTTGCAGTATTTTGCTTCATCTATTCGTTCGGCTTCTTTAGGTCGCTTCGTTTCAGGCAAGTCGATAAGGTTAGCCTCCAACAAGTCATCAAGTATTCCAGGGACATCAGAATCAAGGAAAGGATATTGCTTTGCTTGGATTTCCTTCAAAGTTAATTTTCTTTGCGTCTCTCATAAGGAGCATTATTCTTCAGAATAATGTTGTATTTTCTTGCACTCCTATGCTTGAATGGTGCTACATTCATCGTCATTGATTCCTGGCTTGGAGTTTTTGAAAAAGGTTTGCCCCCTTTCTTGATTTCTTGCCTTTCCTTGGTTCTGCGGGGTTCTTGGACAGGTGGCCCATCCTATCCACTCGTTGCTATAATCAACTCCATGTCATGTGCTTGTGTGGCTAAATCTTCAAATGATTTGGGTAGGATTCCTTGGAGAATATACCAAAGGCCCTATTGTATCCCTTTAATGCACATCACAATGGCGGAAACTTCAGAAATCGATCTGTGCAGTTGAGGCTCAGATTCCTCCACCTATTGATATAATCAATGACCGGCTCATCCTTCCACTGGAAGGAATTTGTAAGCTCAATCATGTTGACAGTCCGCCAAGTGCTATAGAATGGATTGAGAAATTCTTGCTCTAGCTATTCCCATCTATGAATTGAACCGGCCTCCAAATCAGTATACCAATCAAATGCGTTGTTTTTTCGGTAATTGAACAAACTAGTTGACTAGGTGATCTCCATATGTTCCAACGTTGTTGCAGTTTTCAATGAAGTGAGCAACGTGCTGCTTAGGATTGCCTTTCCCATAAATTGGTGAAACTTTGGTGGTTGGTAGTGTAAGGAGTGGATCGACCCAGGAGAGGCGCGGCGGAAGCGCGGGAGCCATGGGAAATTGAAATTAAAAGCGATTAAAATCATAATTAAAGCATACATTAAACATGCATAATGGAGCAAGGGGGTGTGCCCTTGATCTCTCGGCCATTCAGTGTATCTCATGTACAAGAAAGGTACACAACATGGAGACCATAGAATGTGGAGGAACAAGAAACGTAAAAGAGGAAACTTACCCTTGTAGTTTTTCTTCATTCGCCTACACGCATTGTTCCCCGTTTTGCCACCAAAGATCTCAACATAAAGACCATCTAGAAACATCCGCACGCTTCATTGGATACCAACGAACTCTTGTGCTAGCAAGAAGTTGTTTAGGGGAGCAGGGACATCAATACAACACTATTGATTAATGGTACCGATATCTCTAACGTCTTACCTTGATTGAATCAAGAAGAACAAAGGGAATCTTGGAGAAAAGTGAGAGGGGTAGACGAGAGAGAGATGAAAGAGAGGTAGCAAAATTGTATAGAGATTAGTGTGAGGTGTGTGTGTGTATTTGAGTATCTATATGACTAGCTCATATAATCCTACTCAAACTCTTCCAAGGACACACACCCTAAATCAACTAGGGATTTGACCTAGTTAAATTCTAGTTGACTTAGGATTTGACCTAGTCAAATCTCATCCTAGGATGAATCCTAGCCCTCCATCTCTAAATCTGTAGATCAAATCTCGTCCATCCATTCTTGATGGGCTTTATAGAATGAGCCAATTAAAATCTAATTTAAATGGTCCAAGGTCTGATGGAGTTTATGTATTAAATCTAATTTAATACTTAAGCCCAAAATATAATTTCCACCTTTTAATCTAATTAAAGAGGGAAAGCCTAACTTCTAAATTCCTAAATCTAATTTATGAATCAAGCCCGATTAATCCATTTAATTGATGATGGCTTGTCACTCCAAAGAGGATCAATTTAATCCAATTAATTCCTTCACTTCTAGTGAATCGTGTGTGACTCTTTAGGTTCACCCTCAGCTAGACTTGGACCTACTTCTTGTTATCCCATAAACCAAAGTAGTCCGTCATCATGGGTGGTCGTCTAACAATGGTTCATGACACTAGAGACTAGGTGAATATATGGCGTGAACATTTAGTCTCCGAGTTATATATAGGGCACGATCTTGCGGTCGCCTGTCTCCTGGCCTTAGTCTAGGGTATGGAATTAGGACGTTGGTTCCCATCCTTGACTAGGCATCTATGCTTAAAACTCGATATAGGTTTATCTCTATGATTGACGTAGGAAATCCTTTCCCACTCAATCAAATGTTATGGCCATAGGCTTTGAGAGACTAAACCATCTCAGAGCGCATAGGAGATCTCGCTGTCATAATCTTTTGACAGGGGATAGATCCTATCTTGGAGTCTACCACCCTCTCTACGTACTCCGACTGCACTGAACAAGGCTTATGATGACCATGTCTTACGACACAATCACCGCTCGCCAGATCCAAGATACAACCTTCATATGTAAGCGATTGTCGTGATTTCTCAAGTAAGACTAATCCCATACTATCGGAATCGGGAATACCAGTCATATGACCAAATCCGTGTGGCTTCCATATGACGATTCCCGCGAGTCACCTCAGTCAACCGACACCCTTGTCAGCTAACCAACTAATATTATATATAGATGTCCAACGTCTGTCACCGATGAAACACGACACTCATCCAATGAATGCAATTCTTAGTACAAGTGTCTATAGGACCCTCGATACCCAATCTCGAGGTCCTCGACAGGGAGTGTTTCAGACTGATCTACAGAAGTTGGTTCTATGACCACCAACCTATGCGCAGTCCAACTTCTTGAATTCATATGTTCGGTCTGTGGGCGTTTGTTGTGACATCGAAACCACGTTCAATGTTACCAGTAAGCACAACAAACTCATCATTGCCAATGATTTATCCTTACTATATTCATCAACACAATACTACTTTCATTCAGAACAGCCAACCACATTGACTTTCTTATCACCTATTCCAACAATCTCCCACTTGACCATTACGTCAATTACCCACTTTGTTCAGAACTTTTTGAGCATAAGTAATCTACGGTACCGATTGAGGTCTCGTGCGTCTGTTATATTTCCTTGCCAAAGCAATACAGTCCAACCGTGTTACCTCTTCCTACCTTCGCCGCCTAAACATTGTGGTTGTCTAAGAATTTTCCGTGGATCTTTGTGATGAGATCTCGGGACATAACTTTTGCCATAGCCTGGTTGTCCGCCACCTAGGCAACCACCGGTTTGGCCGTGCTAGGCGCCATGTCCAACCCATGGATGCGGCTTTCATCCATAACCACTATCCAATGCAATCGACTTTTACGATGAAGTCCTTACGGAATCTTGCTTGAAAATCCTTTCAAGCTACCATAACCATCATTAAGCCTGACTGTGCATACTTTTCAGACTAACCATTTTTCACTACGTTCTTGGAAGCCAGTATCGCTTTAGCCTTCCAAAAACAACTCTCCACAGACGGTGCATCAAGAACACATATTTAGTCCTTATTCTGGTACTAAGGATTGTTCTTGACTGTTGTCTTCTACCCCTTAGTGCATTACCGACTTTCGTTATGTCATGCATAAATCACACTCAACATCGGATCCCATGCACCGATTAAACATATCCCATGTTTTATCTAGGGTCAAGACGTATGGGATACTCAACATCTAAGCCGTCTCATTAGTCTATCGTGATTAAGTCTTGAAATGGCTTAATGCTCAATCAATAGTATCTACCCTTTCTCATCAGTCTTACCATGATTGAGTCTTGAATGACTCAATCCACGATATATATGTGGGATTCCTAAAATATCATGGAGAATTTTTGTGAGCTACGGTTGTGTATTAGTGATTCCTAACGTCTTAAATTCATCCACGATGAACAAGATATTACATACTTAAACACTTGAAACATAATTTCTACTCCCACTGATCACCTACGTCGTTCATGACCGCGTCATACTCCGTATGAGCTTGTCAAGACGACTATTCCAGTTATGCGGAGTTTCAAATCTTGTTTGAATTTCCTAGCGGATTCTATGGCTACTCCAATAAATCCAAGTATGATGTCCAACATCACGCTCCGCAGGTCGTTTGGATCACTATCCAAATTTGACGGAACTTATCCCGATTACTCGTACCTTTACGACATTCGGGTTTGTTTTCAAAGGGTCTGGAATATGATTAGTTAAGTAAGAAACATGATTATAAGCAATGTTAGCATTATACTACCGAAACCTGTACAAATTAGACACTGAGTCTAATTTGTCTCCCACTAGTTCCTTGATGTATGTAGGATCCTCCTATATTCTCAAGGACTTTGTCAGGACACAGGCTTTCCAAAACATGGCACACTAGTGCGTGACTACGAGAAAAATGCCATGATCCTCACGTTGGCAATTTTTTGAGTCCATGTCTACACGGGCTAAGATAATTTGGTGAAACTTTGATCGACCTCCGTCCAACGAGGCTCGATCGCTCACTTTATTAGAGACCATCATACTTGGCCTTTACGGGAAGCGTTTCATTGAGAATTCCATTCTCAAGTGGATGTTCAAGAACTCCACTAAATACACGGCCATTTTGATCCTATCAAAATAAGTTTAATTTTGCGATCATTTTTGGTTCACTACTTCAAGTTTAATTCCCAAACCTCCTATGAGACCTTTAGACTTCTGAACCCTCTTATGGTCTTTGTCTATTCAGTAACCTAAAGTTGTCTCATTGGATCCTATCCAACAGACTTTATTTGGCAAGCCTACTTTGTCCAACAAAGTGCTTTCGGACTTTTCCTTATCCAGAAAAGACTCGCAAGCTTATTTGATTTGAATCGTCTAGTCCTAGATTCCTCGAATCTTTTTGGATGCCAAATTTGTAAGTTTATCTTGATTAATCTGTTTAGATCATTTGAATTTTGAGTATTCATAAACCTTTTATGGATAGTTTTGGGAACTTATGCATAAACTCTAGCAGACATGGACCAAAATTCAATCTCACATAAAAATAATTTTATTGATCAAAACGTATGAAACCCAAATCTTTTGTCCAACAAAAGAAAATCCTTTTGATCATGCTAGGTTACATAATCCCTACGAAAAAACTATCCTAACATGATCACGATTATAAGCCCAACTAGTCTCTAGTCCTTTCAGCAATAGCCCTGCCATTGTTCCTAGAACTGTTTTGGCTTTCTATCCCTTATCGTCACCTGCAAACCACCTGTAGAATATGATAAGATTGGTATCCAATACCAAAGAGAGTAGAGTGATCATGTCAATACTCAAATCAAATTTTACCTTCATTGTAGAGAGGGGTTCGAGACACTCCCTCTTCCAATGGCCCTCTTTACGGCAGTGAATGCCTACGTTCTTAGGAATCTCTGAACTTGACCATTGAACCCTTTTTCTCTTTCCTTTACCTCCGCCTTGCAGTGTAATAGAAACAACACTAAGCGCTAGCAGTTGATGTCACCTTAACCCTCTTCCTCTTTTGGCGTCAGGCACCCTTGCCTTTCGCTATAAAGGTTGAAGCCTCTCCTACTAGTACCGATGGCATAGATTTGTTCAGTCATTGCCTCGTATTGGACCAACAAAATTATCAACCCATGAAGATCTCTTTCAAGCTCATTCATGTTGATAATAAAATATTTTGTATGAGGGAGGAAGAGACTGAAGGATCACGCTAATGTACGTCTCTCTTTCAAGATTGACATGGAGGTCTTTTGAGCTTCTCCACAAGGGATAGCATCATCACTCCATATTCTTGTACAGAAGACCCTTCCGTCATATTAGGTCCAAAAATGCCTTCGTTGAATCAAATCTTACGCGCCGGTCCGAGACCGCATAGACATTATGCAAGCAAAGCATAATTGAGTCAACATTGTCATGCTTATCGTACTACTTCTAGAACTCGTTTGTCATCGAGGCCAATACAATGCTGCGGACTTTACTGGTGGTCGTCCTACAACTTGAACGCCTAGCGTTCTTCAGTTTTCGACCCCTCCGGAAAGACTAACTTAAGATTTCACAGCCAATTCGTGTAGTTGGTTCCATTTAAGTAATTAGTCTCTAGTATAGAACTTAGTGGATACTTAGACATTCACAATAAGTAAATCAGGAAACATTAAGTAGAATGAGTTAATATTAGATCTAAGTTAAGACTCGGTCTTTAGTCTTTAACCTCTCCCACTATTTCTACGAAAACACGTCACTTTCAAACGTATTTTTCGGGAAGCGTCTTCCTAGTGGGCTTGGGATCTACAAGCCAAATTCTCCATACCCCACTTTTACGACTAGTATGAAAAACAACCTTGTAGGAGGTACTACATACCATTCTCATCCAACGAGATCCCCAAGATGTATAGCCTGACTTCCTAACATGATCCTGAGGACTCCAAGCAAATCACATTACTAAGTGTTAGACCCAACCCATCAACTGAATCATAGCACTTTACTGTCGCCCCACGATTCGTGAGATGGGGAAACAGGAGTGTACTCAATTCGTTCATAACAATCGTGCGGTTTAATCTCAGTCCAAAAGACGTGCCACGACTTGTGAGACCACGCAATTGGGTGAAATTAGCTTCCACATTTTTGTCATGGATGGAAGGCTTAGACGAACAATATAAGTTTTAGTCCATTTATTAGGAGTCTAATATTAAGTTTGGTCCAACCAAGTGAGAGTTTTAACAGACCGAGACCTTATCACATAATAGATAATTTGCATGATTTAACGAAAAACATGATAAATAAACCATTCATCCATAAATCATTTCACATGCAAAATAAAAGCCTAGCACGCCTTTGAAGAATGATCACAAGCCCATAACCTATGCGACCCAATGATCCCACAGTGGATCTATGATCAATCTAAGGGTAGGCCTGAAGGACAAGCAGATCCGCCCGGGAGCGCGAGCGAAAGCAAGAAGCAAGATAAATACGTAAATTTAAACAAATAAATAAACGTAATCCCAAGGGGTGTACCCTTGGGTGCTCAACCGGGCGTTCGATGTAGGATGTATCAACGTTAAAGCACACATTGTACATAGGGCATAGATGAAATAGAAAGCTACAAAAACATAATTAACCGTTACCTTTGTAGTTTTCACGCATGCGCGGCTACTTACTTTGTTCCTTCTTCGGAATGTCCACCAAGTTCAAACCTATGAACTCTCCTAAGGTGATCCACACCACACCGGAAGAAACTCACATTTTCCTTGCTAGACGAAAACGAGTTTAGAAGGAATCGATTTAAGAAGACAAACACTGTGGATTAGCATTCTTCTTAAACTTACTTTGTTCTTCCCTTTTGATCCAAGATCAAATGAAGAACACTAGTAAGAGAGGGAGAGAGGGCCAAAATTTTGAAGAGAGGAGAGTGGCCGATTATTTTGTTCTTCTTTTTGTAGAAAAGATGAATTATGAAATCACTTGCATAGGTGTTAGTATATACTCATATATATACATAATTAATTTGATTATTGGAATGTGTCTAGGTTCATCCAAGGATGTCTAGATACATCCCAATCAATCACCATTAATTCTTCAATCAAGCCTACCAACTTTTAAGGTATGATCAAATCATACCAAAAGGGAAGGGCTTGACTGGAGTTGATTTGTCTCTTACCAAAAGAGACAAGTCAACTACCACCTAGCATCCAACATGGCCGAATTTTGCTACATCCAAGGTAGCATTTTCGGCCATGCTTATTTAAGGAAGAAGTCAACTTCTTCCTATTCAAAAATAGGAATTAATTCTCGTCTCGGGTCAAAATTTAACGGATCGGGTTTTACCGTAGCCCAATTACGACGAACCCAAAATTAAGTCCAATTTAATCTAATGTCCACTTAGATAATTCCTGTTGATCTTTTAATCCAATCAAAAGATCAACATCTCAACTTTCCATATTTAATCGATAAATCCCATTTACCGATTAAACGAAGGCCCGATACAATATCAGCCCGTCCATCCAATGGATAATCCATTAAGTAATCCAATTATATATTCATCCTTCGAAATTGACTCCAAGTCAATCTCTCAATCTCCTCGGTGATTTGTCTGTGACCCATTAGGTTCACCCTCAGCTAGACTTGGGCCCGTGTCCCATAAGGGCCCATTACCATGGGTGGCCGTCTAGCAAAGGTCCATGTCACTAGAGACTAGGTGAATGTTGGCGTGAACATTTTGGCGCCGATTCTGTACGGGTACGGTCCGTCCGTCTACCATCTTTCGGCCTTAGTCTAGGGTATGGAATTGGGCGTCGATATCCATCCATGACTAGGCATCTATGCTTAATACTTGAGACTGCGCATGCCTCATTGCGTCGACACAGGAAACCATTCCCTGTTTGACCAACGACTGTGGCCATAGCTTTAAACAGCATGAACGTGTCTCCGAGTGTATAGGAGATACCTTTGTCACATACTGACAGGGGACGAATCCTCTTCTTAGAACCCACCGTCCTTGCCCCATATTTCGACTGCATTGGACAAGGCTTATAAGGATCATCTTACAGAATGATCACCTCTCGCCAGATCCAAGATACAACCGTCCTGTGTACATGACTGCCATGGTTCCTCAAGTCTGAGGACTACTCCCGTACTATCAGACCCGGGGAAATTCAATCATACCGACCAAGCCTCTAAGGCTTCCATATGATGATCCCCGCGAGTCAGTCCAGTCGGCTCAACCCCAGTCGACCAACCCATCAAGATCGTGTAGGCATCCCACGCCTGTCGCTGATGAAACACGGCACTCATTCAATGAACACGACTCTTGATGCAAGTCTCTATAGGACTGTCGATGCTCTGTCTAGAGGTCCTTGACTTGGAACTTTTCAGACCCAACTCTTAATCAGTTGGTTTCATGACCACCATCCAATGCGTGGTCCAACTGCATGAGTTGTTAATCGTGGTTTGTGGGCTTTGTTGCGATATAAGTAAAACACCGTTTTAACATATGTAAAATGAGCGCAATAAAGAAGGTACCATTAGTGACGAACACTCATTTTATTCATCACATAATATTACATTTATATCAAGTTGTCAAATAGGTTACAAAATGCCAAACTTATTGGCTTTCTGGTCACCTATTCTAACAATCTCCCACTTGACCTAAAGCCAATGACCCATTGACCTCAAACCCATCTTATCCAGATGCTTAGTATGGGAAACTTGGGACACGGGCTTAGTAAGTGAATTTGCTATGTTTTCTGCGGAGCTGACTCGGTCCATCCGAATGTCATCCCTGCTAACCATCTCTTTGAGCAAATGGTAGTGTCTAAGAATATGCTTGAATCGATGATGAGATCTCGGTTCCTTTGCTTGCACTATGGCCCCGTTGTTATCGCAGAAGATAACCACTGGCTCACCGATGCTAGGTACTACACCTAACTTTTGGATGTAGCTCTTCATCCAAACTGCCTCCTTAGCAGCTTCCGAAGCTGCTATGTATTCAGACTCTGTGGTGGAGTCCATCGTGGTAGCCTGCTTGGAACTCTTCTAAGCAACCACACCACCATTTAGTCTAAACATAAAACCAGACTGAGACTTGGCATCATCGTCATCCGACTAGAAGCTAGCGTCGCTATAGCCTTCCAGTATCAACTCTCCATCATCATAGATCAAGAACATGTCCTTAGTCCTTTTTAGGTACTTCAGGATAGTCTTGACCACACTCTAGTGTGCATCCCCGGCACACGATTGATATCGACTAGTCACGCTCAAAGCGAAAGCCACATTAGGTCTAGTGCACTGGATAACATACTGAATGCTGCCTACGGCTGAAGCATAGGGGATGTCCAACATCCGTTTAAGCTCCTCATTAGTCTTAGGAGACTACTTCTTGGATAACTTAATTCCATGCCTCATAGGAAGGAATCCTCATCTTGAGTTCTCCATCTTCAATCTCTTCAAGACTTTCTCAATATACGAGGACTGGGCCATTCCTAACATCCTTCTAGATCTATCCCTATAGATCTTGATGAAAATGATGTAGGATGCCTTGCCCATATCCTTTAGAGAGAATTGCGTTGACAACCAGGCTTTAGTGGTTCCCAACATCTTAGCATAATTCCCAATGAGCAAGATGTCATCTACGTAAAGCACTAGAAACAAATTCGAGCTCCCACTAATCTTCTTGTATACACAAGGATCAGACTCGTTCTTGATGAAATCATATCCTCGTATGACTTCATCAAAACGTATGTTCCAGCTTCGGGAAGATTATTTGAGGCCATAGATGGACCTTTGGAGACGGTAGACCTTCTGCTCTTCTCCAACAGATGTCAAACCTTCTTGTTGATCCATATAGATCTCTTCCTCTACGAAACCGTTGAGGAAGGCGGTTTTCACGTCCATCTGCCATATTACATAGTCATACCATGCTGCTATGCAAGCAGTATTCGAATGGACTTAGACATTGCTACGGGCTAGTAGGTTTCCTGAAAATCAACCCCGGGTTGTTGAGTATAACCCATCGCCATAAGCCTGGCTTTGAAGGTTGTAACCTTCCCGTGAGCTCCAAGCTTACGTTTGTAGACCCATTTACACCCTACGGATTTTACTCCTTTGGGTGGGTCCACTAGGGTCCAAACCTGGTTGGTACCCATCGAGTCCATCTCGGATTTCATAGCCTCAAGTCACTTATCCGAATCGATGTCCGACATCGCTTCTCCGTATGTCTTTGGATCATTATCCAACTGACCGGTCAGGCCCAGAAATCCATACCTATCAGGTGCTTGGGATACTCTGGCCGACCTACGGAGCACTGTAACATTATCAGTGGGAACCACCGGCTCAGATGTCACTGCCGCCTCATGGGGTATCTCACTTGATTCCTCAAGGAGTACCTCATTGTGTCGACTATCCGATGAAAAATCCTTTTCCAAGAATACTGCGTTTCGCGAGACAAAAACCTTTTGCTCGGAGAGATCATAGAAATAATACCCCGCAGTTTCTTTCGGATACCCGATGAACCTACACAAACTAGACATTGAGTCCAGTTTATCTCCAACTAATCTCTTGACGTATGCGGGGCAACCCCATACTTTCAAGTATTTGTAGGAGGCAGGCTTGCCATGCCATATCTCATATAGCATTTGGGATATCTTCTTAGATGGCGCCAAGTTCAAAACTTTGGCCGTCGTCTCAAGAGCGTTTCCCCAGAAGGATAAGGGGAGTTCGATAAAACTCATCATGGATCGGACCATGTCCAACAAGGTCCAATTCCTCCTTTCAGACACACCATTAAGCTGTGGTGTTCCAGGAGCGGTCCACTGAGAGAGAATCCCATTCTCTTTTAGATAATCAGTAAACTCACCACTCAAATACTTTCCACCTCGGTCCGACCGAAGGGCTTTGATCTTTCGACTAAATTGGTTCTCTACTTCAAGTCTGTATTCCTTAAACCTTCCAAAGGCTTCAGACGTGTACCTGATTAGGTAAACATAACCATTCCGTGAGTGATCATCGGTATAGGTTATGAAATACGAGTACCCACCTCTAGCCTGAGTATTTAGTGGGCTACAGACGTCCGTATGGATCAAATTTAACAGACCGTTGACTAGCCTGCTTTGTCCAACAAAGGGTTTCTTGGTCATCTTTCCCTTCAGACAGGATTTGCAGGTCAGTAGGTTATCCAAATCATCTATTTCTAGACTCTTTAAGTCCACCAACCTTCATATCCTATCTTTAGAAATATGATCTAACCTCGCATGCCATATCTGTGCGTCATCATGATTATCATATTTCCATTTGTGTTTCGCAGTCATAATCTAATTAGACTATTGAAGTATGTACAGACCATTTACCAATGTACCAAGAAAATGAGAAATACCATCCTTTATAATAAAAAAAAAATCGTTTTTATTGATGGTAAAGGAATATCCCTCCTTGTCAAGGACCGTGATAGATACAATATTTTTAATCATGCTAGGTACATAGAAACAGTTGTTCAGTAAAATCCTAACATGACTTCTAATGGCTAACTCCATTGATCCTACGGCTTCCGCAACAATAGCCTTGCCATCGCCTAGCCTCAGGATCATCTCATCCTTGGTTAGCCTTCTACTTCTTTCTAGTGCCTGCAAATAATTGCAGATGTGAGCACCACACCTGGCATCAAATACCCACGAAGTAGAATTACTTATCATATTTACTTCAACCACAAACATACCTGGGTTGGAGAGGAATTGTGGGCACTCCCTCTTCCAATGCCCCTTTCCTTGGCAATGAATGTATACATCATTTGCGTTGGACCGCTGAGAACCACGGGCCTTCCCTTTCCCTTTGCCCATCCCCACCGGGGCAACAGGGGCGCCTAGAGTGCGAGCAGGGGCCGCAACCGTCTTTTCTTTTCCCTTCTTCCTCTTCCAGCATCCGGCCCTCTTGCCATTCACCTTGGAGGTCGAAGCCTCTCCTATCAATACCGCCGGCGCCAACTTGTGGGTCGTTGCCTCGTATTGGACCAGCATGGTAATCAACTCATGAATAGACTTCTCAAGTTCGTTCATGTTATAGTTTACAACAAACGGGTCATAAGACGGAGGAAGCGATTGGAGGATCACGTCAATGTACGTGTCATTGTTAAGCCTAGCTTTAAGGTCCTCGAGTTTCTCTACTAGGGAAAGCATCTTAACCCCATGACTTTGTACAGACGATCCTTCAGCAAGATTGGTGCCAAAGAATACTTTTGTGGTGACATATCTAATATGCCTGTCCGGAACCGCATAAACCTCGTTCATGCAGCGCATTATGGCGGAGACGTTGTCCAGCCTCTCATATTGCTTTTGAATGTCGTTAGACATCGAAGCCAATATGATACTGCGCACTTTCCGGTTGTCCTGTTGCCATTTTTCGAACGTCAAATATTCTTCTGACGTGGACCACTCCGGTAAGTCGCTCGGCGGCGGTTCGTCCAGGATGTAGCCTTATTTCTCAAAACCGAGGATAATCCTCAGGTTTCTCAGCCAGTCCGAGTAGTTCGCTCCGTTGAACTTATTAGTCTCAAGTACCATGGTCAATGAATTCTTAGACATATCTACATTTATAAAAATGTAAAGCAGAAATTAGTAGATGATGGTAATATTATTATTCAAGTTGAAGACATTATTTTTTAGTCTTTAACTCTCCCACTATTTATACGAAAGTCCACCACTCTCAAGCGGAGTTTCGGGAAACCATTTTCTAGTGGGCTTGGGATCCACAAGCGTAATCTCCATTCCCCACTTTTACGATTCACATGAAGAAGACCTAGTGGGAGATATCCAATATCATTCTCATCCTATGAGATTCCCAAGATATTTTGCCTCACCTATTCGCATGGTTCGGAGGACTCCAAGCGAACCATGTTACTCAGTGTTGGGCTCGACCCATCAACCGAATCATGCCTCAAACTGTCGTGCTCCACGACTCGTGAGATAGGGAAACAACGAGTGCAGTCTCTTTGTTCACAATATTGGTGCAACTTTCCCCTAGTCAAAGTGTGCCACGACTCGTGAGACCACACTTGGGTAGTAGTAACTTCCTCACCACATTGTTGTGGATGGAAGGCTCGGACAGATCAAACTACCATTTTAATCCAAGTCCATTCTGGACCTAATATTTAATTTGGTCCAATCCAATGGGAACTTAATGAACGACCGAGACCTCATCACATTAAGGTGTTTTAGCATGTATAAATATCCAATATTTAAAGCGATTAAATAAATACGCGGCATGTAGAAAAACATAGCATACCCCTGTTAGGATGATCACAAGCCCAACCTATACGACCTACTGAGCCCGCAGTGAGTCTATGGTCTGGACCATATTATTACAAAATAATATATCCATTGTCACTCCATTGGGACTTGTGATTTTCTTGTTTCATGCCTTGATGCTCCACCTTGGGTCTCCAACTTCATGGGCTTGTTAAAATTAAAACCTCACCAAAACTACCTACTCTCATTACAATTGAAAGTAATACATGGGAAATAAATAACAAGCCTTAACATCATGAGGCTGAAATACGGGAGATGATAGTCCCAAAACAAGAGGCACACAGGCCCCACCTAACAGAAATGTAAATGACATACATACATCCATACACAAGGTCTAGAGCTCTTGTGATCATCCTATGTTGATCCCATCAATGCACATAACACAATTATTCCAAATAATCATGCTTAAATCATGGATATTCAAAATATCCAAGTGATGTCCAACATCATAAGGCATAAATATATAAACAATATGCAAAATCCAAATTTCAAATTCAATGGACATTATACACAATGCATCCAATGCATGAATTAATCCCAAATTAATTAAGAAAATTTGATCCAGAAAAATGGGCAGAAAACCCAGAAAATTAAATCTTCTAGAAAACGTCAAAAAACAGCACAAAATGGCCCAGCCATTGTGCCTGCCGGCCACCTACGTGCACAGGACAGTGCGCGCGCGCGTCCTGTGTCGCGCTGGCCTTGGCCGGCAGCAGCGTGCACACACACAGCGCGTGTAGGCGCCCGCCTGTGCGCGGCCCCCTTGCCAGCACGCACGCTAGCAAGCACGCCGGCCAGCTAGTGATCGACCAGCAGGGGTGGCAGCCAACCGCTGCTGCTGCTGTCCGTTTTTCCATATTTTTTTGACACTTCCTTTTCAACACAAATTAACAATAATAAACTGAAAATGAACATGCAATTCAAGATCTAATCTCACAAAATTTGCATGCTTAACGTCCATCAAATTTAAACAAATGAATCGTCATATTTATTCATATATTCATGCAATCATACATGCCATTAAAAAACTGTAAAAGAAAGTAGATCATGCCAAGCACATGGATCTATGCCCTAACATTGAACCGGGCTCTAATACCACTTGAAGGACAAACGGATCTGCCCGGGAGCACGAGCGGAAACGAGAAGCAAGATAAATACGTAAATTTAAACAAATAAATAAATGTAACCCCAAGGGGTGTACCCTTGGGTGCTCAACTGGGCGTTCGATGTAGGATGTATCAACGTTAAAGCGCGCATTGTACATAGGGCATAGATGAAATAGAAAGCTATGAAAGCATAATTACCGTTACCTTTGTAGTTTTCACGCGTGCGTGGCTACTTGCTTTGTTCCTTTTCTGGAATTTCCACCAAGTTCAAACGTATGAACTTTCCAAAGGTGATCCACACCACACCGGAAGAAACTCACGTTTTTCTTGCTACAAGAAAACAGGTTTAGAAGGAATCTGTTTAAGAAGACAAACACTATGGATTAATGTTCTTCTTAAACTTACTTTGTTCTTCCCTTTTGATCCAAGATCAAATGAAGAACACTAGTAAGAGAGGGAGAGAGGGCCAAAAGTTTGAAGACAGAAGAGTGGCCGATTTTTTTGTTCTTCTTTTCCTAGAAAAGATGAATTATGAGATCACTTGCATAGGTGTTAGTATATACTCATATATATATATATATACATAATTAATTTGATTATTGGAATGTGTCTAGGTTCACCCAAGGATGTCTAGATACATTTCAATCAATCACCATTAATTCTTCAATCAAGCTTACCAACATTTAAGGTATGATCAAATCATACCAAAAGGGAAGGGCTTGATTAGGGTTGATTTGTCTCTTACCAAAAGAGACAAGTCAACTACCACCTAGCATCCAACATGGCCGAATTTTGCTCCCTCCAAGGTAGCATTTTCGGCCATGCTTATTTAGGGAAGAAGTCCAACTTCTTCCTATTCCAAAATAGGAATTAATTCTCCTCTCGGGTCAAAATTTAACGGACCGGGTTTTACCGTAATCCAATTACGACGAACCCAAAATTAAATCCAATTTAATCTAATGTCCACTTAAATAATTCCCGTTGATCTTTTAATCCAATCAAAAGATCCAACATCTCAACTTTCCATATTTAATCGATAAATCCCATTTACCGATTAAACAAGGGCCCTATACAATATCGGTCCGTCCATCCAATGGACAATCCCTTAACTAATCTAATTACTTATTCATCCTTCGAAATTGACTCCAAGTCAATCTCTCAACCTCCTCGGTGATTTGTGTGTGACCCTTTAGGTTCACCCACCACTAGATTTGGGCCCGTGTCCCACAAGGGCCCGTTATCATGGGAGGCCGTCTAGCAACGGTCCATGACACTAGAGACTAGGTGAATGTTGGCGTGAACATTTAGGTGCTGATTCTGTATAGGTACGGTCCTTCCGTCTACTATCTCCCGGCCTTAGTCTAGGGTATGGAATTGGGCGTCGGTTCCCATCCATGACTTGGCATCTATGCTTAACACTCGAGACTACGCATGCCTCATTGCGTCGACACAGGAAACCATTCCTTGTTCGATCAACCACTGTGGCCACAGCTTTAAACAGCATGAACGTGTCTTCGAGTGCATAGGAGATACCTCTGTTACATACAGATAGGGGACGGATCCTCTTCTTGGAACACATCGTCCTCGCCACACATTCCGATTGCACTGGACAAGGCTTATAATGATCATCTTACAGAATGATCACCTCTCGCCAGATCCAAGATACAGTCGTCCTGTGTACGTGACTGCCATGGTTCCTCAAGTCTGAGGACTACTCCCGTACTATCGGAACCGGGAAAATCCGATCATACCAACCAAGCCTCTAAGGCTTCCATATGATGATCCCCGCGAGTCAGTCCAGTCGGCTCGACCCCAGTCGACCAACCCATCAAGATCGTGCAGACGTTCCACGCCTGTAGCCAATGAAACACGACACTCATCCAATGAACACGACTCTTGATGCAAGTTTCTATAGGACTCTCGATGCCCTGTCTCGAGGTCCTTGACTTGGAACGTTTCAGACCCAACTCTTAATTAGTTGGTTTCATAACCACCATCCAATGCGTGGCCCAACTGCATGAGTTGTTAATCGTGGTCCGTGTGCTTTGTTGCGATACAAGTAAAATACCGTTTTAACATATGTAATATGAGCGCAACAAAGAAGGTACCATTGGTGACGAACACTCATTTTATTCATCACATAATATTACATTTACATCAAGTTGTCGAATAGGTTACAAAATGTCAAAGCTATTGGCTTTCTGATCACCTATTCTAACAAGGCTTACGCTATTACAAGATTTTATAACCCTTTACATGCAATGGGACTTGTAAGTCCTTTTCATCTTGTTGGCCTCTCCATCGTGGGCCTCACGGGGCTTCTTCTCCATGGATCCTCTGTGGGCCAACCGATGGCCTTCTCCATGGGCCTCCAACGCCTTGGGCTTGTCTTTTTTACATTTGTTTACAAAAAATAAAACCTCACTCCAAATCTACACTCATTACATCATAGAAGTAAGAAACCCCAATCAGCACTTAGGGGGAGTACATTACGAGGGAGAAAGAAAGTTTTATTATTCCAAGGAAAAAACGAGAGAGGTAAGAAGATGCAAAGAGGCATGCAGTCCCCGACCTAATAAACAAATTTAAATAAACCATACATGCGGTCTAAGGGCTTCGTGATCATCCTTTGTCAATTCAATTAACGCAAATAGCAGAAATACACATCCCATGTAGAATATGCTATTCAAACATTTATGATATCCAATACAAAAAATAAATGCAGAAATTATATGCAAAATATACACAAAGACCTTGGATAATGGTGCAACATATGCAAAACGATATTTGTTGGAAAATCATTTTTCCATAATTACAAAGACAACATTTAATTCTAGGAAATATCCAATCTCAACTAAAATAAAAATATCCCAAGTTAATCAGTTTAGAAAAATTCTCAGAAAAATGCATAAAATTTAGACTTTTGGAAAGGCACAAAAAACGATGCAAGATCGAAAAATGGCCCAGCCCTGCTGGCCAGGCTGCCTGCACGCCAACTCACACGCGCATCCTGCGCAGGACGTGTACCTAGCGCGCATGGGTCCTCACCTGTGCGCACAGGCGCGCTCCTCGCGCAGCCACTGCACGGCAGCGCGCGGGCACCTACCGCTCACTGCGCGCAGCCTGCCTACCTGTCGTGCTCTATTGGGCAGGCCAGCAGGCAGCCACTATCGGTTGCCTACGTTTTTCCAGTTTTGATGACTTTTCTTGCAATTTCTTTTCTAAAACACAAAAATAATTAATTCAAGAATATAACCACATATTCAAGAATCCCAAAATCCAAATTTTATGCCATTTCAACACATATCAAAATCCACACATCCACATACTATTCAAGCAACCATGATGTCCAACATCATAAAACGCAGAAAATCAATGCAAAATCTCACACGTGAATTTTGATCATTGGTGCAACCATTGCAAAAAAAATAATTCTTGTTAGGAAATCCTTTCCTCATTAACAAAGCAACATTTATTTTTAAGAAATTCCCAATCTTAACCAAAAATAAATATCCCAAGTTAATAGATTCAGAAAATGCAGAAAATATCCATAAAAATATTCAGGAAAAACAGAATTTAAAAACGCACCAAAAATCAGAAAAAAAGGATAACGGCACAGGCCGGCCCGACCAGCGTCGGGCGCGCGCACGCGGGGAGGCAGCCTTGCTTGCGCACTGCTGGCACAACACGTGTGAAGAGGCCCCTGCCTCTGTGCATCCCGCCGTGCCCCAGAGCGTGCGGCCAGCGGGCAGTTGCTGTCGGCGTGCCGTTTTTTTTTTCAATTCTTATGCTCTTTTCTTGCAATTTTCTAAACCAAAATGCATTATCAACCCAAGAATATGTATATACATATTCAAGAAATCCAAGATCAAAATTTTTATGCAAAATTAAACATAAAGCAAGATCTACGCTAAAATATGCCTCAAACGTAAAAATAAAAAACACGTTGAACATGCTTAAACACACTTGTAGCACATAAAATTCTAGGCCTATACACCGAATTGGGCTCTGATACCACTGTAAGGAGAGGATCGGCCTGGGAGAGGCACGGCGGAGGCGCGGGAGCCATGGGAAATTGAAATCAAAAGCAATTAAAATTGAAATTAAAGCATACATTAAACATGCATAACGAATCAAGGGGTGTGCCCTTGATTCTCCCGGGAGTTCGGTGTATCTCATACCAACAATCGCTCGTGCTAGCAAGAAGTCGTTGAGGGGAGAAGGGACATCAATACAATGCTATTAATTAACCCTACCGATGTCTCTAACGTTCTACCTTGATCGAATCAAGAAGAACGAAGGAAATCTTGGAGAAAAGTGAGAGGGGTGGATGAGAGAGAGAGAGAGAGAGAGAGAGAGAGAGAGAGAGAGATGAAAGATAGGTAGCAAAATTGTGCAGAGATTAGTGTGTGAGGTGGGTGTGATTGAGTACTTATATGACTAGCTCATATAATCCTACTCAAACTCTTCCAAAAAGACACAACCTAATCAACTAGGGATTTGACCTAGTCAAATCCTTGTTGACTTTGTATTTGACCTAGTCAAACCTCATCCTATGATGAATTCTATCCCTCCATCTCAAAACCTCTAGATCGGATCTCGTCCATCCATTCTTGATGGGCTTTATGAAGTGGAATGGTCCAAAGTCCAATGGACTTATGCATTCAATCTAATTTAATACTTAATTCCAAAATAATAATTTCCACCTTTTAATCTAATTAAAAAGGGAAAGCCCAACTTCTAAATTCATAAATATAATTTATGAACCAAGCCCGATTAATCCATTTAATCGATGACGGCTTGTCACTCCAAAGAGGATCAATTTAATCCAATTAAATCGTTTCATCTCCCAAAATTAATTCTAAATTAATTCCTTCACTTCCACTGAATCGTGTGTGACTCTTTAGGTTCACCCTCAGCTAGACTTGGACCTACTTCCTGTTATCCCATAACCAAAGTAGTCTATCACCATGGGTTGTCGTCTAGCAATTGTCCATGGCACTAGAGACTAGGTGAATATATGGCTTGAACATTTAGGCTCTAAGTTACATACAGGTATGGTCCTACTGTCGCCTATCTCCTGGCCTTAGCCTAGGATATGGAATTAAGATGTCGATTCTCATCCTTGACTAGGCATCTATGCTTAAAACTCGAAATAGGTTTATCTCTATGATTGTCGTAGGAAATCCTTTCCCAATCAATAAAATGCTATCGCCACAGACTTTGAAAGACTAAACCATCTCAGAGCGCATAGGATATCTCGTTGTCATCATCTTTGACAGAGGGACAAATCCTATCTTGGAGTCTACCGTCCTCTCTACGTATCCGATTGCACTAAATAAGGCTTATGATGACCATGTCTTACGACACAATCACCGCTACTCAGATCCAAGATACAATCTTCGTATGTAAGCGACTGTCGTGATTACTCAAGTCCGAGGACTAATCCCATAATATCGGAATCGGGAATACCAGTCATACTGACCAAGCTCATGTGGCTTCCATATGACGATTCCCGCGAGTCACCTCAGTCAGCCGACACCCTTGTCAGCTAACCCACTAATATTGCATAGACGTCCAATATCTGTTACTGATAAAACACGTCACTCATCCAATGAATGAAATCCTTAGTGCAAGTCTCTATAGAACCCTCGATACCCAATCTCAAGGTCCTCAACTTGGAGTATTTCAAACCGATCCGCAGAAGTTGGTTTCCATAACCGTCGACCTATGCGCAGTCCAACTTCTTGGATTCATATGTCCGGTCTATGGGCGTTTGTTGTGACGCAAAACCACGTTCAATGCTAGCAGTAAGCACAACAAACTCATCGTTGCCAATGATGAATCCTTACTACATTCATCAACACAATACAACTTTCGTTCAAAGATTGGCGAATGGTTCTCAGAACAGCCAACCACATTGACTTTCTGGTTACCTATTCCAATAGGTAGCCCATCGGCATGTTCAAGCTATCAATCCTTGGAGTGCAGGGCTTGGAGTAAGTAAATGATGACCTCGAGCTTCCCTCGATCTAGCTTCTTATGGTTCCTTAAATGAACTCTTTTAGTTGATCCACTGGAATCAATCCATCAGATGAGACATGAAGGACTTTTGCTGGCTTATCCTTCAATGAACTCTCGTTTTGAAGGAGTAGCTAGACACAAAGCGAGGAGAGGACAGAGAAGATTTATCTTCATCATCTTCACTTTCATGGCTAGGTACGAAGACATCCTTCTGAGCAGACTAAATAGAAGGAGTCATCTAGGAAGATTCTTTGAGTTTCTTCGACATGCTTCTCGTAGTAACACTGACACTCTTGGTACTCGAACTTGAAGACTTCGACGCGGCAAGTTTGGAATTCACCGTCTTCACATCTTTTTCTTGAGTACCCATCGAAATACTTCGGACTTTATCGAAGGGAAGAGATGAGAGGTGTAGCAGTTCCATCGGGCGTGCCAAAATTTGTAACTGAATTTTTTTGTTTCTAAATTTATTGAAACAAGAAAATATTATAAATAAATTCTTTGAATTGATTGAGTATTTTTGGGTACGAAATCTCTATTTGAAACTTTTGATTCTTTACTTTAAGAACGTGATCTTTGATTTCAGCAACTTTGGAGGTCAAACTTGACGTTTGATCCTCTTTAATGTTGACTTTGACTTTGAATAATGTTAATTCGAGGGGTCGTTGACTTGTTCCCGGATTGAACGCTATAAATTTGGAGATATTTGACTTGAAATTAAAGATTTCTTGGTGGATTTGAGGCTTTGATCTCTGCCAAGGTGGACTTGCTTCTTGATAACATTAATTCGCGGGTTATTTGACTTCTTCTCGAATCGAATGTTGACTTTGGATTGCGAAATGACTTCCGTAACGAACACCTTAATTCTTGCCTTGAACACCGTGGATCTTTCTTGATTTGTGCTTGAGAAGATTTGGAGACTCTCTTTCTTGTTTCTTCACTTGTCTTCAATTGTGTGTGTTGAATGAGCCCCTGGGACTCTTTTATATAGCTGTCAAAGATGTAGAGTTGTGGTGAATTTGAACATCATTTTTATTATCTCTTTATTTTAATTTAAAGAGATAAATAATTTAAATATTTTGGAAGACATGATTGGTCAATTTTGATATTATCTCTTTAATATTTGTATTTTTTAACGAGATAAATATCAAAAATATTCGTCTTAATCTGATTGGCCGAAACACTTTAGCTTGACACTTGTCGGACGTTGATTTGGTGACGAAATATATATTAAAATATCAATTAAATTAATTATTTACACTTGAAATTAACTTAAAATTTTTCAAAATATAAATAGAAAAGGGAATATCATTGATAAATAATATATATTTTTCACTTATCGTCATTTGATTGTGTGCAAAATTAATTTGTCTACAACACCAATATCTCTTATTTTTTTCTTAAATTAAATTACAAACAATCTAATGTACATGCATTACCTGAATTTCCATAACAATGATAGGAGGATATACAATAAAAATAAACTCTTATTATCTCACATACATAAACTTAGAATATCCATAAAAATAGTTATAATTACAAATAGTTCCAATTGGTTTGAATATCTATATATTAAGCAAAGGGGCGGTTGAGGACAATAAGTTTTGTGAAATATTTCATTTTATTCAATCAAAATATGAGTTTTATGATAAAATATCTGATTTCAACTAATATAGGTGATTGAACTCACAATTTTCAAATGTCATGGTGCAAAGTGCACATAATCAGAACTAGTTTGCCGAAAACAAAAGTTCAATGCAAATTTTACAAAAAGTGGGGCTTCATCTGCACAAATTGAAAACTTAAGGAGCAATTTTGCCCCATATAAGCTGGGGGTGCACGCATTTTTTTTCTTTGAAGGGGAACTAGAAATATTATATCATGAGTGAAAAATGTCTGCCATGACTAAGTCAGTCGCATCTGTTGGATGTTGGAAGTGCCTTCCAAATGACCCAAAGCTGATTTGGCTAAGTAGTGTGCCATGGTGTTACAGACACGTTTTACAGAAACAAAGTTACAAGAATCGAAAAAGAGCTTAAAGAAATAATATCAGCCACAATGGGGCTAATGAAGGAAGAGTCTTGAGATGGAGATCGCATCTTGGAGATCAGGTTAGCACAGTCATTCTCAAGGATGATCTTTCTCCAGCCATGTTTCAGTCCAAGTTCCAGTGCAAATCTGGCTGCCAATGCTTCAGCCACTTCACTAGTGCCAGCGTTGAATCCGAACAGCAGCCCAAGCCAAGCAAAGTCCTCTGTTGTCGCGAGCTATAACGCTAATGTCCAGCTCTTGTCCGCCAAAGAAAACTACACCATCATAGTTTAACTTAATTGTGCCAGCAGGAGGGTAGCACCATCTTGTAGGGTTTTGAATTGGAGGAGATAGACCGGCATCTCGGTTTTGGGCTTGGAAGGCAGCAAGGTACTCCATAGAAAAGGTCACCACTTGATCCGGTTGCAAGAAAGGTTGTTGGACGAGTTTGCAGTGTTAGAATAGGTCACCGTAAAACCAATCTAATTGGGCTTATATAACCTATGTCTGACAGTTTTGGTGTTTTAATAAATATTATGAATAAGAAAGTGATATTCATATGGCATAAATGTTACAATAGGTGACCTGAAAGCCAATAGGTTTGGCATTTTTTAACCTATTTGACAACTTGATGTAAATGTAATCTTATTGGTGTTAGAATAGGTGACCATGTAGCCAATCTTGGCAGGTGAAATGTAACCTATGTCTAGACAATTTCTAGGATTTGATATATTATTAATGAATAAAAAAGTGATATTCATTTGGTACTACTTTGTTTGTGTTCACTTTATCTGCTTTATACATATCTGTTCACTATGCAAACAAAACCCACAGACTGAAAATGTATTTCGGGGACTGGGACTACGCTTGGAGGTAGGTTCATGAAATCAGTCTCGCCGAATCAGTTCAGAAATCTCCAAGTCAAGGAATCTCGAAAATGGGTACCGAGATTCCCCTTGAAACTTGCACTAAGCATCTGCTGTCGTATTTCATCGACGGGTGACAAAGGTCGTCTAAGCAGTATTGGTGGGTTAGCATGCTAGGGAGCATCTGACTGAGGTGACTCGTGGAAACCGTCTTACGGAGGACCTTGAGTAGGGTCGGCTACGTATGACGTGTATTCCCGGTTCCAACGGTACAGGTCAAGTCCTTTGACTTGAGGAACTGCTGAGTTTACCTGTATGTCAGGTTGTATCTTAGGTATGGTGAGAGATTGCCAAGAAGCACTTGAGTAGTCATAAGCCATATCTAGTGCAGCTCTAGTGTACAGAGTGACAGTAGTTTCCAAGAAAGGATCTATCTCCTGTCAAAAGGCATTGACAGTTGAGTCTCACAAATGCTCTGTGTATTGTCCCTAAAATCTGTGTCCACAGTAACTGAACAGAAGGGAAGGTTTCCCTTGCGGCGTTTAGTAAGGTCAGACCGACACTTAGGTCCATAATGGGTACCTGCATTTTTCGTGCCCTAGACCCTAAGTGGTGAGACTGTAGACAGAAGGACGAGTGTACTGTTAGAGCCTAAATGTTCATCCCCGGATATTCACCTAGTTTCTAGTGCCATGGACCGTTGCTAGATGGCCACCCATGGTAACGGGCGGATTCTAGGAATCCGACCAAGTCTAGCTGAAAGGTGAACCTAAAGAGTCACATACAATCCACACACATTAAGTATTTAATTTAGAATTAAATATTAGAGAAATGGAATGATTAAATTGAATTTAATCGGGTTCTTTATTTTCTTGGAGAGAATTAATTCCTTTTATTAGATAAAAGGGATTGATCTAATAAATTGAATTTATTAGAAAATTAATTTAATGGGCCTAGAATAAATATTTATATTTATTTATTGCCCTTTAGAATATTTAAATAGGTTTTAAATATTCCATTAAATTAAATTAATAGTTCAAGGGTACACCCCTTGAACGTGTTCTTTTATTTACGTAAAAGCATGATTTAATTTTTGTTATTTAATTTTATACCGCGCTTCCGCATTCGTGCTATTTCCCGGGACGATCCACAATCTTTCAATGGTATCAGAGCTCGGTTCGGTGTATAGGCATAGGGTTTTACGTGCGTTTTAAGCATGAAACGTGTTCTTGGCATGTTTTAATTAATTCTTGGTTATATTATTATTAAAGCATGTCGTTTTCTTGCTTTTAATTCGTATGAATTTTGGTACTATTGGATTTTCTTTTTTTCTTGAGAAACAGGGGGTGAAAATCGAGCAAAAACGGAGAAACGCCGCAGCACGCCGACCTGCCGGAGGCTGGCCGCGCGCAGCCGTGCGCACGGGCGAGCAGACGCGCGCAGGCAAGGGAGCCTGCGCGCGGCCGCCTGCGCCAGGCGCGCATGGTTGCGCGCAGACAGGGCTGCGCGTCCGGGCGCACGCACAAGGCCGCGCCTCCAGGCGCACACGCACGCAGACGGAGGAGTCTGCGCGCGCGGGCACTGCGCAGGGGATGGCGCACGACCAGCGGCCGGCAGGCTAGCGCGCGCAGGCAAGGGAGCCTGCATGCGCGACAGCCTGCCCGCGGGCGCAGCCGTGCAGCCTGCTGCCGACTAGGCGCGCGCGCACGCAGGCAGGCTGCACGCCGGCTGCCGGCTGTTGGGTTTCTCCCCTTTTAATTTATTCTATTTTTTCAGTTTTAATTTTAATTAATTCTAAAAAAATTCATTTTTGTTCAATTTTTGCCTAATTTTCTAAGACATTATTTTAGGAGGTAAAATTATATTGGATTTGGAATCCCGAGGATAATTTACCTAGAAATAATGAGGAAAGGTCTTTCTAAAACGAGAAAATACTATTACCAGCAGTTGTACCATATTTTCATACGTTACGCATTTATTTTTCTTATCTTGGATAATTATGATTGGTAATGATATGTTGTTAGCATGTATCTTATGTGATTGGATCATATGATTATGTGTGTTGGATGGAAATGGATGATCACGAGCCCTAGACTGGATGTATGGTTTAATTTTCTGTTTGGCCTGTGTGCCTCTTATACTGCTTTCTCCTTCTCCCTTTCTAGTTGCCTTGGAATAATAAGGCATTCAACCTCCCTCCTTATGTACTCCCCCCGGGTTTTTGTTGGGGTTTCTATTTTTTATATGTAATGAGAGTAGAATAGAAGTGAGGTTTTATTTTATGTAATTGGTGGAGAAGAAGGAAGGTCCACATGGAGAGCCCAGACAGGAGGTTCCAAGGCGTTTCCATGAAGAGAAGAAAGAGAAAAGAGACCAAGGCCCATCAGAATGATGATTGGGTTACTATTAATGTAATAGTGTAGGACCAACCCTAGATTGACCATAGATCCACTGCGGGCTCAATGGGTCGCATAGGATTCGGGCTCGTGATCATCCAAAAGGGGCGTGCTAGGCTTTAATTTTGCAGGTGGTTATTATGATGGATGAATGGCGTTTTATTTATCATATAACTGTTGTGGATGCAATTTATTTATTACGCATTATGGATGAATGTGTAGATATATTTACTTTATGAGATCTCGGTCATTTACTACTCATAATGGTTGGACCAATGTCCAAATATTAGACCCTAGACAAAGTGGACATGGACTCTAGGAGTTCGTCCATGCCTTCCAATCCATGGCATAATGAGGAAGCTGATTTAGGTCGATAGCGTGGTCTCACGAGTCGTGGAAATTCTATCGTACTTAAAAGAAGTTGCACTATGTCATGAAGGTAGCAGTGGGTCTATGGCTCGGTTGATTGGGTCGGGTCTAACGCCCGATTAGCATGATTCGCTTGGAGTCCTCGGGATCATGTAAAAGGGCAAGGCAATAATCTTGGGAATCTCGTGGAACGAGAATGGTATGGCATACCTCCCACAGGATTCTTCCCATGCGAATCATAAAAGCAGGGTATGGGGAAATTCGCTGTGGATCCCAAGCCCACTAAGAAAAGGTTTCCCGAAAATAACGTTTGAGAGTACCGTGTTTTCGTATAAATCGTGGGAGCATTAAATGACTAAGGACCAAGCATTTAATTATATATATCAAACCTCCATCTTTTAAATTCTACTGATCGCGAACTCTGTTTTTAAATGTAGATTTAAAATGTCTAAGAACCCTTTATCAACCATACTTGAGACCAACAAATTCAATGGAACCAATTACAACGACTGGTTGCGCAATCTCGGGATAATCCTGGATTACGAAAACCAAGGCTACGTCATGGACGAGCCTCCCCCTAGGACCTTACCGGAAGGATCCACGCCAGAAGAACGTGTGACGTTCGAGACTTGGCATAAGGATAACCGAGAGGTCCGTAGCATCATACTTGCTTCGATGACGAATGAGATTCAGAAGCAGTATGAAAGGCTAGACGATGTCCCTTCCATTATGGCTTGCCTTAAGGATTACTATGCAGTCCCGGACCGACATACTAGGTATGTCGCGACTAAGGCGTTCTTTGAAACTAAAATGACAGAAGGATCCTCTGTACAAGAGCACGAGGTTAAAATGCTTACCCTGGTGGAAAAGCTCGAGGACCTAAAGGCAGGCCTTGATAATGAAACGTACATAGATGTGATCCTTCAGTCACTCCCACCCTCTTTCGACCAATTTATTGTGAACTACAACATGAACGCACTTGAGAAGGGCATTCATGAGTTGATAAATATGTTGGTGCAATACAAGGCAACGACCAAAAAGTCCACGCCTTCGGTATTGTTTGGAGGTGCTTCAACTTCCAAAACGAAAGGCAAGGGTGCTGGATGTTGGAAAAGGAAGAAAGGGAAGGGACAAACGGTCAAAGCAGCTACGAACACTAAGAGTGTTCCCATTGCCAAAGAGGGGAAAGGCAAAGGAAAGGGAAAGGTTGTCTCCAAGCAACAGTCGAGGGCATATGACATATGTATCAATTGCCGTGAGAAAGGGCATTGGAAGAGGGAGTGCCCCAAACTCTTCTCAAACCAAGGTATATTTGTGATTGAGGTCAATATGGTCACTAATTTCGCCTCTTGGTTATTAGATACCGGCTGTGGAGCTCACATTTGCAATGATTTGCAGGTGTTGAAAAGAAGCAGAAAACTGGGTAGCGGGGATATGATCCTAAAGCTTGGGAATGGCAAGGCCATCTCGGCAGAAGCAGTAGGATCCGCCACTCTAGTAGTTAGTGATCGTATTTTGCATAGCATTAGAGCAAGTTTATTATGTACCCAGTCTGATTAAAAACATCATTTCCATTCCATTGTTTGACAATAGTGGTTATGAGTTTATGATCAATAAAAATTGCTTTTATTTAATGAGGTGTGGAATTGCTCATCTACTTGGTACACTTAATAATGGGCTCTATATCTTGCAACAAACGAACTTTGTTCTAAACGCTCAACACAAACGTAAAATAGATAATAACGGGAACGCACGACTATGGCACGCTAGGCTAGGTCACATATCCCAAGATAGGACGAAAAGATTGGTAGACTCAAAGAACCTAGAGGTAGGGGACTTTAGTGAGCTACCAACATGTGAATCCTGTCTAAGAGGGAAAATAACCAAGAAGCCCTTTTTAGGACAAAGCAGGCTTGCCACAGGTCTGTTGGACTTGGTCCATACAGACGTATGTGGACCACTAAGGACGCAGGCCCGAGGTTTCTCCTACTTCATAACCTTTACCGATGATCATTCACGGTATGGTTATGTTTACCTGATGAGGTACAAGTCTGAAGCTCTTGAGAGGTTTAAAGAATTCAGACTTGAAGTGGAGAACCAAACCAACTGCAAAATTAAAGTCCTACGGTCAGACCGAGGCGGTGAATACCTTAGTACCGAGTTCCTTAATTATCTAAATGAAAATGGTATAATATCTTAATGGACACCTCCCGGAACACCACAATTGAATGGTGTCTCTGAAAGGAGGAATCGAACCCTGTTGGACATGGTTCGATCCATGATGAGTTTTGCCAAATTGCCCTTGTCCTTTTGGGGCTATGCATTGGAAACCGCGGCCAAGTTGCTAAATTTGTCGCTAACCAGTGTATTGACCCAAACTCCATATGAGATATGGCACGGCAAGCCTGCATCCTACAACTACTTGAAAGTGTGGGGTAGCCCCGCATACGTCAAGAGGTTAATAAGCTAGAATCCAGATCTAGCTTATACAGGTTCGTTGGATACCCTAAAGAAACTGCGGGTTATTACTTCTATGACCCCTTGGAACAAAAGGTATTAGTTTCAAGGAATGTAGTATTCTTGGAGCAAGGCTTTCCAGAGGATATCCAACCTGATGAACTGATCCTTGAGGAATCAAGTGATGGAAACCAGTCATCAGAGGAAGCCGCGGATTCCTCACTTAGAGGATTCAGAATAGATACCCGAAGGGCTGATCGACCTCGAGAAGTCCAACGTGCTAGGCATGAAGGACAGCCTCAGGAACAGCCAGCCTCGGTACCTGAATCGCCAGCTCCTATACAGTCAGCGCCCACAATCACCACTGACGTTCCCGTTCTCCGTAGGTCAACTAGAGAGTCCAGACCTCCAATGAGATATGGATTTCTAAATACGACCGGTCTTTTGGATAACGATCCTAAGACATATAAAGAAGCAATGTCTGACATCGACTCCGGGAAATGGCTTGAGGCCATGAAAACCGAAATGGGCTCCATGAGCGAAAACCAAGTCTGGAGACTTGTAGATCTACCGAAAGGTGTTAAGCTAGTTGGCTGTAAGTGGGTCGACAAGCGCAAACTTGGCGTTGATGGAGAATTCACAAATTTTAAGGCTAGGCTTGTAGCTAAAGGGTACACTCAACGACCCGGGGTCGATTTTGAGGACACCTACTCGCCGGTAGCCATGGCTAAATCCATTCGGATCCTGCTCGTCATAGCGGCATGGTATGACTATGAGATATGGCAGATGGATGTGAAAACGGCCTTCCTCAATGGTTTCGTTGAGGAAGAGATCTATATGGATCAGCCGGAGGGTTTCACGGTCGCTGGAGAAGAACAGAAGGTCTGTCGTCTCCAGAAGTCCATCTATGGCCTCAAACAAGCATCCCGAAGTTGGAACATTCCCTTTGATGAAGTGATACGGGGCTATGACTTCATCAAAAACGAATCTGACCCCTGTGTATGCAAGAAGGTCAGTGGGAGCTCTATAGTGTTCCTAGTGCTTTATGTGGATGACATTCTACTCATAGGTAATGATGTTAGAATGTTGGGTGACATAAAAGCATGGTTGTCAACCTAGTTTTCCATGAAGGACTTGGGTGAAACCTCCTACATCCTAGGCATCCAGATTATCAGGGACAGATCTAAAAGGATGTTAGGGCTCACCCAAAATTCATATATGGAGAAAGTCCTAAAGAGATATCGGATGGACAACTCCAAACGAGGATTCCTTCCCATGAGGCATGGGATCAAGTTATCCAAGAAACAGTCCCTGCAGACTGATGAGGAACTTGAAAGGATGAAAGTCATCCCCTATGCTTCTGCCGTAGGTAGCATCCAATATGCGGTCCACTGCACCAGGCCTGACATTGCTTACGCTTTGAGCGTGACAAGCAGATATCAGTCTTGTGCAGGAGAGGCACATTGGAATGTTGTTAAGGGCATCCTTAAGTACCTAAGGAGGACTAAGGAAATGTTCTTAGTTTATGGCAATGGAGAACTGATCCTGGAAGGCTTTAGCGACGCTAGCTTCCAGTCTGATGACGATGATGCCAAGTCTCAATCAGGTTATGTATTCAGGCTCAATGGAGGAGCGGTGGCTTGGAACAGTTCCAAGCAAGCAACCACTGCTGACTCCAGCACAGAGGCCGAATACATAGCAGCTTCAGAAGCTGCTAAGGAAGCGGTTTGGATGAGAAACTACATCCAAGAGTTGGGTGTGGTGCCTAGCATTGCCAAGCCCGTTGTCATATTTTGCAATAACAACGGTGCAATAGCGCAAGCAAAGGAATCGAGATCTCATCACCGTTCCAAACACATTCTTAGACGCTACCATCTTCTAAGAGAAATGGTAGGAAGAGGTGACGTTCGGATGGACCGAGTCAACTCAGCAGACAACACAGCAGATCCACTAACAAAGCCTATGTCGCAGAGCGCTCATACGCAACATCTTGAGAAGATGGGGATTAGACATATGGGGGATTGGCTTTAAGGTCAAGTGGGAGATTGTTAGAATAGGTGACCATGTAGCCAATCTTGGCAGGTGAAATGTAACCTATGTCTAGACAATTTCTAAGATTTGATATATTATTAATTAATAAAGAAGTGATATACATTTGGCATTACTTTGTTTGTGTTCACTTTATCTGCTTTATACATATATGTTCACTACGCAAATAAAGCCCACGGACTGAAAACGTATTTCGGGGACTGGGACTACGCTTGGAGATAGGTCCACGAAATCAGTCTCGCCGAATCAGTTCGGAAATCTCCAAGTCACGGAATCTCGAAAATGGGTACCGAGATTCCCCTTGAGACTTGCACTAAGCATCTGCTGTCGTATTTCATCGACGGGTAACGAAGGTCGTCTAAGCAGTGTTAGTGGGTTAGCCTGCTAGGGAGCAGCTGGCTGAGGTGACTCGTGGAAACCGTCTTACGGAGGACCTTGATTAGGGTCGCTAGGTATGACGTGTATTCCCGGTTCCAACGGTACAGGTCAAGTTTCTTTGACTTGAGGAACTGCTGAGTTTACCTGTATGTCAGGTCTGTATCTTAGATATGGTGAGAGATTGTCAAGAAGCACTTGAATAGTCATAAGCCATGTCTAGTGCAGCTCTAGTGTACAGAGTGACAGTAGTTTCCAAGAAAGGATCTGTCTCCTGTCAAAAGGCATTAACAGTTGAGTCTCACATATGCTCTGTGTCTTGTCCCTAAAATCTGTGGCCACAGTAACTGAACAGAAGGGAAGGTTTCCCTTGCGGTGTTTAGTAAGGACATACCGACACTTAGGTCCAAGATGGGTACCTGGATTTTCTGTGCCTAGACCCTAAGTGGTGAGACCGTAGACAGAAGGACGAGTGTACTGTTAGAGTCTAAATGTTCATCCCCGAAAAATTCACCTAGTCTCTAGTGCCATGGACCGTTGCTAGATGGCCACCCATGGTAACGGGGCGAATTCTAGGAATCCGACCAAGTCTAGCTGAAAGGTGAACCTAAAGAGTCACACACAATCCACACACATTAAGTATTTGATTTAGAATAAAATATTGGAGAAATGGAATGATTAAATTGGATTTAATCGGGTCCTTTATTTTCTTGGAGAGAATTAATTCCTTTTATTAGATAAAAGGGATTGATCTAATAAATTGGATTTATTAAAAAATTAATTTAATGGGCCTAGAATAAATATTTATATTTATTTATTGCCCTTTGGAATATTTAAATAGGTTTTAAATATTACATTAAATTAAATTAATGGTTGAGATTAAAAAGGGGAGATGGATGGCTAGGATTAAATTTGACTAGGTCAAATACTACTTTGACTAGTACTTTCACTAGGTCAAAATCCTAGTCAAAATAGTCTTCTTTAGAGTTGGAGTTTGAAGAGGATTAAGCTCCTCCTCTATATATAGTCCTAGCCCCTCACTATTAGAGAGATGATGAAACTCCAAAACACACACACACACACAACTCGGCTCTCCCTCTCTCCCTCTCGTCCGTCCTCTCTCTCTCTCTCTCAAGAAAATAGTTTCTTGTTCTTTTGTTCTTGGAACAATTGAACTTAGGAGAATTAATACGTTAACCTAATAACGTGTGATTAATTCATCCTCTCCAAAAATACTTGTTCGTTCGCTAGCACGACGTGCAAGATACGTGGGTGGATTGCGTGTTATAATTTGGAGAATCTCACGTACGAGATTTGGTGCAAATCGGGGAACAACGCTAGTACCGGTTAGAAGACAAAAACGACAATCGGTAGGTTTCGATTTAATTTTCGTTGCTCTATTTATTTAATCCCTATGGCCTCCATGATTATTTTGTATGCTTTTAATTCATGAGATACACCGAACACCCCGGAACTTCAAGGGTACACACCCTTGAACGTGTTCTTTTATTCGTAAAAGCAATGATTTGATTTCTGTTATTTAATTTTATACCGCGCTTCCGCATTCGCGCTATTTCCCAGGACGATCCATAATCTTTCAATTGGTACGTACTTTGTTGTGCTCATTTTACATATGTTAAAATGGTGTTTTACTTATATCGCAACAAAGCCCACAGACCACGGTTAACAGCTCATGCAGTTGGGCCAAGCATTGGATGGTGGTCATGAAACCAACTGATTGAGAGTTGGGTCTAAAACATTATAAGTCAAGGACCTCGAGACAGGGCATCGAGAGTCCTATTGAGATTTGCATCAAGAGTTGTGTTCATTGGATAAGTGGCATGTTTCATCGGCGACAGGGGTCGAGCCGACTAGACTGACTCGCAGGGATCATCATGTGGAAGCCTTGGAGGCTTGGTCCGTATGATTAGATTCCCCCCGAGTCCGATAGTACGGGAGTAGTCCTCAGACTTGAGGAGCCATGACAGTCACGTGCACAGGACGGTTGTATCTTGGATCTGGCGAGAGGTGATCATTCTGTAAGATGATCATTATAAGCCTTGTCCGGTGCAGTCAGAATGTGTAGCAAGGACGGTGCGTTCCAAGAAGAGGATCCATCCCCTGTCAGTATGTGATAGAGGTATCTCTTATGCACTCGGAGACATGTTTATGCTGTTTAAAGCTGTGGCCACAGTGGTTGGTCGAACAGGAAATGATTTCCTGTGTCGATGCAATGAGGCATGCATGGTCTCGAGTATTAAGCATAGATGCCTAATTAAGGATGGGAACCAACGCCCAATTCCATACCTAGACTTAGGCCGGGAGACGGTAGACGGAAGGACCGTACCCGTATGGAATCGGCGCCTAAATGTTCACGCCAACATTCACCTAGTCTCTAGTGCTATGGACCGTTACTAGACGGCCACCCATGGTAACGGGCCATAATGGGACACGGGCCCAAGTCTAGCTGAGGGTGAACCTAAAGGGTCACACACAAATCACCTAGAAGGTTGAGGGATTAACTTGGAGTCAATCTCGAAGGATAAATAAGTAATTGGATTACTTAAGGTACTGTCCATTGGATGGACGGGCCGATATTGTATCGGGCCCTCGTTTAATCGATAAATGGGATATATCTATTAATTATAGAAAGTCGAGATGTTGGATCTTTTGATTGGATGAAAAGACCAACAGCAATAATTTAAGTGGACATTAAATTTAATTTAATTTTGGCTTCGTCATAATTGAATTACGGTATAACCCGGTCCATTAAATTTTGACCCGAGGAGAATTAATTCCTATTTTGGAATAGGAAGAAGTTGGACTTCTTCCCTAATTGAACATGGCTGAAAATTCTCCCTTGGAGGAAGCAAAATTCAGCCATGTTGGAAGCAAGGTGGCAGTTGACTTGTCTCTTTTGGTAAGAGACAAATCAACTCCAATCAAGCCCTTCACTTTTGGTATGCTTTGACCATACCTTAAAAGTTGGTAGGCTTGATTGAAGAATTAATGGTGATTGATTGGGATGTATCTAGATATCCTTGGATGAACCTAGACACATTCCAATAATCACATTAATTATGTATATATATTGAAATATACTAACACCTTGTGTATGAAAATCATAATTCATCTTTTCTAGGAAAAGAAGAAGCACATTTTTCGGCCTCCTCTCTCCCTCACATTCTCGGCCACTCTCTCCCTCTTTCACCTTTGTTCTTCATTTGATCTTGGATCAAAAGGGAAGAACAAAGAAGTTTTAAGAAGAACACTAATTCATAGTGTTCGCCTTCTTAAAACCGATTCCTTCACAAACCCATTTTCTTCTAGCAATGAGACGTGTGCTTTTCCTTTCTGTGTAGTGTGGATTACCTTTGGAGAGTTCATACTTTTGAACTTGGTGAGCATTCGGAAGAAGGAACAAAGTTTGTAGTCGTACGCGTGTGAAAAACTACGAAGGTAACATCCTAATTACGCTTCTATTGTTTTTCATTCATCTATGCCCCTATGTGTAATACATGCTATAGTGTTTATACATCCTACATCGAACGCCCGGTTGAGCACCCAAGGGTACACCCCTTGGGATTACGTTTATTTATTTGATTTAAAATTTATGTATTTTCCATGCTTCTCGCTTCCGCTCGC
The DNA here is from genome assembly GCA_034509735.1 of Sesamum alatum. Classification (NCBI taxonomy): domain Eukaryota; kingdom Viridiplantae; phylum Streptophyta; class Magnoliopsida; order Lamiales; family Pedaliaceae; genus Sesamum; species Sesamum alatum. The sequence continues at coordinate 14,115,547 of JACGWO010000003.1, forward strand.
GCTCTCGGGCTGATCCACTTGTCCTTTAAGTGGTATCAGAGCCTGGTTCAATGTAAGGGGCATAGATCTATGTGCTTGGCATGATCTACTTGCTTTTACAGCTTTAATGGCATGTATGATTGCATGAATATATGATTAAATATGATGATTCAATTGTTTAAATTTGATGGACGTTAAGCATGCAAATTTTGTGAGATTGGATCTAGAATTTGCATGTTCATTTTCAGTTTATTTTTATTGATTTGTGCTGAAAAGGGTGTCGAAAAATTATGAAAAAATGGACAGCAGCGGCAGCGATTGGCATGCTGGCAGGGGCCGTCGCGCATACCGCTGTCGCGCGCAGGTCGGCGCTTGCTCGCCCGGATGTTGCGCACAGGCGCGCGCTGTGCGCAGGCATGCCGCTGCCGGCCGAGGCTAGCGTGGCACGGGGCGCGTAGGCTGGCAGCCTACGCGCACGCGTGCGTACTGTCCTATGTGCACGGCTGGCCGGCAAGCACAATGGGTGGGCCGTTTTGTGCCGTTCTTCGACGTTTTTCAGAAAATTTGATCTTCTATTTGTCCTGCACAATATTCTGAAAATGTATTAATTTTGCACATTTTATTTTGGAATAATTGGATTGTTCCTTAGATCAAACTTGCTTAATTAATTTGGGATTAAAACATGCAATGCATTGTATATAATGTCCATTGAATTTGAAATTTGGGTTTTTGCATGTTAATTGTATACTTGTGCTTTGTGATGTTGGACATCACTTGGATATTTGGAATATCCATGATTTAAGCATGATTATTTGGAATAATTATGTTATGTGCGTTGATGGGATCAACATGGGATGATCACAAGAGCCCTAGACCTTGTGTATGGATGAATGTATGATTATTTACAGTTCTGTTGGGTGGGGCCTGTGTGCCTCTTGTTTTGGGACTATCATCTCCCATTTTTTGAGCCTCATGATGTTAAGGCTTGTTCTTATTTCCCATGTATTACTTTCAATTGTAATGAGAGTAGATAGGGTTGGTGAGAATTTTTTATTTTAACAAGCCCATGGAGTCGGAGATCTAAGGTAGAGCATCAAGGCGTGAAACAAGATAGTCACAAGGCCCATTGGAATGGCAATGGGTATATTACTTTATAATAATTTAGGACCACCCTAGACAGACCATAGACTCACTACGGGTTTAGTGGGTCGCACAGGTTGGGCTTGTGATCATCCTAACAGGGGTATGGTTTGTTTTCTGCATGCGGCGTATTTACTTAATCGCTTTAAATATTGGATATTTATGCATGCTCAAACACCTTAATGTGATGAGGTCTCGGTCATTCATTAAGCTCTCATTTGGTTGGACCAAATTAAATATTAGGCCCAGAACGGACTTGGATCAAAATGGTATTTTGATTTGTCCAAGCCTTCCATCCATCGCAATGTGGTGAGGAGGCTACCACTACCCAAGTGTGGTCTCACGAGTCGTGGCACACTTGGACTAGGGGAAAGTTGCACCATTGTTGTGAACAAAGAGACTGCACTCGTTGTTTTCCTGTCTCACGAGTCGTGGGGGCGACAATTTGTGGCATGATTTGGTTGATGGGTCGGGCCCAACACTATGTTCGCTTGGAGTCCTCGGAACCATGCGAATAGGTGAGGCAAAATATCTTGGGAATCTCATTGGATGAGAATGATATTGGATATCTCCCACGAGGTCTTCTTCATGTGAATCGTAAAAGCGGGGCATGGAGAATACCCTTGTAGATCCCAAGCCCACTAGGAAATGGTTTTCCGAAACTCCGCTTGAGAATGGCGGACTTTCATATAAATAGTGGGAGGGTTAAAGACTAAAAGACCACGTTTTCAACTTGAACAATAATATTACCATCATCTGCTAATTTCTGCTTTACATTTTTTATAAATGTAGATATGTGTAAGATCCATTAACTATGGTACTTGCGACCAATAAGTTCAACGGAATGAACTACACGGACTGGCTAAAAATCCTGAGGATTGTCCTCGGTTTCGAGAACCAAGGCTACGTCTTGGACGAGCCGCCGCCGAGCAACTTATCGGAGGGGTCCACGCCAGAAGAACGTTTGACGTTCGAGAAATGGCATGAGGACAACTGAAAAGTGCACAGTATCATATTGGCTTCGATGTCTAACGACATCCAGAAGCAATATGAGAGGCTGGACAACGTCTCTGCCATAATGCTCCACATGAACGAGGTTTATGTGGTTCCGGATAGGCATATTAGATATGTCGCCACAAAAGCATTCTTTGGCACCAAGCTTGCTGAAGGATCGTCTGTACAAAGTCATGGGGTTAAGATGCTCTCCCTAGTGGAGAAACTCGAGGACCTTAAAGCTGGGCTTAACAATGACACGTACATTGATGTGATCCTCCAGTCGCTTCCTCCGTCCTATGACCCATTTGTTGTAAACTACAACATGAACGGACTTGAGAAGTCTATTCATGAGTTGATCAACATGTTGTTCCAATACGAGGCAACGACCCACAAGTCGGCGCAGGGGGTATTGATAGGAGAGACTTCGACCTCCAAGGCGAATGGCAAGAGGGCCTGATGCTGGAAGAGGAAGAAGGGAAAAGGGAAGACGGTTGCGGCCCCTGCTCGCGCTCCAGGCGCCCTTGTTGCCCCGTTGGGGATGGGCAAAGGAAAAGAGAAGGCCCGTGGTTCTCAGCGGTCCAAGGCAAATGATGTTTGCATGCATTGCCAAGGAAAGGGCCATTGGAAGAGGGAGTACCCACAACTCCTCTCCAACCCAGGTATGTTTGTGGTTGAAGTAAACATGATAACTAATTCTGCTTCATGGGTATCGGATACCGGGTGTGATGCTCACATCTACAATTATTTGCAGGCACTGCAAAGAAGCAGAAGGCTAAGCAAGGATGAGATGATCCTTAGGCTAGGCGATGGCAAGGCGTTGTTGCGGAAGCCATAGGATCAATGGAGTTAGCCATTAGTTGTCTTTTTAGGATTGTACTGAACGACTATTTCTATGTACCTAGCATGATTAAAAATATAGTATCTATCCCGGTCCTTGACAAGGAGGGATATTCATTTACCATCAATAAAAACGGTTTTTTCATTATTAAGGATGGTATTTTTCATCTTCTTGGTACATTGATAAACTGTTTGTACATACTTCAACAGTCTAATTGGATTATGACTGAGGAACACAAACGAAAATGGGATGATCATGATAACGCACGGATATTGCATGCGAGGTTAGGTCAAATTTCCAAAGATAGGATAAGAAGGTTGGTGGACTCAAAGAGTATAGAAATAGACGATTTAGACAACCTACCAACCTACGAATCCTGTTTAAAGGGAAAGATGACCAGGAAAACCTTTGTTGGACAAAGCACACTAGCCAATCGTCTGTTGGATTTGATCCATATGGACGTCTGTAGCCCACTAAATACTCAAGCTAGAGGTGGGTACTCGTACTTCATAACCTTTACCGATGATCATTCACGATATGGTTATGTTTACCTGATGAGGTACATGTCTGAAGCCTTTGGAAGGTTTAAGGAATACAGACTTGAAGTAGAGAACCAAACCGATCGAAAGATCAACGCCTTTCGGTCGGACCGAGGTGGAGAGTATTTGAGTGGTGAGTTTACTGATTATCTAAAAGAGAATGGGATTCTCTCTTAGTGGACCCCTCCTGGAACACCACAGCTTAATGGTGTGTCTGAAAGGAGGAATCGGACCTTGTTGGACATGGTCCGGTCCATGATGAGTTTTACCGAACTCCCTTATCTTCTGCGGATACGCTCTTGAGATGGTGGCCAAAGTTTTGAACTTGGCACCATCTAAGAAGATATCCCAGATGCCATATGAGATATGGCATGGTAAGCCTTTCCTCCTACAAATACTTGAAAGTGTGGGGTTGCCCCGCATATGTCAAGATATTAGTCGGAGAAAAACTAGACTCGAGGTCTAGTTTATGCAGGTTCATCGGGTATCCAGAAAAAACTACGGGGTATTATTTCTATGATCCCTCGAGCAAAAAGTTTTCGTCTCGCAAAACGCAGTGTTCTTGAAAAGGAGTTTTCCATTGGATAGTCGACGCGATGAGGTACTCCATGAGGAATCAAGTGAGGTACCCCATGAGGCAGCAGTGACATCTGAGCTGGTAGTTCCCACTGATAATGTTCAAGATCCTCCGTAGGTCGGCCGGAGTATCCCATGCACCTGATAGGTATGGATTTCTGGGCCTGACCGGTCAGTTGGATAATGATCCAAAGACGTACGGAGAAACGATGTCGGACATTGATTCAGATAAGTGGCTTGAGGCCATGAAATCCAAGATGGACTCGATGGATACAAACCAGGTTTGGACCCTAGTGGACCCACCCAAAGGGGTAAAACCCGTAGAGTGTAAATGGGTCTACAAACGTAAGCTTGGAGTTGACGGGGAGGTTACAACCTTCAAAGCCAGGCTTGTGGCCAAGGGTTACACTCAGTGGCCCGGGGTCGACTTTGAGGAAACCTACTCGCCCGTAGCAATGACTAAGTCCATTCGGATATTGCTTGCCATAGCAGCATGGTATGATTACGAAATATGGAAGATGGACGTGAAAACTGCCTTCCTCAACGATTTCGTGGAGGAAGATATCTATATGGATCAACTGGAAGGTTTCACATCTGTTGGAGAAGAGCAGAAGGTATGCCGTCTCCAAAGGTCCATCTATGGCCTCAAACAAGCTTCCCGAAGCTCGAACATACGTTTTGATGAAGTCATACGTTTTGAGTAAACGCACCTCTGTATGAAGCATAGTTGCCTAGTCAAGGATGGGAACTGACGCCCAATTTCATACCCTAGACTAAGGCCCATGCCCGTATGGAATCGGCACCTAAATGTTCACGCCTACATTCACCTAGTCTCTAGTGCCATGGACCATTGCTAGACGGCCACCCATGGTGACGGGCTCCTGTTGGACACGAGCCCAAGTCTAGCTGAGGGTGAACCCAAAGGGTCACACACAAATCACCGAGGAGGTGAAGGAATTGACTTGGAGTCAATTTCAGATGATGATAAGTAATTGGATTACTTAAGGGATTGTCCATTGGATGGACGGGCCGATATTGTATCGGGCCCTCGTTTAATCGGTAAATAGGATTTATCGATTAATATGGAAAGTTGAGATGTTGGATCTTTTAATTGGATTAAAAGATCCACGGGAATTATTTAAGAGGAATCAAGCCCTTTCCTTTTGGTATGATTTGATCATACCTTAAAATATGGTAGGCTTGATTGAAGAATTGATGGTGATTGATTGGGATGTATCTAGACATCCTTGGATGAACCTAGACACATTCCAATAATCACATTAATTATGTTTATATATGAGTATATACTAACACCTATGGATGATGAATTTCATTATTCATCTTTTTTTTTTAGGAAAAAGATGAAAACTCTCCATACACTCTCTCTCTCTCTACTCTCTCAATCCTCTTTATTGCTTCATTGATCTAGGATCAATTGAAGAACAAAGTAAGATCAAGAAGGAACACTAATTTGATATTGTAATCTCTTCTTTGATTTCATTCTCTAGATCCGTTATTTTCTAGCAAGAAAAACGAGATCTCTCCCTGTGTGGTGTGGACTACGTTATAGGGTCTCTACGTTAGAACCTCGCGTGGACGAACGTCGGAGGAATCAATGCGTGTAGCCGATCAAAATACAAAATCGAGAAAGATATTTCGATTTATATTTATGCTCTCGGTTTCTTCTTTATTCTATAGCCACGAACGCTTATTTATTTTATATATGTTTATATTCTGCATTTATACACCGATAGCTCGGGAACGTTCAAGGGAACACCCCTTGAACGCGATTTAAAATCTTTTATTCCACATGTTTTTATCTCCACCGTGCCTCCGCCGCGTTCTCGGGCCGATCTGCTTTCCTTCAAGTGGTATCAGAGCCCAGATCAGTATATGTGGCTATGGATTACATATTTTATGTGTTCAAGCATGTTCAACGTGTTTAAATTGGCTTTAAAAGCATGTGTTTATTGCTTTTAATTTTCATAATTATTTGTTGAAATTTGCATGTTTAATTATGTGATTAATCATGGATATTTGGGTGATTTTAGAAAATTGGATTTTCTGAAATCTCGGTATTTTATTTTAATTTTTTATGTGCAGAATTAAAAAAATAAAGAATAAAAAATTTAGCAGCAGCAGCCTGCTGCCGGCAGCAGCCGCTGCCGGTTGGCAGCAGGCTGCTTGCTGCAGCGCGCAGGTAGGGCGCCTGCGCGGGCGCACAAGGCAGCCGCACACTAGGCGGGCGCGCGGGCGCTGCCGGCCACGCACTGGATGCCAGCGCGTGGTGGGCGTGTGCGCGCGCACATGGCCTGCCGACACGGCCGAACGGCTGGGCTGTTTTTTTCGCCGTTTTTCTAGAAAATTTGATTTTCTGGTATTCTACATATTTTTTCTGAAATATGTAATTTATGGTTGATTTAATTTTTGTTGAGAATGATTTTTCTCAAAATTAAATTACCTAAGATTTTTTTGAAAATGGTTTCCAAACAAAACACAAAAAAATGTACATGGGTTGTAGGAGGTTTCTAATAAACATTTTTTAATTGCATTCTTGACATGTATTTTTCTGCATTTAATTATATTATGGATTGATATTGGATATCATTTATTTTATACATAGTTTGTATTATTTGGAGCATGATTATATCGTATATGTAATTATGTTGTGTTTTGTTAATTGAATTAACAAGGGATGATCACGAAGCCCGTTGACCTGTGTATGGTTTTTAAATTCCTTTTGGGTGGGGCCTGCATGCCTCTTTTTTTGGGACTATTATCTCCCAATTTCGCCTCGTGATGTTAAGGTTTGTCCTTTTCCTTTTATTTTCAATGTATTCTATTTTTCTTGTAATGAGAGTAGTTAGGAAATTTTTGGTGAGGTTTTACATTTTATGTATAATGAGGCAAGCCAACGGAGAAAAAGGAGGCCTACGTTGGACGGAGGCCCAAGGTGAGACATCAAGGCGAAACAAGTAGAGTACAAGGCCCATTGGCATGACATTGGGTTAATTTGATGTAATAGTGTAGGACCACCCTAGACAGACCATAGACTCACTGCGGGCTCAGTGGGTCGCATAAGTTGGGCTCGTGATCATCCAACAGGGGTATGCTAGATTTACTTGCATGTGATGCATTTATTTTAAATGCTTTATATTATTGGATATTTATGCATGCAAAATATTAATGTGATGAGGTCTCGGTCAATAATTTCAAAACTCTCACTTGGTTGGACCAAGTTAAAATATTAGGCCCATGATGGACTTGGATCAAAATGATTTTGATCTGTCCAAGTCTTCCATCCATAGCTATGTTGTGAGGAAGCTACTGCTACCCAAGTGTGGTCTCACGAGTCGTGGCACATTTGGAATAGGGGAAAGTTGCACATTTGTTGTGAACAAAGAGTACGCTCATTATTTCCCTGTCTCACGAGTCGTGGGGGGCGACAGTTGAGGTATGATTTGGTTGATGGATGGGGCCTAACATTGAATAGCATGATTCTCTTGGAGTCCTCGGGATCATGTGAAGAGGTGAGGCAGAATATCTTGGGAATCACATCGATTGAGAATGGTATTAGATACCTCCCACGAGGCTTTTTCCATGTGAATCGTAAAAGCGGGGCATGGAGAATTGCGCTTGTGGATCCCAAGCCCACTAGGAAATGGTTTTTCGAAACCCCATTTGAGAGTGATGGGCTTTCGTAGAAATAGTGGGAGGGGTTAATGACTAAAAGACCAAGTCTTAACTTGAACATAATATTGTTATAATCTATTGAATGTTTTTCTATTTAACTGTTGATGTCTAAGAATCCACTAACCCTTATACTTGAGACTAAAAAGTCTAATGGAACGTATTACCATACCTGGCTGTGAAATCTTAAAATGGTCTTAGATTTCAAAGAACTAGACTTATATTTTAGATAAGGTTTTTCCTCAGACCTTGTCGGAAGGGTCATCGCCCAAAGAACATTTGACGTTCAAGAAGAGGCTTGATGACAACTGGAAGGTCTGCAGCATCATACTGTCATCCATTGATAATGAGATGCAGAAGCAGTACGATAGGCTGGAGGATGTTGGCTCGATGATGCTTCGATTATAGAAAATCTATGCGGTCCCAGACCGGCATGTTAGATATGCTGCAATGAAGGCATTCTTCGGAGCGAAGACGATAGAAGGATCGTCGGTACAAGAGCATGGAGTGATGATGCTATCCCTTGTGGATAAGCTCAAAGACCTCCAAGCTGATCTCGAAACAGAGATGTACATTGACGTGATCCTTCAGTCTCTTCTCCCCTCACTCGACCCATTTATACTCAACTACAACATGAGTGGGCTTAAGAAAGACCTTCATGAGTTGATAAAAATGTTGGTCCAGTACAAGGCAACGATTGAAAAATCTGCACCGACGGTGCTAGTGAGAAGGCTTCGACCTCTAAAGCGAAAGGCAAGGGTGCCAGACGCAGGAAGAGGAAGAAGGCTCAGGCAACATCAGCCGCTGCCAGCACTTTGAGTGCTCCTATTACACCGTTGGGCGGGTGTAAAGGAAAGAGGAAAAAAGCTCGTCAGTCAAAGGTTTTGAATGATGTTTGCATTAACTGCGAGAAAAGGGACATTGGAAGAGGGAGTTTCCTAAAGCCCCTCTCTAATGAATGTGACATTTGAATTGAGTATCAACATGATCACTGTTCTGTTCTTTGGTATTGGATACCAGTCGTTCATAATCTGTGAATGGTTCACAGGTGATGATAAGGAATAGAAAGCTAAGACAGACGATCCTAAGATCTAGCAATAACGAAACTGTTGCTGCAAAGACTAAGGACTAGTTAGGCTTAGTAGTGATCATGTTAAGATTGTGTCTGTGGGAATTATGTAACTTAGCATGACCAAAATATGTTCCATTTATTCTTGGACAATTTTGGATACAATAATCTGATCAATAAAATTACTTTTATTTGACAAAGAATGGAGATTCTTGTCTGCTAGGTTTGGTACATAAACACTTGACACTGTTCCACAATTGGATTATGAGAACTCAAAACAAATGACTAAATGGATATAATCAAGATGAACTTACAGATTTGGCATCCATGGCTAGGTCAGTTTCCTTTAGTTAAGGATGAGGAAGTTGGAAGATCCAAAGGGTCTAGCAATAGATGATTTAGATTTGCTAGCTTGCAAATCTTCTCTGAGGAGGAAAAGACTAAAGAGTCATTTTGTAAGACAAAGTGGGCTTGCCGATAGTCTATTGGATTGGATCCAGAAAGACTTATATGGATTACTGAATACATAGGACCAAAAGAGGGTTCACAAGTCTAAGAACCTTTGGTAGATTCGGGGAATTAGACTTGGAGTGGTGAACCAAACTGGTCACCTTTCTATTAGATCGAGAGAGTGTGTATTTAGTGGGAATGCCAATACCTTATTGGATTGGATCCAAAAAGGATATCCATAAGGTTACTGAATACACAAGACTAAAAGAGGATTCAAATGTCTAAGAACCTTTGGTAGGTTTGGGATATTAGACTTGGAGTGGTGAATCAATTTGGTTACCTTTCGATTAGATCGAGGGGACGTGTATTCAGTGGGAGTTCTCGAATATCAGAATGAGAATGGAATTCTCAATCAATGAAGATCTTCTTAAAGCGGCCATGGTTGAATGGTCTCTGATAAAGGAGAAAACGAACCCTGTTGGACTTGGTTCACTCGGTATTTCACTGAAGTTACCTTAGCCCATCTAGACATGGACGTGAAAGTTTCTAGGTTGAGAAACATGCACTTTCTTAAAGTCATGATCTAGTTACCATATTGGATATGGTTTGGAAAACCTGAATCCTACAAAGTTCTTTAGTATATGGGATGGTCCTGCATACGTCAAAGGACTAGTAGGAAGACAGACTAGACCCGGTGTCTGATTTGTGCAAGTTTAGTGCAAAATAAATGCAAACATCAGGTTATTTCCCACTAACTATATTCCAGTCCTACCAGGGATGACCAGAATACCTTAGATACTTGATGAGTACAGGTTTCTGGGTCCGACCGGTCAATTGGAGCATGATTCAAAGGACAAATGGAAAAGCGATGTTGGACATTAGGATTGGATCAATGGCTTGGAGCCGCGGGATCTGTCATGAAATTCAAACTGGGTTTGCGATTTCATGTAACTGGAATATTTGTTTTAACGAACCCATACGATGTATGACTCAGTCAATAACGAGCATTGGTGTCAGTGGGAGTGTGGTAGTGTTCCGAGTGTTATGTGTGTAACGTCTTATTCATTTTGGAATGAAATTACGACGTTAAGAAACACTAGAAACACGAGCATTGTTCACGCAATTCTCCATGAATAGGGCCAAGCTGTCCAAAACTTAGTCACCATTGACTAATGAGGAAGCTTAGATGTTTTACATCCCCTACGTCTTTACCATACGCAGCATGGGTACGCTGTTCGGTGCACAGGGCCTGATGTTGTTTATGCATCGTACATAACAACGGATATCGGGTGTGTACCGATGAGGCAATAAACAGCATTTGAGAGCAGTCTTTAAGACCTGAATAAGGATTAGAGAAGTGTTCTCGATGCACGGTTTATGGAGAGTTGATTCAGGAAGACTATAGCGATACTAGCTTCTAGAATCATGTGAATAATATTTAGTCTCAATACCTATGTATGTTCGGGCTTAATGGTGAGTGTGGTTGCTTGGAAAGGTTCCAAGCAGGATACCACGATGTTTCATCACGAAAGTCGAATATATGCTAACTTTGGAAGTTGTTTCTGGAAAGTGGTATGGATGAAAATAGCACCCATTGGATAGATGTAGTGCCTAGCACGGTCGAGCCAGTAGTTGCCTTGGAGGTTGACAACTAGGCTATGGCTAAAGCCTTTTGGGCCCGAGATCTCATCACAAGATCCATGGAAAATTCTTAGACAACCACCATCGACAGGTAGTGATGGTAGAAACCATCTCAGAGCGCATAAGGTTTCGACTCATTAAGTCTACGGCCGTAGCGATTGGTCGAGTAGGGAATGGTTCCCTAGATCGATCAATAGAGTAAACGTGTCTCGAGTTTGTAGCATAGTTGCCTAGTCTAGGATGGGAACCGACACCCAATTCCATGCCCTACACTAAGGCCGGTAGATGGTCGACGGAAGGACTGTACCTGTATGGAATTCAGAGCCTAAATGTTCACGCCAACATTCACCTAGTCTCTAGTGCCATGGACCGTTGCTAGACGGCCACCCATGGTAACGGGCATTTCAAATTAATGGTTAATCAGAAATAATTAATTAAATTGAATTTAATTAATCAATTGTGTTGGACACAAGCCCAAGTCTAGCTGAGGGTGAACCTAAAGGGTCACACACAAATCACTATGGAAGTAGTGGAATTAATTTGGAATTAATTCTAGAAGAAGTGAATTAATTTAATTGGATTAAATTAATTTAAGGAGAATATAAATGATTGGATCATTTATTGGGAAAATTCATTGGATGGATGGCCCAAGAATTAATTAATTGAATTAATTAATTTTGGGCTTAATACCTTTAAATTAATTTGATTAATTTATTGGGTTTCGTGATTAGATCAATTAATTAGTGTTTGAGCTTATGTTTATTTAATTTGACTAAATAAACTTTTGGATTCAATAACGTTTAAAATTAATTGGATTAATCTAAAATCCATGGATCACTTGATTTAATTTGATTAAATCAAGACCGGTCAAAATCGGTCCATGACTTGAAATCAAAGCTCAAAGGTTTGATGCAAGTTTAAGAGGAGTTCAAAGTCCTCCATGTAACCAATGATGTGGCTCCATGTAAGCAATGATGTGGCTTGCCATGATGTCTAGGTGGTCCACATATTGTGCTAACATGGTTGGAGGTTGAGCACAAGTTGTGCATTAGTGTGTAGGTAGTTTTGAAAACTACCTACAACTACACAACACTTGTATACACCTTTCAACTCCCTAACTTGCACTCTCCTCATACAAGCCACGAAATTTTCCTGCATTTTTTTCCATTTTTTGAGTTCTCTTTGAATTAGATTCAAGATGAGATTCAAGATGAGAACAGGAGAAATACGTATACACTAATCAATAGTGTAATACGTATTTCGTTCTTCCTTGATCTAGCTTCTACCTAGCAGTAGATCTAGATTTACTTTCCTAGTGTGGTGTGGATCATCTTTAAAGGGGTTCTAACTTGAATCCTAAGGTGAACGGAAAAGGAACGAAAAGGGATTGAAAGCTTGTTGTCGTTCTACATGTGAAACGAAAAGGTAATGTTACTATTTAAATTATTGTACCATTTTGTTTCCTCCTCTAGCCACATGTTCAAGCATATTATTCTGTATGTTATGATGCTTTTGAATACATCGAACGCCCGGAAATTCAAAGGGAACACCCCTTTGAAATTGTTTTTAATTTTTTATTTATTTTACGCTTCCGCCGCGTTCCCGGACCGTACCGATTCTTTCATCCATACCCGTCCTTGATAAGGATGGTTATTCTGTCACCATCAAATAAAAGTGGCTTTTTATATTATTAATGATGGTGTGTCTCAGTTGCTTGGTACATTAGTGAATTGTTTGTGCATACTTCAACAGTCTAATTGGATTATGACTGCAGAACACAAACGAAAATATGATAATCAAGATAATGCACAGATTTAGCACGCGAGATTAGGTCATATTTCTAAGGATAGAATAAGAAGGTTGGTGGACTCAAAGAGTCTAGATATAGACGATTTGGACAACCTACCAACCTGCGAATCTTGTCTAAAGGGAAAAATGACCAAGAAACCCTTTGTTGGACAAAGCACGCTAGCCAACGGTCCATTGGATTTGATCTATACGGACGTCTGTGGTCCATTAAATACTCAACCTAGAGGTGTGTACTCGTACTTCATAACCTTTACCGATCATCACTCACGGTATGATTATGTTTACCTGATGAGGTACAAGTCTGAAACCTTTGGAAGGTTTTAGGAATACAAACTTGAAGTAGAGAACCAAACCGGTCGTAAGATCAGAGCCCTTCGGTCGGACGGAGATGGAGAGTGTTTTTAGTGGCAAATTCACTGATTATCTAAAAGAGAAGGGAATTCTCTCTCAGTGGACTCCTCCTGGAACACCACAGTTGAATGGCGTGTCTGGAAGGAGGAATCGGATCTTGTTGGACATGATCCAATCCGTGATGAGTTTTACCGAACTCCCCTTATCTTTCTGGAGATATGCTCTTGAGAAGACAACCAAACTTTTGAACTTGTGCCATCTAAGAAGATATCACAGACGCCATATGAGATATGGTACGGCAAACTTATCTCCTACAAATACTTGAAAGTGTGGGGTTGCCCCGCATACGTCAAGAGAATAGTGGGAGATAAACTGGACTCCAGGTCTAGTTTATGCAGGTTCGTCGGATATCCAAAAGAAACTACGGAGTATTATTTCTATGATCCCTCCGAGCAAAAGGTGTATGTCTCGCGAAACGCAGTGTCTTGGAAAAGGGTTTTCATCGGATAGTCGATGTGATAAGGTATTACTTGAGGAATCAAGTGAGGTACCCCATGAGACAGCAGTGACATCTGAGCCAGTAGTTTCCACTGATAATGTTCCAGTCCTTCGTGGGTCGGCCAGAGTATCCCAACTACCTAATAGGTATGGATTTTTGGGCCTGATCGGTCAGTTGGATAATGATCCAAAGACGTACGAAGAAGCGATATCGGACATCAATTCGGATAAGTGGCTTGAGGCCATGAAATCTGAAATGGAATCGATGGGTGCAAACCAAGTTTGGACCCTAGTGGACCCACCCAAAGGTAAAACTCGTAGGGTGTAAATGGGTCTACAAACGTAAGCTTAGAGTTAACGGGGAGGTTACAACCTTCAAAGCCAGGCTTGTGGCGAAAGATTACACTCAACGACCCAGGGTCGATTTTGAGGAAACCTACTCGCCCGTAGCAATGGATAAGTCGATTTGGGTACTGCTTGCCATAGCAACATGGTATGACTATGAAATATGGCAGATGAACCTGAAAATCGCCTTCCTCAATGGTTTCGTAGAGGAAGAGATCTATATGGATCAACCGAAAGGTTTTATATCTGTTGGAGAAGAGCAAAAGGTCTATCGTCTCCAAAGGTCCATCTATGGCATCAAACAAGCTTCCCGAAGCTGGAACATACATTTTGATGAAGTCATACGCGGATATGATTTCATCAAGAACGAGTCCGATCCTTGCGTATACAAGAAGATCAGTGGGAGCTCTGTTGCATTCCTAGTACTTTATGTGGATGACATCTTGCTCATTGGAATGATGCTAAGATGTTGGAAACCACCAAAAACTTAGTTGTCAACAAAATTTTCCATGAAGGATATGGGTGAGGCATCCTACATTCTTAGCATCAAGATCTACAGGGATAGATCTAGAAAGATGTTGGGAATGGCCCAGTCCTCGTATATTGAGAAGGTCTTGAAGAGATTTAAGATGGAGAACTCAAAGTGAGGATTCCTTCCTATGAGGCATGGAATTAAGTTCTCCAAGAAGCAGTCTCCTAAGACTGATGAGGAGATTAAACGGATGTTGGACATCCCCTATGTTACAGCCGTAGGCAGCATTCAGTATGTTGTCTAGTGCACTAGACCTGATGTGGCTTTCGCTTTGAGCGTGACTAGCCGATACCAGGCGTTTGCTGGGGAGGCACACTGGAGCGCGGTCAAGACTATGCTGAAGGACTTGAAAAGGACTAAGGACATGTTCTTGATCTACGGTGGTGGAGAATTGATACTGGAAGGCTATAGCGACGCTAGCTTCCAGTCGGATGACGATGATGCCAAGTCTCAGTCTGATTTTTGGTTTAGACTGAATGGTTGCGTGGTTGCTTGGAAGAGTTCCAAGCAGGCTACCACGGCAGATTCCACCACAGAGTTGGAATACATAGCCGCTTTGGAAGCTGCTAAGGAGGCGGTTTGAATGAAGAGCTACATCCAAGAGTTAGGTGTAGTGCCTAACATCGCTGAGCCAGTGGTTATCTTTTGCGATAACAACGAGACGATAACGCAAGCAAAGGAACCGAGATCTCATCACTGATAGCATAATCTTAGACGCTACCATCTGCTCAGAGAGATGGTTAGCAGAGGTGATGTTCGGATGACCGAGTCAACTCCGCAGAAAACATAGTAGATCCACTTACTAAGCCCGTGTCGCAAGTTGCCCATACTCAGTATCTGGATAACATGGGTTTGAGGTCAATGGGTGACTGGCTTTAGTTCAAGTGGGAGATTGTTAGAATATGTGGTAATCTATTTGACAACTTGATGTAATGTAATATTATGTAATGAATAAAATGAGTATTCATTACCATTGGTACCTTCTTTGTTGTGCTCATATTGCATATGTTAAATGGTGTTTTACATATATCACAACAGAGCCCACAGACCATGGTTAACAACTCATGCAGTTGGACCACGCATTGGATGGTGGTTATGAAACCAACTGATAAAAGAGTTGGGTCTGAAACATTTCAAGTCGAGGACCTCAAGACTGGGCATCAAGAGTCCTACAGAGACTTGCATCAAGAGCCGTATTCATTGCATGAGTGCCGTGTTTCATCGGCGACAGTCGTGGAATGCCTATACGATCTTGGTGGGTTAGTTGACTGGGGTCGAGCCGACTGGACTGACTCGCAGGGATCATCATATGGAAGCCTTAGAGTCTTGGTCGGTATGATTAGATTTCCTCAGTTCCCATAGTATGGGAGTAGTCCTCAGATTTGAGGAACCATGACAGTCACGTACACAGGATGGTTGTGTCTTGGATCTAGCGAGAGGTGATCTTTCTGTAAGATGATCATTATAAGCCTTGTCCAGTACAGTCACAATGTGTAGCGAGGACAGTGGGTTCCACGAAGAGGATCCGTCCCCTATCAGTATGTGACAGAGGTATCTCCTAGAACTCGGAGACACGTTCATGCTGCTTAAACCTGTGGCCACAGTGGTTGGTCGAGCAGGAAATGGTTTCCTATGTCGATGCAATAAAGCATGCGTAGTCTCGAGTATTAAGCATAAATTCCTAGTCAAGGATGGGAACCGACGCCCAATTTCATACCCTAGACTAAGGCCAGGAGACGATAGACGGAAGGACCATACCTGTACGGAATCGACGCCTAAAATGTTCACCACAACATTCACCTAGTCTCTAGTGTCATGGACCATTGCTAGATGGCCACCCTGAAGGACAAGCGGATCCGCCCGGGAGTGCGAGCAGAAGCGAGAAAGCGAGAAAAGTGCGTAAATTTAAATCAAATTTAAATAAACGAATTCCAAGGGGTGTACCCTTGAGTGCTCAACCGGGCGTTCGATGTAGAATGTGAAAATATTGGAAACATACATTTAAACACATAAGGCATAGATATATACAATAAATCAATCAAAGCGTAAGGAGACCGTTACCTTCGATTGTTTAGCGTATGCTCCCGGCCACTTGCGTTGTTCCTTTTCCAGAATGCTCACGAAATCCAAACGTATGGATTCTCCAAAGTTGATCCACACCACACCGGAAGAAACACACGTTCTTCTTACTACAAAAGAACGAGTTTAAGAAGGAATCGGTTTAAAAAAAGAACACTATGAATTAGTGCTCTCTTAAACTTACTTTGTTCTTCTTCTTGATTCAAAATCAAGTGAAGAACACAAGTGTAAGAGAGGGAGAGAAGCCGAGAGTTGAGAGAGAGGAGAGGGATTTTTTTGTCTTCTCTTTTTCTTATAAAAAGATGAATAATGAATCACTTATGCTTGGTGTTGTATATTCTAATATATATACATAATTAATGTGATTATTGGAATGTGTCTAGGTTCATCCAAGGATGTCTAGATTCATTCCAATCAATCACCATCAATTCTTCAATCAAGCCTACCAAAATTATAGTATGATCAAATCATACCAAAAGGAAAGAGCTTGATTGGAGTTGATTTGTCTCCTTCCAAAAGAGATAAGTCAACATACCACCTAGCATGAAACATGGCTGATTTTGCTTCCTCTAAGGGAGCATGTCGGCCATGTTTAAATAAGGGAAGAAGTCCAACTTCTTTCTATTCCAAAATAGGAATTATTTCTCCTCTCGAGTAAATTTAACGGACCGGGTTTTATCGTAATCCAATTACGATGAACTCAACATTAAATCCAATTTAATGTCCATTTAAATTATTCTCGTTGATCTTTTAATCCAATTAAAAGATCCAACGTCTCAACGTCTCAACTTTCCATATTTAATCGAAAATCTAATTTACCGATTAAATGGAAGCCCGATACAATATCGGCCCGTCCATCCAATGGACTTTCCCTTAAGTGATCTAATTACTTATTTTATCCTTCGAGATTGACTCCAAGTCGATCTCTCAACCTCCTTGGTGATTTGTGTGTGACCCTTTAAGTTCACCCTCAACTAGACTTGGGCCCGTGTCCCACAAGGGCCCGTTACCATGGGTGGCCGTCTAGCAACGGTCCATGGCACTAGAGACTAGGTGAATTGGCGTGAACATTTAGGCGCCGATTCCGTACGGGTACGATCCTTCCGTCTACCGTCTCCGGGCCTTAGTCTAGGGTGTGGAATTAGGCGTCGGTTCCCATCCTTGACTAGGCATCTATGCTTAATACTCGAGACCACGTATGCTTCATTGCATCGACACAGGAAACCATTCCCTGTTCGACCAACCACTGTGGCCACAGCTTCAAACAACATTAACGTGTCTCCGAGCGCATAGGAGATACCTCTGTCACATACTGACAGGGGATGGATCCTCTTCTTGGAATCCACCGTCCTCGCTACACATTCCGACTGCACCGGACAAGGCTTATGATGATCATCTTACAGAATGATCACCTCTCGCCAGATCCAAGTTACAACCGTCATGTGCACGCGACTGCCATGATCCCTCAAGTCTGAGGATTACTCCCATACTATCGGAACCGGGGAAAACCAATCATACCGACCAAGCCTCTAAGGCTTCCATATGATGATCCCCGCGAGTAAGTCCAGTCGGCTCGACCCCAGTCGACCAACCCATCAAGATCGTGTAGGCGTCCCACGCCTGTCGCCGATGAAACACGACACTGATCTAATGAACACGACTCTTGACGCAAGTCTCAATAGGACTCTCGATGCCCTGTCTCGAGGTCCTCGACTTGGAACGTTTCAGACCCAACTCTTAATCAGTTGGTTTCATGACCACCATCCAATGTGTGGCCCAACTGCACGAGTTGTTAACCATGGTATGTGGGCTTTGTTGCGATATAAGTTAAACACCGTTTTAACAAATGTGAAATGAGCGCAACAAAGTAAACACCAGAAGTAACAAATACTCATTTTATTTATCACATAATAATATTACATTTACATCGAGTTGTATAATAGGTTACAAATCGCCAAACCTATTGGCTTTCTGGTCACCTATTCTAACACACCCATGGTAACGGGCCCTTGTTGGATACAGTCCCAAGTCTAGCTGAGGGTGAACCTAAAGGGTCACACACAAATCACGAAAAGATGGAGAAATTGACTTGGAGTCAATTTCGGAGGATAATAAGTAATTAGATTACTTAAGGTATTGTCCATTGGATGACCGGGCCGATATTGTATCGAGCCCTCGTTTAATCGGTAAATGAATTTATCGGTTAATGTAGAGAGTCAAAAGATTGGGTCTTTTAATTGGGTTAAAAGATCAACGGGAATTATTTAAGTGGACCTTGAATTAAATTGGATTTAATTTTAGGTTCGTTGTAATTGGATTACAATGGAACCCGGTCCGTTAAATTTTGACCCAAGAGATGTGTTAATTCCACTTTTGGAATGAGAAGAAGTTGGACTTCTTCCCAATATTAGTATGGCCGAAAATTACCAAGCCTACATGGCCTTGGTGATGTTGACTTGTCCCTTTTGGTAAGGGACAAATCAATCCAATCATGCCTCTCTCATTTGGTATAATTAGATCATACCTTGTGAGATGGTAGGCTTGATTGATGAATTAGTGGAATTGATTGGGATGTATCTAGACATCCTTGGATGAACCTAGACACATCCCAATAATCACATTAATTTTGTATATATGTGAGTATATACAATCATCAATGCAAGAGAATTCATTTTCATCTTTTTCTAGGAAAAAGAAGAAAAACACATCTCACTCTCACCTCTCTTTTTCGGCCCCTCTCTACTCATACACATATCCTCTTTGTTCTTCATTTGATCTTGGATCATTTTGAAGAACAAAGCATGTTTAAGAAAAGAAACTAATTTAATAGTGTTCTAATTTCTTGAACCGAGTCCTCTAGACACGTTTTTCTATAGCAAGAAAAACGTGCATCTCTTTCGGTGTGGTGTGGACTACTCTAGAGAGTTCATACGTTTGAACTTAGTGAGCATATCCGGAGAGGAACAACGCTAGTAGCCATGCAAGCAATCCAACTACAAAGGTAATCTCGTTGTTTTACGCATTGTAGTTCTCTTCATATCTATGCTCTATGTGAAATATATATGTTTATAATATTGTCACATCCTACATTGAATACCCGGTTGAGCACCCAATGGTACACCCCTTGGGATTTTGTGATCATTTCTTTTATTTACGCAATTTTAATTATCTCACGCTTCTGCTCGCGCTCCCGGACGGATCTGCTTGTCCCTTCACGGACAGGGTTGAAGCCGAGAGAAGGGTAGTATGAAGGGCATCTGGGTGAAAGGATCTAACAGACAGTAATCGGCCAACTACTTGAAAAACTTGAATAACTGGATCTGCATGCCACACACCCGTTGGCATAATACCACCAGAATCTTCATCCTCAGTCAATGTAAGGCAGGCACCCAACCGATAAAATCCGTGTCAATATTGCTTGAAGGACACTCCTCAGTAGCCATAGGTAGAGAGTCGGATATGGAAAAGGACCTGCGCAAGACAGAAACCAAGAGAGAAAACACACAAGGGAGGAATGGCGAGGGAAGAAGCGAACCAAACGGATAAGAAGAGAATGGTTACCAAGCACCGTAGTGGGCAAAGGTTCCACGACGACAAGGCGATAGCAACAGTTGCAAATGACGACGCCGGTTGTTCCTCAGAGGAGATTCAGACGAAAGGAAAGAAGAAAACAAGGCTAGAAAGAAGAGAAAGCCAACCCTTATACTAGGGAAAGATCCTCTCTAGAGAGAAAAGTCTCTCATTGGGAGAGAAATTGTATACTACTCCATATTTCTCTTGTGTGTGATGGGGGTGCACGCATTTAACCCTATAATTAATTCACTGGAACACCAATAAAGTAGCTGGTGTGGATTGTCATTACCCATTTTCAAGGGGTTCAATACGCAATTAGAAGAAAATAGAGCGAAACCAACCAACTGCAATGGGCATCTTCGACCTGACAATAGCATAAAAAACTCCACGACGTTGACGTCTTCACCTTGAATTATCCCCCAATTTTTTACTCCATTTCCCGAGCGCAGATCACGCAGTCCAAAACCCGTCAATTATCTTGCGAAGATTCGCTGCGAGAAGATGCATCTATGGCCGTCTATGAGGCTGAGAGACTCCTTCAAGAACAATTACTTGAAGAAACTGGAATGGAATCTTCATAGGATGAATATTGAGAAGCAACAGCAGAGAGATCAGTCGAGTAGCAACCAGCAGAAGCTCTTGGAAAACGATCAAACTGATTCGAAAAATTCAGGGTGTGGAGGGTTTGGTGTGATTTGCAGAGAAGTTTTCATGGTTCTCTCTTGCTGTTACTGTTGTTTCTGCTGTGGAGGTAATAACCCTCTTTGGTTTCACTCTCTTTGGTCTTCTATGTGTTTGTGTTAGTGTGCCTGTATGTGTGGGTAAGTGGGACATTGCTCTGAAGATTTAGTAGAATTGTTATCAGTTCTTGTTTTGATGCAGTTTGTCTTGAGAATATCATTGAATGTGGTTTGGTTTCTCTTATCATTGAATGCTACTTTGGGTATAACTATGAAGCATCAAGATATAAATTTGAACGACTGCAGTTAAGATTGAGTTGTAACTTTTTCCAATTCTTTGACTACTTTGAAGCTCTTCGTGAGGTTTCTAGTTTATCCTGCTGAAGTGTTTGTCCAATCTTTGTGCTTAAGAGCTTCACCTTTTGAATTTCTGTTGTTATAAGAGAATTATCAGTGATCACTAGACGATCTTATGGGATATGTACACAGCAAATACTTCGATAACAGTGATGACATGATATGTAGTTATGTTAAAGATTACGTCGTGACCAAAAGATGTGGTGAACCAGCAAAGTTACCCACCCAACTTATTGAAGATGAATGCTGCAAGTCGAACTCATAGGAACAAGGGCACTACTTTGGCGTATGAAGTTGTCTAAACAAGTGTTTCGTGTTCAACTTAGTGATTTGTTGCCTGAATTTTAAGTTTGCCAAGTTCCAGTCAAATTTCACTTATTCTCCTGTATGAACTGCAGAGATCAAAGAAGCTTAGTTCTATTGTTTTTAACCTTCAAGTTTGAAATAGGTTGTGATATGGAAGCTAGTTGAAAAAGTAGGACTTTAAGAGAAAGCCAAGTGCATGTTGTTTTACTCAAAAGTGTTATGATCATTGACTAGTTCCATGGCTATACTTAGTCAAACAAGAGGTGGACTCTATCAACCAAAATGCTTTTTGTGTTTGGGGTTGATATTTGACCATGACATGCCAAGATGTAATGCTATCCTCCATGGCGGCTTTAAGAGTTTATAGTGTTTGATCGAACTCTCGTCCGAAGTTGTGAGTTAAGCTCAGATCGGAAGGAGCTATACCCATTGATCTAAAAGAAAGATAAAGAGATCCGTTTTTATTTGGAGTTGGAGGACATACATATAAGGTGTCAACCATCTTGGCTATTCTAGAGACTTGTTGAAATTAAGCTTTAGACAAGAAGGAGCTTTACCTACAGTAGTAACGATATATTCAGATTGTTATGCAGAGAAATTTAACAGGATAAGTGCATTTTTGGTCCTCACACAGTCACTTAAGCAATTTTGGTCCTCAAACAATTTAAAGTTGCAATTTTGGTCCTCAAACTATTATTTTTTTTGGCACTTTTGGTCCTTCTGCTAACTACTCCGTTTAGGTTGACGGAAATTTCAGTTTAAGTGAAAAAAATTGCCATTTTTCTCCCATTTTGTGATATTTTTCAAATTTTAGTCCAATATACTCATTTCCTCTATCCTTCTCCGAACTTCAAGAGAGAAAAAAACCTAAAAAATGAATTTAAGCAACAAATTTTCTACATAATCTTAACAAAATATTTTTTTTGGTTAATTTAACCAAAATATGTTTTTGGTTAAAACTTGAAAAATATCACAAAATCTAAGAAAAATGACATTTTTTTTTACATAAATTGAAATTTCTGTTAACTTTAACGGAGGAGTTAACGAAAAGACCAAAAGTGCCAAAAAAATAAAAGTTAGTTTGAGGACCAAAATTGCAATCTCAAATTGTTTGAAGACCAAAATCACTTAAGTGGCTATGTTTGAGGACGAAAATGTATTTATCCCAAATTTAACCAAAGACATAATGGTCGTCATTTGCTAGTAGGTTTCAAATATTTGACCAGTTCAACAAATACATGCAACATTATCATATCACCTCTCTCGGTGACCTTAAATAGTTCCAATGAATTATAGTAAACTGGTAATACACGACAGGATGATTATGAAGGTAAATTTCTCATTATACATTTGCTTCTCAGCAATTTACCTTCTGATTTACTACTTCTGTAAATCTTTACTTCACTTGATACCAGTTAGTTCTATACTTGGCTTGATCTCAGTGAGTCATAAATGGAAAATTGCAGTAGTACATGATGAGTATTCTGGTTTTATTAGAACTCTCTGTGGAAATGTACTTGAAGTAAACAGCAGAGTTGTTAACGTCATGGGTAGAGTTGAAAAGGGGTTGAGGAAAAATAAATGTTTTAAATTCGGACTTGTGTTCTATATGTTTAGCTAGTTGTGATTTGTATAGCACGTACTAAATAGAGATCGACAAATGCAACCCTGTTAACCTGATTGTTTCTTTCTTCTCCTTCAGCTTGTATTGAGGATGAAGAAAGCAGCTGATAACATATCAAGGAACACGTAATCAGGGAACCTGGTATTGTACAGAGTACACAGCAAAGGAATCATCAAACAAAAAACATGTTTTCGTAGTACTTAAGCGTCGGTATAATTTACACTTCATCTTTTAGGATTATGGTAAGTCACTGCAAATAACGGTTGCAATGGGATGTTACTTGTGGTGGTGGTGGTTATTTTTGATGTTTTTCAGGTAGATCTGTAGTTTTTGCAGCAGAATTCCATCGGGACGAATTATATTATAGTAAAATATGTCGGAATTTATTTATTTTCAATGCAAAAGAGTCGAGAATTGATAGTATGATATAATTTTTTCATTATTTCACTAATATATCAGTAAATTTGTTGATCTTCCGCACAGGCAGTAAGTTGTGAGGTTACTTTTACATTATATTTTCATTCAGTAGAGAATATTACTGGCCTCTTTCTCACACTTGACATCTTTTTATTAGTTAATGAAATATAGTACAGAATACGGAATTTGGAACAAAAAAACTGAATCAGTTGTTTTTGAATAAAAAATCAAATAAAAAAGTAGATTGATCTCAGACATACAAGAAATCTGGTGAGTAAATGTATATCTGGAGGTATTTAGCTACATTCTCACTGACTCCAGTCGAGTTCCTTCCCCAATGGTGGCCTCTTCAAGAACCCAAGCCACTCAAAGATATCATCTGCGTGGTACACAGCTACACCGGTGAGTCTTGCTGGTTTGTACAGCTCACCTCCCTACACTTCACAAGACATGGAAAAAAATCAACAAGGGTAAAGTAGTAATTTGTACTGTATCATCTGGGGCTATATAATTATTTTTTATTTAAAAATATATTTATAATTTCTCAAAGAACGAGAAATATTCGTTATTATAACAAATTTTAAGAAAAAGAGCTGTAATTTATCCTTATTATTAGGCATTTAATAATATCCAACCTACAAAGAGGAACCAACCTCTCATACTTAGCGCGTGCCTTCTCTGCTCCTCCATTCGCTGTATTTGAGTCAGAAGAAGAGAAGTGAATGGTGCAAGAGAAGCAGCATTCCGCACGGATGAGATCTTTGTTTGCCAGATAACGTAAACAGTGCAGAAGTCCGGTGATCCCTTTACGACACTGCTAGGAATATCTTCCATCTTCAATTTTCTTGTTAGAGTACCAACCAATTGATTGTTATCTTGTATTAACACGTGCATCGAAGCGTTACAAGATCACAAAACCTCAATCGTCATCTCATATTATCAACGGATTAAATGCAACAGGCCCTTGACGTAAAAACATTGACAAGCCAAAAACACCTCCAAACAAAAAGAACGGTAGTGTGATCTCCTGACGTGGAAGACAGTGCGCTTCTTTTTAAAAATCAAAAGGGAGTCCCATTACCCTGTATTTTTTACAAATGTTACAAGAACATAGGATCATACTCACGCCGGTTGTTTGAAATCCTCTACACCATTTATAATTCACTCAAACATTCGGTGCTTCTACGTTGAGCGAACCAGCAGGAGAAAGTAGAAGGAATAATGTGACACATTTACCTGATAAAGCCATGACCCAAATCGCCTAGAACCAAGTACTCGATAGCAGCACGAGCAACATACTCCTTTATTGCTTTTGCGATATCAGTGTCCTCCAATACCACGTCGAAGCAACGTATCTGTTCAAAACAATCATGCAACAAATACAGAGAAAGAATGTACATAAAGGATAAAATTTAACTACTAAATCCTCCAAATAAAGAACGAAAAACAAGAAGAGTATTTCAACTTACATCATTTCGAATGCAAAAGATATGGAAGGGGAGGAACAACTTTTTGGTCTGCCTTTCAAGTATATGCTTGGTTGTACAAGAATCACCTCCATTCAGACCATTACCAGCATAATTTTCGCATACGGCATCCGAAAGATCTGAAAGCTGCAGCCCTTTAGCCAAAATGAAGAAAAGAATCCAAATGCATAAGGAGCATCATTATGCAACTCATGCATTGCCTTCAGTTGGGCATATTATCAAACAGAAAGTATTCGCCTTTATTGCCGTCAAATGATTGCATTTACTCTCTTACAGAAAATCCAATGTTGAAGCTAAGATCTTTCGTTCATAATTCCTTCAAGGGCTCAGTTGAGCTCTGATCCTGACATGGATCAGTGTTCTTGAATAAGTTTACTACGTATTCTGTAAATAAGACATAAAACTTCCCTTTTCTTGATATCACTTTCTTGGTCCTAAGTATGTGATAAAAGTTTTTAAGTAAAATTTCATTGGGACCATCTCTAAGTAGACAATTAGCATTTTTGGTTATTCTTTTTCAAATGATTAACTTAATATACCGAGAATTCAGATATCGAATACGTACAATCGACACGAAAGAAAAAAAAAATAAAAAATAAAAAACTACTATAGAAATAGACATATGACACTTGAACCAAAACAAAAAAAGTCAACATGCGGACGTGCAGCAGCACACATTATACGATCACACGACAGAATAGTTTGATGAACGTAACGTACGTATATGCAACCATGGACGACCTCAAGAGGACGTGAATGAGAACAACGGTCTGGCCTTTGTCGAGGAGGTTGTCGACGGCCCATTTGAGTGCATGCTGGCTCCCTTTATCCTTGTCAATGGCGACGGCAACAAGCCCATTCCGCCCGCCCCTTCTCCCCAAACTACTCCCTTTTGCATTTGGAGCAGACATTTCTCACTTTTCCTGCACAAAAACACACACTAAGTCTCACTATTATCACTTGTTCGACTCTCTTAGTTCTTTTCTCTCTTTGTTCTACTTTTGTTGGTTGAAAATATGAGAGCATTAAAGGGAGAGGTTGAGAGAAGGGCATGCCTGAAACTCTCAGGTTTATATGGTCTAAGATCAACGATAAAATTGCATTTTACGTTCCATAAATTAAGTTTGTTGTAATTTTAGTTTTATTGTTTTTGAACTCGTTACGTTGTATCCAAAAAATATGCAATTTTGGTGTTACATTTTAATCCTGTTAAATTTCTGACGGAACCATGAGCAATGCTCCTCGAGACTTAATGAAGCTCGTGTCATACACGTAATATTTATGTAAAAAATTTAACAGAACGAAGGATTAGGACTATAATTGCAAATCTTATACAATTATGAGATGCAAAGTGAATTCAAAAATAACAGACAAAAATTACAAATAGACTAATTGTGTGACGTAAAATATAATTTTCTCTTAAACCAACTCTTACATAAACTCAATTAAGAGGGTGCTTGGGTGAGTGTATGCCTTTTTTGGTTGTATTTTCATTTTTTAATTTTTAGTTTTTGAAACAGTAATTAAAAGTGAAAGCATATTTACTTATATATAGTCTCAGTGCAAATATTTTACTATCACTCTCATCTCAATCATCGCTTCATATATTTAAATACTTATGAAATTTTTTTAATCAATTACTCTATTAACTAATAATACATATATTTTTCTCGTAACACCTTGATTCTAAATCAATAAAAAAAAAAATACGGTTAACTACATTTTGCACCGCTAAACTATCATTTAGTTGCATTTATCCCCTAAAGTATGAAATGTAGCAATAATAATATTAAAAAAAAAGGATGTAAATATGTGTAAATACATAATCCATATATTTTATAAAAAGGTATGCTATATAAATTATAATTTTTTATTCAATTACATGTATGCATAATTAAAATATATCATACATTACTCAAAAAATTATAGAATATAATAGATTACTTATATAATTAGATTTGCATATTTTACAATGTGTATATATATATATATGTTCGATGTAGTATTTTAAAATTATATTGATAATTTATTTTTTCAAAAAAAAGTTCAATATAGATAACATCAAAAGCACATTGTTTGTAAATTTTTGAACAGTTAGGTAAGAAATATAAGAACTGTAAATTCATAAAGTTTGTATAGATTCTATACTAATTATAAAAATTATAAATTTTGGGTAGTATTATTTCAAAATAAAATTTTATAATAGTTCTAATTATATTTTAGGAGAATGAATATTGTAATAGAAATATTTTAAGGGGTGTAAATAATAACTGCATTTTCATAAAAAAAAAAAAAAAAAAAAAACAAGGGTCCATATAATAAGGGACATTTTGTTACATTTATAGTTTAGGGGGAAAATGCACTTTATACATAGTTTAGGAGTACAAAATGTATTTAACCCTAAAATATATACATATTAGTTTCTTTAAATAAGAAATGTACTTGATTTGACACAACTAACAATAAAATTTAAAACTATCATTTTATCAAATTAGAAACAATGTTGATTTGACACAATTAACAACAAAACATAATTTATAAATTAATTTCAATATATTCTTATTTTCACACAAAAATTTATACAAAATTTGAGAGTGCACATTTCCCACTAATAACTTGAAGATTGAATTATGAAAACACAGTCAAACATGGCATTTTAAGACATTCTATAAGATGCTAGAGTAGTGTAAAAGATGTTCAAAAATGCTTCGGTATTTTTTTTTTTAAAAAAAAAAGGAGCTTATAATACCCAAAAATAACATATTAAGAGTTCATAACCTCCATTAAAAAAAAAAGAAATTTTTAATTTATTTTTTAAAATTTTAACAAACTCCTTCAGATCTGATCATTTAATTACAAAATTTTTCTTTTAAAAACATCTTATCTTATTTTACCTAAAAATTTCAATAGCTTATTTTTAATTAAAACAATACTAAACATTTTATAAGTTCTGAACATATTGGAATAAAGTGTTGAGACAATTTTATATATTTATTTTATTTCAAGCATGTGTTATGATTTCATTATAGTTAATAAAGTGTAAATTTGCAAGAAAATGTGATTTGTGAGTATTGCATGCTTCACCATAATCATATTTAAAATAAGATTTCTTTTCACCATATATATTCAAAACGAACAAATACTATTAATTAGTATCTTCTAAGGCTTAATTAATTTTAATTCATAATTTTACAATTGCTGATATTTCATATCTCACTTTGGTCCGCAAATTAATCTTTTGTATAAATTTAAGGGCAAAATTGTAAATACATAGTACGAAATTCACACATCAACATTTTATAGTAATAATTTTTTAAAGTAAAATACCATCTTTTGAATAGTGATAAGATTAGTTCTGTATTTTGGTAGTTTATTATAAAGATTTTTAAAATGCTAAATATATACTATTTATGTTAGAATCGATGACCGTGAAGCCAATTTGATTGGGGTTATGTAACCTATGTATGAACAGTTTCAGTATTTTCAATAATTATCATGAATAAAAAAGTGATATTCATTTGGCTTAATACTTTGTTTATGTTCACTTACTGTTTTATATTAACTGTTCACTGCACAAGGAAAGCCCACAGACCGAAATGACAATCCAAGAAACTGGAACTGCGCATTGGATGGCAGTTCATGAAATCAATTTCTGTGGATCGGTTTGAAACACTCCAAGTCAAGGAATCTCGACATAGGGTATCGAGAATCCGTTTGAGACTTGCACTAAGCAATTGCAGTCGCGTTTCGTCGACAAGTGACAAGGGCCGTCCATGCAATGTTAGTGGGGCAGCCATCTAGGTGCCAGCTGACTGAGGTGACTCGTGGGAACCGTCATATGGAAGACCTTGAGTAGGGTCGGTCGGTATGACTTGTATTCCCGGTTCCAACAGTACGGATTTGATCCTCAGACTTGAGGGACTACTGAAATCACCTACACCGTGCCTCTATCTTAAGTTTGACAAGAGGCTACCAAGTTAAGTAATTTGGTTGTCATAAGCCCTATCTAGTGCAGTCAAGATATGTAGTGTGGACAGTAGGTCCTAAGAGAGGATCAATCTCCTGTCAAAAGGGTTGACAGTAATGTCTCACTTTACTCTAAGACTTGTCCCCAATGAATTTGTGACCACAGTGACTGAACAAATGGGATGGGATCCATGTAACGTTAAGTATGGACGAGCCAAGGCTTAAGTCAAGAATGGGTACCAACATCCTAAAGATCCATACCTTAGACTGTAGTTGTGAGATAGTAGATGGAACGATAAATGTATTGTAGAGCCTAAATGTTCACGCCATACACATTTACCTAGTCTCTAGTGTCATGGACCGTTGCTAGACGGCCATCCATGGTGATGGACGAATTCCTTCATGAGATGATTGGAGATTCGGCCAAGTCTAGCTAAGGGTGAACCTAAAGAGTCACACACAATCTACTGGTGACAAAGGATTTAATTTAGAATTAATTTCGAGAGGTTGAACTATTTAATTGGATTAAATTGGTTCCCCTTTTCTTGGATTGTTGATTCTTTTAATTAGATTAAATGGAATCAACTAATAAATTAGAATTATTAGAAATGAGGAAATGGGCTTAAAATAAATGAATATTAATTATTTAAAGCCCTATGGTTTATTTAAATAGGATTTAAATATTCCATAAATAATCCATCAAGGTGATGGAGGGACGAGATTGAAGTAGAGAGATCAAGGATCTAGATTCGTTTGACTAAGTCTAAAGTCTAGTTTGACTAGGATTTGACTAGGTCAAAATCCTAATCAAAGTATGCTTCTTAAGTTAGAGTTTGATGAGGAATAGGAATCCACTTCTATAAACACTCCTAGAGGCATGCACATAAGAGATTGATCAACTTGTGAGCACACACACACACACACCCCATCGTCCGCCCCTCTCTCTCTCGTCCCCTTCCCTTTTTCCTCCTAGAAAAATCCTAGTTCCTTGTTTAATAACAAGTGAACTTTAGACAGATTAATCACGTTAATTAATAACATTTGGTCGATTCGTCCTCCCTAAACACACACTTGATTTCTTGCTAGCACGGGGATCAAGAACCGATAGGGTTGCATGGACGATTTAGAGGATTTCTATCATTGGGATCTTGGTGGCAAAACGTGAAACAATGCGTGTAGCAGTACAAAGACAAAACTACAACCTGGTAGGTTCTTTAATTGTGTTTCTCGTTTCCACCCTATGGCCACCATGATAATTGCATGTTTAGTTTAATCATCAGATACACCAAACACCCGGGAGGTCCAAGGGAACACCCCTTGTACGTGTATTTATGTTTCTGTACAAGCATGTTTAATTTCATATTTTTTATTTTATATAGCGTTTCTGCATTCGCGCTCCTCCCAGGACGATCCACACGTTATTCTTTCAGTGGTATCAGAGGTCGGTTCGGTGTATAGGCCTAGGGTTTTATGTGGTATACGTGTAAAGCATGATTAATGTTGCTTTTAATTTATGTTTGAAGCATGTCGTATTTTCATGGGTTTATCGTATTAATTTTGCATGAGATCTTGGTGTTCTTGATTTTCTTGGTTTCTTGAAAAACACAGCAAAGAAATAAAGCAAAACAGAAAAACCACAAACGCGGTAGCCGGGGCACAGCGCGTGCCCGACCAACGCGTCTGGCACGTGCGGCCAGTCAGGCCGCGCGCGCAGGGATGCACTGCCAGGTGCACGCGCACGCAGGCAATGGAGCCTGCGCGCGCGCGCATGCTGACTGGAGGCCAGCGCGCACAGGCAATGGCACCTGTGAGCGGCCGCCCGGCCAGCGCTGCCAGTGCGCGCAGGCAGGCAGATCCAGTCTGCCTGCGGTCGCGCGCGCACGCAAGCAGGGGGCCTGTGCGCACGCGCAGGCGGCAGGTTGGGCCTTCCAGCCTGTGTTCTCCGGCCAGGGTGCCGCCGGCAGCGGCGGCCCTCATCAATCTCCGACTGGTTTTTTCTTGTTTTATTTTCAAAATTAATGTTTTGAAAATATTTGATTATTTTGCATGTTTTTCTTGAAGACATTATTTTAGAAATGTTTTATGTTATTTGGTTTGGAAACGCAAAATTTAATATGTTGGAATAGGTGACCAGAAAGCCAATAGGTTTGGCAATTTGTAACCTATCCGACAACTTGATGTGAATGTAATATTATTATGTGATGAATAAGATGAGTGTTCGTCACCAATGGTACCTTCTTTGTTGCGCTCATCTTACATTTGTTAAACCGGTGTTTAACTTATATCGCAACAAAGCCCACAGACCATAGATAACAACTCGTGCAGTTGGGCCACGCATTAGATGGTGGTCATGAAACCAACTGATTAAGAGTTGGGTCTGAAACGTTCCAAGTCGAGGACCTCGAGACAGGGCATCGAGAGTCCTATTGAGACTTGCGTCAAGAGTCGTGTTCATTGGATGAGTGCCGTGTTTCATTGGCGACAGGCGTGGGGCGCCTACACGATCTTGATGGGTTGGTCGACTGGGGTCGAGCCGACTGGACTGACTCGCGGGGATCATCATATGGAAGCCTTGGAGGCTTGGTCGGTATGATTGGTTTTCCCCAGTTCCGATAGTATGGGAGTAATCCTCAGACTTGAGGGATCATGGCAGTCGCGTGCACAGGACGGCTGTATCTTGGATCTGGCGAGAGGTAATCATTCTGTAAGATGATTATCATAAGCCTTGTCCAGTGCAGTCAGAATGTGTAGCGAGGACGGTGGATTCCAAGAAGGATCCGTCCCCTGTCAGTATGTGGCAGAGGTATCTCCTATGCACTCAGAGACACGTTCATGCTGTTTGAAGCTGTGGCCACAGTGGTTGGTCGAACAGGGAATGGTTTCCTGTGTCGACGCAATGAAGCATACGTGATCTCGAGTATTAAGCATAGATGCCTAGTCAAGGATGGGAACCGACGCCCAATTCCATACCCTAGACTAAGGCCGGGAGACGGTAGACGGAAGGATCATATCCGTACGGAATCGGCGCCTAAATGTTCACGCCAATTCACCTAGTCTCTAGTGTCATGGACCGTTGCTAGACGGCCACCCATGGTAACGGGCCCTTGTGGGACACGGGCCCAAGTCTAGCTGAGGGTGAACCTAAAGGGTCACACACAAATCACCGAGGAGGTTGAGAGATCGACTTGGAGTCAATCTCGAAGGATAAAATAAGTAATTAGATTACTTAAGGGAAAGTCCATTGGATGGACGGGCCGATATTGTATCGGGCTTTCATTTAATCGGTAAATTGGATTTTCGATTAAATATGGAAAGTTGAGATGTTGAGACGTTGGATCTTTTAATTGGATTAAAAGATCAACGGGAATAATTTAAGTGGACATTAAATTGGATTTAATATTAGGTTCGTCGCAATTGGATTGCGATAAAACCCGGTCCGTTAAATTATACCCGAGAGGAGAAATAATTCCTAATTTGGAATGGGAAGAAGTTGGACTTCTTTCCTTAAGCAAACATGGCCGACACGCTCCCTTGGAGGAAGCAAAATCAGCCATGTTTCATGCTAGGTGGTATGTTGACTTATCTCTTTTGGAAAGAGACAAATCAACTCCAATCAAGCTCTTCCCTTTTGGTATGATTTGATCATACCATAAATTTTGGTAGGCTTGATTGAAGAATTGATGGTGATTGATTGGAATGAATCTAGACATCCTTGGATGAACCTAGACACATTCCAATAATCACATTAATTATGTATATATATTAGAATATACAATACCAAGCATAAGTGATTCATTATTCATCTTTTTTTAGGAAAAAGAGAAGACAAAAATCCTCTCCTCTCTCTCAAAATTTCGTGCTCCCTCCCTCTCTCACACTTGTGTTCTTCACTTGATTTTGAATCAAGAAGAAGAACAAAGTAAGTTTAAGAGAACACTAATTCATAGTGTTCTTCTCTTAAACCGATTCCTTCCTAAACTCATTCTTTTCTAGCAAGAAGAACGTGTGTTTCTTTCGGTGTGGTGTGGATCACCTTTGGAGAATCCATACGTTTGGATTTCGTGAGCATTCTGGAGAAGGAACAACGCTAGTAGCCGGGAGCATACGCTAAACAATCAAAGGTAACGGTTTATTACGCTTTGATTGATTTCATTTATATATCTATGCCCTATGTGTTTAAATATATGTTTTAATATTTACACATCCTACATCGGACGCCCGGTTGAGCACCCAAGGGTACACCCCTTGGGATTCGCGTATTTTGAATTTGATTTAAATTTACGCACAATTTCTCGCTTTCTCGCTTCCGCTCGCGCTCCCGAGCGGATCCGCTTGTCCTTCATAATATTTTTTCAATAATGAGGAAATGTTTTCCTAACAAGAAAAGGATTGCCATTGTTACACCAAATTTGAGTGTAGAAATTATTTTATTCTTTTTATGGATTGATGATGTTGGATATCATTGATTATATGCTATATTATTTGCGTTTAATGAGAATGGATGATCACAAGCCCTAGACCGAATGTATGGTTTCAATTTTATGTTGGGCCTGTGTGCCTCATTTATTTTCCTCTCTCTCTCTCTCTCTCTCTCTCTCTCTCTCTCTCTCTCTCTTCTGGTTGCCTTGGAATAATAAGGCTTTCTATCTCCCTCCAAATGTACTCCCCCGGGTGTTTGTTGGGGTTTCTTTTTTAAGTTGTAATGAGAGCAATATAATTGTGAGGTTGCATTTTATTTTTGATGAAGAAGATGAAGAATGGCCCAGAAGGAGGATCCAAGGAGTTCCATGGAGATCCAATCGAAAAGAGGCAAGGCCCATCAGTATGTGGATGGGTTTCTATTATTGAATGTAATAGTGTAGGACCAACCTTTGATTGACCATAGATCCACTGGGGCTTCAGTGGGTCGCACAGGATTCAAGCTTGTGATCATCCAACAGGGACGTGCTAGTCTTTTATTTTGCATGTGGCTTATATGATTGATGAATGGTTTATTTATCGTATTACTGCTATATCATGCAAATCTTACTATGCATAATGTATGTATGTATATACTGTAATGAGATCTCAATCATTAAACTCTCACTTGTTTGGACCAAGTTAAAATTTTGAACCCTTAATAAATGGACTTGAACTCTGGTAGTTCGTCCAAGCCTTCCATCCATGACAAAGTGAGGAAGCTAGTTTCAGTCAATTGCGTGGTCTCACGAGTAGTGGCATGTCTCTTGTCTTGAAAATAAGTTGCACTTTGTTGTGAACGAAGTGAATACACTCCTGTTGCCTGTCTCATGAGTTGTGGGGGTAGCAGTGAGTGATATGATTCGGTTGATTGGGTCGGGTCTAACACCTGAATAACGTGATTCGCTTGGAGTCCTCAGGATCACGTAAAAGGGTGAGGCAAGACATCTTGAGAATCTCGTTAGACGAGAATGGTATGGAATACCTCCCACAAGTTGTTTTTCATGCGAATCGTAAAAGTGGGGTATGAAAAACATCGTTATGGGTCCCAAGCCCACTAGGAAAGGGTTTCCCGAAAACAACATTTGAGAGTGCCGTGTTTTCGTAGAAATAGTGGAAGCATTAAATGACTGAAGTCCAAGTCTTTAATTATTATTAAAAAAGACCATTTTAATTCTGCTGATTATATTTCCGTTTTAAAATGTAGATTTGAAACCATGTCTAAAAATCCGTTATCAACCGTACTTAAGACAAACAAATTTAATGGAACAAATTACAATGACTGGTTGCACAATTTGAGGATAGTCATCGATTATGAGAACCAAGGCTATGTCATGGACAAGCCATTTCCTCGGACTTTGCCGGAAGGATCCACGCTCGAAGAACGTGAGATGTTCGAGATTTGGCATCAGAATAACCGGAAGGTCTGTAACATCATACTGGCATCTATGACTGATGAGATATATAAGCAGTATGAGAGGCTAGACGACGTTCCTTCCATAATGGCTCACCTGAAGGTATGTCGCGATGAAGGTGTTCTTTGGAACTAAGATGACCGAAGGATCCTATGTACATCAGCATGGGGCCAAGATGCTTACCTTAATGGAAAAGCTCGAAGACCTCAAAGTAGGGCTCGATAACGAGACGTACATTGATGTGATTCTTCAGTCACTCCCACCCTCCTTCGGCCAATTCATTGTTAACTACAACATGAATGCTCTTGAGAAGGGCATCCATGAGTTGATCAATATGTTGGTACAATACGAGGCAACGACCAAAAGGTGTACGCCATCGGTATTGTTTGGAGAGGCTTCGAATTTCAAGACGAAAGGCAAGGGTGCTAGATGTTGTAAAAAGAAGAAGGGAAAGGAAAAGGCCGTCACAGCCGCTGCCAACGCTAGGAGCGTTCCCGTTGCCAAAGTGGGGAAAGGCAAAGGGAAAAGGAAGGGTTGACTCTAAGCAACAGTCGAGGGCAAATGACATATGTATTCATTGCCGTACGAAAGGACATTGGAAGAGGGATTACCCCAAACTCCTTTCCAAGCAGGGTACGTTTGTGATTGAAGTTAATATCGTCACTAACTCTGTCTCTTGGGTATTAGATACCGGCTGTGGAGCTCACATTTGCAACGACTTGCAGATGCTGAAAAGAAGCAGAAAACTGAGTAGCAGCGATATAGTCCTAAAAGTTGGCAATGGTAAGGTCGTTGCTGCAGAAGCAGTAGGAACCGCCACCTTAGTAGTCAGTGATCGTATTAGGATAGATTTAGAGGAAGTTTATTATGTACCTAACATGATCAAAAATATCATTTTCATGCCATTGTTAGACAATAGTGGTTAAGAATTTTCGATCAATAAAAATTGCTTTTATTTGATGAAGGGTGGATTTGCTCATCTGCTTGGTACACTAATAGCAGACTCTATATCCTGCGGCAATCGAATTTCATTATGAATGCTCAACACAAACACAAAATAGATAATCACAGGGACGCACAACTATGGCATGAAAGGCTAGGTCACATCTCTTAAGAAAGGATGAAGAAGTTGGTAGACTCAAAGAACCTAGAGGTTGGGGACTTGAGCGATCTACCAACTTGTGAATCCTGCCTTAAAGGAAAAATGACCAAGAGGCCCTTTGTAGGACAAAGCAGGCTTGCCAAAGGTCTGTTGGACTTGGTCCATACGGACGTGTGTAGACCACTAAGGACGCAAGCCAGAGGTGGGTTCTCCTACTTCATAACCTTCACCGATGATCACTCACGGTACGGTTATGTTTACCTAATGAGGTACAAGTCAAAAGTTCTTGAAAGGTTTAAAGACTTTAGACTTGAAGTTGAGAACCAAACCGAGTGCAAAATTAAAGTCCTACGGTTAGACCGAAGCGGCGAGTACATTAGTGGTGAGTTTCTCGATTATCTAAAAGAAAATGGTATAGTCTCTGAATGGACACCTCCAGAGACACCAGAGTTAAACGACGTCTCTGAAAGGAGGAATCGAACCCTGTTAGACATCGTCCAACCCATGATGAGTTTTATCGAACTGCCCTTGTCTTTTTAGGGCTACGCACTGAAAATAGCAGCCAAGTTGCTAAACTTAGCGCCGACCAATGTCGTGACCCAAACACCATATAAGATATGACACGGCAAGCCTACTTCCTACAAATACTTGAGAATGTGGGGGTAGCCCTGCATACGTCAAGAGGTTAGTGGGAGACAAGTTAGAATCAAGGTCTAGCTTGTGCAGGTTCATTGGATATCCTAAAAAAACTGCAGGTTATTACTTCTATGATCCCTCGGAACAAAAAGTCTTTGTTTCGAAGAATGCAGTGTTCTTGGAGAAAGGTTTTCCAACGGGTATCCAACGTGATGAAATGCTCCTTGAGGATTCAAGTGAGAAGAATCAGTCATCAACACCAGAAGCTGCGGATACCTCACTTAGAGGTTTTAGGATAAGTACCCAACGGGTCGAGCCACCTCGCGAGGATCAACATGCCCAGCATGTCGAACAACCTCACGAGGAGCCAACCACGGTACCTGAACCACCAGCTCCAGTCATGTCTGTGCCCGCAGTCACCAGTGACGTTCCAGTCCTCCGTAGGTCAGCAAGAGTGCCTCGCCCTCCCGTGAGGTATGGATTCCTACCCATGACCGGTCAATTAGATAAGGATCCTAAGACATACTGGGACGCGATGTCTGACATCGACTCGGGAAAGTGGCTTGAGGCCATAAAAGCCGAAATGGACTCCATGAGCACAAACCAAGTGTGGACACTTGTAGACCCACCCAAAGGCGTTAAACTAGTCGGGTGTAAATGGGTCAATAAGCATAAACTTGGCGTTAATGGAGAAGTTACCACCTTCAAAGCTAGGCTAGTGGCGAAAGGTTACACTCAACGACCAGGGGTCGACTTTGAGGATACCTACTCGCCAGTAGCCATGGCTAAGTCCATTCGGATCATGCTTGTTATAGTTGCATGGTATGACTATGAAATATGGCAAATGGACGTAAAAATGGCGTTTCTCAACGGTTTCGGTGAGAAAGAGATCTATATAGATCAGCCGGAGGGATTCACTATAGTTGGAGAAGAGCAGAAAGTCTGCCGTCTCCTAAAGTCCATCTATGGAAACAAGCATTCCGTAGTTGGAACATTCGCTTTGATGAAGTCATACAAAGATACGATTTTATCAAAAACGAATATGACCCTTATGTATACAAGAAGGTCAGTGGAAGCTCTATAGTGTTCCTAGTGCATTATGTGGGCGATCGGCTTTAGGTCAAGTGGGAGATTGTTAGAATAGGTGACCGTGAAGCCAATCTGATTGGGCTTATGTAACCTATGTCTAAAAAGTTTTGGTGTTTTTAATAATTATCATGAATAAGAAAGTGATATTCATTTGGCTTAATACTTTGTTTGTGTTCACTTACTGTTTTATATTAATTGTTCACTGCACAAGCAAAGCCCATAGACTGAAACGACAATCCAAGAAACTGGAACCGCGCATTGGATAGCAGTTCATGAAATCAGCTTCTGTGGATCGGTTTGAAACACTCCAAGTCAAGGAATCTCGAGATAGGGTATGGAGAATCCGTTTTAGATTGCACTAAGCAATTGCAGTCGTGTTTCATCGATAAGTGACGAGGGTCGTCCATGCAATGTTAGTGGGTCAGCCAGCTAGGTGCCAGCTGACTGAGGTGACTCGTGGGAACCGTCATATGGAAGACCTTGAGTAGCGTCGGTCGGTATGACTTCTATTCCTGGTTTCAACAGTACGGATTTGATCCTCAGACTTGAGGGACTACTAAGATCACCTACACACCGTGCCTGTATCTTAGGTTTGGCAAGAGGCTACCAAGTAAAGTGACTCGGTTATCATAAGCCTATCTAGTGCAGTCAAGATGTGTAGTGTGGACAATAGGTCCTAAAACTCGTCCCCAATGAATCTGTGGTCATAGTGACTGAACAAATGGGATGGCATCCCTGTGACGTTTAGTATGGACGAGCCAAGGCTTAAGTCAAGAATGGGTACCAACATCCTAAAGATCCATAACCTAGACTGTAGTTGTGAGATAGTAGATGGAAGGATACACGTATTGGACAACCTAAATGTTCACGCCATAAATATTCACCTAATCTCTAGTGTCATGGACCGTTGCTAGACGGATGAATTCCTTTATGAGATGATTGGAGATTCGGCCAAGTCTAGCTGAGGGTGAACCTAAAGAGTTGCACACAATCCGCCGGTGACAAAGGATTTAATTTAGAATTAATCTCGGGAGGTTGAACTATGTAATTGTATTAAATTGGTTCCCCTTTTCTTGGATTTTTGATTACTTTAATTAGATTAAATGGAATCAACTAATAAATTAGATTTATTAGAAATGAGGAAATGGGCTTAATATAAATAAATATTAATTATTTGAAGCCCTATAGTTTATTTAAATAGGATTTAAATAATCCATCAAGGTGATGGATGAGATTGAAGTAGAGAGATCAAGGGCCTAGATTAGTTTGACTAAGTCTAAAGTCTAGTTTGACTAGTCAAATTCTAGTCAAAATATGCTTCTTAAGTTAGAGTTTGAAGAGGAATAGGATTTCACTTCTATAAATTCTCCCAGAGGCATGCACATAAGATATTGATCAACTATTGAGCACATACACACACACACACCATCGACCGCCTCTCTCTGTCTCTATCTCTCGTCCCCTTCTTTCCTCCAAGAAAAATTCTTGTTTCTTGTTTAATACAAGTGGACTTTAGACAAATTGATCACGTTAGTTAATAACATTTGGTCGATTCGTCCTCCCTAAACACACACTTGATTTCTTGATAGCATGGGGATCAAGAATCGGTAGGGTTGTGTGGACGATTTAGAGGATTCCTATCATTGGGATCTTGGTGTCAAAACGTGGAACCACGCGTGTAGCAGTACGAAGACAAAACTACAACCAGGTAGGTTCTTAAAATTGTGTTTTGTGTTTCCACCCTATCGCCACCATGATAATTGCATGTTTAGTTTAATCATGATATACACCAAACACCCGGGAGGTCCAACAGAACACCCCTTGGATGTGTATGTTTCTGTACAAGCATGTTTAGTTTCATGTTTTTTATTTTATATCACGCTTTCGCATTCGCGCTCCTTCCGGGACGATCCACATGATATTCTTTCAATTTATTAAGGATGAGACCCTATTATAATATTTAAACATATTCATTAATTCACAAAATATTCATTTTTAATCAATTAACTCTTTCAATAATTATCTATTTATACATATTCGATATTAATTTCTTTTTTGTTAGTTTTATTTAAATGTTGGGAAAATAGCCTTCTCATACTATCTCACCAGTACGCCTCGTATATCGGATCATTCTCTTTTACTTCTCTGCACCGATGATCTGCAGGCCTATCCTAATTCTATTTTTTGCTTTGATAATTTTAAGTCTCCCACTTTTTTGCAGCATGTTGAGAGTGTGGAAACATCATGTTTGTGTCATATTATAAGTAGTTGCTAGGTGGCGATAGGAGGCAGCTTGTGGTGAACCTTGATCACTTTATTCCTTTTGTCAAGCACAGGATCACTGCAGTAGAGGCTACTTGTTTGGAGGCTCCCTGTCTTGAAGAGGAAATCCGAGCCGTTGTGTTTAGTGTGGTGGACGATAAGGCGCCAGGGCCCCCGATGGATACTCTGCTTGCTTTTTCAACTCTGCCTGGCCAATTATTGGTCCTGAGGTTACACTAGCGGTTCAAGAGTTTTTCCTCTCGGGTAAGCATGCCATGCTCCTTACCCATATTTTGAAAGTCCAGCTACCCACGGGAGTCTTTGATTTCGTCCGATAGCATGTTGAAAGTTCAGCTACCCACAGGAGTCTTTGATTACCATAGCCAGTTATTCTATTAATCTCAATGCGGGAGTTCACGATTTCTTTCAAGGTACTCGTAGGCTTCACCAACGGGACCCTTTGTCCCCTACCTATTTGTTCTGATTATGGAGGTCTTTAATCTTATCATAAAGGCTCGAATTCAACAAGCCACCACATTCTCCCATCACTGGCACTGCTCTGACTTATGGTTGGCTATACTTTGCTTTGTTGATGACATTCTGTTATTCAGAAAAGCAGACGTGTAATCTGTCTCTCTGTAAAAGAGGCCTTGGATGAATTTGGCCAACTTTCTGGCCTTGAAGCCAATCGTATAAAGAGTCGGGTTCTCCTCTATATTTGCTTCGGTTTGTGCACAGGACATCCTGGATGTCTTAAAATTTCAACTTGGATTCCTTCCGGTTAAGTACTTGGGCCTCCCCCTGGTGTCATCCAAGCTCAACATTGCTGATTTTCGGCCTCTTTTTTTTTTTTTTTTTTTAAAGTGGATCAGTGTATTGCAAGTTGGGGCTCATATCAGCTCTTGTTCGCGGCAAGGACGCAACTCATTAAATCTATTCATCGCTCCTTGAGTATCTATTGGTCATTGGCATTTGTCTTGCCTAAACATGTTATCAAATGCCTTGGAATGAAAATTCATAAGTTCCTTTGGTAGGGTTTTTTGTGTGGGGTATGCAAGGTCCCGTGGCACCTTGAGTGTGTACCTAAAGACCGAGGGGGCTTGGGTATTCCTAACCTCCTTGCTTTGAACCAAACTTTGATGATTGAACTGTTAGAATAGGTAACCAGAAAGCATATTAGATCGGCCTTGATGTAATCTATTTCTGACGATATCATTGTAATTGTAATATTGTTATATGAATAAAGTGAGTATTCATGTATGGAAACTTCATTTGTTGTGCTTGATATTTATGTTTATTCTACAAACATCACAACAAAGCCCACAGGCCAAACATACAACCCATGTAGTTGGGTTGCGCATTGGATGACAGCTATGAAACCATCTTCTAAAGGTTGGGTCTGAAACGTTCCAAGTCGAGAATTTCGAGACAGGGCACTAAGGATTGCATTCATTGGATGAGTGTCGTGTTTCATCGGCGACAGACGTCGGGCGTCTATGCAATACTAGTGGTTAGTTGACAAGGGTGTTAGCTGACTGAACTGACTTGCGTGAATCGTCATATGGAAGCCTTGGAGGCTTGGTCAGTATGACAGGCATTCCCGGCTCCGATAGTATAAGATTAGTCCTCGGACTTGAGGAATCATGGCAGTCACATGAATATGATGGTTGTATCTAGCATTTTGCAAGAGATGTCCATATCTGGGATACGTTCATCATAAGCCTTATACAATCCAGTCGGAATATGTATTGAGGACGGTGGATTCCAAGATAGGATCTGTCACCTGTTAGTATATTAAAGTCGAGTCTCCTATTAGATCTGAGACAGTTTAAACTCTTTAAGTCTGTGGTCACAATGAATGATCGAGTAGGGAATGGTTTCCTACGTCGATCGACAGAGTATACGTGTCTCGAGTTATTGAGCATAGTTGTCTATCCAGGATGGCAACCGACGCCCAATGCCATGCCCTAGACTTAGACCAGGAGACGGATGATAGAAGGACCGTACTCGTATGGAACTGGAGAGCCTAAATGTTCACGCCAACATTCAACTAGTCTCTAATTCTATGGACTGTTGCTAGACGGCCACCCATGGTAACGGGCATTTTTCTGATTAATGGTTAATCGAAAAAAAAGTTAATTAAATTGGATTTAATTGACCCATTATATTGGACACAAGCCCAAGTCCAGCTGAGGGTGAACATAATGAGTCAGACACAAATCACTTTGGACTTGGCGGAATTAATTTGGAATTAATTCTAGAAGATTCGAATAAATTTAATCGGATTAAATTTATTCAAGAGAGAAAATAAATGATCGGATCATTTATTGAGAAATTCATTTGATGGATGGTCCTAGAATTAATTAATTGGATTAGTTAATTTTTCGGACAAAGAACCTTTAAATTAATTGGATTAATTTATCAGGTTTTGGCTAGAATAGTTGGCTGGATCAATTATTCTTAATTTGGACTTATGTTTATTTAATTGGATTAAATTTAAATAATTGGGCTTCAATTGAATTTAAATTAATTAGATTAATTAATGCCCAATGGATACATGTTTGGACTTTATTTAATTTGATTAAATACTAGTCCAAAAAAAAATATAAAGGTCCAAGTCCATTTTTTATGCAAGTTGAAGCTAGTTAAGGAGGAGTTTCAACTCCTCCACATGTGTACATGATATGCACGAAAATTTGCTGATTTTTGGGTGGTTTTTTCTTTCTATCATGTGTAGTGGATGTGCTAGAAGTGTGTGTATGTGGAAGTTGCCTTGGAGGTTACTTATGTAGGTGTTTTTTTGAACACTACATTCTATATACACAAAACTACTTTGCTAGATATTATTCACCTAACTTGCTTCACTTTTTTCTTGAGCTTTTAGGCAAAAAACTCTCTGAAATTCTCTCTTTTAGTGTTTATACTTCTTAGAGAAGATTGAACAAAACATTCCAAGGTACACAAATTGATAGGGCTTTCTTTGGAATTGTTTCTTCTTCTTTGTTTCTATTTTCTATCTAGCAATAGAGTAGAAATAAATCCCAAAGTGTGGTGTGACACGCATTAGAGGAGTTCTACGTTGAGCTCTCAAGTGGACGAATGAAGAAGGAAAAGAAAGGAACAACGCCTCTACATAAACGAACAAAGGTTGGTTTCCTTTTACATTTTATGTACCTTTGTTCTTCTCCTTTTAAGCCACATGTCTAGCATGTTTTCTTTTGTTATTAATGCTTTGCAAACACCGAACGCCCCGGAACTTCATAGGGAACACCCCTTTAAATCTGGTTTAATTTATGCCTTATATTTACATTTTTACGCTTCTGTTGCGTTCCCGGGCCGTACCCAATTCTTTCAGTGGTATCAGAGCCCGGTTTGGTGTGAGTCGTTAAGGATTTACATGTTATAATGTGTTAAGTATGTTGAACGTATTTCAAATGCTTTTGGAAAGCATGTTTTACGATTTTTTCTAGCATGATTATATGTATGATAATGTGTTAATTTTGTTGTTGAAATTATGGATATCTATGCATTTTATGAGAATTTGATTTTCTGTATATGCATGTTTATATTTCAGTTTTACAGCTGAAATTTAAAAGAAAAAAATTGGAAAACGTTCAGCAGTCGTCTGCTTGCTGCTGCCTACCGGCCGGTCACTGGGCCAGCAGGCGCGCAGGCCGGGCTCACGCGCGGGCAGTGGTTGGCGCGCGCGCCTGCTGGCAGTGCGTGCTGGCAGGCAACGCAGGCAGGCGGCCTACGCGTGCGGCGGCCATCGGCCGATCTGGGACATCTGGGCCGTTTCGCATCATTTTTCATGAAAATTTCAATTTTTTGATTTATGTTGTTTTCTGAATGTGATTAATTTTTGCATATTATAATTTTAGTTAAATTGGATTTTTCTAAAATTATTTTTGATTCCTTAGATTATTTTGGAAATGGTTCCAAACTAAAATTATTTATACATCGGATGTTTGGGTGATATCCATGTTTTCAATTGCATTATTAATGTATTATTTTCTGCACTTAATTATGTTTATTGTAAGATATTGGATATCTTGTAATAAATGCATAGGATGTATTTATTTTTTGGCATATTTACATTTGATATATATGTGCTTTGTTGTTGTTGTTTATTTGATAAACATAAGGATGATCACTAGCCCTTTTTTAGCCTATGTATGGTTTAATTTATTGTTAGGTGAGGCCTGGGTGCCTCTTTGTTTTTCTTCTCTCTATCGTTTTTAGCCTTGAAATAATAAGGCTTTCTTCCTCTCTATTAATGTACTCCCCCCCTCCCCCGACTTATGATTGGGGTTTCTTTTAAGTTGTAATGAGAGTAGATTAGGTTGTGAGGCTTTATTTTATTAAATGTAAGCTTCCAAGGGGATGAAGGTCCAGTGGACGGAGCCCATGATGGAAGGTCAAGAAGAACAAAGGAGGAATTTTTACAAGGCCCATTAGAATGATAATGGGATGTAAATA
This sequence comes from Sesamum alatum, assembly GCA_034509735.1. NCBI lineage: Eukaryota > Viridiplantae > Streptophyta > Magnoliopsida > Lamiales > Pedaliaceae > Sesamum > Sesamum alatum. Next base: position 14,159,930 of record JACGWO010000003.1, read on the forward strand.
TTGTAATAGTGTAGGCCTACCCTAGTTTGACCATAGATCCACTGCGGACTCAGTGGATCACTTAGGAATGGGCTTGTGATCATCCTAACAGGGGCGTGCTAGGCTTATCTTGCATGTGCTTAAGTTTTTTATGCTTTGATGTATGGTGTGTTTGGAATGCATCTTATTACATTGTATTGTATAAATCTTGAGCATGCAAAATACTAATAATGATGAGGTCTCTGTCTTAATAAAATGATTAACTCTCAATTGGATGGTCCATGTAAATATTAGGCCCAAAATAAAATTAAATCATTGTTTGATTATTCCGAGCCTTCCATCCGTAATAATGTAATGAGGAAGCTACTTTCATCTAAAGTGTGGTCTCACGAGTCGTGGCACGTTTTGAAATGAAAGAAAGCTGCATTATTGTTACAAACAAAGGAATATGCTCATGTTTCCCTGTCTCACGAGTCGTGGGGGGCGACAGTTGAGATATGATTTGATTGATGGGTCGGGCCTAATGCCGAAGTAACATGATTCTCTTGGAGTTCTTGGAATCATGTGAAAGAGGTGAGGCAAAATATCTTGGGAATCTCATTGGATGAGAATGGTATTTGGATACCTCCCACAAAGCTTTTTCTATTTGAATCGCAAAAGTGGGGCATGGAGAATTTTGTTTGTGGATCCGAAGCCCACTAGGAAATGGTTTCCCGAAACCCCACTTGAGAGTGGTGGGCTTTTGTAAAAATAGTGGGAGGGTTAATGACTAAAGACGATGCCATAAACTTGAATTAATATTACAATTCAGTTGCTAAATTCTGCTTTACATTTTGAATGTAGATGTCTAAGAATTCGTTATCTATGATTATGGAGACTAACAAGTTTAATGGAACGAACTACAACGATTGGCTGTGTAATCTGAGGATTGTCCTCAATTACAAAAACCAGGCTTATGTTCTGGATAAGCCATTTTCCGTAACCTTGCCGGAAGGTTCCTCGCCAGAAGAGCGTTTGACGTTCAAAAAATGGCATGACGATGACCGCAAGGTATGCAGTATCATACTGGCATCCATGACCAATGAGATCCAGAAGCAGTATGATAGGCTGGACCATGCCAGCGCGATAATGCTCCGCTTACAGGATATGTATGCGGTTCCGGATAGGCATATTAGATATGCCGCCATAAAGGTAATTTTCGGCACCAAGGTGACTAAAGGATCCTCTATACATGAACATGGGATCAAGATGCTTTCCATTGTGGAAAAAACTAGAGGATCTCAAAGCTGGGGTTGATAATGATACATATATAGATGTGATCCTATAGTCTCTTCCTCCCTCTTACGACCCTTTTGTCGTGAATTACAACATGAATGGGCTTGAGAAGTCCATACACGAGTTGATTAACATGTTGACCCAGTTCAAGCAACGATCAAAAGGTCTGCGTCAACGATACTGGATGGGGAAGCTTCGACCTCTTAGGCGAAAGGCAAGAGGGACGGACGTTGGAAGAGGAAGAAGGGAAAGGCAAAAGCCGCTGCTAGCGCTCAGAGCACTCCTGTTTTCCCAATGGGGATGGGCAAAGGAAAGGGAAAGGTTGGACTGCAGCAATCGAGGGCAAATGATGTTTGCATGCATTGCCATGGAAGAGGGCATTGGAAGAGGGACTGCCCCAACTCCTCTCCAGTTAAGGTATGTTTGTTATTGAGGTTAACATGATTACTAATTCTACTTCTTGGGTATTGGATACCGGCTGTGGAGCTCACATCTGCAATGATTTGCAGGTGCTGGAAAGAAGTAGAAAGCGAAGTAAGGACGAGGTCGTGCTGAGGCGAGGCGATGGCAAGGCTATTGCTACTGAAGATGTAGGTCTAATCCACTTAGTTGTTAGTGATCAAGTTAGGATAGAATTAAAAGATTGCTATTATGTACTAGCACGATCAAGAATATCATTTCAAACCGTTGTTGGACAATGCTGGTTTTAAGTTCATGATCAATAAAAACTATTTTTATTTTATGAAGAATGGTTCTTCATATCTGCTAGGTAAACTTCATGGTCTTTATATTCTTCAACAACGAGATTTGATCATGACTGCTCAAAATAAACGAAAAATGGATAATCAAGAAGACGCACAGATTTGGCATGCAAGGTTAGGTCACATCTCTCAAGACAGGATTAGGAGGTTGGTGGACTCAAAGAGTCTAGAAATAGATTATTTGGACCATCTACCGGCCTGCGAGTCTTTTCTAAAAGAGAAAATGACCAAGAAGCCCTTTGTTGGACAAAACATGCTTGTCAGTGGTCTGTTGGATTTGATCCATTTAGATGTCTGTGGGCCACTAAATACACAGGCCAGAGGAGGGTTTTCTTACTTCATAACTTTTATCGATGATCACTCATGGTATGGTTATGTTTACCTTATGAGGTACAAGTCCGAGGCCTTTAGAAGGTTTAAAGAGTTCAAGCCTAAAGTTGAAAACCAAACTGGTCGCAAAATCGGTCGGACCGAGGTGGTGAGTATTTGAGTGGGGAATTCTTGGATTACCTAAAAGAAAATGGGATTCTCTCTCAGTGGACTCCTCCCAGAACGCCACAACTGAACGGCGTCTCTGAAAGGAGGAATCTTTCCTTGTTGGACATGGTTCGATCCATGATGATTTTTACCAAAATGCCCTTATCCTTTTGGGTTATGCTTTTCAGACGGCGGTCAAGTTATTAAACATGGCTACTTCTAAGACTGTAGCCGAGATGCCATATCAGATATGGCATGGCAAGCCTACTTCCTACAAGTACTTGAGAGTGTGGGGTAGCCCTGCATGCGTCAAGAGACTAGTGAGAGACAAACTGGACTCGAGGTCTAGTTTGTGCAGGTTCGTGGGTTATCCTAGGAAAACTACGGGTTATTATTTTTATGATCCTTCCGAGAAAAAGATTTTTGTCTCAAGAAACGCAGTGTTCCTGAAAAAGGGTTTTCCAACGAATACCCGTCGTGAGGAATTGCTCCATGAGGAATCAAGTGAGGCGATACTCAAATGGATGCAGCGACATCATCTGCACCTATAGTTCCCACTGACGATATTCATATCCTCCGAAGGTCGACTAGAGTTTCCCATCAACCTGATAGGTATGGGTTTTTAGGTCTGACCGATCAGTTGGACAATGATCCAAAGACCTACGGAGAAGCAATGTCAGACATCGATTCGGGAAAATTGGTTGAGGCCATGAAATCTGAAATGGACTCTATGAGTTCAAACAAGGCTTGGACCTTAGTGGATCCACCCAAGGGTATCAAGCCCGTTGGGTGTAAATGGGTCTACAAACGTAAGCTTGAAGCTGACGGATGAGGTGACTACCTTCAAGACTAGGCTTGTGGCAAAAGGTTATACTCAGCTGCCTGGGGTCGATTTTGAGGAAACCTATTCACCCGTAGCTATGGCCAAGTCCATTCGGATTATGCTTGCCATAGCTGCATGGTATGACTATGACTATGAAATACGGCAGATGGGCGTGAAAATGACCTTCCTTAATGGATTTGTTGAGGAAGAGATTTATATGGATCAACCGGAGGATTTCACATCTGTTGGAGAAGAGCATAAGGTCTGCCATCTCCAAAGGTCCATCTATGGTCTCAAACAAGCTTCCCGAAGTTGGAATATCGGTTTTTGATCAAGTCATACGGGGTTATGATTTCATCAAGAATGAGTTTGACCCTTGTGTATACAAGAAGGTCAGTAGGAGCTCGATTGTGTTCCTAGTGCTTTATGTGGACGACATCTTACTCATTGAGAATGATGTCAAGATGTTAGGTGACACTAAATCATAGTTGTCCACTCAATTCTCCATGAAGGATTAGGTGATGCTTCCTACATCCTAGGCATCAAGATTATCCGGAATAGATCTAAAAGGATGTTAGGAATGACTCAAATCTCATATGTTGAGAAAGTCTTGAAGAGATTCAATAATGGAAAACTCCAAACGAGGATTCCTTACTATGAGGCATGGGGTTAAACTATCCAAGAAGCAGTCTCCTAAGACTGATGAGGAAGTTAGAAGGATGTTGGACATCCCCTATGCTTCAGTCGTAGGCAGCATACAGTATACTGTGCAGTGCACAAGGCCCGATGTCGCTTTCGCTTTGAGCGTAACGAGCAGATATCAAGCTTGTGCCGGTGAGGCTCACTGGACTGCAGTCAAGACTATTCTTAAGTATATGAGAAGGACTAAAGATATGTTCTTGGTTTACGGTGGAGGAGAATTGATTCTGGAAGGCTACAGCGACGCTAGCTTCCAGTCTGATGAGGACGATACCGAGTCTCAATATGGATTTGTATTCAGGCTGAATGGTGGTGTGGTGGCTTGGAAAAGTTCCAAGCAGGATACCACAGTTGATTCCACCACGGAAGTTGAGTACATAGCAGCTTCTGAAGTAGCTAAGGAGGCGGTTTGGATGAAAAACTACATCCAAGAGTTGGGTGTAGTGCCTAGCATTGTCGAGCCAGTGGTTATCTTCTGCGATAACAACAGGGCTATAGCGCAAGTGAAGGGACTGATATCACATAGCTGATCCAAACACATTCTTAGATGCTATTATCTGCTTAGAGAGATGGTGGGAAGAGGTGACGTTCGAATGGACCGAGTCACATAGGCAGAAAATACGGCAGATCCGCTGACCAAGCTAGTGTTGCAGGTTGCTCATACTCAGTATCTTGGGAAAATGGGTTTGAGGGTCATGTGATTGGCTTTAGGGTCAAGTGGGAGATTGTTAGAATAGGTGACCAGAAAGCCAATTAGATTAGCCTTGATGTAATCTATTTTTGACAATATCATTCTAATTGTAATATTGTTATATAAATAAAATGAGTATTCATGTTTGGCAACTCCATTTGTTGTGCTCACTATTTATGTTTATTCTATTAACATCACAACAAAGCCAACAGGAAAACATACAACCCATGTAGTTGGGTTGCGCATTGATGGCAGCTATGAAACCAATTTCTAAGGGTTGGGTCTGAAACGTTCCAAGTCGAGGATCTCGAGACAGGGCATCGAGAATCCTATAGAGACTTGCACTAAGCATTATATTCATTGGATGAGTGTCGTGTTTCATCGGCGACAGACGTTGGACGTCTATGCAATATTAGTGGGTTAGTTGACAAGGGTGTCAGCTGACTGAACTGACTCGCGGGAATCGTCATATGGAAGCATTGGAGGCTTGGTCGGTATAACTAGCATTCTCGGCTCCGATAGTACGAGATTAGTCCTCGGACTTGAGGAATCATGGCAGTCACATGCATATGATGGTTGTATCTAGCATCTGGCAAGATATGTCTGTATCTGGGATACGTTCATCATAAACCTTATACAGTGCAGTCGGAATATGTATTGAGGACGGTAGATTCCAAGATAGGATCTGTCACCTATCAGTATATGACAGTCGAGTCTCCTATACACTCTGAGACAATTTAAACTCTTATAAGTTTGTTGCCACATCGATTGGTCGAGTAGGGAATTGTTTCCTACGTCGATCGATAGAGTAAACGTGTCTCGAGTTATTGAGCATAGTTGTCTAGTCCAGGATGAGAACCGACGCCCAATTCCATGCCCTAGACTTAGTCCGGGAAACGGATGATGGAAGGACCGTACTCGTATGGAACTCGAGATCCTAAATGTTCATGCCAACATTCACCTAGTCTCTAGTGCCATGGACCGTTGCTAGACGGCCACCCACGGTGACGGGCTTTTTTTCGATTAATGGTTAATCAGAAAATAGTTAATTAAATTGGATTTAATTGAGCAATTGTGTTGAACACACGTCCAAGTCTAGTTAAGGGTGAACCTAATGAGTTACACACAAATCACTTTGGATTTGGCAGAATCAATTTGGAATTAATTTTAGAATAAGCGAATAAATTTAATCGGATTAAATTTATTCAAGAGAGAAAATAAATGATTGGATCATTTATTGAGAAATTCATTTGATGGGTGGTCCTAGAATTAATTAATTGGATTAGTTAATTTTTTGGACTAAGAACCTTTAAATTAATTGGATTAATTTATCGGGTTTTGGCTTAGAATAGTTGATTGAATCAATTATTCTTAATTTAGACTTATGTTTATCCTAATTGGATTAAATAATAATTGGGCTTCAATTGTATTGAAATTAATTAGATTAATTAATGCCAACGGATACATGTTTGGACTTTATTTAATTTGATTAAATACAAGTCCAAAAAAAAAAAAAAAACATAAAAGTCCAAGTCCATTTTTTATGCAAGTTGAAGCTAGTTGAGTTTCAACTCCTCCACATGTGTACATGATATGCATGAAAATTTGCTGATTTGTGGTGGTTTTTTCTTGCTATCATGTGTAGTGGATGTGCTAGAAGTGTGTGTATGTGGAAGTTGCCTTGGAGGTTACTTATGTAGGTGGTTTTTTGAACACTACATTCTATATACACAATACTACTTTGCTAGACATTATTCACTTAACTTGCTTCATTTTTTGCTGGACCTTTTAGGCCAAAAACTCTTTGAAATTCTCTCTTTTAGTGTTCATACTTCATAAAGAAGATTAAACAAAACATTCCAAGGTACACTAATTGATAGTGCTTTCTTTGGAATTATTTCTTCTTCTCTGTTTCTATTTTTTATCTAGTAATAGAGTAGAAATAAATCCCAAAGCGTGGTGAGGAACGCATTAGAGGAGTTCTACGTTGAGCTCTCAAGTGGACGAACGAAGAAAAAAAAGAAAGGAACAACTCCTCTATATAAACGAACAAAGGTTGGTTTCTTTTTACATTTTATATACCTTTGTTCTTCTCCTTTTAAGCCACATGTCCAGCATGTTTTCTTTTGTTATTTATGCTTTGACAAACACCAAACGCCCGGGAACTTCAAAGGGAATACCCCTTTGAATCCGGTTTAATTTATGTCTGATATTTACGTTTTCACGCTTCCGTTGCGTTCCCGGGCCGTACCTGATTCTTTCATGAACATATTTGGGACATTTTTACACGAAATGAGAAGTCAATTTGGGAACAGGGGTGATGAGGCTCCGTTTGCATGATAGATCATTTTGAGACATTAATGCTAGCAACGGGCCTTGGTCATGGAAGAAGCTCCTCCGCTTACGTTCTAAGCATATCCCTGTGATCGTTCTTAAGGTTCCGGTGCCTCTAGTTGTTTGTGGAGCGATCCGTGGCATCCAAAGGGGTCACTTGGTCTTCTTTTCCCGTGCGGCCCTGTCATCAAACTTATCACTGGACTATCGTCTGACTCTAAACAATCAGTCATTATCCACCAAGGCAGCTGGCAATGACCTTCCATGACCAGCCGTGCTCAATTTGCCTTTGAGCTCATCTTGGAGGATCTCCCCCTTCTGCACGACGGAACGGACTCTGTTGCTTGGCGTTCAACCACAGATAAATTTAGTACTTCCTCTACCTACAAACTTTTCTCTCTGGAGTGGGATAAAGTGCCTTGGTATTCCCTATTTCAAGGCCCCTTTAAAATACCCAGAAATCAGTTTTTGGTTTGGCTAGTGATTCTTGATAAACTGTCTACTGGTGACAAGTTGTTGTTGAACCTCCCATCTCCTGTTTGCTGACTCTGCTCCTTGGATGTGATGGAAACGCACTACCATTTGTTTTTTGAATGTGCATTCTCACGATAGTGCCTTGCTATTCTTATGCAGCGGCAACATCATGGTCGTTTGTACAGTGGGATAGAGGTCTTACTTGGGCACTATCTCGGTTTATAGGAACCCATTTGGTTACCGCCGCGTATGGGGCTACTTTGGCTTCTTTGGTATATAATACCCGGAGGGAGAGGAACAACAGGTGTTTCCAAGGCACATGTTCGATGCCGAACACTAGTTCAAGCTTGGTTGAGGAATAAATTCGCCTTCGTATTCTTAGTGACATATTGTCTACTACTTTGCAGCAATGTCTGGTCGGGGTCACCGATATAAAACTAGTGTCAATCGGACTAGTGTGGACCAGTCAAAACCGGTCCACCCGGCACCCGGTTGACCCGATTTATTTATATAAAAAAATTAACACTAATGATATGTATTCCACTAAAAAATAATATAGTGAAATATACAAAGAAAAAACAAATGCAAAGAAAATAAATAGGCAATTGTTTCTTGGATAATTATTCAAGCCAACTATCACCATATTTATAGTGTAAATGGTTTAAGTTTTCTTATGTTTTTCCTATGTGGGACAAATGGAAAAGTGTTCAAACTTTGTTTACACTTTTCCAATGTGGGACAATGAGCATATTTATAGTGTAAATAGCTTAAGTTTCCTTATTGTTTTTCCAATATTGGACAATGAGTATATTTATAGTGTAAGTAACTTAAGTTTCCTTATGTTTTTTCAATGTGGAACAAATAAGAAAGTGTTCAATCTTGGTTTACAATTTCCAATGTGCGACAATGACCATATTTATAGTGTAAATGGCTTAAGCTTCTTATGTTTTTTTACTGTGGGACAAATGAGAAAATGTTCAATCTTTGTTTACATTTTTCTAATGTGGGATAATGAGCATATTTATAGTGTAAATAACTTAAGTTTCCTTGTGTTTTCTCAATGTGTGACAAATAAGAAAGTGTGCAATTTTGATTTATACTTTTTCAATGTGGGACAATGAGAAAGTATTTAAATTATATTTGGTTTATATTTTTTCAATATGGGACAATAAACATTTCTAATAATCAATAGAGTTTTTATCTATATGAAGGCAATGGTTGCTAAAATATTGTTATAAATTGTATTTATTTAATCAATTTATATATATATAATATATATATATATATATTATATTTTGTGGTTTTTCAATTTTAAATTTTTGTTAGTTTGAGTTTTAGTTTAATTTGATTTTCGAAGAAGTTTGTTGGTTATTGTTATTATTAAATTACTATAGATTGTATTATTAATAAATTGTACCATTTTATAAAAAATATTGCTATAAATTGTATTTCTTTAATCTATTGATATATAATGTACTGGTATGCTACATATATATGTGTATATATATATATATAATAAGTTTTGGGTCAACCGATTTTTTTAATCCGGTCAGTTTGGTCGGACTAGTGACCCAGTAGCTTGATCGGTTCGATCCCTGGTTCGATTTTAAAAATATTGCTTTGCAATCCTCTATAATTTTTAGACTATGAGAAAATGCTTGGACTTGATACTTTGGCTATTTTTAGTTAGCTATTGTTAGACAACATGGTTGGTATTGGGATTTTCACTACTTGTTGTATATCCTTTTTATTAATGAAATTTACATTCACCAAATATATATATATATATAGGGATAAATGCAATTTACCCTTCTGTGTTAAGGGAAATGAACAATTTACTCCCCTGTAAAAAATAAAGCAGCAATTTATCCCCCTATGTTTTTAAAAATAGAGCAAAAAATCCCATGACGCGTTTCGTGAATGACACGTGCCTTTTTTTTATGTTTTTAATTTAAAATTTAAAATAATATTTATGCCCTTATTTAAAAACTGTTGGATCTTATCAATTTGAGGCGTAAATTTAACCAATATATCAACGGTATAGATCTATCTAATTCGAATCAACGACTTAGATTTAAATGAATAAATATTAAAATTATATACTATATATAATTAAATTATATGGATACATATAATAATTATATATATATAGAGAGAGAGAGAGAGAGAGAGAATGGGAGATGGGTTGCCGGGGGGGGAGGGGGAGGGGAATGGGCGGCTGTTGGTTGGCGAGGAAGGGGAAGGTGGGCCACCGCCGAGAACTGGGGAGGAAGGGGTGGCGGTGGAGGCAAAATTTGGAAAGGTTTTCCGGCAGCAGATAAATCTAGGGAGGGGGTGGGCCGCCGCTGAGATCTGGGGAGGGCTAACAGCGGCGGGATCTGGGTAGCGAGAAGGGGAAGGGGAGAAGGTGATGGCTGCAGTGCTCCCAAAGGGGCTGGAGGCAGGGAGCGCGAGGGGGAGGGAGATGGGGCCGTGGCCACGCGAAGGGAGAGTGACAGGCCGCGACGGTGTGAGCGAGGGTAACGGGGCATGAGGAGAGCGGCGGCGGCAGTCGCCGGAGAAGAAGAAGAATAAAAAGGGAAATATATATATATATATATATATTAGTATATATTATTTTATAGATAACATATATATTATTATATTTAATATGCACATATTAATATATATTTAATAGAAATATTAATATATATATATATATTATATACATTATATATATAAAATAATAGTTTTAAATTTTGAAAAATATGCCCAGACGCATTAAGGGCGCGTGTTGTGCACCACTGATCATAGGGGGGTATTTTGCTCTATTAATCAAAACACAGGGGGGTAATTGATGGGTTTTTTTTTTTCACAGGGGGCTAAATTGCTCATTTCACATAACACAGGAGGGTAAATTGCATTTTTACATATATATATATATAAATAAATTATGTACACGAATTAAACGTGCTTATATATATGAAAATTTATGTTGATTAGTGATTGATGCATACCGGAGTCCAGCAGCACCACAAAATATTGAGAAATTTTCACGAAAGTCCCAAGATTGTAGGGGAGACTAACCTACAGAGAGGAGTTAGCACTCCGATGCTTAAGTTAGTAATGTTCGACTTGAAATAAATAAAAGGAACACTTAAAGAAGGTGAGAATAATGGTAAAGTGGTGTCATGGGTGATAACTCGTGTGAGAGTATGCTGGAAAAATAGAAAGAATTTCCTGTGCAAAATAAGGTAAATGTTACTTGAGAATTGCCAAAATGCAAGATGTCATGTTGTGAGATTCTTTGAACCCAATTTTGGAGGATATTTGTTGAGTGTCGTATATCATTGGAAATCATGAAGAGCTAGCTTCTTAACCCAACAAACCGCGCACGAATCGGAGTTGAATTGGTGAAGATATATCCGTTTACGTTGACCTTGCCACATCTGCTAGATTTTTCGGGAAAGCAATTACTTGCTGAGAAACATCTGGATTCTGGCCAATCTACTGGGAATCTAGATGAGACTTTTAACATGACGTGTCTTGAGGTGTTGTCTAGTTGTGTGATGTGGAATCCAAATTGTTCGATGACTAGGCTTATTGTACGAGCATTTTTCATAGGCCTGCCAAGATTAGTACTTAAAGTTGGGCCTTTATCATATAAAAACCTTACTGTTTGGGCTTGGTGGCCCCGGCCTGGAGGTTGCTGCTTTCGAGATGGCTTTCCTAGCAGGTGTGTTCACTTTTCTTCCAATTCCAGAGAGTTTAGATTTTAATTTATTCCTAGCTCTTGGGCTGGCCCGGTGGATTTGAGGGGGCATCAGTGATGTTAATAGGATGGATAAAGTGGGGCTTCACCTAGACTCGACCCAAAATGAGGAGTGTTTGAGCTTAGGGACGAGTTTTTATTTTATGAACATGATCTTTGGAAGACTCAAAATTCACCTCGAATAATATGTATAAATATATTTAATTTATTTAAAATTTATAAAATATATATTTATAAAATAAACTTTACACAATTATAATTTATTAGATGTTTAAATTAATAATTTAATTTTTTTTATAACAATTTATATTGATTAATTGAAGAAAATAAAAAAATAAATCGAATTATGCAGGTTAGATTCAACGAATTCAAGATCGAGTCCGGATGGGGGTGACAAAGATCGAGTCAGGATGGGGCCGACTTTGAGACGAGACATGGTAGTGTCTAAGTCTTGCAAAAATTTAATGGGACGAGTTTTGAGTCGAACAAAAATGGCATCTCAAAGAGTTATGTACTCAAAAAAACATAATTTGTTGATATTATAAAATTCTTGAAAATTAACTTCCCAACTATTTAGTAACTCACCGACAACCCAACTACCGTAAAATTAGATGAAAAATCTTTTGTGTCACACGTATAATATTATGCTCATGCATGTATTGTACATTACATAACAAATGTTGTAATTGAAACGGTAATAGGAACGGTTTTTTTTAATATTTGGAACGGTAAACAAATCACTGTACTCGTTTCGACAGGTATTAGGAACGGTTCAGGAACGGGAGGCTATCTGTTGCCATGAGAGGCGTTCCTAATAAATAGGAATGGGAGAAGGTCGACTGTTCCAGTTTAGGAACAATTTTTGGCATACAATCGTTTTACCGTTCCTAATTATCTTCGTATGTATGAATATAATTTTTTCATTTGGAACACCGTATAAATTATTGGAACGGTCATATCAAAAGAAATACGCGCAATTAGGAATTGTAGTTAGAACACATTTTGGAATTGTTAGCATAAGTTGAAGATACAATTTAGCACTGTATCTGGAATAGTTATTGGAACGATCATATATGCACGTTAGGAACGATTACTGGAATATATTTTGACCCAGTTCTTGGGAACGGATTTTGTACTCCTAGTTTGGAATTCGATATTGGACCGGTTTTTGGTATTGTATTTAGAACGCAAACCTAACTACGAAAGCATTGAATTTGGAATACATGTAGGAATGGTTTGTCCATAATTTAGAATTCATTTATACCCGTGTTTAGGTCGATGTATAAATTTGGAATGGTTGTTTACCTGATAATAGGAACGGTCACTTCTTCTAAACAATCACATATTGGAACGGTTTGTAGCGCTCCATGACCGTCGAAAGTACTGTTACTAAATAATGAATTATTAATTTTTTTTATGGTAATAATTATTATCATTAAAATATATATTAAATTATTATAATATTTTTGAATTATGATTTTATAATTATTATTTAAATATGAAAAAATGCATAATTGAGAAATAAAAATTATATTAAATGTGAATATTATCCAATTTAATTACAAAAAAAAAGGTCCAAAATCTAGTCCTCGTCCCCCTCGTCCATCTCGTCAACGTCTGGGAGGGGGAGTCTCTAGGAGGCCGTGACGGGCCAGCGCCGGAGTGACTGGTCTGTAGGGCCTTCATCGTGCCCATCATGTCTACCATCATCTCCTCGAGGCAGACCATCTGACCCTCCAGATTTGACGAAGGAGCTGGAGCTGGCGGTGGCGAGGTGACGGTCTGGCTGAGACCGTGGGCCTAAGAACCAAGACCGAATACTCGGCCCTTGTTCTTGCCCCCGACGCAAACCAGCCACATCTCCTGCTCGGTCTGCGCCACGGAGCATCCCCAGGATTGGTCGTGGCCTGAGACTGGTAATCCTCCAACGTCTTCTGGAACGTCTCCTGCAAAAATAGTTAGAATAAATTAGTATATTTTCAAACATTAAAAAAATAAATTAGAATATGAAATGTACAACTTACCGCCACCTCCGCTGCCCTCGGTCCGCTCCAGCCGCCGTCAGCCTTCTTCATGTAGCATCTGGAGAATAACTCCATCTGCTTTACTGGCCGGCCGAGCCCCTCCTCCTGTAACAAGAAATGAGAAACAGTTATTACAAATTTAATTTAATAATAATAAATACTTTAAATAACATTAAACATCTTACCATCTTCCGCGTGTGCATACCGACGGAGACAGAAACCCCGCGATACACAATAGCAGATGCAGTCGGGTTGGCAGACTAGTTCGCCTTGTTCTTCGCGCACACCTCTTTGAACCCAGGGACTCCTAGTACAGGAGGAGCTGCCTGAAGGACAAGCGGATCCGCCTAGGAGCGCGAGCGGAAGCGAGAAAGAGAGAAAGTGCGTAAATTTAAATCTAATTTAATAAACGAATTCCAAGGGGTGTACCCTTGGGTGCTCAACCGGGCGTTCGATGTAGGATGTGTAAATATTAGAAATGAATATTAAACACATAGGGCATAGATAAATATATATAATCAATCAAAGCGTAATAAACCGTTACCTTTGATTGTTTAGCGTATGCTCCCGGCTACTTGCGTTGTTCCTTCTCGGAATGCTCATGAAATCCAAACGTATGGATTCTCCAAAGGTGATCCACACCACACCGGAAGAAACACACGTTCTTCTTGCTAGAAAAGAACGGGTTTAAGAACGAATCGGTTTAAGAGAAGAACACTATGAATTAGTGCTCTCTTAAACTTACTTTGTTCTTTTTCTTAATTAAAAATCAAGTGAAGAACACAAGTGCGAGAGAGGGAGAGAGGGCCGAGAGTTGAGAGAGAGGAGAGGGATTTTGTCTTCTCTTTTTCCTAGAGAAAGATGAATAATGAATCACTTATGCTTGGTGTTGTATATTCTAATATATATACATAATTAATGTGATTATTGGAATGTGTCTAGGTTCATCCAAGGATGTCTAGATTCATTCCAATCAATCTCCATCAATTCTTCAATCAAGCCTATCAAAATTTATGGTATGATCAAATCATACCAAAAGGGAAGAGCTTGATTGGAGTTGATTTGTCTCTTTCCAAAAGAGACAAGTCAACATACCACCTAGCATGAAACATGGCTGATTTTACTTCCTCCAAGAGAGCATGTCGGCCATGTTTAATTAAGGGAAGAAGTCCAACTTTTTCCTATTCCAAAATAGGAATTATTTCTCCTCTCGGGTATAATTTAACGGACCGGGTTTTATCGTAATCCAATTATGACGAACCCAATATTAAATCCAATTTAATGTTCATTTAAATTATTCTCGTTGATCTTTTAATCCAATTAAAAGATCCAACGTCTCAACTTTCTAGATTTAATCGACAATCCAATTTACCGATTAAATGAAAGCCCGATACAATATCGGCTCGTCCATCCGATGGACTTTTCCTTGAGTAATCCAATTACTTATTTATCCTTCGAGATTGACTCCAAGTCGATCTCTCAACCTCCTCGGTGATTTGTGTTTGACCCTTTAGGTTCATCCTCAGCTAGACTTGGGCCCGTTACCATGGGTGGTCGTCTAGCAACAGTCCATGGGACTAGAGACTAGGTGAATTGACGTGAACATTTAGGCGTCGATTCCGTATGGGTACGATCCTTCCGTCTACCGTCTCCCGGCCTTAGTCTAGGGTATGGAATTGGGCGTCGGTTCCCATCCTTGACTAGGCATCTATGCTTAATACTCGAGACCACGTATGCTTCATTGCGTCGACACAGGAAACCATTCCCTGTTCGACCAACCACTGTGGCCACAGCTTCAAACAGCATGAACGTGTCTTCGAGTGCATAGGAGATACCTCTATCACATACTGACAGGGACGGATCCTCTTCTTGGTGTTAGAATAGGTGACCATGTAAGCCAATTTTGGCAGGAATATGTAACCTATGTCTAGACAATTTTTTGGTATTTGATAAAATGTGTATGAATAAAAAAGTGAAAATTCATATGGCAATACTTTGTTTACGTTCACTTATCTGCATTTACATTTCTGTTCACTATGCAAACAAAGCCCACGGACTGAGAAACGATTTCGGGGACTGGGACTACGCTTGGAGGTAGGTCCATGAAATCAGTCTTACCGAATCAGTCCGGAAATCTCCAAGTCAAGGAATCCCGAAAATGGGTACCGGGATTCCCTTTGAGACTTGCACTAAGCATCTGCTGTCGTATTTCATCGACGGGTGACGAAGGTCGTCTAAGCAGTGTTAGTGGGTCAGCGTGCTAGGAAGCAGCTGGCTGAGGTGACTCGCGGGAACCGTCTTACGGAGGGCCTTGAGTATGGTCAGCAAGGTATGACGTGTATTCCCGGTTCCAACGGTACAGGCCAAGTCCTTTGACTTGAGGAACTGCTGAGTTTACCTGTGCATCAAGTCTGTATCTTAGATATGGTGAGAGATTGCCAAAAGACTCTTGAGTAGTCATAAGCCATGTCTAGTGCAGCTCGGGTGTACAAAGTGACAGTAGTTTCCAAGAAAGGATCTGTCTCCTGTCAAAAGGTGTTGACAGTTGAGTCTCATACATGCTCTGTGTCTTGTCCCTAAAATCTGTGGCTACAGTGACTGAACAGAAGGGAAAAGGTTTCCCTTGCGGCGTTTAGTGAGGACAGACCGACACTTAGGTCCAAAATGGGTACCTGCATCTTCCGTGCCCTAGACCCTAAGTGATGAGACCGAAGACAGAAGGACAAGTGTACTGTTAGAACCTAAATGTTCATCCCCGAATATTTCACCTAGTCTGTAGTGCCATAGACCATTGCTAGATGGCCACCCATGGTAACGGACGGATTCTAGGAATCCGACCAAGTCTAGCTGAATGGTGAACCTAAAGAGTCACACACTATCCACACACACTTAGTATTTAATTTGGAATTAAATATTGGAGTAAAGGAATGATTAAATTAGATTTAATCGGGTCCTATATTTTCTTGGAGAAATTAATTCCTTCTATTTGATAAAAGGAATTAAATTAATAAATAGGATTTATTAAAAGGGTTGATTTAATGGGCTTAGAATAAATAATAATATTTATTTATAATATTATATTTATTCTTTTAGCCTTTTGGAATATTTAATAGGATTTAAATATTCCATAAAATTAAAATCAACGGTCGAGATGGAAAGGGGAGATGGAAGGCTAGGATTCGTTTGACTAGGTCAAACACTAGTTTGACTAGGACTTTGACTAGGTCAAAATCCTAGTCAAATTAGGTTACTTAAGAGTTTGAGTTTAAAGAGGATTAAACTCTTCCTCTATATAAACCCCTAGCTTCCAACATTTAAGGGATGATGATTCTTGAAAAACACACACAACACACACTCTCCCTCTCCTACCTCTCGTCCGCCCCCTCTCTCTTTCTCTAGCAAGAAAATATTTTTCTTAGTTTTTTTTGTTCTTGGAACATCAAGAACTTAGACGAACCAATACCGTTAATTGATAACGAGTTATTGATTCGTCCAATCCAAAATAATACTTGTTCGTTGCTAGCACGACGTGCAAGATACGTGGGTGGATCGTGTGTCACGATTTGGAGGATCTCAAGAACGAGGTCTTGGTGCAAAACGGGGAACAACGCGAGTAGCAGTTGAAGACGAAAACGACAACGGGTAGGTCTCGTTTAAGATTTTCGTCCCTCTTTATTTTTAACTCTATGGCCTCCATGATTTATTTAATTGTTTTATGATCATGAGATACACCGAACGCCCGGGAACCTCAAGGGCACACCCCTTGAGCGTGTTCTTTATATTAAAAGCATGCCTTTTATTTTAATATGTTTATTTTTACCGCGCTTCCGCATTCGCGCAATTCCCGGGACGATCCACCGGATTTTCTTTCAGTGGTATCAGAGCCCGGTTCGGTGTATAGGCCTAGGGTTTATGTGCGTTATAAGCATGAAACGTGAAATTGACATGTTTTTATTAAATCTTGATTGTTCTTGATTTTAAGCATGTCGATTTTATTTTTGATTCGTGTGAATTTACGAATGTTGGTGTTTTTCTGTTTTTCTTGGGAAACGGGGTGGAAAAATTGAACGGAAAACGAGAAACGACGCAGCCGGCCAGCCGGGAGGGCTGGCCGTGCGCTGCCGCACGCTGCCGGCAGGGCAGACGCGCGCAGGCAAGGGAGGCCTGCGCGCGCCCGCCCAGCCGGCCGCGCGGGGGCAAGCACACAGCCAGGAAAGCTGCGCGCAGGCGCGCTGCTGCTAGGGTTTCAAAACCCTAGCACTATTATTCTTTTATTTTTAATTATTTTCAGTTTTAATTTTGAATTAATTCTGAAAAATCGTTTTTGGTTCAATTATGCCTATTTTTCTAAAGACATTATTTTAGGAGTAAAAATAAATTGGATTCGGAATCCCGGGGTTATTTTACTTAAAATAATGAGGAAAAGTTTTCCTAAAACGAGAAAATATTATTACCAATATTTGTGTTTTATTTTTTCACACGTTGTGCACATATTCATTAATTATTTTGGATATTTATGATTGGAAATCATATGTTGTTGGTATTATGTAATTATGTGATTGGATCATGTGATTATGTGTGTTGGATGGAAATGGATGATCGTGAGCCCTAAGACCGGATGTATGGTTTATTTTCTGTTGGGCCTGTGTGCCTCTTTTACTGCTTTCTCCTTCTCTCTTTCTAGTTGCCTTGGAATAATAAGGCATTCTACCTCCCTCCTTATGTACTCCCCCCGGGTTTTCGCTGGGGGTTTCTATTTTTTTAATATGTAATGAGAGTAGACTAGGAGTGACGTTTCCTTTTTTGTAATTGGTGGAGAAGAAGGAAGGACCACATGGAGAGCCCAGACGGGAGGCCCCTTGGTGTTTTCCATGAAGTGAAGAAAGAGAAAAAGAGACCAAGGCCCATCAGCATGATGATTGGGTTACTATTAATGTAATAGTATAGGACCAACCCTAGATTGACCATAGATCCACTGCGGGCTTAGTGGATCGCATAGGATTCGGGCTCGTGATCATCCAACAGGGGCGTGCTAGGCTTTAATTTTGCGTGTGGTTATGATGATAGATGAATGGATTATTTATTTATCGTATAACTGCTATGAATGGTTTATTTACGCATTATGGATGTATGTGTAGATATTTATTTGAGATCTCGGTCATTACTTACTCTCATATTGGTTGGACCAATGTCAAAATATTAGACCCTAGACAAAGTGGACAGAACTCTAGGAGTTTGTCCATGCCTTCCAATCCATGGCATAGTGAGGAAGCTGCTTTAGGTCAATAGCGTGGTCTCACGAATCGTGGCACGTTATTGTACTTAAAGGAAGCTGCATTATGTCATGAACGAAAAAGCGGGCTGCTGCTACCTGTCTCACGAGTCGTGGGGGTACCAGTGGGTCCGTGGCTCGGTCGATTGGGTTGGGTCTAACGCCCAATTAACATGATTCGCTTGGAGTCCTCGGGATCATGTGAAAGGGTGAGGCAATAATCTTGGGAATCTCGTGGAACGAGAATGGTATGGAATACCTCCCACAGGATCTTTTCCATGCGAATCGTAAAAGCGAGGTATGGGAAAAATCGCTGTGGATCCCAAGCCCACTTGGAAAGGATTTCCCGAAAATCACGTTTGAGAGTACCGTGTTTTCGTATAAATAGTGGGAGGATTAAATGACTAAAGTCCATGCATTTAATTATTTTATCAAACCACCGTCTTTTATTTTCTGCTGATCGCGCGCTGTTTTCTAAAATGTAGATTTTAAAAATGTCTAAGAACCCACTTTCCACCATTCTTGAGACAAACAAATTCAATTGAAACAAACTACAACGACTGGTTGCGAAATCTCAGGATAGTCCTAGATTACGAGAACCAAGGCTACGTCATGGACGAGCCTCTCCCTAGGACCTTACCGGAAGGATCCACGCCAGAAGAACGTGAGACGTTCGAGACTTGGCATAAGGATAACCGGAAGGTCCGTAGCATCATACTTGCTTCGATGACCAATGAGATTCAGAAGCAGTATGAAAGGCTAGACGATGTCCCTTCCATTATGGCTCGCCTAAAGGATTGCTATGCAGTCCCGGACCGGCATACTAGGTATGTCGCGACCAAGGCGTTCTTTGGAACTAAAATGACAGAAGAATCCTCTGTACAAGAGCACGGGGTTAAAATGCTTACCCTGGTGGAAAAGCTCGAGGACCTAAAGGCAGGTCTCGATAATGAAACGTACATAGATGTGATCCTTCAGTCACTCCCACCCTCCTTTGACCAATTTATCGTCAACTACAACATGAACGCACTTGAGAAAGGCATTCATGAGTTGATCAATATGTTGGTGCAATACGAGGCAACGACTAAGAAGTCCATGCCTTCGGTATTGTTTGGAGGTGCTTCAACTTCTAAAGGCAAGGGTGCCGGACGTTGGAAAAAGAAGAAAGGGAAGGGAAAGGTCGTCAAAGCAGCTACGAACACTAAGAGTGTTCCCATTGCCAAAGAGGGGAAAGGCAAAAGAAAGGGAAAGATTGTCTCCAAGCAACAGTCAAAGGCATATGACATATGTATCAACTGCCGTGAGAAAGGGCATTGGAAGAGAGAGTGCCCCAAACTCTTCTCGAACCAAGGTATATATGTGATTGAGGTTAATATGGTCACTAGTTCTGCCTCTTGGGTATTAGATACCGGCTGTGGAGCTCACATTTGCAATGACTTGCAGGTGTTGAAAAGAAGCAGAAAACTGGGTAGCGGGACATGATCCTGAAGCTTGGGAATGGCAAGGCCATCTCGGCAGAAGCAGTAGGATCCGCCATTCTAGTGACTAGTGATAATATTAGCATAGATTTAGAACAAGTTTATTTTGTACCCAGTATGATTAAAAACATCATTTCCATTCCATTGTTGGACAATAGTGGTTATGAGTTTAGAATCAATAAAAATTGCTTTTATTTGATGAGGTGTGGAATTGCTCATCTACTTGGTACATTACATAACGGACTCTATATCTTGCAACAAACGAATTTCGTGCTCAATGCACAACACAAACGAAAATTAGATAATAACGGGAACGCACGTCTGTGGCACGCTAGGCTAGGTCACATATCCCAAGATAGGATGAAAAGGTTGGTAGACTCAAAGAACCTAGAGGTTGGGGACTTGAACGATCTACCAACTTGTGAGTCTGTCTAAGAGGGAAAATGACCAAGAGGCCCTTTGTAGGACAAAGCAGGCTTGCCACAGGTCTGTTGGACTTGGTCCATACAGACGTATGTGGACCACTAAGGACGCAGGCCCGAGGTGGGTTCTCCTACTTCATAACCTTCACCGATGATCATTCACGGTATGGTTATGTTTACCTGATGAGGTACAAGTCTGAAGCTCTTGAGAGGTTTAAAGAATTCAGACTTGAAGTGGAGAACCAAACCAACTGCAAAATTAAAATCCTTCAGTCGGACCGAGGCGGTGAATACCTTAGTACGGAGTTCCTAGACTATCTAAAAGAACATGGTATAATATCAGAATGGACACCTCCAGGAACACCGCAGTTAAATGGTGTCTCTGAAAGGAGGAATCGAACCCTGTTGGACATGGTTCGGTCCATGATGAGTTTTACCAAATTGCCCTTATCATTTTGGGGCTATGCACTAGAAACGGCGGTCAAATTATTGAATTTGGCGCCTACTAGCACATTGACCCAAATGCCATATGAGATATGGCACGGCAAGCCTGCATCCTACAACTACTTGAAAGTGTGGGGTAGCCTCGCATATGTCAAGAGGTTAGTGGGAGATAAGTTAGAATCTAGGTCTAGCTGATGCAGGTTCGTTGGATACCCTAAAGAAACTGCGGGTTATTACTTTTATGACCCCTTGGAACAAAAGGTGTTTGTTTCAAGAAATGCAGTATTCTTGGAGCAAGGCTTCCCGGAGGATATCCAACCTGATGAGCTGATCCTTGAGGAATCAAGTGATGGAATCCAGCCATCAGAAGAAGCCGCGGAACCCTCACTTAGAGGATTCAGGATAGACAGCCGAAGGGCTGACCAACCTCGAGAAGTCCAACATGCTAGGCATGAAGGACAGCCTCAGGAACAGCCAGCCACGGTTCCTGAACCACCGGCTCCGATACAGTCAGCGCCCACAGTCACCACTGACGTTCCCGTTCTCCGTAGGTCCACTAGAGAGTCCAGACCTCCAATGAGATATGGCTTTCTAGGTGCGACCGATCTTTTGGATAACGATCCTAAGACTTATGGAGAAGCGATGTCTGACATCGACTCCGGGAAATGGCTTGAGGCCATGAAAGCCGAAATGGACTCCATGAGCAAAAACAAAGTTTGGAGTCTCGTAGATCCACCGAAAGGTGTTAAGCCAGTGGGCTGTAAGTGGGTCTACAAGCGCAAACTTGGCGTTGATGGAGAAGTCACAACCTTTAAGGCTAGGCTTGTAGCTAAGGGATACACTCAACGATCCGGGGTCGATTTTTGAGGATACCTACTCGCCTGTAGCCATGGCTAAGTCCATTCGGATTCTGCTCGCCATAGCAGCATGGTAATGACTATGAGATATGGCAGATGGACGTGAAAACGGCCTTCCTCAACGGTTTCGTTGAAGAAGAGATCTATATGGATCAGCCGCAGGGTTTCACGGTCACTGGAGAAGAACAGAAAGTCTGTCGCCTCCAGAAGTCCATCTATGGCCTCAAACAAGCCTCCCGAAGTTGGAACATTCGATTTGATGAAGTAATACGGTGATATGACTTCATCAAAAACGAATCCGACCCTTGTGTATACAAGAAGGTCAGTGGGAGCTCAATAGTGTTCCTAGTGCTTTATGTGGATGACATTCTGCTCATTGGTAATGACGTCAGAATGTTAGGAAACACAAAAGCATGGTTGTCAACCCAGTTTTCCATGAAGGTCTTGGGTGAAGCCTCCTACATCCTAGGCATCCAGATTGTCAGGGACAGATCTAAAAGGATGTTAGGACTCACCCAAAACTCGTATATGGAGAAAGTCCTAAAGAGATATCGAATGGACAACTCCAAACGAGGATTCCTTCCAATGAGGCATGGGATCAAGTTATCCAAGAAACAGTCCCCACAGACTGATGAGGAACTTGAAAGGATGAAGGTCATCCCCTATGCCTCCGCCGTAGGTAGCATACAATATGCGGTCCACTGCACTAGGCCTGACATTGCATACGCTTTGAGCGTAACAAGCAGATATCAGTCCTGCGCAGGAGAGGCACATTGGAATGCTGTTAAGGGCATCCTTAAGTACCTAAGAAGGACTAAGGAAATGTTCCTAGTCTATGGCAATGGAGAACTAATTCTGGAAGGCTTTAGCGACGCTAGCTTCCAGTCTGATGACGATGATGCCAAGTCTCAATTGGGGTACGTGTTCAAACTCAATGGAGGAGTAGTAGCTTGGAAAAGTTCCAAGCAAGCAACCGTTGCTGACTCCACCACAGAGGCTGAATACATAGCAGCTTCAGAAGCTGCTAAGGAAGCGGTTTGGATGAGAAACTACATCCAAGAGTTAGGTGTGGTGCCTAGCATCGCCGAGCCCGTTGTCATCTTCTGTGATAACAACGGCGCTATAGCGCAAGCAAAGGAACCGAGATCTCATCACCGTTCCAAACATATTCTTAGACGCTACCATCTTCTTAGAGAAATGGTAGGAAGAGGTGACGTCCGGATGGACCGAGTCAACTCGGCAGACAACACAGCAGACCCGCTGACAAAGCCTATGTCGCAGAGCGCTCATACGCAACATCTTGAGAAGATGGGGATTAAGCATATGGGCAATTGGCTTTAAAGGTCAAGTGGGAGATTGTTAGAATAGGTGACCATGTAAGCCAATTTTGGCAGGAATATGTAACCTATGTCTAGACAATTCTTTGGTATTTGATAAAATGTGTATGAATAAAGAAGTGAAAATTCATATGGCAATACTTTGTTTACGTTCACTTATCTGCATTTACATTTTTGTTCACTACGCAAACAAAGCCCACGGACTGAGAAACGATTTCGGGGACTGGGACTACGCTTGGAGGTAGGTCCATGAAATCAGTCTTACCGAATCAGTCCGGAAATCTCCAAGTCAAGGAATCCCAAAAATGGGTACCGGGATTCCCTTTGAGACTTGCACTAAGCATCTGCTGTCGTATTTCATCGACGGGTGACGAAGGTCGTCTAAGCAGTGTTAGTGGGTCAGCGTGCTAGGAAGCAGCTGGCTGAGTTGACTCGCGGGAACCGTCTTACGGAGGGCCTTGAGTATGGTCAGCAAGGTATGACGTGTATTCCCGGTTCCAACGGTACAGGCCAAGTCCTTTGACTTGAGGAACTGCTGAGTTTACCTGTGCATCAGGTCTGTATCTTAGATATGGTGAGAGATTGCCAAAAGACTCTTGAGTAGTCATAAGCCATGTCTAGTGCAGCTCGGGTGTACAAAGTGACAGTAGTTTCCAAGAAAGGATCTGTCTCCTGTCAAAAGGTGTTGACAGTTGAGTCTCATACATGCTCTGTGTCTTGTCCCTAAAATCTGTGGCCACAGTGACTGAACAGAAGGAAAAAGGTTTCCCTCGCGGCGTTTAGTGAGGACAGACCGACACTTAGGTCCAAAATGGGTACCTGCATCTTCCGTGCCCTAGACCCTAAGTGATGAGACCGAAGACAGAAGGACAAGTGTACTGTTAGAACCTAAATGTTCATCCCCGAATATTTCACCTAGTCTCTAGTGTCATAGACCGTTGCTAGATGGCCACCCATGGTAACGGACGGATTCTAGGAATCCGACCAAGTCTAGCTGAATGGTGAACCTAAAGAGTCACACACTATCCACACACACTTAGTATTTAATTTGGAATTAAATATTGGAGTAAAGGAATGATTAAATTAGATTTAATCGGGTCCTATATTTTCTTGGAGAAATTAATTCCTTCTATTTGATAAAAGGAATTAAATTAATAAATAGGATTTATTAAAAGGGTTGATTTAATGGGCTTAGAATAAATAATAATATTTATTTATAATATTATATTTATTCTTTTAGCCTTTTGGAATATTTAATAGGATTTAAATATTCCATTAAATTAAAATCAACGGTCGAGATGGAAAGGGGAGATGGAAGGCTAGGATTCGTTTGACTAGGTCAAACACTAGTTTGACTAGGACTTTGACTAGGTCAAAATCCTAGTCAAATTAGGTTACTTAAGAGTTTGAGTTTAAAGAGGATTAAACTCTTCCTCTATATAAACCCCTAGCTTCCAACATTTAAGGGATGATGATTCTTGAAAAACACACACAACACACACTCTCCCTCTCCTACCTCTCGTCCGCCCCCTCTCTCTTTCTCTAGCAAGAAAATATTTTTCTTAGTTCTTTTTGTTCTTGGAACATCAAGAACTTAGACGAACCAATACCGTTAATTGATAACGAGTTATTGATTCGTCCACTCCAAAATAATACTTGTTCGTTGCTAGCACGACGTGCAAGATACGTGGGTGGATCGTGTGTCACGATTTGGAGAATCTCAAGAACGAGGTCTTGGTGCAAAACAGGGAACAACGCGAGTAGCAGTTGAAGACGAAACCGACAACGGGTAGGTCTCGTTTAAGATTTTCGTCCCTCTTTATTTTTAACTCTATGGCCTCCATGATTTATTTAATTCTTTTATGATCATGAGATACACCGAACGCCCGGGAACCTCAAGGGCACACCCCTTGAGCGTGTTCTTTATATTAAAAGCATGCCTTTTATTTTAATATGTTTATTTTTACCGCGCTTCCGCATTCGCGCAATTCCCGGGACGATCCACCGGATTTTCTTTCACTTGGAATCCATCGTCCTCGCTACACATTCCGACTGCACTGGACAAGGCTTATGATAATCATCTTACAGAGTGATTACCTCTCGCCAGATCCAAGATACAGCCGTCATGTCCACGCGACTGCCATGATCCCTCAAGTCTGAGGATTACTCCCGTACTATCGGAACCGGGGAAAACCAATCATACCGACCAAGCCTCTAAGGCTTCCATATGATGATCCCTGTGAGTCAGTCCAGTCGGCTCAACCCCAGTCGACCAACCCATCAAGATCGTGTAGGCGTCCCACGCCTGTCGCCGATGAAAAACGGCACTCATCCAATAAACACGACTCTTGACGCAAGTCTCAATAGGACTCTCGATGCCCTGTCTCGAGGTCCTCAACTTGGAACGTTTCAGACCCAACTCTTAATCAGTTGGTTTCATGACCACCATCCATTGCATGGCCCAACTGCACGAGTTGTTAACCATGGTCTGTGGGCTTTGTTGTGATATAAGTTGAACACCGTTTTAACAAATGTAAGATGAGCGCAACAAAGAAGGTACCATTGGTGACGAACACTCATCTTATTCATCACATAATAATATTACATTACATCAAGTTGTCAGATAGGTTACAAATCGCCAAACCTATTGGCTTTCTGGTCATCTATTCCAATAATCTCCCACTTGACCTAAAGCCAATCACCCATTGACCTCAAACCCATCTTATCCAGATGCTGAGTATGGACAACTTGCGACATGGGCTTAGTAAGTGGATCTGCTATGTTTTCTGCGGAGCTGAGTCGGTCCATCCGAACGTCACCCCTGCTAACCATCTCTCTGAGCAAATGGTAGCGTCTAAGAATATGCTTGGATCGGTGATGAGATCTCGGTTCCTTTGCTTGCACTATAGCCCCGTTGTTATCGCAGAAGATAACCACTGGCTCAGCAATGCTAGGTACTACACCCAACTCTTGGATATAGTTCTTCATCCAAACCGCTTCCTTAGCAGCTTCCGAAGCTGCTATGTATTCAGACTCTGTGGTGGAGTCCGCCGTGGTAGCTTGCTTGGAACTCTTCCAAGCGACCACGCCACCATTAAGTCTGAACACATAACAAGACTGAGACTTGGCATCATCGTCATCCGACTGGAAGCTAACGTCGCTATAGCCTTCCAGTATCAACTCTCCACCGCGTAGATCAAGAACATGTCCTTAGTCCTTTTCAGGTACTTTAGGATAGTCTTGACTGCACTCCAGTGTGCCTCCCCGACACACGACTGATATCGGCTAGTTACGCTCAAAGCGAAAGCCACATCAGGTCTAGTGCACTGAACAGCATACTGTATGCTGCCTGCGGCTGAAGCATTAGGGGATGTCCAACATCCTTTTAAGCTCCTCATCAGTCTTAGGAGACTGCTTCTTGGATAACTTAATTCCATGCCTCATAGGAAGGAATCCTCGTTTTGAGTTCTCCGTCTTGAATCTTTTCAAGACTTTCTCAATGTATGAGGACTGGGCCATTCCTAACATCCTTCTAGATCTATCCCTGTAGATCTTGATGCCAAGGATGTAGGATGCCTCGCCCATATCCTTCATGGAGAATTGCATTGACAACCAAGCTTTAGTGGTACCCAACATCTTAGCATCATCCACGTAAAGCACCATAAACGCAACTGAGCTCCCACTGATCTTCTTGTATACACAAGGATCGGACTCATTCTTGACGAAATCATATCCCCCGTGTGACTTCATCAAAACGTATGTTCCAGCTTCGGAAAGCTTGTTTGTGGCCATAGATGGACCTTTGGAGACGGCAGACCTTCTGCTCTTCTCCAAACAGTTGTGAAACCTTCCGGCTGATCCATATAGATCTCTTCCTCTATGAAACCGTTGAGGAAGGCCGTTTTCACGTCCATCTTCCATATTTCATAGTCATACCATGCTGCTATGGCAAGCAGTATCCGAATGGACTTGGCCATTGCTACGGGCGAATAGGTTTCCTCAAAATCGACACCCGGGTCGTTGAGTGTAACCTTTCGCCACAAGCCTGGCTTTGAAGGTTGTAACCTCCCCGTCAGCTCCAAGCTTACGTTTGTAGACCCATTTACACCGTACGGGTTTAACCCCTTTGGGTGGATCTACTAGGGACCAAACCTTGTTTGTACTCATCGAGTCCATCTCAGATTTCATGGCCTCAAGCCACTTGTCCGAATCGCTTCTCCGTACGTCTTTAGGTCATTATCCAACTGACCGCAGGCCCAGAAATGCATACCTATCAGGTGCATGGGATACTCTGGCCGACCTACGGAGGACTGGAACAATATCAGTGGGAACTTCTGGCTCAAATGTCACTGCCGCCTCTTGGGGTGCCTCACTTGATTCCTCAAGGAGCACCTCATCGCGTCGACTATCCGATGGAAAACCCTTTTCCAAGAACATTGCGTTTCGCGAGACAAAAACCTTTTGCTCGGAGGAATCATAAAAATAATACCCCGCAGTTTCTTTTGGATAGTCGATGAACCTGCATAAACTAGACCTTCAGTCCAGTTTATCTCCCACTAATCTCTTGACATATGCGGGGCAACCCCACACTTTCAAGTATTTGTAGAAGGCAGGCTTGCCATGCCATATCTCATATGGCATCTGGGATACCTTTTTAGATGGCGCCAAGTTCAAAACTTTGGCCGCCGTCTCAAGAGCGTATCCCCAGAAGGAAAGGGGGAGTTCGGTAAAACTCATCATGGATCGGACCATGTCCAACAAGGTCTGATTCCTCCTTTTAGACACACCATTAAGCTGCGGTGTTCCAGGAGGGGTCCACTGAGAGAGAATCCCATTCTCTTTTAAATAATCAGTAAACTCACCACTCAAATACTCTCCACCTCGGTCCGACCGAAGGACTTTGATCTTTCGACCGGTTTGGTTCTCTACTTCAAGTCTGTATTCGTTAAACCTTCCAAAGGCTTCAGACTTGTACCTCATCAGGTAAACATAACCCTACCGTGAGTGATCATCGATAAAGGTTATGAAGTACGAGTACCCACCTCTAGCCTGAGTATTTAGTGGACCACAGACATCTGTATGGATCAAATCCAACAGACCACTTGCTAGCGTACTTTGTCCAAGAAAGGGTTTCTTGGTCATCTTTCCCTTTAGACAGGATTCGCAGGTCGGTAGGTTGTCCAAATCGTCTATTTCTAGACTCTTTGAGTCCACCAACCTTCTTATCCTATCTTTAGAGATATGACCTAACCTCGCATGCCATATCTGTGCGTTATTATGATCATCACGTTTTCGTTTTGTGTTCTGCAGTCATAATCCAATTAGACTGTTGAAGTATGTACAGACCGTTGACCAATGTACCAAGCAGATGAGAAATACCATCTTAGATAATGAAAAAATCGTTTTTATTGATGGTAAATTCATATCCCTCCTTATCAAGAACCGGGATGGAAACAATGGTTTAAATCATGCTAGGTACATAGAAACAGTCGTTCAGTACAATCCTAACATGACTACTAATGGCTAACTCTAGTGATCCTACGGCCTCCGCAGCAACGGCCTTGCCATCGCCTAGCCTCAAGATCATCTCATCCTTGGTTAGCCTTCTGCTTTCTTTGCAGTGCCTGCAAATCATTGCAGATGTGAGCACCACACCCGGTATCCAATACCATGAAGCAGAATTAGTAATCATATTTACTTCAACCACAAACATACCTGGGTTGGAGAGGAGTTGTGGGCACTCCATCTTCCAATACCCTTTCCCTTGGCAATGCATGCAGACATCATTTGCCTTGGACCGCTGAGAACCACGGGCCTTCCCTTTCCCTTTGCTCGGTCCAACCGGAGCAACAGGGATGCCCGGAGCGCGAGCAGAGGCCACAACCATCTTCCCTTTGCCCTTCTTCCTCTTCCAGTGTCCGGCCCTCTTGCCATTCGCCTTGGAGGTCGAAGCCTCTCCTATCAATACCGCCGGCTCCGACTTGTAAGACGTTGCCTCGTATTGGACCAGCATGTTGATCAACTCATGAATAGACTTCTCAAGTCCGTTCATGTTGTAGTTTACAACAAATGGGTCATTGGATGGAGGAAGCAACTGGAGGATCACGTCAATGTACGTGTCATTGTTAAGCCCAGCTTTAAGGTCCTCGAGTTTCTCCACTAGGGAGAGAATCTTGACCCCATGACTTTGTATAGACGCTCCTTCAGCGAGTTTGGTGCCAAAGAATGCTTTTGTGGCGGCATATCTAATATGCCTATCCGAAACCGCATAAACCTCGTTCATGCGGAGCATTATGGCGGAGACGTTGTCCAGTCTCTCATACTACTTCTAGATGTCGTTAGACATCGAAGCCAGTATGATACTGCGTACTTTTCGATTGTCCTCATGCCATTTCTCGAACGTCAAACGTTCTTCAGGCGTGGACCCCTCCGATAAGTCGCTCGGTGGCGGCTCGTCCAAGACGTAGCCTTGGTTCTCGAAACCGAGGACAATCCTCAGGTTTCTCAGCCAGTTCGAGTAGTTCGTTCCGTTGAATTTGTTAGTCTCGAGAATCATGGTTAATGGGTTCTTAGACATATCTACATTAACGAAAATGTAAAGCAGAAATTAGCAGATGATGGTAATATTATTGTTCAAGTTGAAGACTTGGTCTTTTAGTCTTTAACCCTCCCACTATTTTTATGAAAGTCCGCCACTCTCAAGCGGAGTTTCGGAAAACCATTTCCTAGTGGGCTTGGATCCACAAGCGTAATCTCCATGCCCCGCTTTTACGATTCACATGAAGAAGACCTCGTGGGAGATATCCAATATCATTCTCATCCAATGAGATTC
Source organism: Sesamum alatum (assembly GCA_034509735.1). Taxonomy (NCBI): domain Eukaryota; kingdom Viridiplantae; phylum Streptophyta; class Magnoliopsida; order Lamiales; family Pedaliaceae; genus Sesamum; species Sesamum alatum. The sequence goes on from JACGWO010000003.1 coordinate 14,189,860, forward strand.
CCAAGATATTTTGCCTCACCTATTCGCATGATTCCGAGGACTCCAAGCGAACCATGTTACTCAGTATTAAGCCTGACCCATCAACCAAATCATACCTCAAACTGTCGCCCCCCACGACTCGTGAGACAGGGAAACAGTGAGCGCAGTCTTTTTGTTCACAATAATGGTGCAGCTTTCCCCTAGTCCAAGTGTGCCACGACTCGTGAGACCACACTTGGGTAGTGGTAGCTTCCTCACCACATTGTTGTGGATGGAAGGCTCAGACAGATCATAAATACCATTTTGATCCAAGTCCGTTCTGGGTCTAATATTTAATTTAGTCCAACCAAATGAGAGTTTAAGTGTGACCGAGACCTCATCACATTATGGTGTTTTTAGCATGCATAAATATCCAATATTTAAAATGATAAATAAAAACGCCGCATGCATAAAACATAGCATACCCCTGTTAGGATGATCACAAGCCCAACCTATGCAACCCACTGAGCCCGCAGTGAGTCTATGGTTTGTCTAGGGTTGTCCTAAATTATTACAATAATAATAAACCCATTGTCATTCCAATGGGCCTTGAAGTGCTTCTTGTTTCATGCCTTGATGCTTCTCCTTGGGGTCTCCGACTCCAATTGCTTGTTGAAATTAAAACCTTACAAATCCTATCTACTCTCATTACAACTGAAAGTAATACATTGGTAATAAAAAAAACAAGCCTTAACATCATGAGGCTGATAATACGGGAGATGATAGTCCCAAAAATAAGAGGCACGCAGGCCCCACCCAACAGAAAATAAATGATCATACATTCATCCATACATAAGGTCTAGGGCTCTTGTGATCATCCCATGTTGATTCTATCAACTCACATAACACAATTATTCCAAATAATCATGCATAAATAACCAATGGATATTCCAAATACCCAAGTGATATCCAACATCACAAAAGCATAAACATACAAATAATATGCAAAATTCAACTTTCAAATTTAATGGATATTTTAAACAATGCATCCAATGCATGTATTAATCCCAAATTAATTAAGCAAATTTAATTCAAGGAATAATCCAATTATTCCAAAATCAAAAATACAAAATTAATACATTTTCAGAATATTGTGCAGAAAATACAGAAAATTAAATTTTCCAGAAAAAGTCAAAAAACGACACAAAACGGCCCATTCGTTGTGCTGGCCGGCCGGCCGCGCACACAGGGCAGCGCGCGCTCTGTGCCGCGCGCTGGCCTCGGCCAGCAACGGCCGGCTGCGCACAGTGCGTGCAGGCGCCCGCCTGCGCGGCCACTGCCGGTCCGATCCAAAATTTTTTTTTTTTTGTTTTTCAAAACTGTTTCAGCACAATAACAGTAATATTATTCTGAAAATAAGCATGCAATTTTAGATCCAATCTAACAAAATAAAGCAGGCCAAAAGTCCATTAAATCCAAACAATTGAATTATCATATTACTCATATATTTATACAATCTAACATGCCATTAAAGCCATTAAAACCAAGTAGATCATGCCAAACACATAGATCTATGCCCCCTACATCGAAACGGGCTCTGCTACCGCTTGAAGAACTAGCGGATCCGCCCGGGAGCGCGAGCGGAAGCGAGAAAGCGAAAAAAGTGCGTAAATTTAAATCTAATTTAAATAAACGAATCCCAAGGGGTGTACCCTTGGGTGCTCAACCGGGCGTTCGATGTAGGATGTGTAAATAATAGAAATGAATATTAAACACATAGCGCATAGATAAATATAGATAATCAATCAAAGCGTAATAAACCGTTACCTTTGATTGTTTAGCGTATGCTCCCGGCTACTTGCGTTGTTCCTTCTCGGGAATGCTCACGAAATTCAAACGTATGGATTCTCCAAAGGTGATCCACACCACACCGGAAGAAACACACGTTCTTCTTGCTAGAAAAGAACGGGTTTAAGAACGAATCGGTTTAAGAGAAGAACACTATGAATTAGTGCTCTCTTAAACTTACTTTGTTTTTCTTTTTGATTAAAAATCAAGTGAAGAATACAAGTGTGAGAGAGGGAGAGAGGGCTGAGAGTTGAGAGAGAGGAGAGGGATTTTGTCTTCTCTTTTTCCTAGAAAAAGATGAATAATGAATCACTTATGCTTGGTGTTGTATATTCTAATATATACATAATTAATGTGATTATTGGAATGTGTCTAGGTTCATCCAAGGATGTCTAGATTCATTCCAATCAATCTCCATCAATTCTTCAATCAAGCCTACCAAAATTTATGGTATGATCAAATCATACCAAAAGGGAAGAGCTTGATTGGAGTTGATTTGTCTCTTTCCAAAAGAGACAAGTCAACATACCACCTAGCATGAAACATGGCTGATTTTACTTCCTCCAAGGGAGCATGTCGGCTATGTTTAATTAAGGGAAGAAGTCCAACTTTTTCCTATTCCAAAATAGGAATTATTTCTCCTCTCGGGTATAATTTAACGGACCGGATTTTATCGTAATCCAATTATGACGAACCCAATATTAAATCCAATTTAATGTCCATTTAAATTATTCTCGTTGATCTTTTAATCCAATTAAAAGATCCAACGTCTCAACGTCTCAACTTTCTATATTTAATCGACAATCCAATTTATCGATTAAATGAAAGTCCGATACAATATCGGCCCGTCCATCCAATGGACTTTTCCTTGAGTAATCCAATTACTTATTTATCCTTCGAGATTGACTCCAAGTCGATCTCTCAACCTCCTCGGTGATTTGTGTTTGACCCTTTAGGTTCACCCTCAGCTAGACTTGGGCCCGTGTCCCACAAGGGCCCGTTACCATGGGTGGCCGTCTAGCAACGGTCCATGGCACTAGAGACTAGGTGAATTGGCGTGAACATTTAGGCGTCGATTCCGTACGAGTACGATCCTTCCGTCTACCGTCTCCCGGCCTTAGTCTAGGGTATGGAATTGGGCGTCGGTTCCCATCCTTGACTAGGCATCTATGCTTAATACTCGAGACCACGTATGCTTCATTGCGTCGACACAGGAAACCATTCCCTGTTCGACCAACCACTGTGGCCACAGCTTCAAACAGCATGAACGTGTCTTCGAGTGCATAGGAGATACCTCTGTCACCTACTGACAGGGACGGATCCTCTTCTTGGAATCCATCGTCCTCGCTACACATTCCGACTGCACTGGACAAGGCTTATGATAATCATCTTACAGAGTGATTACCTCTCGCCAGATCCAAGATACAGCCGTCATGTCCACGCGACTGCCATGATCCCTCAAGTCTGAGGATTACTCCCGTACTATCGGAACCGGGGAAAACCAATCATACCGACCAAGACTCTAAAGCTTCCATATGATGATCCCTGCGAGTCAGTCCAGTCGACCAACCCATCAAGATCGTGTAGGCGTCCCACGCCTGTCACCGATGAAAAACGGCACTCATCCAATGAACACGACTCTTGACGCAAGTCTCAATAGGACTCTCGATGTCCTGTCTCGAGGTCCTCGACTTGGAACGTTTCAGACCCAACTCTTAATCAATTGGTTTCATGACCACCATCCATTGCATGGCCCAACTGCACGAGTTGTTAACCATGGTCTGTGGGCTTTGTTGCGATATAAGTTAAACACCGTTTTAACAAATGTAAGATGAGCGCAACAAAGAAGGTACGATTGGTGACGAACACTCATCTTATTCATCACATAATAATATTACATTTACATCAAGTTGTCAGATAGGTTACAAATCGCCAAACCTATTGGCTTTCTGGTCATCTATTCCAACACTGCCGCCATACCTCGTTCGCCAGCCACAGAGGCTTCTGCCGGGACTGTTTGGCGAAGACGAACTTCTTCCGAGGAACTTCTTCGCCCAGACGTGGAATATCTTGAACATCGCCTCGTTGTCGCAGTCCTACCAGTACGTCATCTGTATTAAAAAATATATGTATATATCATAACTGAAATTGTTAAAATATTTAAAATAAAAATTTAATCGATAATTGAAATTAACCTTACCTTGAGGCTCTCAAACCAGAAATGTTGGTGCTCTGGCGGCACCTTGCACAAACTGCCCCAAGGGTGGGGATAGTGTCCTCGCACCGCCACGTTGATGCGCTCGTGTATCTTCCGATCCCTCCTGAAATTATATAATAATTAGTGTGAGATTAAAATAATAATTTAAATTACAAAAAAAAAATAATAAAAATGTAAATATACCTCACATCGGCGAGTGTGAAGTACTGGCGCGCGGATGGTGGCGGGAGTGGTGGGGCCGGTGGGGGTGGTGGGGGTGGGGCAGCCCATGGAAGAGTCGAATCTACCGCCGGTGCGGTAGTGGATGGTCTGGCACCCTCCTCGACGGGTGCAATGGTAGCCGGATCGGGCTGCTGATTCGGCGCAGGTGTTGTCGAAGGCTGCTCTGCCGATGGTGGTAGTGGTGGTGGTCGGAACACTGCTTCCCCATCCTGGGAAGCAGCACTCACCGGCGGTATGGCCGGTGAGCCGCGACCGCGGCCACGTCCACCTCCTCGAGGTGGGAAATCTCGACCAAACATGATCTACAATTTTTTTTAAAAAAATATTAGTGGTATGAAGTTAAAAAATAAATGTAAGTATCAATTTATTTGAATAATGATATATTTTCAAATATTTTAAAATATTTATGCAAACTAAATCCTAAAATTGTATACTAAGTCCCAAAATTAATCCTAAAATTTTTCCTAGAATATTTACTAAATCCTAAAATTATTTCCTAAAATATACACTAACACACAAAATTGAGGCTTAATTACACTAAATCCTTCTATTTTTCCTATATATCTATACTAAATCCCAAAATTTGACCCTAAAATTGCACTAAATCCTTGCATTTTCCTATATATTTATTCTAAATACTAATATTTGGCTATATCCTTACAGAATATTAAAGAAAATTACCCAAATTTTCTAAAATTTCAGAAAATTAACAAATTTCATATACTATGAGTAAAATTTGATTTAAATTTTTGTTAAATTGACTAATTTGACTCTAGAATTGATCTAAATCATTGTATTTTCCTATATATTTATACTAAATACTAATATTTGCCTATATCCTTACAGAATATTATAGAAAATTATCCAAATTTTCTAAAATTTTAGAAAATTAACAAATTTCATATATTATGAGTAAAATTTGATTTAAATTTTTGTTAAAAATACATAATAATAAAAATTACATAAAATTCTGAAAATATTTTAAATTTATAGAAAATGGCATAAATTTTTTTAAAAATTCAAAAAAATATCAGAAAAATCACCAAAAATTTAAAATTTATAGAAAATTTTCTGAAAATTTGTGAATTGTCATAATTTCGGAAATTTACATTAAAATTCTGGAATTTATTTAAATTTACCGAATTTTCAGTTTTTAAAATAGAATTTTTTTTATTTTTTTAATAATATTAGAAAATAATATCCTATATTCCATCAAATTTACAGAAATTTGATTAAAATTCAAAAAAACAATATCATATATTCCAGAATTTACAGAAAATTTACAGAAAGTTACAGCATAATATTTATAGAAATATTTACAAAAATATTTTCAGAAAATCAGCAAAAATAACAGAATATTCACACTAATTATAGAAAATTCACAAAATGTGCAATAATTACAGAAAATTCACTAATTGCATACAAAAATTAGAACAAAATATTTACAGAAATTACATACCATCGACAATTACATACTATTACAGAAATTTACAGAAAATAAATGCAAAATACAAAAATGAAACAATTTACACAAAAACTTTACACATTCAGATTATGCATTTTCAGAAAAAATGCAAAACACAAAAAAAAAAAAAAAAAAAAAAAAAAAGAAGATAGGGTTTATAACAACCCTACTTGGTAGTGGTGCTAGCGGCGGTGGTTGAGGGCGGTTGTCTGAAACAGGCGGCTGCGGGTGGGGTATGAAACAGCAGCGGTGGCTGAGGGCGGTCAATCGAATAGGCGGCGGTGGGGGGCGGGGGATCTCCATTCTCCACGTACGGGCTGAGGGGTGGATGCGGCGGCGGGCGACGGTGGATGGAAGCGGCGGACCAAGGTGAATAGAGAGAGAGAGAGAGAGAGAGAGAGAGAGAGAGAGAGAGAGAGAGAGAGAGGCGGAGTGAGAGAGATGCTTGCGAGAGAGAGAAGGCTGTTTGGGCAAAAGTGAGAAAAAATCAGCCAAAGGACCAATTTATATAAATTGGTTGGAACGGCCATCATTTTACACTACCGTTCCTATAACCAGTTCAAATAAAGAATACGACGTCGTTTTTGCTTTCGTACGATGTCGTTTTAATAACGTGTACCCATGTTGGCCTAAATAGGAACGGTCAATTAATTATATTACCGTTCCCACTTAAGGCCGTTCCTGAATTACAGGTTACTGTTCCTATATCAATTCCATATATTTAGTTTTAGCAATTGCACTAATAGGAACGGTTACTTAATACGAAAATTGTTCCCAATACCATTCCTAACGAAATAAACGGTGTCGTTTTCTGACACCCACATAGTAACTGTTCCTACTTTCATGCGGAACCGTTCCTACTTTCATGCGGAACCGTTCCTATATGTATTCTAATATTTTTTTATCTTCTCAAATAATAACTATAAATTAAGAAAAACACATTTCGAACACTCATCTGATTGAATAAAGGTATACAATTGGATATTTAATGAATTTGACTATATATAGTAATTTTCAAAAATTACACAAAAGTTCACAATATGAAGTAATTTGTATATTTATTTTTGTTAGTATTTCACAGATGTAAATAGCATCCTATATTGTTGTACTGCACGGCATAATCAGACCGTTAAAATTCTAATCAGACCATTAGATATGATTTACCACACAAAATAATACATTATATGTAGTTTTGAGAAATTTCGGTGTGGGGTTCTCAAGATATCGTATCCGGTTATTATTCAACATAATAAAACAGATGCATCCTTAAATCCGGGTTGCTGATTGAAAATCAGACCGTTGGATATCAATTCATATTCATAATCTTGTATGTATTTAAAAATGGCGTCGATCCGGCTCACGGATGTTGAGATATCAACATGATTGTTTGGCATTGTACAAATAGGAACGATCAGCTAATAGAACCAGTGTTCCAACTACCGTTCCTACAGGAAAAAAACGATGTCGTTTTCAGACATGCCCATAGGCGATCGTTCCTATTTTCTCTAGGAACGGTCTTCTATACACTGACCGCTCCAAAAGTTGATTTTCCCACCAATTTTCATTGGCCGCCAAAATAAAATATTGGACCTCTAATAGGAACGGTTTCCCAATTGGTATGACCGTTCCTAGTTCGAATTTGGAGCCATTTTTTCAGTAGATGCCATTTGAAAAATTGTACCAGAATTAGGAACAATCGCAGGTTTTCACTGACCGTTCCTAATTCAAATTTTCCTCAATTTTTTTTGTAGCCGCCATATTTGAAAAATTGTACCTGTCATAGGAACGGTCGTAAGAAATTCGGACCGTTCCTAATTCAAATTCCCCCAATTTTTTTTTTTTTTTGGCGCCTATTCAAAAAGTTGTACCTGAAATACGAACGTCGTAGTATATATTATCCGTTCTAATTTTTTAAAATTTATTATTATTTCTTAAAATAATAAAAATACATATATCTAATACAATTTTTACAATAAGGTTAATAAAAAAATTATAGAAAAAATTCAGAAAATTCAATAAGTCTCTTCATAGAACTCAGCCTCGTCATAGCTATCTTCATCTTCGGATTCACTGTCTAGCGAGCGTGATGTCTCTGCTCCATGATCACTGGCGAGCGTGATGTCTCTGCTCCATGATCAACGACCATCTGTATTCCCGTTGGGTCATGCAGTTCAAACGTTTGTTATCTATTACAACATCTGGATTAGGTACGACTTCATCTATCTAATAGGCGACCTTGGTCCATCGCGAGTCATCGATTACTGTGCGAGCCTTGATTTTGCAAACAGCTTTCTAGTCGACTTTGTCTCTCTTCATGGTTGGGTAATCCGCGTAGTAGACTTGTACTGCTTGTTGAGCCAGTATGAATGGTTCATTCTTCTGGTAGAGCTTTTTGAAGTTGACATCAACGATTTGATAATGAGGGTGATCTTCATGCTTCTGACCGGATCGCCCCAATGACAATTAAACAGTACAATGTGCATGTTTGAAATTAGTGGGTAATCTAGCTGAATTATCTCTTCCAATATTCCGTAGAAATCAAAATTTGTGTCTGTACACGATGAGCTTTTCACACAAACACCACAATTCATTGTTGACTTCCCGACATTGTGACGTTCAGTGTGGAAATTGAAGTCATTGACGAAGTAAGACGTGTATGTCGTCACTTCTGCTCTAGGGCCCCAATAATGCAACTGGAATCAACTTCTGCATGAATACATGACAATTATGGCTCTTCATACCGTGCATCCTTATCTCCTTCAAGTCGACGTAACGGGCCAAGTTAGAGGCATACCCATCACAGAACCTAAGATAACGAATCCACTCATATATCTTCTTCTTTTAATCCGTCGTCAGTGTATATACCGCTTTAGGCATCACATCCGGTCTCCTTTCGTCCACCTCTAGCTCCGGCCGATTACAAATGATCTTGAGATCCTTCCGTGCATTCAGATTGTCCTCGTTTTTCCCTTGATGTCCATCACAGTATTGAATATATTATCGAAAACATTCTTCTCAATATGCATGACATCAAGATTGTGTTGTATCAGATGCGCTCCCCAGTATTCAAGCTCCCAAAAGATGCTTTTCTTTGTCCACTTATGGTTGACACCGTAGCCTTTCGGTTCTCTCAATGGTTGTTCGACTGCCACACTAAACGTATCGACACGGGTTCGGATCTATTCTCCAGTCAGCCTCGGACGTGCAACCTTCCTCTCGATTTGATTTTTAGTGAAGGCTTTCTTGTTCCTGCGATAAGAATGATCCGGTGGTAGGAACTGCCTGTGGCCGTCAAAATAGCATGCCTTTCCACCGTGCTGTAATTAGAATGCCCGTGTGTCCTCCGTACAAACTGGACACCCCATAACACCGCGGTACTCTATCTAGACGCCATTCCATAAGCAGGAAGGTCGTTCACTGTCCACATCAATTTGGCGTGCATCATGAATACTTAGTTTGTCGCAATATCATACGTACGTACACCCACATGCCATAAATTCTGCAACTCCTCGATCAACGGCTCCAAGTAGACATCGATAAGACGTTTCGGATTCGATGGGCCAGGGATCACCATCGTTAGGAACATATACTCAGACTTCATGCACATTCCCGGTGGGAGATTGTACGGTGTAAGTATCACGGGCCAACATGAGTAAGTTTTACCATACTGGCCGTGCGGTGCAAACCCATCCGTGGACAACCCAAGTCTAACATTACGAGGCTCAGCTGCAAAAGCAGGATACGTCCGGTCAAAATGCTTCTAAGCCTCTGCATCAGACGGCTGACACATGGATCCTTCCTCCGTCTGATGGCTCGCATGCCATATGCTCTGTTGTGGCCTCCGATGCATACAACCTCTGCAGACGAGGGGTAAGCGGTAGATACCTAAGAATGGCATATGGGGAATTCTTGCGTTTAGGATTTCTGTCCATGGTGGGCTTGTACCTAGCGTCTCCACAGAACTTGCAATATTCCAAATCAATATCGTCCTTCCAGTACAACATGCAACCGTTTTTGCAAGCATCAATCTTCTGAACTGGTAAATCCAATTCTCTTATCAATTTCTTCGTATTGTAATAATTGGCGGGGAAAGTGTAATCGCGGGGCATTACAATATCAGCCCACTGGCATAAACGGTCATATGTATGCTCGGAAAAATCCACTTCGGTCTTGATATTCACCAAAGAGGCAATTAACGCCAACTGAGATGTGGTACAGCCGTTCCACAACGGTTGGTCTGCAGCATGAACTACATAAAAAAAAAATGGTCTGACAAGCTAGACACATAATCATAGGGCCCCGAATCGTAATATGAACTAGGACCTACATTAGATGGACAATACCGGGTACCATCATCAGTCGGTCCCTCCTGGTTGTACGAAGACCAGAAAGATGGCCTAGCGGCATCGAATACCATCCTCTGCGCCCAATCCATCTAAGTCGCATCACCCCAATGCAAACTACCCTCCTCCTGAACAGGTGGCGTTTGCAGGTGCTGCACAGGGGGCGTTGTCAATGTTTCAAAGTATTCCTGCATCCTCTCCTCACCATGCGAAGTCCAATTATAATACTTTAGCATAACCCTTTCATACACAAATCAACCTCGTCTGGTGTTTTGAACTGTTCGTTTTTGCACTTCCAGCAGGGACACTTAATCTTGTCCTCGTCCATATATGCACGCTGAGACTGCGCCCTTTCTAAAAATATTGTAACACCATCCTCAAACTCCGGCGTCACACCCAGGATGTCTCGATCATACATCCTTTCCTCAACTGTCTTAACATGATTGGTCCTACGTATAATTCACAACAGTACGCAATTAAATGACGAGAATATTATATATATATATAACTAACAATTACAGAATTTTGCATACTTACTGAGCAAAACAACTATCAATATTAATGCAAAATTGATATGCTCAATTTTCTGTATAAAGAATCAACAGGGGGAGCAACAAAATGAGTTCGAGAGTAATTATAAGAACAATGAGAAAGAAGGAGGAAATATATATAGAACATATTGGAATGGGCATTGAAATATTATTTGGAACACAAAACTAGTCGTTGAAATATAGTCGTTGTTCCAGCTTTAGGAACGGTATCAGGCACGGTTAAAGAAACGGTAATCTTACCGTTGTAATATAGCCGTTAGGACATATTAGGAACCGTATGTGGCGCGTCGACCATGACCGTTCCTACTTGGTGCATAATTGGGAACATTAATTATAACAATATTGCATTTCCTTTATACCCACAATTTGGAACGGTCATTGCATTACATTTTTGCTCATGGCGTAAAAGGGCCTCATATAGCACTACATATTGGAACGGTCGGGAAGCCGGTCCAAATAGAACCAGTGACTGGAACACATTAAGGAACGATCACTGTTCCAGGTGGCGTAACCGTTCCAAATATCACACATGTGTTCCAAATGGAATACCAAAATATATCTGGTCCTTTTTAGGAACGGTAATAGGTTTACATATTGGCACACATATGTTGGCACATATATAGCAACGGTCGTGCCATTCCTATTCGTTCGTACTATAATAAGTAACGTCATCAACGGTTTCCCATTCCACTATCGTTCCACTTACCGTTTCTATTAGGAACGGTCATTGGAACGATCGGTTATATCTATTCCAATTCCCACATTTTTTTGTAGTGATAATTTTATTTTAAATTATAATTTAATTACATTTTTTAATTTAAGAAAACAAAAGAGCGAATATCATTCATTGGTGTGATACAAATATATGATACAAAAAGTGTAATAGAAGGTCCATATCAATAAAAATGAGTCCTAAATTTGTTTTATGTTTGTCCCAAACTCACCTCTCGCCATAATTTTCTTTTAGCATTACATCGATTCAACCAATGCATTAATATACTAAGAACGATAAACAATAAATTATAATAATATTCAATTCAACCAACATATCAGTATAATTGAAAATAATTGCTATAGTTAAAATAAAATGAGACAAATACCCATGTGTTCAGTGAGAGAACGCAATTTTGTCCCACTCATGGTTTAAAATTTTCATGTGTTTTCATCGAAATTATGGAAATATTTCCCTTTTCGATGTTATGGAAACAAAAATACATGATAGTTTCAAAATTATCTAGTTTCCTTGGAAACACTTCATTTTTCTTAATTTTCCTTTGAAATCTTTGAGTTTCCTAAAAAAATTATTTTTTTCCTAATTTTCAGCGAAACATTTATTTCATACTTTTAGCTACAAATAAATAAATTCTTGTTATACATAAGTATTTCATTTAATGAGAACAAATTTAATATTAAGTTAAATTAGTAATGTTATATGTATAAGTATCAATGTAATGTAGATATTTTATAACACATAGTTAAACATAAATATTATATTATTATTTAGTTTCAATAGCAACTACATCAATTAATAACTCAAAATACACAATTATACTACATAAAAATAATATTAATTGGTTAAATGATATAAAATTAAACTATATATATTTGAATAAAAAAAGAAAGGTAGTATTTTAAATTTCTCTATGACTATTATGTATATTTATTTAATTTTACGATTTTTCTATATCATTTTTGAAATATTTTTTAAAAATTTATAATATTTATAAGGGTTAATTACACTTACACCCCCTCTAAGAATGTATAATTATACTTTCCCCCAAAAACGTTTTGAAATTACACTTACACCCCCTCCGAAAATTCTCTGTTTACACCTGACCCCCATTCGTTAGAGTTTGGACGAAAAATGTTCACGTCAACAAAAATAATTACACAAATTTTCAATTTTTTCCATCATTTAACATTCTCATGTATATTTTTGTACTTATAAGAGGAAATCTATAACGTATATGTATGGAGTGAGGCCAATATTATTATATTTTTTCCTTATAAGTACAAAATTATTGCACGAGAATGTTAAATGAGAGGTAAAATTAAAAATTTATTTAATTATTTTTGTTTGAAATGAACATTTTTCGCCCAAACTTTAACGAATGAAGATCAGGTGTAAATAAATAATTTTTAGAGGAAGTGTAAATGTAATTTCAAAACTTTTTTGAGGAAAATTATAATTATGCATTTTTAAAGGGAATCTAAGTATAATTAATTCTATTTGTAAACTCGTAACTTTTGTTAAAAATAAAATTTTATACCATGGTCCACTACACTCAAGTACTCCGAAACATTTCCCTGCAACAAGAAACCGTAAGTATCAACTAATAAATGCAACGCCATTTCACCTTCCTACCTTAGCTACTATCTCTCTCTCTCAATTTCGTCCACTGAACTGAAAACCCTCGAGGCCCCAATCGCCATCACGATGTCGAAGTACAAGCACCCCATAGCAGAAGCCAACGAGACGAGCCCATTCGGCTCACTCACTCCAGCCGAGTTCTACGCTAACCATGGAGTCACCCACGGCTCCGACTACATCACCAGCAAGCAAGGCCTCAAGCTCTTCACCCAGTGGTGGACCCCTCAAGAATCCACCATCCCGATCAGGGGCATCGTCTGCGTGGTGCACGGCTACACCGGCGAGTCCAGCTGGTTCGTCCAGCTCACCGCCGTACACTTCGCGAAGCACGGCTTCGCTGTCTGCGCCATCGACCACATGGGCCACGGCTTCTCCGAAGGGCTCCGCGCTCATTTGCCGGACATCAATCTCGTCGTGGATGAGTGCATCTTGTTTTTCAATGGCTTTCGCGCGCAATACGCGGCGGATTTGCCGGCGTTTCTGTACGCGGAGTCGTTGGGTGGCGCGATCGCGTTGCTGATCACGCTCCGCCGTGACGGAATTGTGCCGGAGAGGAGGTTCGACGGCGTCGTTTTGAATGGGGCGATGTGTGGGATCAGCGACAAGTTTAAGCCGCCGTGGCCGTTGGAACATTTCCTCTCCATTGCGGCGTTTTTGGTTCCTACTTGGTGCGTGGTGCCTACGCGCGGCTCTTTGCCTAACGTCTCCTTCAAGGTAATTGTTTCTCGCTTCTTTCCTTTTCTGGTTCTTCTTATTTTTTTAAATTTATTTTATATATTTTATTTTGATAACTACCTTAATAATTAATAATTAATTAGTTACTATACTCATCTGCATAAATAATTACAAAATTATAAATTCAAACGTAATAATCAATTTGCGCAAAGCTCATAATTACGGTCTCAAGTTAATCCCATTTGATACGCACACGTTAATAATAATTGTTGATTATTCATAAATATTTGATATTAAATATCAGTATATTAATTGTTAATTAGTAAAATTGTAGTATAATTGTAATTGGTTCATTCATAATTAAAAAAAAATAAAAATCCCAAATCCGAAGTCACGAGTTTCTATCCATTTATTGCGAAATTCTATTTCGGATACTGTTGGTCAAATGTGAACCAATTATATGATAACAATATACTTGTTGATTGATATACAATTCAAGAAAAATGACTAACAATGTATTATACTTGTTCTATAATTGATTTTATTCGGTCAAATCTAATTCGGATAAAAAATTTACCTATTATGACTTGCAACTTGACTCTTATTTGACACAAATACTTGTTAATTAAAAAAAAAAAAAAGGACATAAATACTTGTTATAATGTGGACGTTTTTTCCTTTGTTTGTCACGAGAAGGTGGAGTGGAAGCGGAAGCTGGCGCTGGCAAGCCCGAGGCGGCCACTGCAACGGCCGCGCGCAGCCACAGCGCAGGAGCTGCTGCGGGTGTGCCGGGAGGTGCAATGCAAGTTCAGCGAAGTCGACGTGCCGTTTCTTATCGTGCACGGTGCCGAAGACATAGTCTGCGACCCGGCGTGCGCGGAGGACCTCTACAATCGCGCCGCCAGCAAAGACAAGACATTGAGGATTTATCCCGGAATGTGGCACCAGCTGGTGGGCGAGCCAGATGAGAACGTGGAACTCGTGTTTGGGGAGGTCATCGAGTGGCTCTTGACTAGAGCTGAGCGTGGTGTCTCAGCCTCGGTCATCGGTGGTTGATGGCGGAGATGAGGTGGCGCGTGGTTGAGTGATTTGGTTTGGTGAAGTTATGATCTTGTAGTAGTTTGGGTAGGTGGTGGAGTCTGAAGATGTGTATGGCTGATGTTGTTAAACTATAATATAATAAAATCGAATATGATTGATTACTTAGAGCAAATATAATTATTGTAGCAATTATCACGTCAATGTCGAGTGGAATAATTATAATATGTGCAAATAAAGATTTCTTATTTGTAGAATTTTGAAATCAAAATCTTTACATAAAATTTTATTATCATATCTTATTCTTATTCTAGTGATATATAGCAAATTACACAATTAAATATTAAATTATATTTTTTACAATTAAAATTGTAATTTTTATTATCAAATAGCGTAATTGGCTCTAGTGAATAGATAGATTATATTTTTATAATAAGTGACATATTTGGCTCTAATAAATAAAGCTTAAAAATTAGTTCGAGTTCAAGAAGATAATGCGATTACCAGCATAATTGACTTCAATGAATAAGACATAGAAATAAATCCTCTATTAAAGCAACGATAAATAACGATTTTTCTAACTAGTATATAAGCTCTATTCAAAAAACAAAAAGGAGAAGAAAGAGAAGGGGAAGGAGAAAATAAAAAAAAGAAATAGGAGCATCATTTTTATATTAACCATTATTTTGTGATTGATCTAGTTATAAACAATCAAGCTATCCCATTTTCAGTTATTTTCGTATCTTGTTTTTGATATTTACCTAGTTTTTTTTATTGTAGCATCATCTAGGCTCTTTAATTGACTCATACTATAATTTTATGTCACTATCCCATTTTCAGTTATTTTCGTATCTTGTTTTTAATATTTACCTAGTTTTTTTTTTTTTTATTGTAGCATCATCTAGGCTCTTTAATTGACTCATACTATAATTTTATGTCACGTCTTCTAAAAAATGATTATGCGAAAAATAAAGAAAACAAGTTTAGGTAAATGATTTTTTGACTTTGGGAGAAAAATATATCAATAACTTTTGTTATACATAACATGTCCTTTTGGGATTCAGAGTATGTACGGAAAATATGAAAAAATAAATGGAAGAGTATTGCAAGAACACAAAACAAACCCTTTGTTTGGTTTCATTTTCTACATGTTTTTGTGACACTGAGAAAACAAAACCAAATATAATATTACTCAAAACATCTTTACTGGGTGTTTTGGCACGTTCTCCCATATATACATACATCCACCTACAAATAAACAATTATTATTATATATATATTTATAAAAATATATAAAAGAAACATGATTTGACAATGAATATTATTTTTTGTCTCCTAATATACAACACAATACATATAAAAAAATAAATATTACTATATACATATATAAAAATATATAAAAGAGACATGATTTGACGTGAACAGTGTTTTTTGTCTCCCAATATATAACATAATACATACAATATATTTTTACACTATTTAAAATTAACTCTAAAAATAAATCCAAACATACACTATATCTCTAACACACACTTATTTATCTCTATTTTTCTCTCTCTATCTCCACAAATCAAAACAAAACAAACTAAAAACAAAACCAAACACTATGAAAGTTTTCATAAAGAAAGAATCTCCAGAAATACAGTGAAATCTTCTATCACACTTTGATATCACACTAATATATAAGCGACAAATATCTTTTTGAAAATTAAAACATATAATTAAAATAAATTCTAATTTAAGAGTATGACATCACGTGATAAGAGATTCATCACGTATGAAATTTACCTGTCCCCCAAAGAAAGTATGAAATTTACCTTCCCCCAGAACTTGGAAAAACACAAAAGTTATACGTACTGTTTGTTAGCATATCTGAAATCCCATATTATCATTGATGGAAGAACTAACTAATAAAAACTTAATTCAAGTGAAGGAATAACATCCAAACACTATCTTTAACCTGCATATATAAGAGCAAAAGAATTAAGACAATGCAATGCATGCAGGACCAGAGTAAAATGTAACAGAATTCAACATGCATTATGGCATTATTGCCCAAATCCCACTCTAAAATGAGGTGCAACAGTTTGCATCCAATAATGTAAGAAAAAAAGTTCCAAGTACTTAATCAAGCACACAAATTTAAACAGAAAATGTCCAGAATATCCGGGGGTAGCCAGCCGGAACGAAATATCAGCTTTTGCCGACTCCTCTTTCAACGTGCGCCCGAAGCTCCATGCGAGTTGCCGACGCCTCGATCAGTCGTATCCCCACCATCCACTTCCATCTTTGTAACGTCGTTGTTCTGGGGCGCATCATTCCTTACCCAATCATCCATCGGGCTGATTTCATTGGGCGTGATGTAGCTGGTGTCACCAGAAGTAAAGTTCTGTAGCTGCATGTTGTAACGAAGAAAAACGACATCGATTGCCCGTTTCTGTTCTGCTTGGCTCCTTCCCCTTGTCAGCAACTGTTCCGCCAAACCCCTCTTGAGCTGAAATTTTGATGCACCATCGCACGTCTGGCTCAGAATTCGAATGGCTAGCTTCTGTAGCTCAGGACATTGTCCGCCGTACCTGGACCACCAAATTGCTGCACGACAGAGTTTACAGATTAGATAGTGATAACTAGGGAAATTCTTAAGGTTTGACCAAACCAAACCAATCACATGACAAGTGTGAAATTTACAGATTAGATAGTGGTAACTAGGGAAAATTCTTAGGTTTGGTCAAACCAAACTAGTCACATGGCAAGTATATCACACTTGTCATGTGATTGGTCACTTTCCTTGAACTGTACACCAACCACACGATATGTGTACTGACTTGCCATATGTGTAGGTTAGAATTTCCTTGGTAACTAGTTGGTGGAAATCTGATAAGATTAGATGTTAATGGGACCTGGAGAGATATTTGATCTCTTATCAACTTGAGATCCTACGCCGAAAGCACCCTTGGCTATTCGGTACTGTTCCAACTGAACAGTTATGCGATCTTGAACGTTCAGATCTTCGCTTGAGCGGACGATGCAGCAGAAGAGACCGGTGACGACTTCTGGATCGATATACACATCGGTGGAATAGAAGAGATTTGGGTTCAGGAAGTAACCAGCAGAGTGAAGAGGGCTGTAGAGGAGCTCCTTCCAGACGTCGTCTATTGCTTTCCAAAATGGCTTGTACTGATACTTCTTGTGCTTGAGTTCATCTTTAATCCTTTCCTTGGCCTGATTAATTGTTTCGTTTACATATCCCATCTGTTCCTTGTTACCGGCGTTCATCCATTCTATGACACGCACAAGAGGAATAGCCGCGTTCAGAACAACTGAGGCCTTGTTCCAGAAACACTGATCCACCAATATGTCAGCAACTTTCTTCCCCTCTGCGGTCGAAGTTAAGGCTGAGCTCCTGGGATCCGAAGAGAGAAACAATGTCTTCAAGGTCTCCTTCCCGAGAACAATATTCTCGAGAGTTAAGAAAGGTTGCGTGAACCTTGTCTTGGAAGACACAACTAAACCGTTTCCATCTGACTGATCTTGAATATGTTTCAGGACATCGGGATTGCTGTGCACAAATCTTGTAATGGTTTTTGCCTTTCCCAGTGTGTACCTGATCAGATTGATTCCAGTCATTTTCTCCAGCATTAATTCTATGCAGCAAGATGCGCTCACCGTCCAAAAAATCGGCCTGTATTTCTCCATTAGTTGCTTGCCGACTTCCTTCATGAATGCTGAGGTTGAGTAAGTCATGATTTGAACAATGTTGTCGATCCCAACCTCCATCAGAACTTTGTCCATGAACGACTGCATGGCGTCCATGTTTCCGATACAATCAGATATGTCAAACGAGCAAAGATAAACCGTGCCTCTCGGAGAGTCCACTAAAATATTAATCAGATGACGGCCCTTTGCGTCCATCCATCCATCCAGTAAGACGCTGCAACCGGTGTCAGCCCAAGAATTTCTGATCTCTTTCACAGATTCACGCATTTCTTTCACTGCATCCTTAAAGATCCAACCTTTCAACTCCTCACTGGTAGGAATCATGTACTTCATCTGTCCAGAGCAAAGAGAAATCATACTCTGGAAGCTAGGCGAACGGACAGCATTCACATCTAGTCCATTCTCATAAAAGAATCGACCAATGCACTTTTTAGCGTCATTTACCAATGAATCATCAGTGCCCGTAATAGATCCTTGTGGATTTTCCAGTCTCCTCATGAAGGATGTCGATCCTTCGACCCCACTGTTCTCCGATGAAGCACTTCTACGAGGCTTTTCGTTCCTGGATCCATAGGTTTGAATTAACGCTGGCCTGGCCGCATCCATGTTAGAGCCCGTTTCCTGTCTGCGTCTGTGTTTAAACAGCAAACTTTAGAACAAGGAACTCCCCCCGAGAGCCTGCCAAATGGCATTTCAGGCAACTAAAGTCTTTAGCAGCTATATAACAATGAAAACACACGACCCCTCTCGTTGAGCAGGTTAAACACGATTCAGATCATTAGCATGCACTTGAATCGACGCATTTATTACAGCTACCATAAAGTAATTATTGATTGTAAAAATAAATGTGAACACAGAAGTTATATTATTATTGCTTTACGCCCTCAAATTTCCTTTGTCTTATAATATTGCTTCATATATAAGAAGCTCACGTAGAAACACCACAAAATTCACTCAAAACACATACGGTGTTAGGTGAGAACACTTACAGCAATAAACAATCTCTTCTTCGACAGCCTCTTCTCTTCAGAATGTCCACGGTCTTGTCTCTTATCAAGCTGTGATCTAAAGCAGCACGTAACGAGAGAGTTTAAAAGTTATAATAAAAGGGGGAAAATGCTTTACCACAGAATGCTGACAAATGTGCGACAAGATTCCAAAACTATAAGAGGAGAGCTTTACAGTTGTCTATACAGTCCAAACCAGAGAGAGAATCATAGAAATAAAATTTTGATCTATGGAAACATCGTGGAGTACGTAACTAAATTTCAGCAGCAAAAGAATATCTAGTGCAGCATTGTTGATCAATGTAAGACAAAATTTTCAAAGCAAAAGAGGAGAGGGAGAGGTTTAGTTT
Source organism: Sesamum alatum (assembly GCA_034509735.1). NCBI lineage: Eukaryota > Viridiplantae > Streptophyta > Magnoliopsida > Lamiales > Pedaliaceae > Sesamum > Sesamum alatum. The sequence goes on from JACGWO010000003.1 coordinate 14,209,623, forward strand.
TTTGTATACTTCCCGAACCAGATAGAGTATCATAGAGATAAAAGTTAAAACTTCATCTACAACAATAGTCTGTTACTACACGATGAATTTCAGCAGCAAAAGCATATCTATTATCGGATCCTTAACCAACAAATAGTAAGCCATACCATAAATATTTATTAATGGCACACTTGGAAATCAGTAACCAGCACGTGCCGGTTCGCACGTTTGCCCTGCTCTGTCTATAGCTAGGGAAATGCAACGAGCAAGATTTCTCCAGTTCAGAGAGATAGTTATCTTGAATGCGTGCGACACGTGCCTAATTTATATAAGTCATTTATTTAGTTTGATCCTGACCCGAGAAAGCATTTCTTAGCAAGCGCTAACAAAGACCTCTCGTCAGCCTAAGCTTCCCCATGCTAGCCAAGCTCTAGCAATTGGTCTACGTTAAAGGGGTCGTTTCCATGCAAATGAAAGTAAATCTTCGAAGCCAAGAACGACAGCAATATATACATGTTTGTCGTTTACTTGTATGTTTATGGAAAGTTCTAATAAATGAAGTATATTGATGGCGAGGCCTTCCAGATCATTTATCGGCCATAAAGCGCTTCAGATCCGTTGACAGAGTAGAAACAAACAACGGAAAACTGAAACATTGATCTTTGTGGAGAAGATAACATATCAATATTAGATCACTCCATGAAAAATGTACATAGAAATTTCGCTCCAATTGAAAACTCCCCATGATGGTAACACGTAAATTATAAATGATCGACATGTCCGGTACTTGCTACCCCTTCATTTTAACTAACAAGTGCTTGGATCATACGGATACAATCTCATACCTCTGCATCTGAACAGAGGTTCAATGTTAAACAATGGCATGTGCTTCATGTACAAGTTAACAGGCCTACCACCACCCCCAACACACACACACACACACACACAGAGATACACACACACAAACACAAATACACACACATAAACACACACGAACACACACACACACACACACACACGCAAAAATTAAAAAAAAAGAACAAAAACAAAAACCACCTCCTCAGGGTGGCCCTTATTGAACTTCAATCAAATACTCCCTTTACCTGACCAAAGAGTTCATCACACTCCCTAATAAGGTTTGATGCCCAACAAAACTCAGATATCAAAACCTCCTTTGGAAAAATAAAATCTAGGCAAAACATCAAGTTTATTTTATTTTATTTTTTTGAAATTCAAAACATTCACACACACATATACACACAAAAAAAAAAAAAAAAAACAAACAAAGATCTGCTTCAGAACCCATAATTGGGAACTCAAAAAAAAATCCAAAAAAACCCATAAAAAATAGAAGCTTTGGGTGGCATCATCAAGACAGAAAAATGCAAGAAGGTTCAAACCAATCCAAAAAGACAACAACATTCTCACACACCCCTTTGTCTTAAATTTTCGATTCAAAAACATCCCATCGTTTCAAAAAAGCAAAGGAAATCAAACTCGGATACATTCCCAAGAACACAACTTTCTTACACTCCTTCCCTTCAACAAAACTTCCCACACCGAAATGATGAAAAGATGAACAAATAAAAGATCAAAGCAAAAGGAAGAAGAAGAAGACGAAGAGTGTTTACCAGCAAATGCATGCAGCCGTTTTGCTTTTGGTGCTGAATGAGAAAGAAAATGAGAGGAGATTTTGGTGAAATATAGTGTGAGTGTGGGAGCAAAGGACAGACATTTCGTGACAGTTCAGAGCGCATACCCGAACTGACACGTGGTGGTCGGGGTTTTCCTTGCCTACCAGCCTTCCTCATCCGTTTCAAAACCATGTCAAAATCTTGTCCACACTCCACTGTGTAAACATTTTAAATAAAGTAAATTATAGCGATCACCATAATTTTTATCATAATTATAAATATTTTTTTATTATCTATAGAATTACAAATACCTTTTAAAATTAATAATTATCTAATAAATATTTTTTTAATAGGCTGTCACGAGATATTTGTTAGACGATCATTAATTTTAAGGGAATATTTTTAATTTTTTAAATAATGATGAGGTAATTGTAATTATGATAAATTTTAGGAAAGTCCGTTGTAATTTACTTTTTTTTATTTCCTTTTGGAGATGTCATTAATTCGAGTCTCACCAATAAATAAGTATTGATTTATTTTAGTATTAGTTGTTGAAATTGAATAATATTTATTGATTAGTTATAAATATTTGGCATTGATAATTGGCATGCATCGGTTGTTGATAATTAAAATTTATGATGTAATTAATTAATTGTAAATGATCCACTAAAAAAAGTACACTTTTCTTTTCTTTTCTTTTTTTTCTTCCTAATTTTATCAAAATGCGTGTTGAATAAATTTTTTGAAGACTTTTAACAGTTATAAATTAAATTATTAAAATAACATGCAGATTTTAATGTATATATATTATGAAAATTACATGATTACATACATTTTGATGTGCATATATTTTGAAACAAGTCTATTGTGTGTTTGATTTCCTGTATATGTTAATAATAAAATACATGGTCAGCATTAAAGGTGTGAATGAATCAAATTCACAAAATATGAGGTCAATTTAATATTTTCTACTTATATTTATAATCAGTATCCGATATTTATGAATATTATTCTTCAATGTCCAAACTATTCATGATTAGAAATAAACAGCATTTTTCGATGCCTAAAGTTTTATATTTGAAGCGGATATTTAAAAAAATTGGTCGAGTTTTGGCATAATAAGCTCTTCGTAGTCCTCATTCTTCAATAATCTGCAACCTTCTTTTTAAGTTTGAATTTGTTCGTTTAGAATTTGAGTTATCTATTTGCATTAAAATACAATAGATGAATAGTCATGATTCGATTCAATTTGTGCATTCATTTATCTCTATATACAAGCATTGTTATCTTATTATTTATATTAAGTCATATAATAATAATAATGCGAGAAAATCACACTTTCCATCCCATATAATAGGTTCATTTTCAATTTAGTCCGATATGTAACATCTTTCTCATATTGAGTCCTATATATTTAAAAGAAAAAATTCAATATTAGTCCTACGTGACTTTTTCGTTAAAAATTGAATGGAAAAGTCAAGTGACCGTTAGTAAATACACGTGATGCTATATTTTGATGGGAAAAAAATATTTTTATTAGGGAAAAATAAAAGTTAGGGCTCACACACATTTTTTCACCCAAACCCAAAATTATTTTATCAAATTGATTGAGTGTAATGGAATAGGTAAAAGTTTATCACTAAAAGGATCATCACTGAATCTCAATCAAAAATCATTTTAGAGTTAAAATTATCATAATTAAAAAAAAAAATTCCCCATTCCATTACTAAACCAAAATCTCAACCCAAACGATTAAAAAAGATTATCCAAGACATCATTAATACATAAAGCAACATTTTCACTCTCCATTGCAACATCGTAATAACTCCTTGAAGCTTTTCCATTTCTTCTTCCATGCTCTTCTCTTTTTTCGCAACTGGGTGTAACAACACTAGATTTTCTACACATAGGTAGATCTTGCCAAATAAAAAAATCACACCCACCTGCAACGTCTTCATAGTTGTAAAATCTTCTACTTGGATTATTGTTAGTCCATGAAGTCCTCAAATATGTACTACTCCCACAATAATATGTGGGTTCTTCATGTGGGTTCAAGTCTTTCCGAAAAAAACATATATATATATATATATATGTGGGTTTTTCATTCACCCAACTTCTTCTACTCTCGATTGACATGACCTCCTTGTAGCTTGCAAAATCAATTTTTGGGTGTGAAAATATTAGTGTAAGCCCTAGCTTCTATTTTCCCTTAATAAAGACGTTTTTTTCCCACCAAAACACAGCATCACGTGCATTTACTAACGACCACATGACTTTTCTGTCCAATTCTTAACGGAAAGGTTATGTGGGACTAACATTAAGAATTTTTTTAAATATAGGATTCAAAATAAGAAAAGTGTAATATATGGAATTAAATTAAAATTGGGCCTATATATTACATGAAACGAAAAGTACTATTTTCCCACATAATATAATTGATTATTTATTTCACTTTAAAAATGATTAATAACAAATGTAAGTTGGCTAAGATACTACCATGAAGTGAAATCAAGAAATGTTATGTAAATATTAACATTTTCATTACTTCAATGATGCATTAACAATCATTACTTCAATGAAGCAATAGTTTACACACTCCAAGTAGAAGTACATCACAAATTATTAATTAAACAAAAACAAAAAAACCATTAACACGAGACACATCACGATACATATAATAAACCTAAAAAGGAAATTACAATGACATTATTTTATTTTCATTTATTCGTAACGATGCAACTTAGTTCAATATGACAATAATTAAGATGCAAGGGTTATATGGTTGATGTCTTGGAATATTAATATATACTATATATATATATATAAATATAGATATAGATATCAATGGCCTTGTAGGGGATAATCATGTTAGCTATGGCTGCATTACTTCTAGCTTTTGGGTGACACTCACACCGAGTAGCGAATTGAATTTTTTATTGTAAATTTTATTCCATCTTTTACTCCATTTAATATATATAGGTTACGTATATAAAAATGACATCGTATATTTTATTCTAACAAATAAAAAATAAAATAAATCTTGCGACAAAAAATTCGACCAGGCATATATGAAGACGTGATTAGGGTTGTTTATATAGATGTTGGGGCATTGGAGGGTTCATGGGAATAGTTTGAAGCACATGACGTTGTTTGGAAGAATTAGAGAAGTAATTGAGGTTGTTATGTTACATATGGCACGTGGAATTTAGGAACAATTAGGGGATTAAATTATAAGATGGTAACCATATTAAAATAATACTAAAATATATACATAATAATGCTCTAATGCATGTGAGTTCTATGCACGTTTTATTTATTTATTTTGTAATTAATTATATATAGGGTTATCGATAGTTATGACAAGATTTTATTCAAATCCATAGGATTGATAGTTATGACAAGGTTTTATTCAGATTCATAGAAAACATCCATATTTAGGTTCAGACACAAATTCTAAAAATAAATTGAATTTGGGTTGAGTCTCTACCCATCAATATCCATGGACCATATGTGTTCAATTTGGACCTTAGAAAATACTTCTGTCCCCCCTCCCCCCTCCCTAATTCAATGGCATTATTATCAATCAAACTATCTAAATTAAAGTGAACAAATCTTCAAAAACTTAACACGTTGTAAAATTACTTATCGTGTAATTTTTTTAATCATGTAGAATTTTTAATAAATAAATAATTGAATAATTAGTTATATGTAAATATATCAATTATGCTAGTTATATTTTCTAACATCTTGATAGGCAATAATGCTTTGAAATGATAAAACTGAAGCTTAAAAATTCTATAATATTAAATTCAATTGCCATATATGTAGATTTAATATTATTATATTATATTGTTTTAAATGATATAATAAATTATATACTCTTTAACAGATTTCAGTAAAAGAGAATTGTCTGTGATTGGGTCTCGATAATCGTGAATTTGTTGATAAATTAATGGAAAATATAAAAAATAAAAATATATTGACAAATCTAATGTATATAGCAAATGATATAGTAAATCATTACTAATTCAAAATGGAACTTCCTAGTTTTATAACCATTTATTTTGATATCCAAATATAAATAACTAATCTATTTGCCTCACTTTAGTTATTTTGATCTAAGTACTTTTGTGTTGAATATCTATCAAATATATTTTATTATTTTTACTTTTATAATTTTTAGGTTTTCTGTAGTTACTTTGTCTTGAGTAAAGATGATAAACATTGTCCGACAATACTAGAAAAATAATAATAAAGAAAAAGTAGATTTGTGTTAACCTAACCCAAAAGATCGGGTCTAAAACAATGGATCTGGGTTAAGAGACCCATTGCGTTTTGAAAGGGTCCGTAGGATTTAGGTATTAACTAATACATTGGGTTTCTTTTGGACAGGGACTTAGACACGGTAAGGTGCTACCCATTAATAACCCTAGTTACATGTAATTCATCGATATTATAATTATTTTTACTAATTTTACAAGGAAATAGAGGAACAAATGTGTTTGTTTCTTTTTTCTTATTTGTATTTTCTGAAAATCGTGATTATTGGATGAATATATATATATATATATATATATAAAGGTTCTTGAATCTATATTAATTTGTGGATATGTCATGTTTTTGAAAAGATATGCCAAGTGGATGATATTTTTGGTGTTCTTTTCTGAGAAAATAAATCATTTGTAGATTGAGACCAAATAACAGCTGTGTTTTAATTCCTTTTTCATGAATTTACTATATTAGAATTTTTAATTGGATTTGTTTATATATAGTATACTCTAAAAATTAAAATAGTAGTAGCATTAATTAATTTGTTATTCATTGTTGTGGTGGGAATTAACTCCAAAGATATTAGTATGGCTTGATATGTAGTGAAGATGTACTCAGTCCTCACATATATTTTAGGGTAATTTGCATGTCACCCCTAAATTTTGCTTTTTCACACATATCCCCTCAAACACACACCAAAAAAAAAAAAAAAACAAAAAAAGAATTGCAATGGACATGGTGAGGTTTGTCATTTCCTAACCCATCTTTAAAAATTAAAATTTTGAAAAAAAAATGTCAAGAAAAAGGTATGCTAAAGAAGACATCTCTTCTTTCTTCACATCTTTACCCTGTACATCAAAATGATTTTAGGGCTTTCATACAGAAAAAAACGAGCTGCCAAAATCTTGCACCTCAAAAGGAGAGGGGAAAAAAAGCAGTAGTGAAGAAAGCACTACAAGAAAATATGGAATTTGGAGCCGCATAAGAACGGTTTTATTTTTTTCTTTGGGACGAAAAATGTAAAGTTGAACAGGGTTGAAATAGATTTTGGAATGGTCCCAAAACGGGTGCTCTTTCATCCTAATAGAAGGTGCGCCTAATCTTTTGGAACGGTTGGCACCGACCGTTCCAAAATTGCACCGAATTTTGTACCACTTGTTCAAATACCGGTCTCAAATACGTCTTACTACCTAAAGATTTAATTTGTTTTTTTGGAACATCTTTTCTCTATTTGGAAGGGTTTGTTTGGGAATTTTTGTATATGTTTCAAAAGGCCATTACAACACTATCAACATCAATTGGAATGTAAGAAACACGCATGTTCCGACTCATTTAGAATTACATTTTGGCACGGTGCAAATTGTGCCAGTTATACATTTAGGAACAGTCTTTGGACCATTATTTGATCCTGCGTTTCGAGTACATTTTGAAACGGTTTGATCCTTCGTTTGGAACACATGTTGGAACTGGTGGGTCGATGTTGTAGAATGCGAATTGGAATAGTGTTAGCACCACATTTGCAACAACGTTTAAGAGATTTTTTGGACAGTTTGAGTTTGTGCTTGTTGTACATATAGGAACGATATTTGGAACTTTAATTGATTCGTAATTTGGGATATATATTGGATCGACTTTGTTTATGTTTTAGAAAAATATTGGAACGGTATTTGCACCATTTTTTTTCACTAGATTGACTAAACTTTTCGGAACAGTTCCTCCAAGACTGTGGAATTAATTTTGGAAGTATACCTATTTTATTTGGACACATTCACTTACCATGTAAAATCCATTCCTAATTTATATCTTTATTAAAAAAATATTTATTTAATAACTTTTTTTATAATAATAATAATAATAATAATAATAATAATAGTAATAATTAATTACTAAATTTAATTGATTAAATAAATATGGACATATGAAATGCAATTAACACTAAAAAATGGGTAATTATGGAAATAATATTATACTAATATAAAAATTGTACATTTACAAATAAATATACCCTAATCTACACCGGGCCCCCTCGTTAGCATGGTCCATCTCTTTATTGTTCAGGTTTCGGGCGTCCGCCGGAGGCTGTGAAGGGCCGACAGTTGAGGTGTTGGGCTGTGACGGGCCGGCAGTCGAGGCGCCGGCCTGCATCAACTTCATCATGGTCATCATGTCGACCATCATTTTCTCCAGTCTTCCGATGCTCCATGTCTGGGCATGGCGGTGGCGACGGTGATGTGTTGGTCCGGCTGGAGGTGTGGGCCTCAGAACCAAGGCCCCACCACTGCCAGCCATAGCTACTGCTCGATCATCGCCACCGAAGCCTCAAATGAGGCCGAAGAATTCTACCCATCGGTTGTGGCCTGAGGCTGGTGATTCTCCAGCAGTTTCTAGAATGTCTCCTGCAAAACAAACAAAAATGTTAGTATTAAAATGAAAATTAACCAAAAAAATATTTAAATTTTTTACTTACCGCCACCTATACTGCCCTCAGGCCACTACAGCTGGCGTCGATCTTCTTCTTGTAGCATCTGTGAGAATAACTCCATCTGCTCCACATGCCAACCAAGCTTTGCCTCTTGTACAAGAAAAGAACAATTAGAAAAAATATTTAAAAATTATGAACAAAAAAATTTAAAAAACTGAAAATGCTTACGATCTTTTTCTTGTGCATGTCGACAGAAGAAGATCCCAACGGTAGATAGTAGATGCAGCCGCAGGGTTGGTCGATCGATTCGCTTTGTTTTTCATGGAATCATCCTTGAAGTCTGTGTTGGCCCATTATAGCTACGGCGCCAGACCTCATTGGCCAGCCACACCGGCTTGATCAACTGGGCCCTAGCGATTGCGAACTATTTTTGGATGAACTTACCCACCCACAAATGGAAGACCCGGAACATGGACTCATCATCACAGTCCCACCAGGACGCCATCTGCAATATCACAAAAAAAAAATAAATAAAGAAATGTTAAAATATTTAAAAAAAAAATTACCTTAAGGCTCTCGAATCAAAACTGCTGGTGCTTTGTCGGCACCTGCCGCAAACATCCCCAGGGTTGGGATAGTGCCGTCGCACCACCGCATTGATGTGCTCGTGTACTTTGTGACCAGACCTGAAATAACATGTTGATTAGTCGAAGTAAAGAAAATGCCAAAATGACCACAAAAAAAAAAAAAAAAAAAATACCTTGCATCATCGAGGTTGATATACTGGCGCATTTATGGTGGGGGGACCGCTGGTGTTGCTGGTGGTACTGGTGGTGGTGCAGCCCAAGGACGGGCAGGATCTACCGCCAATGCTGTAGTAGAGGGTCTAGGCTCATGTGCGGCCGGTGTAGGAGTAGATGGGTCAGCCTCATCTAGACCCAGTGCGACAAGTGAGGGGCCAGTTGCTAGTGGTCAGAACACTGCTTCCGCAACTTGGGAAGCAGCACCCGCTGATGGCGGAACCGGTGGGCCACGACCGCTGCCTCGTCCATGTTCTGGTGGAGGAGGACCAGCACTAGACATGATCTATAAAATTATAGTAAATATTAGTTTTTGAATTTTGATAATTAATGTAATTAATAAAATTTCTTACTTGTTATAATTTTTTCAAATTTCATAGTTATTCTAATTAACTAAATATTCTAAGAATCATCTAATTTTTCTAATAATTATGCAATTAATTTAATTACTGAAAATTTTAAGTTATCCTAATTAATAACTTTCCTATATTTCTTCTAAATGCTTATATCCTATATTATTCTATCCCTATTATATGTCTATTTAAATATATATTATAATAATTTTATCTATTATAGAGTATATTACATTAATTTGTATTATAAATTGTCTTAAAGTATATATATATATATATTATAATTATATTATAATTCAATACAAACTACATAATTTGAGTTCAATCATAACATAAACTTAAACTATATTATTGTATATAAATTTTAGTTATAAATATTTATAATCTACTTATATAATATTATTATAAGTACATTAATTTTCACAATATATTGTAGTTTATCCCTAGCTTTCTAAAATTTCCTAATTTTTAGAAAATGACCTAAAAATACGATAAGTTGCAGGAAAATGCAGTAAATACATACACTCAAAAATACTACGTGTTTATTACACAAATAATAGAAATTACGGAAATTATATTTTCACAAAGTAAAAAGATTATAGAAATTACGAAAATTTCATAAATGACAAAAAAATACAGAATTACACAAGCATCCACAAAATTATAAAAATTACACAAATATTTATAAAATTACAGATATTACGCAAATTTTTAGAAAATTATAAAAATTATAGATTTTTTCAAAAAATTACAAAAATTACACAAACATCCATAAATTGAAATAAATTACGCAAATACTTATAGAATTACAGTGATTACAAAAATTTTCAGAAAAGTACAAAAATTACAGAAATTTTCAAAAAATTATAGAATTTTTTAGAAAATTACAAAAGTTACACAAATATTCATACAATTATAGAAATTACACAAATATTCCTAAAATTACAAAGATTACACAAATTTTCAGAAAGTTACAGAAATTACAGAAATTTTTAGAAAATTACAGAAATTACACAAATATTTATAAAATCACAAAATTTACACAAATTACAAAACTTGCACAAATATACAGAAAATGACATAATAATTAGAGAAAAATTAAAATAAATTTTAGAAAAATAAGAATACCTGGGATTGTAGAAGTTGGAGGCTAGAGGCGGAGACTTAGTGGCGGTGGTGGCGAGGTAGTGGCAGTGGCGGAGGTGGAGGTGGCAGTGGAAATAAAATGGGGCGTTGGCAAGAGAGGCGGAGGTGGTGGCGGTGAGATTCGTCGACGTTGAAACAGAAAGGTGGAGCTTGGGGAGAGATGGGAGGAGAGCGAGAGGAGGAGGGAGAGAGAGGATGCTTAGAGAAGGGAGCAGGCAGCAGAGCAAGGACAATGGCGGTGGAGGGCAGGCGGCAGACCACGATCGCGGTGGCAGTGGAGGCACGCGGGGGGAGGAGGGGGGAAATCTGAGGAGGAGAGAGAGAGAGAGAGAGGTGAAGAGTTTCTTAAAAATCTGTTAAGTGCTAGATTTATATTAAACGTTTGGAACGATCATTTATTAGGAAATCGTTCCCATGACCCTCCCAAAGATAACAAAATGATGTCGTTTTAGCATCAAAACGATAGCGTTTTACTATATTTGGAACGGCCGTAGGAACGATTTTAATAAATACAAATTATTCCTAAGCCCATCCCTAATAGAGTTTTAATACCTAGACAACATCGTTTAAACTTAAGCAAATAAATTAGTCGTATGTAGACGACGTCGTATGCAAACTTCATTCCTATTTCTTCAAAAATGTTCCTACTAAAGTTTCAAATACTTATTCATTTTTCAAGAAATAAATAAAAATTAAGAAAACCCCATACCGGACACGTTAATGAGCAAAGTAAAATATACAATGTGTGGATTAAGACAATTGAAAACATAAAATATTTTTCCATGAGATTGATATATGTTCAGAATATGAAGTATATTTTTATATTCAAATTTGTTAGTTACATAGATGTAACTAACATCTTATATTGTTGTACCGCATCGCCTAATCAGACCATCAAAATTTTGATCAAACCGTTAGATATGATTCAACAGACAAAAGAATACATTCGATTAAGTTTTTGACAATTTTGGTAGATGGATATCGAGATATCATATCTGGTCCGTAATGAGCGAGATTTAAAATGGTGCAACCTTCAATCATTCCTAATTATTTTGGAACTGTGTTTGGAACAAGAAAAAAGATAATTTAACCATTCCTAATTTAAATTTTCTATCTTTTTCCAGGAGGCGTCATATTAAATTATTTTTGAACTATGTCTGGAACGTGCAAAAAGATAATTTAACCATTCCTAATTTAAACTTTTCACCTATTTTTTCAAAAGGCGCCATACTGAATGATTGTGGAATTGAACTTGGAACGGGCAAATTCAAAATACTCGTTCCTAATGTTTGAATTTCTCACCTTTTTACCAAGTCATGTCTAATTTAATATGGAACGACTGTTGGAACTGTAATAGTCTAAAAACCGTTCCTATTTGCATATTTCTCAAAAATACCGTTCAGTTTGGAACGTTATGTGTAATCTTTGTTTACATTTATAACGTTCCAAAATTATTTTACCTTTTAAAAATTGATCTTTAATAGAATATATAAACTTAAATTGTTCATTACAAATTGGAACGATAACTAAATACTAAACATTCAATCATGGTCTTCTTCAGTCTTATAGGCCTCAAAGCTATCTTCGCCATCTTCATCATCAGATTCACCATTTGCTGGACGGGACATGATATGGTATTGACCATGGGCGGCCTGATCTTCATGACGTAGTCTTGAAATGGATAAAGAGGTCCGTGACCTGAGGAATGCAAATAGCCAACCAACGTTATGTGAACGCGATCTGCTACTTAGAACATTCAACCAACCACGAGCACGAGTAAACCAATCCACACAACGACATACTTGGGTCGAGCACGAATTGGGGGCTTTGTGAATTTGAATCACCAACCTAATATGCTACATTGACAAAGCAAAGTTTCACTAAAGCTAAAATAAGGATATAAACTCCCAAAATATGAGAACTCTCTCATTATTTCTTAAACTTAGATAAATTCTTGGTTGTACCCGTTTACATGGCTGATAATGCCTTTTATAGGCCAAAACACTTTCAAATTGACCACACATATCCCCAAGTAACTCCTTGGTGGATGTACATTCAATAATTAGTCAAAAATTGACTAAAAACTATGCATTCTTGGTCAAAAACGAGTAAAAATTTTGGATTTCCATGTGAATCCAAAAATTGGTGCATTATATGTGATAAATGCACTTTGAATGTAATTAAGAAGTCTTCTTTGACCACATGGCTGCACTTGGACGAACTTTAACCTCTTATTATGGGCTTCATTGGGCTTGAATTATTGAAATTAAGCACTTATGTTGACCCTCCAATTGGGACTTGATCCCATTAACAAATATTAAGTTGGATTGGGCTTGAATTGCTTCTTGCATTCTCTTCAACCTTCCTCTTGTCATTGCCCACTTCCAATGGTTAAGTCTTGGTGCAATTGATCTTGAATTTCTTTGGCTCGTTGGATGCCATCGGTGTTCTCATCATCCTCCCCATCTTGAAAAGGAGTCGTCCTCGACTCTTCATTATCTGCATCATAAAAAAAGTTTATAGGAACCTCACCAAAAACCTTGCCACACTATTTTTTTTTCTCTTTTTTATTTTTCCACTTGTGTTTCACTCTTTTATTTTTCAACTCGTGTTTCACTCCTCAGTTAATAAGCTCACAACTCTTGACTCTCGATAATAGTCTCACTACACTCAACACTCTCTAATCTAAAACTTATAAAACTCGATGCTTTTATCTAGCAACTCAAAAACAAATGCCAATTATTTTCTCAACCAAGTATGTGTAGATGGACCATTCAAACTTACTCGTAGCAAGAGAATGGTCTAAAGAAGCTAGGTACAACTTGGGAAATCAAGATCGGTTGGCTTACAAGGATAGTAGCAAAGTATAGCTAGGAAACAATAACACAATCTGATTTTTCTTTCTTTTGTTTTTTTTTCCCTTTCAAATGGCCCCTTTTTTTCACTTTTGTAACTTTTTTTTTTGCCTTCTTTTTTTTTTGAACGAATTTTTCTTCTTTTGTTTTGCTGCTAATTTATTTATTTATTTTTTTTAGCTTTTCTATTTTGTTTTCTAGAGATGAAAATAAAGATATCAATTGGGGTACAGAAGCTTGGTGGTGTAAGATAAAAGTTAGATGAAACTTGGGGTAACCTACTGTGTCAACCGGAGGCTCTGATACCACATGATATGATATCGACCATGGGTGGCCCGATCTTCACGACGTAGGCTTAAAGTGGATAAAGAGGTCCGTGACATGAGGAATGCAAATAGCCAACCAACGTTATATGAACGTGACCTGCTACTTAGAACATTCAACCAACCATGAGCACGAGTAAACCAATCCACACAACGACACACTTGGGTCGAGCACGAATTGGGGGTTTTGTGAATTTGAGTCACCAAACTAATATGCTAGATTGACAAAGTAAGGTTTCACTAAAGCTAAAATAAGGATATAAACTCTCCAAAATATGGGAACTCTCTCATTATTTCTTAAACATAGATAAATTCTTGGTTGTTCCCATTTACATGGCTGATACATGCCTTTTATAGGCCAAAACACACATATCCCCAAGTAACTCCTTGGTGGATGTGCATTCAATAATTAGTCAAAAAATGACTAAAAACTATGCATTCTTGATCAAAAACAAGTAAAACTTTTGGACTTCCATGTGAATCCAAAAATTGGTGCATTGTATGTGATAAATGCACTTTGAATGTGAAAGCTTAGGATAGGCGTGTGGATCGTCCCGGGAGGAACGCGAATGCAGAAGCGCGATATAATAAAATTTTGCAAGAATTTAAAACATGCCATAAACAACAATTAAATATAAACATTCAAGGGGTGTTCCCTTGAACCTCCCGGGCATTCAGTGTATCTCATGAATAAAACATAGAAAGAAAATCATGGAGGCCATAGGGTTTGAAAAAACGGTATTAACAAAACAAAAAAACCTACCCAGTTGTCGTTTTGTCTTCGAGCCGCTACTCGCGTTGTTCCCTGTTTTGCTCCAAGATCTCGTGTTGAGACCCTCTAAATTGTACACGCAATCCACCTACGTATCTTGATCCTCGTGCTAGCGAAAAATCAAGTGTATATTATTTGGAGAGGACGGATTGATCAAACGCTATCAATTAACGAGATCAGTCCTCCTTTAGTTCAATTGTATAAAACAAAAGAACAAAAGAGAATTTCTTGGGAAAGAGGGAGAGGAGTGGCCGAGTTGGAGAGAGGAAGCGTGTGATGTGTGTGTGAGTGTTCTTGAATTTTCATCATCTCTCACAAGTGAAGGACTAGGAGTTTATATAGAGGAGGAATCCATTCCTCTTCAAACTCCTACTCTTGGAAGACTATTTTGACTAGGATTTTGACCTAGTCAAAGTCCTAGTCAAAGTAGCTCTTTGACTTGGTCAAACCAATTCTAGCCATCCATCTCTCCTTTTGATATCAACCATCCATTTAATTTATGGAATATTTAAATCTAATTTAAATGATCCATAGGGCAAGAAATAAATAAAATAAATAATAATATTTATTTTAAGCCCATTAAATAAATTCCAATAAATCTAATTTATTAGATAAATTCCTTTTCATCCAATTAAAGGAATTAATTTTTCCAAGACAAGAAAGATCCGATTAAATCTAATTTAATCATCCCTTCTCTCTCCAAATATTTAATTCTAAATTAAATACGTTATGTGTGCGGATTGTGTGTGACTCTTTAGGTTCACCTTCAGCTAGACTTCGTCGGATTCCTAGAATCCGTCTGTTACCATGGGTGGCTGTCTAGCAACGGTCCATGGCACTAGAGACTAGGTGAATATGCGTGGGGGTGAACATTTAGACTCTACAGTACATCTATCCTTCTGTCTACGGTTTCACTAACTTAGGGTCTAGGGCACGGATACGTAGGTACCCATGGACCTAAGTGTCGGCTTGTTCTACACTAAACACCGTAGGGAATCCTTCCCTTCTGTTCAGTTACTGTGGCCACACATTTTAGGGACAAGACTCAGAGTACAGTGAGACGTTAGTGTCAACGCTCTTGACAGGAGACGGATCCTTTCTTGGAAACTACTGTCACGTTGCACATCATGACTGCACTAAATATGGCTTATGACTACTCAGCAACTAAGACTTGGTAATCTCACACCATACCAAAGATACAAACACGGTGTACAGGTAAACTCAGCAATTCCTCAAGTCAAAGGATTAACCTGTACCGTTGGAACTGGGAACTCAAGTCATACCTATCCGACCCTACTCAAGGTCCTCTATAAGACGGTTCTCGTGAGTTACCTCAGTCAGCTGCTCCCTAGCAAGCTGACCCACTAACACTGCATAGACGACTCTCGTCACTCGTCGATGAAACACCACAGCAGATGCTTAGTGCAAGCCTCAAGTGGATTCTTGATACCCATTTCCCGAGATTCCTTAACCTGGAGATTTTCAGACTGATTCGGCGAAACTAATTTCATGAACCTACCTCCAAGCGTAGTTCCAGTCCCCAAAATGTGATCTCAGTCTATGGGCTTTGTTTGTGCAGTGAACAGTTATAAATCAGTAAAAGTGAACACAAACAAAGTATGAGCCAGATGAACATCACTTTATTATTCATCAAGGTTTATTAAGACTCTGAAATTGTTCAGACATAGGTTACAATTCACCTAATAAAATTGGCTTCATGGTCACCTATTCTAACAGAATGTAATTAATAAGTCTTCTTTGACCACATGGCTGCACTTGGACGAAATTTGACCTCTTATTATGGGCTTCCTTGGGCTTGAATTATTGAAATTAAGAATATTTAAATAATTCATTGGGCTTCTAATAATTAAATAATTATTTTGAGCCCATTTCCTCAATTCTAATAAATCTTATTTATTAGTTAATTCCATTTAATATAATTAAAAGAATTACCAATCCAGGAAAAGGAACCAATTTAATCTAATTAAATTGTTCCCATCTCCCGAAATTAATTCCTCCGTTACCGGTGGATTGTGTGACTCTTTAGGTTCACCCTCAGCTAGACTTGGCCGAATTTTCAATCATCCTATGATGGGAATTCGTCCGTCACCATGGGTGGCCGTCTAGCAATAGTCCATGGCACTAGAGACTAGGTGAATATTATGGCGTGAATGTTTAGGTTCTTCATTACGCCTGTCCTTCCGTCTACCACCTCACACCTATAGTCTAGGGTATGGACCTTGGATATCGGTACCCATTCTTGACTAAATCCTTAGCTCGTCCACACCAAACGTCACAAGGATCCCATCCCACTGTTCAGTCACTGTGGCCACAAATTTACTGGAAGACGAGTCTTAGAGTGTAAGTGAGACATTACTGTCAATCCTTTTGATAGGAGACGGATTCTCTATTAGGACCTACTGTTCACACTACATACCTTGACTGCACTAGATAAGGCTATGACAATTGAATCTCTCGACTTGGTAGCCTCTTGCCAAATCTAAGATACAGACTGTTAGAATAGGTGACCATCAAGCTAATTGATTGACTCTTTGTAAACTATTCTAGACGATCTTTTTCAATAATATGTTAATTTAAGAAATATTCTTTGGCCATCTTCATCATATGCTTTCAACATTATATGTATATGAGCATTTGGTTGAAGCCCTTAGATCAATTATGCTACGGGGTTGGCTCGCGCATATGATGGCGACCATGAAACCAACCTCTATGGTTTGATCTAAAATATTCCAAGTCGATGAATCGTTCGAGACAAGGCATTGACCATTCCTTAAAGACTTGCACTAAGTGATGCGTTCATATGATGAATGTCGAGTTTCATAGACAGAGACGTATGACATCTGCGCACTTTAGTGGGTGCTTGATAAAGAGTTATCAAGTTCACTGAATTGACTCACAGGAGTTGTCATATGGAAGCCCTATATGGCATGATCGGTATAACTAGAACTCCTAGGCTACGATAGTGCACTAACTAGTCCTTAGACTTGACGTTCCACAGTAACCTTGTGCATAGGACGGCTATGACTTGAGCATGTCCAATGTGGTCTCAGGTTTCATCCTGGATCACTATACGGTCATGTTTCAGACATAGTTGAAGCATGCAGGAGGTTTGTGAGTTCCAAGATAGGATCTGCTACTTAGCATGAGATGATAACGAACCTCCTATGTTCTCTACAGTATGCATTTCTCGAAGTCCATGACCGTGGCTGTTGATCAAATAGGAGAAAAGATGATAACGAAGCATAACTTGAAGAGTTGATACATAGACATCAAAGCCGATAATGGGAACCGATAACTAATTCCATGCCCTAAACTTTGATCGGGAGGTCAGTAACGGAGGGACCGTATCTGCATGGTACGTGTAGTTCACAGGTTCACGCAATAATTCACCTATTCTCTAGTGCCATGGACCATTGCTAGATGGCCACCCATGGTGACGGGTACCCTCCAATTAAGGAGTTAATTGAGGGTGATTAATTAAGATAAGATCTTATTAATCTAATGCAAGTAAGTTGCTAATTAAATTGTGTATATGATACAAGCCTAAGTCTAGCTGAGTAGTGAACCTAAAGGGTCACACACAAATCCTCATGATGGAATTTTTGGAATTAATTTATAGAATTAATTATGGAGAATAAATCGATTAATTTAAGGAATTAAATTAATTGATTGAAATGATTTATGAAATCATTTCATGGAAATATTAAGTGATATGATTATTTAATTTGGAGTCTAAATTCACAAGCATTAATTTGATTAAGTAAGACTCTAATCTATTTGAGCTTGAAAATCAATTAATTAGATTAATTGATTTGGGCTTATATTTAATTAGATAATTAAATATCATGGGCTAAATAATTAGTTGGGAATTAATTAAAATTGGATTTAGTCCAATTAAGAATTAAGATAAAACCCAAGACGTTAGCCTAAACCCACAAGCCCACAAGACAAGATTCATTGAACATAAACATAACTTGTTTTCATCTTTAGATGAAGAAGAAAATATGAGTCATGCTAAAGCTTGTCTATAAAGAAGATAAGTGTAAAAAGAGAAAGGATGAGTCATGCTAGAACTTGTCTATGAAGAAGACAAATGTTCAAAGAGCAAGACAAAAGGCCTTGTCTACATTCATTGTATCTAGTACAAAGGAATGGCTATAAAAAGGGGTATAAAGCAAGAGATTCATATACCATATTCTTACATACAAAGATACAAAAACTCTTGCTTTTCTTTTGCTCTCTAGCCCTTAGATTTTCTCTCTTTCAAAGCTAGAAAGTCTAGCTTCACTTTAGCCTTTGTCTTATGTTCATTTCTCATCTCTAAAAGAAAAGAATTCCCTTGATTTCTCCATAGATCAATAGTTGATCTACCTTAATCCTCCAATATCTACTAGCATAGGTTTTAGGGTGATTCTATCGTAGGTGGTGTAGACTAGCTTTAGAGGGAAGACACTTGTGTTCCTACCGTGAACAACAATACCATTTTGACGTTCCACCATTTTTAAGGTAAGGCCGTTCTTGAGAAAGCGAGTAATCAACATCACCTGGAGATCAAGAAAGGTTGGTTTCTCTTAACCATTCATTTGACATCCTTTTATGCATGAGATCCACATCGTAATAGCAACGAGACGGGCAATTTGATCGCTACTTATAATATTGTTTTGTAATTAAAATCTTAATTTCCGCTGCGTTTAATGTCTCAGGGCTTATACGAAGGTAACATAGGCATGGTGTGTATGTGAGACCTCAATAGTCCCTCAAGTCCGAGGGCCAAACCCGCACTGTCGGAACCGGGAATCAAGTCATACCGACCAACCCACTCAAGATTTCCCATATGAGGATTCCCACGAGTCACCTCAATCATGTTAGAATAGGTGACCATGTAGCCAATCTTGGCAGGCGAAATGTAACCTATGTCTAGACAATTTCAAGGATTTGATATATTATTAATGAATAAAGAAGTGAAATTCATTTGACATTACTTTGTTTGTGTTCACTTTATCTGCATTACGTATCTCTTCACTACGCAAACAAAGCCCACGGACTGAAAACGTATTTCGGGGATTGGGACTACGCTTGGAGGTAGGTCCATGAAATTAGTCTCGCCGAATCAGTCCGGAAATCTCCAAGTCAAGGAATCTCGAAAATGGGTACCGAGATTCCCCTTGAGACTTGCACTAAGCATCTGTTGTCGTATTTCATCGACGGGTGATGAAGGTCGTCTAAGCAGTATTAGTGGGTTAGCCTGCTAGGGAGCAGTTGACTGAGGTGACTCGCGGGAACCATTTTACGGAGGACCTTTAGTAGGGTCGGCTAGGTATGACGTGTGTTCCCATTTCCAACGGTACAGGTCAAGTCCTTTGACTTGAGGAATTGCTGAGTTTACCTGTATATCAGGTCTATATCTTAGATATGGTGAGAGATTGACAAGAAGCACTTGAGTAGTCATAAGTCATGTCTAGTGCAGCTCTGGTGTACAGAGTGACAGTAGTTTCCAAGAAATGATCTGTCTCCTGTCAAAAGACATTGACAGTTGAGTCTCACATATGTTCTGTGTCTTGTCCCTAAAATCTGTGGCCATAGTAACTGAACAGAAGGGAAGGTTTCCCTTGCGGCGTTTAGTAAGGACAGACCGGCACTTAGGTCCAAAATGGGTACCTGCATCTTCCGTGCCCTAGACCCTAAGTGGTGAGACTGAAGATAGAAGGACGGGTGTACTGTTAGAGCCTAAATGTTCATCCCCGAATATTCACTTAGTCTCTAGTGCCATGGATTGTTGCTTGATTGCCACCCATGGTAGCGGGCGGATTCTAGGAATCCGACCAAGTCTAGCTGAAAGGTGAACCTAAAGAGTCACACACAATCCACACACATTAAGTATTTAATTTAGAATTAAATATTGGAGAAATTGAATGATTAAATTGGATTTTATCGGGTCCTTAATTTTCTTGGAGAGAATTAATTCCTTTTATTAGATAAAAGGGATTAATCTAATAAATTAGATTTATAGAAAATTAATTTAATGGGCCTAAAATAAATATTTATATTTATTATATTTATTTGTTGCCCTTTGGAATATTTAAATAGGTTTTAAATATTCCATTAAATTAAACTAATGGTTGAGATTAAAAGGAGAGATAGATGGCTAGGATTAAATTTGACTAGGTCAAATTACTACTTTGACTAGGAATTTGACTAGGTCAAAATCCTAGTCCAATTAGTCTTCTGGAGTTGGAGTTTGAAGATGATGAAACTCTTCCTCTATAAATAGTCCTAGCCCTTCATCATTAGAGAGATGATGAAACTCCAACACACACACACACACACACACTACAACTCGGCTCTCTCCTCTCTCCCTCTCGTCCGCCCTCTCTCTCTCTCTCAAGAATATTGTTTCTTGTTCGTTTGTTCTTGGAACAATCGAACATACGAGGATTAATCCCGTTAACCTAATAACATGTGATTGATCCATCCTCTCCAAAACACTTGTTCGTTTGCTAGCACGACGTGCAAGATACGTGGGTGGATTGCGTGTCACAACTTGGAGGATCTCACATACGAGATTTGGAGCAAATCGGGGAACAACGCGAGTACCGGTTAGAAGACGAAAACGACAATCGGTAGGTCCCAGTTTAATTTTCGTCCCTCTTTTATTTTTCAATACTATGGCCTCCATGATTCTTTTGTATACTTTTAATTCATGAGATACACCGAACACCCGGGAACTTTAAGGGAACACCCCTTGAACGTGTTCTTTAATTTACGTAAAGCATGTTTAAATTTTTGTTATTTAATTTTATACCGCGCTTCCGCATTCGCGCGCGCGCACTAGGCCAGCGCGCCCGAACACGCGGCCAGGAAGACCACGCGCGATCGCGCGCATGAGGCGGCGCCGCCAGGCGCGCGTGCACGCAGACGATGGTGTCTGCGCGCGCGCGCACTGTGGAGGGCAAGCGCACGACCAGCGGCCGGTAGGCTAGCGCGCACGGGCAAGGGAGCCTGCGCGCGCGGCCGTAGGATGTGTAAATATTAAAACATATATTTAAACACATAAGGCGTAAACATACAAATGAAATCAATCAAAGCGTAATAAACCGTTACCTTTGATTGTTTAGCGTATGCTCCCGGCTACTAGCGTTGTTCCTTCTCCGGAATGCTCACGAAATCCAAACGTATGGATTCTCCAAAGGTGATCCACACCACACCGGAAGAAACACACGTTCTTCTTGCTAGAAAAGAACGGGTTTAGGAAGGAATCGGTTTAAGAGAAGAACACTATGAATTAGTGTTTTCTTAAACTTACTTTGTTCTTCTTCTTGATTCAAAATCAAGTGAAGAACACAAGTGTAAGAGAGGGAGGGAGCACGAAATTTTGAGAGAGAGGAGAGGATTTTTGTCTTCTCTTTTTCCTAGAAAAAGATGAATAATGAATCACTTATGCTAGGTGTTGTATATTCTAATATATATACATAATTAATGGGATTATTGGAATGTGTCTAGGTTCATCCAAGGATGTCTAGATTCATTCCAATCAATCACCATCAATTCTTCAATCAAGCCTACCAAAATTTATGGTATGATCAAATCATACCAAAAGGGAAGAGCTTGATTGGAGTTGATTTGTCTCTTTCCAAAAGAGACAAGTCAACATACCACCTAGCATGAAACATGGCTGATTTTGCTTCCTCCAAGGGAGCATGTCGGCCTATATTTAATTAAGGGAAGAAGTCCAACTTCTTCCTATTCCAAATTAGGAATTATTTCTCCTCTCGGGTATAATTTAACGGACCGGGTTTTATCGTAATCCAATTACGACGAACCCAATATTAAATCCAATTTAATGTCCACTTAAATTATTCCCGTTGATCTTTTAATCCAACTAAAAGATCCAACGTCTCAACGTCTCAACTTTCCATATTTAATCGAAAATCCAATTTATCGATTAAATGAAAGCCCGATACAATATCGGCCCGTCCATCCAATGGACTTTCCCTTAAGTAATCCAATTACTTATTTTATCCTTCGAGATTGACTCCAAGTCGATCTCTCAACCTCATCGGTGATTTGTGTGTGACCCTTTAGGTTCACCCTCAGCTAGACTTGGGCCCGTGTCCCACAAGGGCCCGTTACCATGGGTGGCCGTCTAGCAACGGTCCATGGCACTAGAGACTAGGTGAATTGGCGTGAACATTTAGGCGCCGATTCCGTACGGGTACGATCCTTCCGTCTACCGTCTCCCGGCCTTAGTCTAGGGTATGGAATTGGGCGTCGGTTCCCATCCTTGACTAGGCATCTATGCTTAATACTCGAGACCACGTATGCTTCATTGCGTCGACACAGGAAACCATTCCCTGTTCGACCAACCACTGTGGCCACAACTTCAAACAGCATGAACGTGTCTCCGAGTGCATAGGAGATACCTCTGTCACATACTGACAGGGGACGGATCCTCTTCTTGGAATCCACCGTCCTCGCTACATATTCTGACTGCACTGGACAAGGCTTATGATAATCATCTTACAGAATGATTACCTCTCGCCAGATCCAAGATACAGCCGTCCTGTGCACGCGACTGCCATGATCCCTCAAGTCTGAGGATTACTCCCGTACTATCGGAATCGGGGAAAACCAATCATACCGACCAAGCCTCCAAGGCTTCCATATGATGATCCCCGCGAGTCAGTCCAGTCGGCTCGACCCCAGTCGACCAACCCATCAAGATCGTGTAGGCGTCCCACGCCTGTCGCCGATGAAACACGGCACTCATCTAATGAACACGACTCTTGACGCAAGTCTCAATAGGACTCTCGATGCCCTGTCTCGAGGTCCTCGACTTGGAACGTTTCAGACCCAACTCTTAGTCAGTTGGTTTCATGACCACCATCCAATGCGTGGCCCAACTGCACAAGTTGTTATCCATGGTCTGTGGGCTTTGTTGCGATATAAGTTAAACACCGGTTTAACAAATGTAAGATGAGCGCAACAAAGAAGGTACCATTGGTGACGAACACTCATCTTATTCATCACATAATAATATTACATTCACATCAAGTTGTCGGATAGGTTACAAATTGCCAAACCTATTGGCTTTCTGGTCACCTATTCCAACAAATATGGTCACTAATTCTGCCTCTTGGGTATTAGATACCGGCTGTGGAGCTCACATTTGCAATGATTTGCAGGTGCTGAAAAGAAGCAGAAAACTGGGTAGCGGGGATATGATCCTGAAGCTTGGGAATGGCAAGGCGATCATGTAGCCAATCTTGGAAGGCGAAATATAACCTATGTCTAGACAATTTCAAGGATTTGATATATTATTAATGAATAAAGAAGTGAAATTCATTTGGCATTACTTTGTTTGTGTTCACTTTATCTGCATTACGTATTTGTTCACTACGCAAACAAAGCCCACGGACTGAAAACGTATTTCGGGGACTGGGATTACGCTTGGAGGTAGGTCCATGAAATCAGTCTCGTCGAATCAGTCCGGAAATCTCCAAATCAAGGAATCTCGAAAATGGGTACCGAGATTCCCTTGAGACTTGCACTAAGCATCTGCTGTCGTATTTCATCGACGGGTGACGAAGGTCGTCTAAGCAGTGTTAGTGGGTTAGCCTGCTAGGGAGCAGCTGACTGAGGTGACTCGCGGGAACCGTCTTACGGAGGACCTTGAGTAGGGTCGGCTAGGTATGACGTGTGTTCCTGGTTCCAACGGTACAGGTCAAGTCCTTTGACTTGAAGAATTGCTGAGTTTACCTGTATATCAGGTCTGTATCTTAGATATGGTGAGAGATTGCCAAGAAGCACTTGAGTAGTCATATTAGTCTTCTGGAGTTGGAGTTTGAAGATGATGAAACTCTTCCTCTATAAATAGTCCTAGCCCTTCATCATTAGAGAGATGATGAAACTCCAACACGCACACACACACACACTACAAATCGGCTCTCTCCTCTCTCCCTCTCGTCCGCCCTCTCTCTCTCTCTCAAGAATATTGTTTCTTGTTCTTTTGTTATTGGAACAATCGAACATAGGAGGATTAATCCCGTTAACCTAATAACGTGTGATTGATCCATCCTCTCCAAAACACTTGTTCGTTCGCTAGCACGACGTGCAAGATACGTGTGTGGATTGCGTGTCACAACTTGGAGGATCTCACATACGAGATTTGGAGCAAATCGGGAACAACGCGAGTACCGGTTAGAAGACAAAAACGACAATCGGTAGGTCCCAGTTTAATTTTCGTCCCTCTTTTATTTTTCAATACTATGGCCTCCATGGTTCTTTTGTATGCTTTTAATTCATGAGATACACCGAACACCCGGGAACTTCAAGGGAACACCCCTTGAACGTGTTCTTTAATTTACGTAAAGCATGTTTAAATTTTTGTTATTTAATTTTATACCGCGCTTCCGCATTCACGCTATTTTTCCGGACAACCCACAATCTTTCAAGTCAGCCGACACCGAGCTGGCTAACCCACTAACATTGCATGGACGACCCTCGTCACTTGTCGATGAAACTTGACTGCAATCGCTTAGTGCATGTCTCAAACGAACTCTCGATACCCTATCTCGAGGTCCTTTGACTTGGAGTATTTTAGACCGATCCATAGAAACTGATTTCATGACTTGCCATCCTATTCGTAGTCCAGTTTCTTGGATTAACCTTTCGGTCTGTGGGCTTTGTTTGTGCATTGAACAGTTTATAATATAAAGCTTTTGTTAGCATAGGTGACCGGAAAGCCAATTAGATTAGCCTTGATGTAATCTATTTCTGACAATGTCATTGTAATTGTAATATTCTTATATGAATATAGTGAGTATTCATGTTTGGCAGTTCCATTTGTTGTGCTCGCTATTTATGTTTATTCTATTAACATCACAACAAAGCCCACAGGCCAAATGAACAACCAATGTAATTGGGTTGCGCATTGGATGACAACTATGAAACTAACTTCTAAGGGTTAGGTCTGAAACGTTCCAAGTCGAGGATCTTGAGACAGGGAATCGAGAGTCCTATACAGAACTGCACTAAGGATTGCATTCATTGGATGAGTTCCGTGTTTCATTAGCGACAGACGTTGGACGTCTATGCAATATTAGTGGGTTAGTTGACAAGGATGTCAGCTGACTGAACTGACTTGCGAGAATCGTCATATGGAAGCCTTGGAGGCTTGGTCGGTATGACTGGCATTTCTGGCTGCGATAGTACGAGACTAGTCCTCGGACTTGAGAATCATGGTAGTCATATGCATATGATGGCTGTATTTAGCATCTGGCAAGAGATGTTAGTATTCAGGATACGTTCATCATAAGCCTTATACAGTGCAGTCGAAATATGTACTGAAGACGGTGGATTCTAAGATATGATCTGTCACCTATCAGTATCTGACAGTCGAGTCTCCTATGGGCTTTGAGACAGTTTAAACTCTTATAAGTCTGTGGCCACAACGATTGGTCGAGTAGGGAATGGTTTCCTACGTCGATTAATAGAGTAAACGTGTCTCGAGTTACTGAGCATAGTTGTCTAGTCCAGGATGGGAACCGACGCCCAATTCCATGCCCTAGACTTAGACCGGGAGACAGATGATGGAAGGACCATACTCGTATGGAACTCGGGAGCATAAATGTTCACGCCAACATTCACCTAATCTCTAGTGCCATGGACCGTTGCTAGACGGCCACCCATGGTGACGGGCGTTTTTCCGATTAATGGTTAATCAGAAAATAATTAATTAAATTGGATTTAATTGACCAATTGTGTTGGACACAAGTCCAAGTCTAGCTAAGGGTGAACCTAATGAGTCACACACAAAATACTTTGGATTTGGCAAAATTAATTTGGAATTAATTCTAGAAGAAGTGAATAAATTTAATCGGATTAAATTTATTCAAAAGAGAAAATAAATGATTGGATAATTTATTGAGAAATCCATTTGATGGATGGTTCAAAAATTAATTAATTGGATTAGTTAATTTTTTGGACTAAGAATCTTTAAATTAATTGGATTAATTTATCAGGTTTTGGCTAGAATAGTTGATTGGATCAATTGTTCTTAATTTGGACTTATGTTTATTTAATTGGATTAAATAAATAATTGGGCTTCAATTGGATTGAAATTAATTAGATTAATTAATGCCCAATGGATACATGTTTGGACTTTATTTAATTTGATTAAATACAAGTCCAAAAACATAAAGGTCCAAGTCCATTTTTCATGCAAGTTGAAGCTAGTTAAGGAGGAGTTTCAACTCTTCCATATATGTACATGATGCACACGAATTTTTGCTCTTTTGTGGGTGGTTTTCTCTTGCTATCATGTGTAGTGGATGTGCTAGAAGTGTGTGTATGTGGAAGTTGCCTTGGAGGTTACTTATGTAGGTGGTTTTTTGAACACTACATCCTACATACACAAAACTACTTTGCTAGACACAATTCACTTTACTTGCTTCATTTTTTGCTGGAGCTTTTAGGCCAAAATACTCTCTGAAAATTCTCTCTTTTAGTGTTCATACTTCTTAGAGAAGGTTGAACAAAAACATTCCAAGGTACATTAATCGGTAGTGCTTTCTTTGGAATTGTTTCTTCTTCTTTGTTTCTATTTTCTATCTAGCAACAGAGTAGAAATAAATCCATAGTGTGGTGTGGAATGCATTAGAGGAGTTCTACGTTGAGCTCTCAAGTGGACGAATTAAGAAGAAAAAGAAAGGAACAACGCCACGAACCCGTTCTACATATACGAACAAAGGTTGGTTTCTTTTTACATTTTTGTGTAACTTTGTTCTTCTTTTTTTAAGCCACATATCCAACATGTTTATTTTGTTGTTTATGCTTTGACAAACACGGAACGCTCGGGAACTTCAAAGGGAACACCCCTTTGAATCCGGTTTAAATTATGTCTTAAATTTATGTTTTTACGCTTACGTTGCGTTCCCGGCCGTACCCGATCCTTTTAGTGGTATCAGAGCCCGGTTCGGTGTGTGGATTTAAGGATTTACATGTTATAATGTGTTGAGCATGTTGAGTGTGTTTAAAATTCTTTTGGAAAGCATGTTTTCCGATTTTTCTAGCATGATTATATGTATGAAAATATGTGTTAATTTTGCTTTCGAAATTATGGATATCTATGCATTTTATGAGAATTTGATTTTCTGTAAATGCATGTTTGTATTTCAGTTTTACAGAAGAAATTTAAAAAAAAAATTTGGAAAACGTTCAGCAGTCGAGACGCTTGTTGCTGCCTGCCGGCCGGTCACTAGGACAGCAGGCGCGCAAGCCGGCCGCGCGGGCCCACTAGCCGTGCGTGCTGGCGAGCAGCGCGCATGCGCACGGCCAGCGCGCGCGGGCTTCCGCCTGTACGCGTGCAGGTGTGCGCTAGGCGCGCAGTGCTGCGCGCGTGCGGCGGGCCGTTTTGCATCGTTTTTTGTGAAATTTTAATTTTCTGATTTCTGCTATTTTCTGAATGTGAGTAATTTTGGCATATTTTAATTTTAGTCAAATTGGATTTTTCTAAAATTATTTTTGATGCCCTAGATTATTTTTGAAATGGTTTCCAAACTAAAATGGTTTATACATTGGATGTATGGGTAATATATTATTTTCTGCACTTAATTATGTTTATTTAGATATTGGATATCTTGTTATAAATACATGGTATGTATTTATTTGTTGGCATATTTATATTTGATGTAAATGTGCTTTGTTGTTGTTGTTTATTTGATAAACAATAAGGATGATCACTAGCCCTTTTTTAGCCTATGTATGGTTTAATTTATTGTTGGGTGAGGCTTGCGTGCCTCTTTGTTTTTCTTCGCTATCTATCATTTTCAGCCTTGGAATAATAAGGCTTTTCTTCCTCTCTATTAATGTACTCCCCCCGACTTATGATTGGGGTTTCTTTTAAGTTGTAATGAGAGTAGATTAGATTGTGAGGATTTATTTTTTTTAATTGTAAGCTTTCAAGGAGATGAAGGTCCGATGGACGGAGCCCATGATGGAAGGTCAAGAAGAATAAATGAGAAATTTTTACAAGGTCCCATTAGAATCATAATGGGATATAAATATTGTAATAGTGTAGGTCTACCCTAGTTGGACCACAGATCCACTGCGGGCTTAGTGGATCACTTAGGAATGGGCTTGTGATCATCCTAACAAGGGTGGGCGCTACTGCTCTATTCAACAAGCTAATGCCATGAGGCTTTAGCGATCAGGAGTGACTGACCAGAGGGAAGGAACGGTGTTTTTCCGACCAACGCTATTCTGGAAGAATAGAGTAAGCTGGTCTACTGCTCTTATTTCCTATGGACTATGAGTTAGTTGTTTGAGCTATTGAGTTCCTTCTTGAGGAGCTGTGCTAGGCTTGTTTTGCATGTGCTTAAGTTTTTTATGCTTTGATGTATGTTGTGTTTGGAATGCATCTTATTACATTATATGTATAAATCTTGAGCATGCAAAATACTAATAATGATGAGGTCTCGGTCATAATAAAATGATGAGCTCTCACTTGGATGGTCCAAGTAAATATTAGGCCTAAAATGGAATTAATCAAATGGTTTGATTATTCCAAGCTTTCCATCCGTAATAATGTAATGAGGAAGCTACTTTCATCTAAAGCGTGGTCTCACAAGTCGTGGAAAGTTTTGGAATGAAAGAAAGCTGCATTATTGTTACGAACAAAGGAATATGCTCCTGTTTCCTTGTCTCACGAGTCGTGGGGCGCGACAGTTGAGATATGATTTGGTTGATGGGTCGGGCCTAACGCTGAAGTAACATAAGTCGCTTGGAGTCCTTGGAATCATGTGAAAGGGTGAGGCAAATTATCTTGGGAATCTCATTGGATGAGAATGGTATTGGATACCTCCCACAAAGATTTTCCTATGAGAATCGTAAAAGTGGGGCATGGAGAATTGCGTTTTGTGATCCCAATCCCACTAGGAAATGATTTCCCGAAACCCCACTTGAGAGTGGTGGGCTTTCGTAGAAATAGTGGGAGGGTTAATGACTAAAGACCATGTCACAAACTTGAATTAATATTACAATTCGTTTGCTAATTTTGCTTTACATTTTGAATGTAGATGTCTAAGTACCCGTTATCTATGATTATGGAGACTAATAAGTTTAATGGAACGAACTACAATGATTGGCTGCGTAATCTGAGGATTGTCCTCGATTACGAAAACCAGGCTTATGTTCTGGATAAGCCATTTCCCGTAACCTTGCCAGAAGGTTCCTCGCCAGAAGAGCGTTTGACGTTCGAAAAATGGCATGAGGATGACTGCAAGGTACACAACATCATACTGGCATGAAGGACAAGCGGATCCGCCTGGGAGCGCGAGCGGAAGCGAGGAAGCGCGAAAATAGCGCGTAAATTAAATCAAATCTAAATAGACGAATCCCAAGGGATGTACCCTTGGGTGCTCAACCGGGTGTTCGATGTAGAATGTGTAAATATTAGAAACATATATTTTAAACACATAGGGCATAGATATATATACAATAAATTCAATCAAAGCGTAAGGAGACTTTTACCTTTGATTGTTTAGCGTATGCTCCCGGCTACTTGCGTTGTTCCTTCTCCGGAATGCTCACGAAATCCAAACGTATAGATTTTTCAAAGGTGATCCACACCACACCGGAAGAAGCACACGTTTCTTCTTGCTAGAAAAAAACGGGTTTAAGAAGGAATCAGTTTAAGAGAAGAACACTATGCATTAGTGCTCTCTTAAACTTACTTTGTTCTTCTTCTTGATTCAAAATCAAGTGAAGAACACAAGTGTGAGAGAGGGAGAGAGGCCGAGAGTTGAGAGAGAGGAGAGGGATTTTTGTCTTCTCTTTTTCCTAGAAAAAGATAAATAATGAATCACTTATGCTTGATGTTGTATATTCTAATATATATACATAGTTAATGTGATTATTGGAATATGTCTAAGTTCATCCAAGGATGTCTAGATTCATTCCAATCAATCACCATCAATTCTTCAATCAAGCCTACAAAAATTTATGGTATGATCAAATCATACCAAAAAGGAAGAGCTTGATTGGAGTTGATTTGTCTCTTTCCAAAAGAGATAAGTCAACATACCACCTAGCATGAAACATGGCTGATTTTGCTTCCTCCAAGGGAGCATGTCGGCCATGTTTAATTAAGGGAAGAAGTCCAACTTCTTCCTATTCCAAAATAGGAATTATTTCTCCTCTCGGGTATAATTTAACGGACTGGGTTTTAGCGTAATCCAATTACGATGAATCCAACATTAAATCCAATTTAATGTCCATTTAAATTATTCCTGTTGATCTTTTAATCCAATTAAAAAGATCCAACGTCTCAACGTCTCAACTTTCCATATTTAATCGAAAATTCAATTTACCTATTAAACGAAACCCCGATACAATATCGGCCCGTCCATCCAATGGACTCTCCCTTAAGTAATCCAATTACTTATTTTATCCTTTGAGATTGACTCCAAGTCGATCTCTCAACCTCCTCGGTGATTTGTGTGTGACCCTTTAGGTTCACCCTCAGCTAGACTTGGGCCTGTGTCCCACAAGGGCCCGTTACCATGGGTGGCCATCTAGCAACGGTCCATGGCACTGGAAACTAGGTGAATTGGCGTGAACATTTAGGCGCCGATTTCGTACGGGTACGATCCTTCCGTCTACCGTCTCCCGACCATAGTCTAGGGTATGGAATTGGGCGTCGGTTCCCATCCTTGACTAGGCATCTATGATTAATAATCGAGACCACGTACGCTTCATTGCGTCGACACAGGAAACCATTCCCTGTTCGACCAACCACTGTGGCCACAGCTTTAAACAACATGAACTTGTCTCCGAGTGCATAGGAGATACCTCTGTCACATACTGACAGGGGACGGATCGTCTTCTTGGAATCCACCGTCCTCGCTACACATTCCGACTGCACTTGACAAGGCTTATGATAATCATCTTACAGAATGATTACCTCTCGCCAGATCCAAGATACAGCCGTCATATGCACGCGACTGCCATGATCCCTCAAGTTTGAGGATTACTCCCGTACTATCGGAACCGGGGAAAACCAATCATACCGACCAAGCCTCCAAGGCTTCCATATGATGATCCCCGCGAGTCAGTCCAATCGGCTCGACCCCAGTCGACCAATCCATCAAGATCGTGTAGGCGTCCCCACGCCTGTCGCTGATGAAAACACGGCACTCATCCAATAAACACGACTCTTGACGCAAGTCTCAAATAGGACTCTCGATGCCCTGTCTCGAGGTCCTCGACTTGGAACGTTTCAGACCCAACTCTTAATCAGTTGGTTTCATGACCACCATCCAATGCGTGGCCCAACTGCACGAGTTGTTAATCATGGTCTATGGGCTTTGTTGCGATATAAGTTAAACACCTTTTTAACAAATGTGAAATGAACGCAACAAAGTAAGCACCAGAAGTGATAAATACTCATTTTATTCATCACAGACCTCGTGGGAGATATCCAATATCATTCTCATCCAATGAGATTCCCAAGATATTTTTCCTCACCTATTCGCATGGTTCTGAGGACTCCAAGCGAACCATGTTACACGGTGTTAGGCCCGACCCATCAACCAAATCATACCTCAAACTGTCGCCCCCCACGACTCGTGAGATAGGGAAACAACGAGCACTGTCTTTTTGTTCACAACAATGGTGCAGCTTTCCCCTAGTCCAAGTGTGCCACGATTCATGAGACCACACTTGGGTAGTGGTAGCTTTCCTCACCACATTGCTATGGATGGAAGGCTCGGAGATCATAAATACCATTTTGATCCAAGTCCATCCTGGGCCTAATATTTAATTTGGTCCAACCAAATGAGAGTTTAAGTATGACCGAGACCTCATCATATTATGGTGTTTTAGCATGCATAAATATCCAATATTTAAAACGATAAATAAAAACGCCGCATGCATAAAACATAGCATACACCTGTTAGGATGATCACAAGCCCAACCTATGCGACCCACTGAGCCCACAGTGAGTCTATGTTCTGTCTAGGGTGGTCCTAAATTATTACAATAATAATAAACCCATTGTCATTCCAATGGGCCTTGAAGTGCTTCTTGTTTTCACGCCTTGATGCTTCTCCTTGGGGTGTCCGACTCCAATTGCTTGTTAAAATTAAAACCTCAACAATCCTATCTACTCTCATTACGACTGAAAGTAATACATTGGTAATAAAGAAAAATAAGTCTTAACATCATGAGGCTAATAATAGGGGAGATGATAGTCCCAAAAACAAGAGGCACGCAGGCCCCACCCAACAGAAAATAAATGATCATACATTCATCCATACATAAGGTCTAGGGCTCTTGTGATCATCCCATGTTGATCCATCAACACATATAACACAATTATTCCAAATAATCACGTATAAATAACCAATGGATATTCCAAATACCCAAGTGATGTCCAGCATCACAAAAGTATAAACATACAAATAATATGCAAAATTCAAATTTCAAATTTAATGGATATTTTAAACAATGCATCCAATGCATGTATTAATCCCAAATTAATTAAGCAATTTTAATTCAAGGAATAATCCAATTATTCCAAAATCAAAAATGCAAAATTAACATATTTTTAGAATATTGTGCAGAAAATACAGAAAATCAAATTTTTCCGAAAAAGTCGAAAAACGGCACAAAACGGCCCAGCGCCCCTGCGCGCGGCCACTGCCGGCCCGATCAATTTTTTTTTTTTTAAACTGTTTTAGCACAATAACAGTAATATTATTCTGAAAATAAGCATGCAATTTTAGATCAATCTAACAAAATAAAGCATGCCAAAAGTCCATTAAATCCAAACAATTGAATTATCATATTACTCATATATTTATATAATCTAACATGCCAATAAAGCCATTGAAAGCAAGTAGATCATGCCAAACACATAGATCTATACCCCTTACATCGAACTGGGCTCTGATACCACTTGAAGAACAAGAGGATCCGCCCGGGAGCGCGAGCGGAAGCGAGAAAGCGCGGAAATAGCGCATAAATTAAATCAAATCTAATTTAAAATACGAATCCCAAGGGGTGTACCCTTGGGTGCTCAACCGGGCGTTCGATGTAGGATGTGTAAATATTAGAAACATATATTTAAACACATAGGGCATAGATGTATATTAAATCAATTAAAGCGTAATAAACCGTTACCTTTGATTATTTAGCGTATGCTCCCGGCTACTTGCGTTGTTCCTTCTCCGAAATGCTCAACGAAATCCAAACGTATGGATTCTCCAAAGGTGATCCACACCACACCGGAAGAAACACACGTTCTTCTTGCTAGAAAAGAACGAGTTTAAGAAGGAATCTGTTTAAGAGAATAACACTATGAATTAGTGCTCTCTTAAACTTACTTTGTTCTTCTTCTTGATTCAAAATCAAGTGAAGAACACAAGTGTAAGAGAGGGAGAGAGGCCGAGAGTTTGAGAGAGAGGAGAGGGATTTTGTCTTCTCTTTTTCCTAGAAAAAGATGAATTATGAATCACTTGTGCTTGGTGTTGTATATTCTAATATATATACATAATTAATGTGATTATTGGAATGTGTCTAGGTTCATCCAAGGATGTCTAGATTCATTCCAATCAATCACCATCAATTCTTCAATCAAGCCTACCAAAATTTATGGTATGATCAAATCATACCAAAAGGGAAGAGCTTGATTGGAGTTGATTGGAGGCAACATACCACCTAGCATGAAACATGGCTGATTTTGCTTCCTCCAAGGGAGCATGTCGGCCATGTTTAATTAAGGGAAGAAGTCCAACTTCTTCCTATTCCAAATAGGAATTATTTCTCCTCTCGGGTATAATTTAACGGACTGGGTTTTAGCGTAATCCAATTACGATGAATCCAACATTAAATCCAATTTAATGTCCATTTAAATTATTCCCGTTTGATCTTTTAATCCAATTAAAAGATCCAACGTCTCAACGTCTCAACTTTTCATATTTAATCAAAAATTCAATTTACCGATTAAACGAAAGCCCGATACAATATCGGCCCGTCCATCCAATGGACTCTCCCTTAAGTAATCCAATTACTTATTTTATCCTTCGAGATTGACTCCAAGTCAATCTCTCAACCTCCTCGGTGATTTGTGTGTGACCCTTTAGGTTCACCCTCAGCTAGACTTGGGCCCATGTCCCACAAGGGCCCGTTACCATGGGTGGCCATCTAGCAACGGTCCATGGCACTAAAGACTAGGTGAATTGGCGTGACCATTTAGGCACCGATTTCGTACGGGTACGATCCTTCCGTCTACCATCTCCCGGCCTTAGTCTAGGTATGGAATTGGGCGTCGGTTCCCATCCTTGACTAGGCATCTATGCTTAATACTCGAGACCACGTATGCTTCATTGCGTCGACACAGGAAACCATTCCCTGTTCGACCAACCACTGTGGCCACAGCTTCAAACAGTATGAACGTGTCTCCGAGTACATAGGAGATACCTCTGTCACATACTGACAGGGGACGGATCCTCTTCTTGAAATCCACCGTCCTCGCTACACATTCCGACTGCACTGGACAAGGCTTATGATAATCATCTTACAGAATGATTACCTCTCGCCAGATCCAAGATATAGCCGTCATATGCACGCGACTGCCATGATCCCTCAAGTTTGAGGATTACTCCCGTACTATCGGAACCGGGGAAAACCAATCATACCGACCAAGCCTCCAAGGCTTCCATATGATGATCCCCGCGAGTCAGTCCAGTCGGCTCGACCCCAGTCGACCAACCCATCAAGATCGTGTAGGCGTCCCACGCCTGTCGCCGATGAAACACGACACTCATCCCATTAACACGACTCTTAACGCAAGTCTCAATAAGACACTCGATGCCCTATCTCGAGGTCCTCGACTTGGAACGTTTCAGACCCAACTCTTAATCAGTTGCTTTCATGACCACCATCCAATGCGTGGCCCAACTGCACGAGTTGTTATCCATGGTCTGTGGGCTTTGTTGCGATATAAGTTAAACACCGTTTTAACAAATGTAAGATGAGTGCAACAAAGAAGGTACCATTGGTGACGAATACTCATCTTATTCATCACATAATAATATTACATTTACATCAAGTTCTCAAATAGGTTATAAATCGCCAAACCTATTGGCTTTATGGTCACCTATTCTAACATGGCCGTCTAGCAACGGTCCATGGTACTAGAGACTAGGTGAATTGGCGTGAACATTTAGGCGCCGATTTCATACGGGTACGATCCTTCTGTCTACCATCTCCCAGCCTTAGTCTAGGGTATGGAATTGGGCGTCGGTTCCCATCCTTGACTAGGCATCTATGCTTAATACTCGAGATCACGTACGCTTCATTGTGTCCACACAGGAAACCATTCCCTGTTCGACCAACCACTGTGGCCACAGCTTTAAACAGCATGAATGTGTCTCCGAGTGCATAGGAGATACCTCTGTCACGTACTGACAGCGGACGGATCCTCTTCTTGGAATCCACCGTCCTCGCTACACATTCCGACTGCACTGGACAAGGCTTATGATAATCATCTTACAGAATGATCACCTCTCACCAGATCCAAGATACAGCCGTTATGTGCACGCGACTGCCATGATCCCTCAAGTCTGAGGATTACTCCCGTACTATCGGAACTGGGGAAAACCAATCATACCGACCAAGCCTCCAAGGCTTCCATATGATGATCCCCGCGAGTCAATCCAGTCGGCTCGACCCAGTCGACCAACCCATCAAGATCGTGTAGGCGTCCCACGCCTGTCGCCAATGAAACACGGCACTCATCCAATGAACACGACTCTTGACGCAAGTCTTAATAGGACTCTCGATGCCCTGTCTCGAGGTCCTCGACTTAGAACGTTTCAGACCCAACTCTTAATCAGTTGCTTTCATGACCACCATCCAATGCATGGCCCAACTGCACGAGTTGTTATCCATGGTCTGTGGGCTTTGTTGCGATATAAGTTAAACACCGTTTTAACAAATATAAGATGAGCGGAATAAGGAAGGTACCATTGGTGACGAACACTCATCTTATTCATCACATAATAATATTACATCTACATCAAGTTGTCGAATAGGTTACAAATTGCCAAACCTATTGGCTTTCTGGTCACCTATTCTAACACAGCATCTTGGGAAGATGGGTTTGAGGGTCATGAGTGATTGGCTTAGGGTCAAGTGCGAGATTGTTAGAATAGGTGACCGAAAAACCAATTAGATTGGCCTTGATGTAATCTACTTCTGACAATGTCATTGTAATCGTAATATTCTTATACGAATATAGTGAGTATCATGTTTAGCAGTTCCATTTGTTGTGCTCCCTATTTATATTTATTCTATTAACATCACAATAAAGCCCACAGGCCAAACAAACAACCCATGTAGTTGGGCTGCGCATTGGATGACAGCTATGAAACCAACTACTAAGGGTTAGGTCTAAAACGTTTCAAGTCGAGGACCTTGAGATAGGGCATCGAGAGTCCTATATAGAATTGCACTAAGGATTGCATTCATTGGATGAGTGTCGTGTTTCATTGGCAACAGACGTTGGACGTCTATGCAATATTAGTGGGTTAGTTGACAAGGATGTCAGTTGACTGAACTGACTCGCGGGAATCGTCATATGAAAGCCTTGGAGGCTTGGTCGGTATGATTGGCATTTTCGGCTCTGATAGTACGAGATTAGTCCTCGGACTTGAGGAATCATGGCAGTCACATGCATATGATGGTTGTATCCAGCATCTGGCAAGAGATGTTAGTATCTGGGATACGTTCATTATAAGCCTTATACAGTGCAGTCGGAATATGTATTGAGGACGGTGGATTCCAAGATAGGATCCGTCACCTGTCAGTATATGACAGTCGAGTCTCCTATGCGCTCTGAGACAGTTTAAACTCTTATAAGTCTGTGGCCACAGCGATTGGTCGAGTAGGGAATGGTTTCCTACATTGATTGATAGAGTAAACGTGTCTCGAGTTACTAAGCATAGTTGTCTAGTCCAGGATCAGAACCGATGCCCAATTCCATGCCCTAGACTTAGACCAGGAGACGGATGATGGAAGGACTGTACTCATATGGAACTCGGGAGCCTAAATGTTCGCGACAACATTCACCTAGTCTCTAGTGCCATGGACCGTTGCTAGACGGCCATCCATGGTGACGGGCGTTTTTCTGATTAATGGTTAATCGAAAAATAATTAATTAAATTGGATTTAATTTACCAATTGTGTTGGACACAAGGCCAAGTCTAGCTGAGGTGTCAACCTAATGAGTTACACACAAATCACTTTTGATTTGGCGGAATTAATTTGAAATTAATTCTAGAAGAAGTGAATAAATTTAATCGGATTAAATTTATTCAAGAGAGAAAATAAATTATTGGATCATTTATTGAGAAATCCATTTGATGGATGGTCCAAAAATTAATTAATTGGATTATTTAATTTTTGGACTAAGAATCTTTAAATTAATTGGATTAATTTATCGGGTTTTGGCTAGAATGGTTGATTGGATCAATTATTCTTAATTTGGACTTATGTTTATTTAATTGGATTTAAATAAATAATTGGGCTTCAATTGGATTGAAAATTAATTAAATTAATTAGTGCCCAATGGATACATGTTTGGACTTTATTTAATTTGATTAAATACAAGTCCAAAAACATAAAGGTCCAAGTCCATTTTTCATGCAAGTTGAAGCTAGTTAAGGAGGAGTCAACTCTTCCATATATGTACATAATGTGCACGAACTTTTGCTCTTTTGTGGGTGGTTTTTTCTTGCTATCATGTGTAGTGGATGTGCTAGAAGTGTGTGTATGTGGAAGTTGCCTTGGAGGTTACTTATGTAGGTGATTTTTTGAACACTACATTCTACATACACAAAACTACTTTGCTAGACACAATTCACTTTACTTGCTTCATTTTTTGCTGGAGCTTTTAGGCCAACATACTCTCTGAAAAATCTCTCTTTTAGTGTTCATACTTCTTAGAGAAAATTGAACAAAAACATTCTAAGGTACACTAATCGATAGTGCTTTCTTTGGAATTGTTTCTTCTTCTTTGTTTCTATTTTCTATCTAGCAATAGAGTAGAAATAAATCCATAGTGTGGTGTGGAACGCATTAGAGGAGTTCTACGTTAAGCTCTCAAGTGGACGAACGAAGAAGAAAAAGAAAGGAACAATGCACGAACCTGTTCTACATAAACGAACAAAGGTTGGTTTCCTTTTACATTTTTTGTGTAACTTTGTTCTTCTTCTTTTAAGCCACATGTCTAGCATGTTTTATTTTATTTTTTATGCTTTGACAAACACTGAACGCCCAGGAACTTCAAAGGGAACACCCCTTTGAATCCAGTTTAAATTGTGTCTTAAATTTACATTTTTACGCTACTATTGTGTTCCCGGACCGTACCCGATCCTTTCAGCAGTAAGTGAACACAAACAAAGTATCAATGCCTAATATGAATATCACTTTATTTATTATCATTATTTAAACACCATATTGTCATAAATAGGTTACATAAGCCTAACAAGATTGCCTTCACGGTCACCTATTCTAACAATCTCCCACTTGACGTAAAGCCAATCACTCATATATCCTAGCCCCATCTTCTCAAGATATTGCGTATGAGCATTTTCTGACATAGGCTTTGTCAAAGGATCCGTTGTATTGTCTGTTGAGCTGACTCGGTCCATCCGAACATCACCTCTTCCTACCATTTCCCTCAAAAGGTGGTAGCGTTTAAGTATGTGGTTAGATCGGTGATGAGATCTCGGTTCCTTTGCTTGCGATATAGTCCCATTGTTATCACAGAAGATAACCACGAGCTTGGCAATGCTAGGCACAACACTCAACTCTTGGATGTAGTTTCTCATCCAAACTGCTTCCTTGGCAGCTTTTGAAGTTGTTATGTATTCAGCCTCAATGGTGGAATCGCCTGTGGTGTCTTGCTTGGAACTTTTCCAAGTCACCCACTCCACCATCAAGTCTGAACACATAGCCAGATTGAGATTTGGCATCATCGTCATCCGACTGGAAGCTAGCGTCGCTAAAACCTTCCAGAATCAACTCTCCACCACCATCATAGACCAAGAATATATCCTTAGTCCTCCTTAAGTACTTAAGGATACTCTTGACTGAATTCCAATGTGCCTCGCCTGCATAGGACGGATATCTTCTAGTTACACTTAACGCGTAAGCGATGTCAGGCCTCGTGCAGTGGACGACATATTGGATGTTGCCACGGCAGAAGCATAGGGGATGGACTTCATCCTTTCAAGCTCCTCATCAGTCTTGGGAGATTGTATTTTGGATAACTTGATCTCGTGCCTCATAGGAAGGAAACCTCGTTTTAAGTTATCCATATTAAATCTTTTCAGGATTTTCTCCATATACGAGTTTTGGGTCACTTCTAACATTCTCTTAGATCTGTCCTTGACAATCTGGACTAGAATGTAGGAAGCTTCACCCAAAACCTTCATGAAAAATTGAGTAGACAACCATGCTTTTGTGTCACCTAACATTCTGATGTCATTCCCAATGAGTAGAATGTCGTCCACATAAAACACTAGGAACACTATAGAGCTCCCACTGACCTTCTTGTATACACAAGGGTCACACTCATTTTTTATGAAATCATATCCTTGTATGACTTCATCAATGCGAATGTTCCAACTACGGGATGCTTGTTTGAGGCCATAGATGGACTTTTGGAGACGACAGACTTTCTACTCTTCTCCAATGACAGTGAATGCCTTCGGCTAATTCATATAGATCTCTTCCTCAACGAATCCGTTAAGGAAAACCATTTTCA
The DNA here is from genome assembly GCA_034509735.1 of Sesamum alatum. Taxonomy (NCBI): domain Eukaryota; kingdom Viridiplantae; phylum Streptophyta; class Magnoliopsida; order Lamiales; family Pedaliaceae; genus Sesamum; species Sesamum alatum. The sequence goes on from JACGWO010000003.1 coordinate 14,250,028, forward strand.
CGTCCATCTGCCATATTTCATAGTCATACCATGTAGCTATGGCAAGTATAATCCGAATGGACTTAGGCATTGCTACTGGCGAGTAGGTATTCTCAAAGTCGACCCTGAGTCGTTGAGTGTAACCTTTCACCACTAGCTTAGCCTTGAAGGTGGTTACTTCTCCATCAACGCTAAGTTTACGCTTATAGACCCATTTGCACCCAATTGGTTTAACACCTTTGGGTGGGTCTGCAAGTGTTCACACTTGGTTTGTGCTCATGGATTCCATTTCGGCTTTCATGGCCTCGAGCCACTTTCCCGAGTTGATGCCAGGCATCAGGTCCCTATATGTCATAGGATTCTTGTCCAATTAACCGGCCATGCCTAAGAAGCCATACCTCACGGGAGGGCGCGACACTCTGGTTGACCTACGAAGGACTGGAACGTCAGTGGTAACTGTGGGCGCAGACACGACAGGAGTCGACGGTCCAAGTACCGTGGTTGGCTCCTCGTGAGGTTGTTCGACATGCTGGGCCTGGAGAAGCTGTCCAATATGTTGAGCCTCGCGAGGTGGCTTAACCCGTTCGGTACTTAACCTAAAACCTCTTAGTGAGGTATCCGTAGCTTCTGACGCTGATGACTGATTTTCTCACTTGATTCCTCAAGGAGCAGTTCATCACGTTGGATATCCATTGGAAAACCTTTTTCCAAGAACACTGCATTCCTCGAAACAAAGACCTTATGTTCCAAGGGGTCATAATAGTAATAACCTACATTTCCTTTGGATATCCAACGAACCTACATAAGCTAGATCTCGATTCTAACTTGTCTCCCACTAACCTCTTGACGTATGCAAGGCTACCCCCACACTCTCAAGTATTTGTAGGAAGCAGGCTTGCCGTGCCATATCTCATATGGTATTTGGGTCGACTCTGGACGGCACCAAGTTCAATAACTTGGCTGCTGTTTCCAGTGCGTAGCCCCAAAAAGACAAGAGCAGTTCGGTAAAACTCATTATTGATCGGACCATGTCTAACAGGGTTTGATTCCTCCTTTTAGAGACGCCATTTAACTGCGGTGTCCCGGGAGGTGTCCATTCAGAGACTATACCATTTTGTTTTAGATAATCAAGAAATTCTCCACTAAGGTACTCGCCACCTCGTTCTGACCGTAGGACTTTAATTTTGCTCCTAGTTTGGTTCTGAACTTCAAGTCTAAAGTTTTTAAACCTCACAAGAGCTTCAGACGTGTACCTCATTTAGTAAACATAATCATACCGTGAGTGATCATCGGTGAAGGTTATGAAGTAAGAGAAACCACCTCTGGCTTGTGTTCTTAGTGGTCCACACATATCCGTATGGACCAAGTCCAAAGACCTGTGGCAAGCCTACTTTGTCCTACAAAAGGCCTTTTGGTCATTTTCCCTTTAAGGCAGGATTCACAGGTTGGTAGGTTGCTCAAGTCCCCAACCTCTAAGTTATTTGAATCTACCAACCTCTTCATCCTTTCTTGTGAGATGTGACCTAGCTTTACATACCACAATTGTGCGTTCTGGTGGTTATCTAGTTTGCGTTTGTGTTGAGCAGTCATGATGATACATTAGACTTTTGCAGAATGTAGATGTCGTTATTAAGTGTACCAAGCAGATGAGTAATTCCACCTTCCATCAAATAAAAGCAATTTTTATTGATCGAAAATTCATAACCACTATTGTCTAACAATGGAATGGAAATGATATTTTTTTATCATGCTAGGTACATAATAACAGTCCTCTAATACTTTTCTAACATGATCACTAACTACTAAGCTAGCGTTTCCTACTGCTTCTGCAACAACGATCTTGCCATCGTCAAGCTTCAGGACTATTTCGCCTTTACTTAGTCTTTTGCTTATTTTCAACACCTGCACATTGCAAATGCAAGCTCCACAACTGGTATCTAATACCCAAGAAGCAAAGTTAGTGACCATATTAACCTCAACCATAAACGTACCTTGCTCGGAAAGGAATTTGGGCAATCCCTCTTCCAATGCCCTTTCTCACGGCAATGAACGCATATGTCATTTGCCCTTGACTGTTGCTTCGAGTTAACCTTCCTCTTCCCCTTGCCTTTCCCCACTTTGGCAATGGGAACGTACCTAGCGTTTGCAGCGGCTGTGACGACTTTTCCCTTTCCCTTCTTCCTTTTCCAATGTCTGGCACCCTTGCCTTTCGTTTTGGAAGTTGAAGCCTGTCTAATCAATACCGACGGCGCAGACTTTTTGGTCATATTGAACCAACAAACTTTTTAACTCATGTATGCCCTTCTCAAGAGCAATGTTGTAGTTAACAATAAATTAGTCAAAGGGGGGTGGGAGTGACTGAAGGATCACATCAATGTACGTCTTGGTATCGAGTCCTGCTTTGAGGTCTTCGAGCTTTTCCACTAAGGTAAGCATCTTGACCCCATGCTCATGTACAGAGGATCCCTCGATCATCTTAGTTCCAAAGAACGCCTTCGTAGCGAGATACCTAGTATGCTGGTCCAGGACTGCATAGCAATCCTTCAGGCGAGCCATTATGGAAGGAACGTCTAGTCTCCTCATATTGTTTCTGCATCTCATTAGTCATAGATGCTAGTATGACGCTACGGACTTTCTGATTATCCTAATGCCAAGTTTCGAACGTCTCACGTTTTTTCGGCGTGGATCCTTCCGGCAAAGTCTGAGGAAATGGCTTGTCCATGACATAGCCTTGGTTTTCATAATGAGAACTGTCCTTCGATTGTGCAACAAGACGTTATAATTTGTTCCATTGAATTTGTTTGTCTCAAGTATGGATGATTATGGATTTTTAGACATTGTTTTAAATCTACATTTAAAATAAAGCATACAATCAACATAAATAAAGTGGTGCTAAATAACAATTAAAGACTTGGACTTCAATCATTTAATGCTCCCACTATTTTTACGAAATCACGCCACTCTCAAATGTTGTTTTTAGAAAACCTTTTCCTAGTGGGCTTGGGATCCACAACGAAATTTTTCATACCCCGCTTTCACGATTCGCATGAAAAACAACTTTGTGGGGGTATCCATACCATTCTCGTCCAACGAGATTCCCAAGATGTTTTGCCTCACCCTTTTATGTGATCCCGAGGACTCCAAGCGAATCACGTTATTCAGGAAATAGACCCAGCCCAATCAACCGAATCATAGCACTCACTGCTACCCTCACAACTCGTGAGACAGGTAACAGGAGTGTATTTACTTCGTTCACAACAAACGTGCAGCTTATTTTCAGGACAAGAGACGTGCAACGACTCGTGAGACCACGCAATTGACTGAAACTAGTTTCCTTATTTTGTCATGGATGGAAGGCTTGGACGAACAACTTAGGTTCTAGTCCATTTATTAAGGGTCTAATATTTTAGCTTGGTCCAACCAAGTAAGAGTTTAAAAGACCGAGACCTCATCACACCACATACATACATCTATGCATAATACATTTCGCATGCTATAGAAACAATACGATAAATAAATCATTCATCCACCACATATGCCATGCAAAATAAAAGCCTAGCACGCCCCTGTCGGATGATCACAAGCTCGAATCATATGCTATCCACTGAGCCCGCAGTGGATCTATGGTCAATCTAGGGTTGGTCCTACACTATTATATTTAATAGTAGTAACCCATCAACGCACTGATGGGCCTTGCCTCTTCGTCCACCAGGCCTTCATCGCTATGGACCTCCATGGAACTCCTTGAAATTCTCTTTCTGGACCATCCTTCACCCTCTTCATTTAATTAAAATAAAACCTCACAACTATTCTACGCTCATTACAACTTAAAAAGAAACCCCGACAGACACCGGAGGGGAATACATTTGGAGGGAGATAGAACGCCTTATTATTCCAAGGCAACCAGAAAAGAGAGAGGAAACAATAAAACGAGGCACATAGGCCCACCACAAAATAAACCATAAATACGGTCCTAGGGCGTTGTGATCATCCGTTCTCATTAACGCAAATAGCGTTTCACATACCCAAGTAAACATGCCATACGCATAATCTCATGATAACCAATATCATTAACTGCATAAAATAAATGCATAATTTCTACACTAAAATTTTGACAATTGGTGCAACCATTGCAATTTTCTTGCAAGGAAATCATTTTCTCATTATTTAAATAATATTAAATTTTAGGTGGTTCAAAACCAAACCCAAAATAAAAATATTTCTACATAATGTCTTTTAAGAAAAACATGCAGAAAATAATTCAAAAATAATCTCAGAAAAATAAATCAGGAAAACAACCACGAAAAATAGAAAACGAGCGACGGTTGTCGTTGTCGGCAGCGCCCTGTCCGGATGCGCGCGTGCGCAGCCAGCTCAGCCTGCCATTTCCCCTGCCTGCGTGTGCGCGCGTTTGGCGCGCCTCCTACGCATGCTGCTGTAGGCAGGCCAGATCTGCCGCCCGCGCGCGCTGGGCGCACTGGCCAGGCGGCCACGCATAGGCTCCCCTGCCTATGCACGCAGGCTACCCTGCCTACATGCGCGCGTGGCCAACTGGAGGCGCTAGCCGGGCGTGCGCGCACAGACACCTACGCGTGTGTGTCCCCGTGGTCGGCAGCGCCCGTCTGTTGCACTGCGCGCGCTGTACGCGCCTGGTCGGGCGGCTGCACGCAGGCTCCTCTACCTGCCCACGCAGTGAGCCGGGGCCTGCCGTGGTTGCCATTTTCTATTTTCGTTGGTATTTCTACCCCGTTTTTCTCCAAGAAACCAAGAAAATATTTCAAGGAAACAAGAAATCCATGATCCAAAATTTATGTGCAAAATTAACGCTATAAACCCTAGTATGTACGGCATGTCTTAAAACGTAAATAAAAGCAATGTAAAATATGTTTTACACGTATAGCACATAAAACCTTAGGCCAATACACCGAACCGGGCTCTGATACCACTAAAAGCGAGCGTGGATCCTCTCGGGAGGGAGCGCGAATACAGAAGCGCGATAAATAAAAAAATTTAAACATGCTTTAAACGGAAGTAAAGAGCACGTTCAAGGGGTGTTCCCTTGAACATCCCGGGCATTTGGTGTATCTCATGAATTAGAAAATAAAACATGCAATGTACATGGTGGCCATAGGGTTGCAAGAAAGAAATAAACGCAAAAGAACATGACATACCTGTTGTAGTTTTCTTCGTGTGCTACACGCGTTTGTTCCATGTTTTGCTACCAAGATTCCAAGTTAGGAACCCTCTAAATCATCCACGCAATCCACCGGATCTTGATTCCCGTGGTAGCAAGTAACCAAGAGGAATATGGGAGGACAAATCGACCTAGCGTTATCAATTAACGTGATCGATTCGTCTAGTGTACACTTGTATCAAAGACAAAGAACTAGACTATCTTGGAGTGAAGAGAGAGGAAGGAGAGAGAGAGAGAGAGAGAGAGAGAGAGAGAGAGAGAGAGAGAGAGAGAGAGAGAGAGAGAGAGAAAGAGAAAGTGGGCGGCATGTATGTGTCTTAGTGTGTGTATGAGATTATCACCTTGTGTGTTTGTGTCTCTTTGAGAATTTATAGGAAAGAAACCTATTCCTTTTCAAACTCTCATTAAGATGCATACATTGACTAGGATTTTGACCTAGTCAAATGCTAGTCAACTTAGTCTAAAGCCTAAGTCAAACTCTAATCTTGGCCCTTCATCTCTCAATTCAATCTCGTCTCTCCATCACTTGATAGATTTTATGGAATATTTAAATCTTATTTAAAATAATCAGCTTCTAATAATTAAATAATTATTTTGAGCCCCCTCAATTCTAATAAATCTTATTTATTAGTTAATTCCATTTAATCTAATTAAAAGAATTAACAATCCAGGAAAAGAAACCAATTTAATCTAATTTAATTGTTCCATCTCCCAGAATCAATCCTAAATTAATTCCTGCATTACCGGTAGATTGTGTGTGACTCTTTAGGTTCAACCTCAGCTAGACTTGGCTGAATTTCCAATCATCCTATGATGGGAATTCGTCTGTCACCATGGGTGGCCGTCTAGCAACAGTCCATGGCACTAGAGACTAGGTGAATATTATGGCGTGAACGTTTAGGTTCTTCAGTAAGCTTGTGCTTCCGTCTACCACCTCATAGCTATAGTCTAGGGTATGGATTTTGGATGTTAGTACCCATTCTTGACTAAAGCCTTGGCTTGTCCATACCAAACGTCACAGGGATCCCATCCCACTGTTTAGTCATTATGGCCACAGATTTACTGGAGGATGAGTCTCTGTTAGGACCTACTGTTCACACTACACACCTTGACTGCACTAGATAAGGCTTATGACAACTGAATCTCTCGACTTGGAGCCTTTTGCCAAATCTAAGATACAGGCATAGTGTCCCACAATAGTCCCTTAAGTCTGAGGACCAAACACACATTATTGGAACTTAGAATCCAAGTCATACCGACCAACCCACTCAAGGTTTCCCATATGACTATTTCCATGAGTCACCTCAGTCAGTCGGCACCAAGCTGGCTAACCCACTAACATTGCATGGACGACCGTCGTCGCTTGTCGATGAAACGCGAGTGCAATTGCTTAGTGCAGGTCTCAAACGGACTCTTGATACCCTATCTCGAGGTCCTTCGACTCCAGTATTTCAGACCGATCCACAGAAACTGATTTCATGACTTGCCATCTATGCGGAGTCTAGTTTCTTGGATTAACCTTTCGGTCTATGGGCATTGTTTGTGCATTGAACAGTTTACCATATAAAGCAGTAAGTGAACACAAACAAAGTATCAACGCCTAATATGAATATCATTTTTATTCATAATCTTTATTTAAACACCATATCGTCAGAAATAGGTTACATAAGCCTAACAAGATTGGCTTCACGGTCACCTATTCTAACACCACATGCCACAAATTCTTCAACTTCTCGATCAACAGCTCTAAGTACATATCGATCAGACGTTTGAGATTGGAAGGGCCATGGATCACCATCCTCAAGAACACATACTCAGACTTCATGCACATTCCCGATGGGAGATTGTACAGTGTAAGTATAATGGGCCAACATGAGTAAGTACGATGATACTGCTCGTGCGGTGCGACCCTATACGTGCACAGCCCCAGTCTAACATTATGGGGCGCTGCTGCCAAATTGAGATGTGTTCGGTCGAAATGTCTCTAAGCCTCTGCGTCGGATAGATGGCATAACACAAAGGGTCTTCTTACAGCTAGGATTTCGCTCCTTGGTCGAACTAGACCTAGATTCTCTAGAAAAATTGCAGTAATCCTTATCAATGTTGTCCTTCCAGTACAACATGCAGTCATTCTTACACGCATCAATCTTCTCAACAGCTAAACCCAAGTCTCATATCAACTTCTCCGCACTGTAGTAATCGAGGGGCAGGGTGTGATCGCGGGCCAATATATTATTAGCTCACTGGGAAAACTGATCATACGATAGCTCGGAAGAATTGCCTTTGGTCTTGATATTCATCAAACCAGCAACTGTCGCCAATTGAGATTGGGTGCAGTCGTTCCACGATGGCTGGTTGGCAGTATGCACTACACCAAAAAATGATTTGACAATCCAAGCACATAATCATAGCCCCCCCCCCCCCACCGTACTATGAACTAGGCCCGAAATCAGTAGGACAAGACCTCGTACCATCATCAGGTACACCCTCATGGTTATAAAAAGACTAGAAGGCCGATTCGGCAGCATAAAAAACTATCCTCTGGGCGCAATCCATCTGTGCCGCATCAACCTAGTGCGTACTACCCTCCCCTTGAGAAGCTGGAGTTTGCTCTTGCAGCACAGGGGGCGCGGTTAAGGCCTCAAAGTACTCCTGCATCCTCTCCTCGCCATGGGAAGTCCAATATTAATAATACGGCATAAATCATTCCATACACAAGTTAAAGTTTACCTCATCCAGTATTTTGAACCTTTTGTTTTTGCACTTCTGGTACGGACACTTAATCTTCTAGTCGTCCATATATGCATGCTGAGACTTGACCCCATTCTAGAAGTGCAGTAACATCATCCCCAAATTTCGGTGTAACACCCAACAAGTCCTTATTATACATATACCTCCTCAACTGTCTTAACATGATGAGTCCTACACACACACACATATATATATATTATTACAGACATGTATTTTAATTGACAAAAGTAGAACAAATATAACGAATTAACTCCATGCATTTGATCAAAAAGGGATCAAGTTGTTACCTGATCAAAACAGCTTCAAAGATCAATGAAAATTAGAGAGAGATTGATTAAATTTACTATTATTTGTATACGAATGCAAGAGAGAGTGAGAACAAATGAAATGAAGGAAATATATATATATATATATAACTTTAGAACGGGCATTGGAATGGTAGTTGGAACTCCACAAATAAACATTAGCATATAGCCGTTGCACCACATTTAGGAAAACGCATCTGAAATAGGATTTTGAAACACAAAAGTAGCCGTTGAAATTTAGCCATTGTAATGCATTTGGACCGGGTCTTGTAATACAATATTTTCTATCTATTAAAGCCGTGCCAAATGATAACAAATGTTGTAACAGTAATTGGAATACGAATATAACCTTTGAAATTTAGTCATTATAATGTATTTAAAACGGGTCTTGTAATACAATATTTTTTTATCCATTTAAGTCTTGGAAAATTGTAACTCACGTTGGAACGGTACTTGGAACACAAAATAAATCCAACAAGTTGTTAGAATAGGTGACCAGAAAGCCAATTGGATTGGCGGTTTTGGGAACTATTCATCAATCTTTATTAATACAATATTATCCTGATGAATAGAGTAAGTATTCATCACTGGCACTGTGTTTGTTGTGCTTACTACTAACGTTGAACGGCGTTTCAACGTCACAACAAATGCCCACAGACCAATTGGATAAACCATGTAGTTGGGTTGCGCATTGGATGGCGGCTATGAAACCAACTTCTAAGGGTTGGTCTGAAACATTCCAAGTCGAGGACCTCGAGACTAGGCATCGAGTGTCCTATTGAGACTTGCACTAATTATTGCATTCACTGGGTGAGTGCCGAGTTTCATCGGCGACAGACGAAGGTCGTCTATGCAATTTTAGTGGGTTAGTTGACAAGGTGGTCGACTGACTGAAGTGACTTGCGGGAATCGTCATATGGAAGCTTTGGAGGCTTGGTCGATATGACTAGAATTCCCGATTCCGATAGTACGGGATTAGTCCTCGGACTTGAGGAATCATGGCAGTCACGTGAATATGAAGACTGTATCTTGGATCTGCGCGAGAGGTGATCATTCTGTAAGATGGTCATTATAAGCCTTGTCCAGTGCAGTTGGAGTATGTAGCGAGGACGGTGGATTCCAAGATAGGATCTGTCCCTGTCAGTACATGACGGTGATGTCTCCTATGCACTCTAAGATGTTTTAGACTCTGAAAGTCTACGGCCATAGCAATTGATTGAGTAAGAAAGGATTTCCTACATCGATCGATAGAGTAAACGCATCTCGGGTATGAAGCATAGTTGCCTAGTCAAGGATGAGAACCGACTGAAGGACAAGCAGATCCGCCCGGGAGCGCGAGCGGAAGCGAGAAAGCGAGAAAGGGTGCGTAAATTTAAATCTAATTTAAATAAACGAATCCCAAGGGGTGTACCCTTGGGTGCTCAACCGGGTGTTCGATGTAGGATGTGTAAATATTGGAAACGTATATTTAAACACATAGGGCATAGATAAATATTAAATCAACCAAAGCGTAATAAAACCGTTACCTTTGATTGTTTAACGTATGGCTCCCGACTACTTGCGTTGTTCCTTCTCCGGAATGCTCACGAAATCCAAACGTATGGATTCTCCAAAGTTGATCACACCACACTGGAAGAAACGCACGTTCTCCTTGCTAGAAGAAAACGGGTATATGAAGGAATCGATTTAAGAGAAGAACACTATGAATTAGTGTTCTCTTAAAACCTACTTTGTTCTTCCTCTTGATTCAATACCAAGTGAAGAACACTAGTAGAGAGGGGGAGTGAAAACCAAGAGTTGAGAGGGAGAGGAGAGGCTGATTTTTCTTCTTCTTTTTTTCTTAGAAAAAGATGAATAATGAATCACTTATGCTTGGTGATGTATATTCTCATATATATACATAATTAATGTGATTATTGGAATGTGTCTAGGTTCATCCAAGGATGTCTAGATACATTCCAATCAATCACCTTTAATTCTTCAATCAAGCCTACCAAAATTTATGGTATGATCAAATCATACCAAAAGGGAAGGGCTTGATTGGAGTTGATTTGTCTCTTTCCAAAAGAGATAAGTTAACATACCACCTAGAATGAAACATGGCTGATTTCGCTTCCTCCAAGGGAGCATTTTGGCCATGTCTATCTAAGGGAAGAAGTCCAACTACTTTCTATTCCAAAATAGGAATTATTTCTCCTCTCGAGTCTAATTTAACGGACCGGGTTTTATCGTAATCCAATTACGACGAATCCAACATTAAATCCAATTTAATGTCCATTTAAATTATTTTCATTAATCTTTTAATCCAATTAAAAGATCCAACGTCTCAACGTCTCAATTTTCATATTTAATCGAAAATCCAATTTACCGATTAAACGAAGACCCGATACAATATCGGCCCGTCCATCCAATGGACTTTCCCTTAAGTAATCCAATTACTTATTTATCCTTCGAGATTAACTCCAAGTCAATCTTTTAACCTCCTCGGTGATTTATGTGTGACCCTTTAGGTTCACCCTCAGCTAGACTCGGGCCCGTGTCCCACAAGGGCCCGTTACCATGGGTGGCCGTCTAGCAACGGTCCATGGCACTAGAGACTAGGTGAATTGGCGTGAACATTTAAGCATCGATTCCCTACGGGTACGATCCTTCCGTCTACCGTCTCCTGACCTCAGTTTAGGGTATGGAATTGGTTGTCGGTTCCCTTCCTTGACTAGGCATCTATGCTTAATACTCGAGACCATGTATGCTTCATTACGTCGACACAGGAAACCATTCCCTGTTCGACCAACCACTGTGGCCACAGCTTCAAATAGCATGAACATGTCTCCGAGTGCATAGGAGATACCTCTGTCACATACTGACAGGGGACGGATCCTCTTCTTGGAATCCACCGTCCTCGCTACACATTCCGACTGCACTGGACAAAGCTTATGATAATCATCTTACAGAATGATCACCTCTCGCCAGATCCAAGATACAGCCATCCTGTGCACGTGACTACCATGATCCCTTAAGTCTGAGGATTACTCCCGTACTATCAGAATCGGGGAAAACTAATCATACCGACCAATCCTCCAAGGCTTCCATATGATGATCCCCACGAGTCAATCCAGTCGGCTCGACCCCAGTCGACCAACCTATCAAGATCGTGTAGGCGTCCCACGCCTGTCGCCGATGAAACATGACACTCGTCCAATGAACACGACTTTTGACGCAAGTCTCAATAGGATTCTCGATGCCCTGTCTCGAGGTCCTCGACTTGGAATGTTTCAGACCCAACTCTTAATCAGTTGGTTTCATGACCACCATCTAATGCGTGGCCCAACTGCACGAGTTGTTAACCATGGTCTGTGGGCTTTGTTGCGATATAAGTTAAACACCATTTAACAAATGTGAAATGAGCTCAACAAAGTAAGCACCAGAAGTGACGAATACTCATTTTATTCATCACATAATAATATTATATTTACATCGAGTTGTATAACAGGTTACAAGTCGCCAAAACTATTGGCTTTCTGGTCACCTATTCTAACAATCTCCTACTTGACCTAAAGCCAATCACTCATTGACCTCAAACCTATCTTATCCAGATGCTGAGTATGGGCAACTTGCGACATGGGCTTAGTAAGTGGATCTGCTATGTTTTCTACGGAGCTGACTCGGTCCATCCGAACGTCACCCCTGCTAACCATCTATCGGAGCAGATGGTAGCGTCTAAGAATATGCTTGGATTGTGATGAGATCTTGGTTCCTTTGCTAGCTGTTAGAATAGGTGACCATGTAGCTAATCTTGGCAGGCGAAATGTAACCTATGTCTAGACAATTTCAAGGATTTGATATATTGTTAATGAATAAAGAAGTGAAATTCATCTGGCATTACTTTGTTTGTGTTCACTTTATCTGCTTTATACATATCTGTTCACTACGCAAACAAAGCCCACGGGCTGAAAACGTATTTCGGGGACTGGGACTACGCTTGGAGGTAGGTCCATGAAATCAGTCCCTCCGAATCAGTATGAGAATCTCCAAGTCAAGGAATCTCGAAAATGGGTACCGAGATTCCCCTTGAGACTTGCACTAATCATCTGCTGTTGTATTTCATCAACGGGTGACGAAGGTCGTCTAAGTAGTGTTAGTGGGTTAGCCTGCTAGGGAGCAGCTGACTGAGGTGACTCGCGGAACTGTCTTATGGAGGACCTTGAGTAGGGTCGGCTAGGTATGACGTGTGCTCCCGGTTCCAACAGTACAGGTCAAGTCCTTTGACTTGAGGAACTGCTGAGTTTACCTGTATATCGGGGTTGTATCTTAGATATAGTGAGAGATTGCCAAGATGCACTTGAGTAGTCATAAGCCATGTCTAGTGCACCTCCGGTGTACAGAGTGACAGTAGTTTCCAAGAAAGGATTTGTCTCCTGTCAAAAGGCATTGATAGTTGAGTCTCACATATGCTCTGTGTTCTTGTCCCTAAAATCTGTGGCCACAGTAACTGAATAGAAGGGAAGGTTTCCGTTGCGGCGTTTAGTAAGGACAGACCGACACTTAGGTCCAAAATGGGTACGTGCATTTTTCGTGCCCTAGACCCTAAGTGGTGAGACCGAAGATAGAAGGACGAGTGTACTGTTAGAGCCTAAATGTTCATCCCCGAATATTCACCTAGTCTCTAGTGCCATGGACCGTTGCTAGATGGCCACCCATGGTAACGGGCGGATTCTAGGAATCCGACCAAGTCTAGCTGAAAGGTGAACCTAAAGAGTCACACACAATCCACACACAATAAATATTTAATTTAAAATTAAATATTGGAGAAATGGAATGATTAAATTGGATTTAATCGGGTCCTTTATTTTCTTGGAGAGAATTAATTCCTTTTATTAGATAAAAGGGATTAATCTAATAAATTACATTTATTAGAAAATTAATTTAATGGGCCTAGAATAAATATTTATATTTATTATATTTATTTATTGTCCTTTGGAATATTTAAATAGGTTTTAAATATTCCATTAGATTAAATTAATGGTTGAGATTAAAAGGAGAGATGGATGGCTAGGATTAATTTGACTAGGTCAAATACTACTTTGACTAGGACTTTGACTAGGTCAAAATCCTAGTCAAATTAGTCTTCTAAAGTTAGAGTTTGAAGAGGATTAAACTCCTCCTCTACAAATAGTCCTAGCCCTTCATCATTAGAGAGATGATGAAACTCCAACACACACACACACACTACAACTCGGCACTCTCTCCCTCTCCTCTCGTCCGCCCCTCTCTCTCTCTCTCTCTCTCAAGAATATTTTTCTTGTTCTTTTGTTCTTGGAACAGTCGAACATAGGAGAATTAATCCCGTTAACCTAATAACGTGTGATTGATCCATCCTCTCCAAAACACTTGTTTGTTCGCTAGCACGACGTGCAAGATACGTGGGTGGATTGCATGTCACAATTTGGAGAGTCTCATATACGAGATTTGGTACAAATCGGGGAACAACGCGAGTACCGGTTAGAAGATGAAAACGACAATCAGTCGGTTCCGATTTATTTTTTCGTCCCTCCTTTATTTTTAATCCTATGGCCTCCATGATTCTTGTATGCTTTTAATTCATGAGATACACCGAACACCCGGGAACTTCAAGGGAACACCCCTTGAACGTGTTCTTTATTTTTCGTAAAAAGCATGTTTAAATTTCGTTATTTAAATTTATACCGCGCTTCCGCATTCGCGCTATTTCCCGGGACGATCCACAATCTTTTTGTTGGAATAGGTGACCAGAAAGCCAATAGGTTTGGCAATTTGTAACCTATCCGACAACTTGATGTGAATGTAATATTATTATGTGATGAATAAGATGAGTGTTCGTCACCAATGGTACCTTCTTTGTTGCGCTCATCTTACATTTGTTAAACCGGTGTTTAACTTATATCGCAACAAAGCCCACAGACCATGGATAACAACTCATGCAGTTGGGCCACGCATTGGATGGTGGTCATGAAACCAACTGATTAAGAGTTGGGTCTGAAACGTTCCAAGTCGAGGACCTCGAGACAGGGCATCGAGAGTCCTATTGAGACTTGCGTCAAGAGTCGTGTTCATTGGATGAGTGCCGTGTTTCATCGGCGACAGGCGTGGGACGCCTACACGATCTTGATGGGTTGGTCGACTGGGGTTGAGCCGACTGGGCTGACTCGCGGGGATCATCATATGGAAGCCTTGGAGGCTTGGTCGGTATGATTGGATTCCCCGGTTCCGATAGTACGGGAGTAATCCTCAGACTTGAGGAATCATGGCAGTCACGTGCACAGGACGGCTGTATCTTGGATCTGGCGAGAGGTGATCATTCTGTAAGATGATCATTATAAGCCTTGTCCAGTGCAGTCAGAATGTGTAGCGAGGACGGTGGATTCCAAGAAGAGGATCCGTCCCATGTCAGTATATGACAGAGGTATCTCCTATGCACTCGGAGACACGTACATGCTGTTTGAAGCTGTGGCCACAGTGGTTGGTCGAACAGGGAATGGTTTTCTGTGTCGACGCAATGAAGCATACGTGGTCTCGAGTATTAAGCATAGATGCCTAGTCAAGGATGGGAACCGACGCCTAATTCCATACCCTAGACTAAGGCCGGGAGACGGTAGACGGAAGGATCGTACCCGTACGGAATCGGCGCCTAAATGTTCACGCCAATGCACCTAGTCTCTAGTGCCATGGACCGTTGCTAGACGGCCACCCATGGTAACGGGCCCTTGTGGGACACGGGCCCAAGTCTAGCTGAGGGTGAACCTAAAGGGTCACACACAAATCACCGAGGAGGTTGAGAGATCGACTTAGAGTCAATCTCGAAGGATAAAATAAGTAATTGGATTACTTAAGGGAAAGTCCATTGGATGGACGGGCCGATATTGTATCAGGCTTTCATTTAATCGGTAAATTGGATTTTCGATTAAATATGGAAAGTTGAGATGTTGAGACATTGGATCTTTTAATTAGATTAGAAGATCAACGGGAATAATTTAAGTGGACATTAAATTGGATTTAATATTGGGTTCGTCGTAATTGGATTACGATAAAACCCGGTCCGTTAAATTATACCCGAGAGGAGAAATAATTCCTAATTTGGAATAGGAAGAAGTTGGACTTCTTCCCTTAATTAAACATGGCCGACATGCTCCCTTGGAGGAAGCAAAATCAGCCATGTTTCATGCTAGGTGGTATGTTGACTTATCTCTTTTGGAAAGAGACAAATCAACTCCAATCAAGCTCTTCCCTTTTGGTATTATTTGATCATACCATAAATTTTGGTAGGCTTGATTGAAGAATTGATGGTGATTGATTGGAATGAATCTAGACATCCTTGGATGAACCTAGACACATTCCAATAATCACATTAATTATGTATATATATTAGAATATACAACACCAAGCATAAGTGATTCATTATTCATCTTTTTCTAGGAAAAAGAGAAGACAAAAATCCTCTCCTCTCTCTCAATTTTCGTGCTCCCTCCCTCTCTTACACTTGTGTTCTTCACTTGATTTTGAATCAAGAAGAAGAACAAAGTAAGTTTAAGAGAACACTAATTCATAGTAATCTTCTCTTAAACCGATTCCTTCCTAAACCCGTTCTTTTCTAGCAAGAAGAACGTGTGTTTCTTCCGGTGTGGTGTGGATCACCTTTGGAGAATCCATACGTTTGGATTTCGTGAGCATTCCGGAGAAGGAACAACGCTAGTAGCCGGGAGCATACGCTAAACAATCAAAGGTAACGGTTTATTACGCTTTGGTTGATTCCATTTATATATCTATGCCCTATGTGTTTAAATATATGTTTTAATATTTACACATCCTACATCGAACGCCCGGTTGAGCACCCAAGGGTACACCCCTTGGGATTCGCGTATTTTGAATTTGATTTAAATTTACGCACATTTCTCGCCTTTCTCGCTTCCGCTCGCGCTCCCGGGCGGATCCGCTTGTCCTTCACTTTTCACTAGCGCTATCGCCCCGCTGTTATCGTAGAAGATAACTGCAGGCTTAGCAGTCCTAGGTACTACAACCAACCCTTGGATGTAGCCCATCAACCAAACTGTCCTTAGCAGCTTCCAAAGCCGCTATATACATTCAGACTCTATGGTGGAGTCCGTCGTGGTAGCCTGCTTGGAACCCTTCCAAGCAACCACGCCACCATTTAGCCCAAATACAAAAACCAGACTGAGACTTGGCATCATCATCATCCGACCGGAAGCTAGCGTCACTATAGCCTTCCAGTATCAACTCTCCACCGCCGTAGATCAAGAACATGTCCTTAGTCCTTTTCAGGTACTTTAGGATAGTCTTGACTGCGCTCCAGTGTGCCTCCCCGGCACACGACTGATATCGACTTGTTAGCTCAAAGCGAAAGCCACATCAGGTCTAGTGCACTGAACAACATACTGTATGCTGCCTACAGCTGAAGCATAGGGGATGTCCAACATCCGTTTAAGCTCCTCATCAGTCTTAGGAGACTGTTTCTTGGATAACTTCCATGCCTCATAGGAAGGAATCCTCGTTTTGAGTTCTCCATCTTGAATCTCTTCAAGACTTTATCAATGTACGAGGACTAGGCCATTCCTAACATCCTTCTAGATCTATCCCTGTAGATCTTGATGCCAAAAATGTAGGATGTCTCGCCCATATCCTCCATGGAGAATTGTGTTGACAACAAAGCTTTAGTGGTACCCAACATCTTAGCATCATTCCCAATGAGCAAAATGTCATCCACATAAAGCACTAGAAACGCAACTGAGCTCCCACTGATCTTCTTGTATACAGAACGATCGGACTCATTCTTGATGAAATCATATCCCCGTATTGTTAGAATAGGTGACCATGTAAGCCAATTTTGGCAGGAATATGTAACCTATGTCTAGACAATTTCAGGTGTTTGATAAATCATTAATGAATAAAGAAGTGAATTTCATTTGGCATCACTTTGTTTGTGTTCACTTATATTTGTTTTCCATATCTGTTCACTACGCAAACAAAGCCCACGGACTGAGAATCAAATTTCGGGGACTGGGACTACGCTTGGAGGTAGGTCCATGGAATCAGTCTTCCCGAATCAGTCCGGAAAATCTCCAAGTCAAGGAATCCCGAAAATGGGTACCGGGATTCCATTTGAGACTTGCACTAAGCACCTGTTGTCGTGTTTCATCGACGGGTGACGAGGGTCGTCTAAGCAGTGTTAGTGGGTTAGCATGCTAGGACGCAGCTGACTGAGGTGACTCGCGGAACCGTCTTACGGAGGACCTTGAGTATGGTCAGCAAGGTATGACGTGTATTCCCGGTTCCAACGGTACAGGCCAAGTCCTTTGACTTGAGGAATTGCTCAGTTTACCTGTACGTTAGGGCTGTATCTTAGATATGGTGAGAGATTGCCGGAATTCTCTTTGGTAGTCATAAGCCATGTCTAGTACAGTTCTGGTGTACAAAGTGACAGTAGTTTCCAAGAAAGGATCTGTCTCCTGCCAATAGGTATTGACAGTTGAGTCTCATGTATGCTCTGTGTCTTGTCCCTAAAATCTGTGGCCACAGTAACTGAACAGAAGGGAAGGATTCCCTTGCGGCGTTTAGTGAGGACAGACCGACACTTAGGTCCAAAATGGGTACCTGCATTATCCGTGCCCTACTCTAAGTGATGAGACCGAAGACAGAAGGACAAGTGTACTGTTAGAGCCTAAATGTTCATCCCTGAATATTTCACCTAGTCTCTAGTGCCATGGACCGTTGCTAGATGGCCACCCATGGTAACGGAAGGATTCTAGGAATCCGACCAAGTCTAGCTGAAAGGTGAACCTAAAGAGTCACACACTATCCACACACATTTAGATATTTAATTAGGAATTAAATATTGGAGTGAAGGAATGATTAAATTGGATTTAATCGGGTCCTTTATTTTTCTTGGAGAAATAATTCCTTCTATTAGATATAAGGAATTAAATTGATAAATTAGATTTATCAAAGGGATTTATTTAATGGGCTTAAATAATATTTATATTTATTTTAGCCTCTTGGAAATATTTAAATAGGTTTTAAATATTCCATTAAATTAAATTAAATCAACGGTGAGATGAATGGGAGAGATGGATGGCTAGGATTGTTTTGACTAGGTCAAAACACTACTTTGACTAGGACTTTGACTAGGTCAAAATCCTAGTCAAAATAGAGTTCTTGAAAGAGGAGTTTAAAGAGGATTAGACTCCTCTTCTATATAAACCCCTAGCATCCTACAAGTTGAAAGATGATGAAACTCCAACACACACACTACAACACACACACACGGATTCTCTCTCCCTCTCTCTCGTCCGATTCTCTCTCCCTCTCCAAGAAATATTTTCTTGGTTCTTTTTGTTCTTGGAACATTAAGAACTTGATGAATCAATACCATTAATCAATAATGTGTTATTGATTCATCCACTCCAAAAACATAAACTTGTTCGTTGCTAGCACGACGTGCAAGATACGTGGGTGGATCGTGTGTCACGATTTAGAGGGTCTCAAAGACGAGATCTTGGTGCAAAACGGGGAACAACGATTGTAGCCGTTTGAAGACGAAAACGACAACGGGTAGGTCTCGTTTTAATTTTTCGTCCTCTCTTTAATTTCCAACCCTATGGCCTCCATGATTTATTTTGTGTTATTCGTTCATGAGATACACCGAACGCCCGGGAAATTTCAAAGGCACACCCTTTGAAACGTGTTTTAATTTAAAAGCATGTTTAAATTCCGTTTTAATTTTAATTATACCGCGCTTCCGCATTCGCGTTTTTCCCGGGACGATCCACAATTTCTTTCACGTATGACTTCATCAAAATATATGTTCCAGCTTCGGAAAGCTTGTTTGAGGCTATAAATGGGCCTTTGGGGACGGCAGACCTTTTGCTCTTCTCCAACAGTTGTGAAACCATCCGGCTGATCCATATAGATCTCTTCCTCTACGAAACCGTTGAGGAAGGCCGTTTTCACGTCCCTCTGCCATATGTCATAGTCATACCATGTTGCTATGGCAAGCAGTATCCGAATGGACTTGGCCATTGCTACGGGTGAGTAGGTTTCCTCAAAATCGACCCCAGGTCGTTGAGTATAACCTTTCGCCACAAGCCTGGCTTTGAAGGTTGTAACCTCCCCGTCAGCTCCAAGCTTATGTTTGTAGACCCATTTACAGCCTACGGGTTTTACCCCTTTGGGTGGGTCTACTAAAGTCCAAACCTTGTTTGTACCCATCGAGTCCATCTTGGGTTTCATGGCCTCAAGCCACTTATCCGAATCGATGTCCGACATCGCTTCTCCGTACGTCTTTGGATCATTATCCAACTGACCGGTCAGGCCCAGAAATCCATACCCATCAGGTGCATGGGATACTCTGCCGACCTACGGAGGACTGGAACAATATCAGTGGGAACTACTGGATCAGATGTCACTGTCGCCTCATGGGGTACCTCACTTGATTCCTCAAGGAGTACTTCGTCACGTCGACTATCCGATGGAAAACCCTTTTCCAAGAACACTGCATTTCGCGAGACAAGAACCTTTTGCTCGAAGGGATCATAGAAATAATACCCTGCAGTTTCTTTTGGATAGTCGATGAACCTGCATAAACTAGACCTTGAGTCCAGTTTATCTCCCACTAATCTCTTGACATATGCGGGGCAACCCCACACTTTCAAGTATTTGTAGGAGGCAGGCTTGCCATGCCATATCTCATATGGCGTCTGGGATACCTTCTTAGATGGTGCCAAGTTCAAAACTTTGGTCGCCGTCTCAAGAGCGTATCCCTAGAAGGAAAGGGGGAGTTCAGTAAAACTCATCATGGATCGGACCATGTCCAACAAGGTCCGATTCCTCCTTTCGGACACACCATTAAGTTGTGGTGTTCCAGGAGGGGTCCATTGAGAGAGAATCCCATTCTCTTTTAGATAATCAGTAAACTCACCACTCAAATACTCTCCACCTCGGTCCGACCGAAGGGCTTTGATCTTTCGACCAGTTTGGTTCTCTACTTGAAGTCTGTATTCCTTAAACCTTCCAAAGACTTTAGACTTGTACCTCATTAGGTAAACATAACCATACCGTGAGTGATCATCGGTAAAGGTTATGAAGCACGAGTACCCACCTCTAGCCTGAGTATTTAGTGGGCCATAGACATCCGTATGGATCAAATCCAACAGACCACTAGCTAGCGTGCTTTGTCCAACAAAGGGTTTCTTGGTCATCTTTCCCTTCAGACAGGATTCGCAGGTCGGTAGGTTGTCCAAATCGTCCATTTCTAGACTCTTTGAGTCCACCAACTTTCTTATCCTATCTTTAGAGATATGACCGAACCTCGCATGTCATATCTGTGAGTTATTTTTATCATCACATTTTCGTTTGTGTTCTGCAGTCATAATCCAATTAGACTGTTGAAGTATGTACAGACCGTTGACCAATGTACCAAGCATATGAGAAATACCATCTTTAATAATGAAAAAGCCATTTTTATTGCTGGTAAATTCAAATCCCTCCTTGTCAAGGACTGGGATGGAAATAATATTTTTAATCATGCTAGATACATAGAAATAGTCGTTCAATACAATCCTAACATGACTACTGATGGCTAACTCTAGTGACCCTACGGCTTCCGCAGCAACGGCCTTGCCATCGCCTAGCCTCAGGATCATCTCATCCTTGGTTAGCCTTTTGCTTCTTTGCAATGCCTGCAAATCATTGCAGATGTGAGCACCACACCCAGTATCCAATACCCATGAAGCAGAATTAGTAATCATATTTACTTCAACCACAAACATACTTGGGTTGGAGAGGAGTTGTGGGCACTCCCTCTTCCAATGCCCTTTCCCTTGGCAATGCATGCAGACATCATTCGCCTTGGACCGCTGAGAACCATGGGCCTTCCCTTTCTCTTTGCTTGGTCCAACCGGAGCAATAGGGGTGCCTGGAGCGCGAGCAGGGGCTGCAACCGTCTTCCCTTTGCCCTTCTTCCTTTTCCAGCGTCCGGCCCTCTTGCCATTCGCCTTGGAGGTCGAAGCCTCTCCTATCAATACCGCCGGCGCCGACTTGTGGGTTGTTGCCTCGTATTGGACCAGCATGTTGATCAACTCATGAATAGACTTCTCAAGTCCATTCATATTGTAAGTTTACAACAAACGGGTCATAGGATGGAGGAAGCGACTGGAGGATCACGTCGATGTACGTGTCATTGTTAAGCCCAGATTTAAGGTCCTCGAGTTTCTCCACTAGGGAGAGCATCTTGACCCCATGACTTTGTACAGACGCTCCTTCAGCAAGCTTGGTGCCAAAGAATGCTTTTGTGGCGGCATATCTAATATGCCTATCCGGAACCGCATAAAACCTCGTTCATGCGGAGCATTATGGCGGAGACGTTGTCTAGCCTCTCATACTGCTTCTGGATGTCGTTAGACATTGAAGCTAGTCTGATACTGCGTACTTTCCGGTTGTCCTCATGCCATTTCTTGAACGTCAAACGTTCTTCAGGCATAGACCCCTCCGGTAAGTCGATCGGTGGCGGCTCGTCCAAGACGTAGCCTTGGTTCTCGAAACCGAGGACAATCCTCAGGTTTCTCAGCCAGTCCGAGTAGTTCCTTCCGTTGAATTTGTTAGTCTCGAGTATCATGGTTAATGGGTTCTTAGACATATCTACATTATTGAAAATGTAAAGCAGAAATTAGCAGATGATGGTAATATTATTGTTCAAGTTGAAGACTTAGTCTTTTAGTCTTTAACCCTCCCACTATTTATACGAAAGTCCTCCACTCTCAAGCGGAATTTTGGAAAACCATTTCCTAGTGGGCTCGGGATCCACAAGCGTAATCTCCATGCCCCACTTTTACGATTCACATGAAGAAGACCTCGTGGGAGGTATCCAATATCATTATCATCCAATGAGATTCTAAAGATATTTTGCCTCACCTATTCACATGGTTCCGAGGACTCCAAGCGAACCATTTTTACTCAATGTTGGGCCCGACTCATCAATCAAATCATGCCTCAAACTATCGCCCCTCACGACTCGTGAGACAAGGAAACAGCGAGTGCAGTCTTTTTGTTCACAACAATGGTGCAGCTTTCCCCTAGTCCAAGTGTGCCATGACTTGTAAGACCACAGTTGGGTAGTGGTAGCTTCCTCACCACATTGCTGTGGATGAAAGGCTTGGACAGATCAAAATACCATTTTGATCCAAGTCCGTTCTGGGCCTAATATTTAATTTGGTCCAACCAAATGAGAGTTTGTTTGTGACTGAGACCTCATCACATTATGGTGTTTTAGCATACATAAATATCCAATATTTAAAGCGATAAATAAATACGCCACATGCAGAAAACATAGCATACCCCTGTTAGGATGATCACAAGCCCAACCTATGCGACCCACTGAGCCCGCAGTAAGTCTATGGTCTATCTAGGGTGGTCCTAAATTATTACAATAATAATATACCCATTGTCATTCCAATGGGCCTTGTAATGCTTCTTGTTTCACGCCTTGATGCTCCTCCTTGGGGTCTTTGACTCCAAATGCTTGTTAAAATTAAAACCTTACCAATCCTATCTACTCTCATTACAACTGAAAGTAATACATACATTGGTAATAATAAAAGCAAGCCTTAACATCATGAGGCTGAAAATACAGGAGATGATAGTCCCAAAAACAAGAGGCACGCAGGCCCCACCCAACAGAAAATAAATGATCATACATTCATCCATACATAAGGTCTAGGGCTCTTGTGATCATCCCATGTTGATTCCATCACCACATATAACATAATTCTTCCAAATAATCATGCATTAAACCAATGGATATTCCAAATACCCAAGTGATGTCCAACATCACAAAAGCATAAACATACAAATAATATGCAAAATTCAAATTTCAAATTTAATGGACATTTTAAATAATGCATCCAATGCATGTATTAATTTCAAATTAATTAAGCAAATTTAATCTAAGGAATAATCCAATTATTCCAAAATCAAATATGAAATATTAACATATTTTCATAATATTGTGCAGAAAATACAGAAAATCGAATTTTCTAGAAAACGTCGAAAAAACAGCACAAAACGGCCCAGCCGTTGTGCCTGCTGGCCACACGTGCACACAGGGCAGTGCGCGCGCAGGCAGCAAGCCTGCGCGCGCGCGCTCTGTGCCGCGCGCTGGCCTCAGCCGGCAGCGGCCGTCTGCGCACAGCGCGAGCGCGCCTGCGCGCAGCATCCACGCGCATGGCGCGGGCAGGCACCCGCCTGCGCCCGGCCACTGCCGTCCGATCCAAATCTTTTTTATTTTTTTATCAACATCTTTTCAGCAGAAAAACAGTAGCAATTATTCTGAAAATAAGCATGCAATTTTAGATCCAATCTAATAAAATTAAGCATGCCAAAAATTCCATCAAATTCAAAACAATTGAATCATCATATTATTCATACATTTATGTAATCTAACATGCCATTAAAGCCATAAAAGCAAGTAGATCATGCCAAGCACATAGATCTATGCCCCTTACATCGAACCGGGCTCTGATACCACTTAAAGGATGCGTAAATTTAAATCTAATTTAAATAAACGAATTCCAAGGGGTGTACCCTTGGGTGCTCAACCGGTCGTTCGATGTAGGATGTGTAAATATTGGAAACGTATATTTAAACACATAGGGCATTGGATAAATATTAAATCAACCAAAGCATAATAGAATTGTTACCTTTGATTGTTTAACGTATGCTCCCCGCTACTTGCGTTGTTCCTTCCCCGAAATGCTCATGAAATCCAAACGTATGGATTCTCCAAAGGTGATCCACACCACACCGGAAGAAAAGCACGTTCTCCTTGCTAGAAGAAAACGGGTTTAATGAAGGAATCGGTTTAAGTGAAGAACACTATGAATTAGTGTTCTCTTAAACCTACTTTGTTCTTCCTCTTGATTCAAAACCAAGTGAAGAACACTAGTATAGATGGGGAGTGAACACCGAGAGTTGAGAGGGAGAGGAGAGGCCGATTTTTCTTTTTCTTTTTTTCTTAGAAAAAGATGAATAATGAATCACTTATGCTTGGTGTTGTATATTCTCATATATATACATAATTAATGTGATTATTGGAATGTGTCTAGGTTCATCCAAGGATGTCTAGATACATTCCAATCAATCACCATTAATTCTTCAATCAAGCGTACAAAAATTTATGGTATGATCAAATCATACCAAAAGGGAAGGGCTTGATTGGAGTTGATTTGTCTCTTTCCAAAAGAGATGAGTCAACATACCACCTAGCATGAAACATGGTTGATTTTGCTTCCTCCAAGGGAGCATTCCGGCCATGTCTATCTAAGGGAAGAAGTCCAACTTCTTCCTATTCCAAAATAGGAATTATTTCTCCTCTCAGGTCTAATTTAACGGACCAGGTTTTATCGTAATCCAATTACGACAAATCCAACATTAAATCCAATTTAATGTCCATTTAAATTATTTCCATTGATCTTTTAATCCAATTAAAAGATCCAACGTCTCAACGTCTCAACATTTCATATTTAATCAAAAATCCAATTTACCGATTAAACGAAGGCCCGATACAATATCGGCCCGTCCATCCAATGGACTTTCCCTTAAGTAATCCAATTACTTATTTATCCTTCGAGATTAACTCCAAGTCAATCTTTTAACCTCCTCGGTGATTTGTGTGTGACCCTTTAGGTTCACCCTCAGCTAGACTTGGGCCCGTCTCCCACAAGAGCCCGTTACCATTGGTGGCCGTCTAGCAACGGTCCATGACACTAGAGACTAGGTGAATTGACGTGAACATTTAGGCGCCGATTCCGTTCGGGTACGATCCTTCCGTCTACCGTCTCCCGGCCTCAATCTAGGGTATGGAATTGGGCATCGGTTCCCATCCTTGACTAGGCATCTATGCTTAATACTCGAGACCACGTATGCTTCATTGCGTCGACACAGGAAACCATTCCCTGTTCGACCAACCACTGTGGCCACAGCTTCAAACAGCATGAACGTGTCTCCAAGTGCATAGGAGATATCTCTGTCACATACTGACAGGGGACGGATCCTCTTCTTGGAATCCACCGTCCTCACTACACATTCCGACTGCACTGGACAAGGCTTATGATAATCATCTTACAGAATGATCACCTCTCGCTAGATCCAAGATACAACCGTCCTGTGCACGTGACTGCCGTGATCCCTTAAGTCTGAGGATTACTCTCGTACTATAGGAACTGGGGAAAACCAATCATACCGACCAAGCCTCCAAGGCTTCCATATGATGATCCCCGCGAGTCAGTCCAGTCGGCTCGACCCCAGTCGACCAACCCATCAAGATCGTGTAGGCGTCCCACGCCTGTCGCCGATGAAACACGGCACTCGTCCAATGAACACGAGTTTTGACGCAAGTCTCAATAGGACTCTCGATGCCCTGTCTTGAGGTCCTCGACTTGGAACATTTCAGACCCAACTCTTAATCAGTTGGTTTCATGACCACCATTCAATGCGTGACCCAACTGCACCAGTTGTTAACCATGGTCTGTGGGCTTTGTTGCGATATAAGTTAAACACCATTTTAACAAATGTGAAATGAGCGCAATAGAGTAAGTACCAGAAGTGACGAATACTCATTTTATTCATCACATAATAATATTACATTTACATCGAGTTGTATAATAGGTTACAAGTCGCCAAACCTATTGGCTTTCTGGTCACCTATTCTAACACCGACGCCCAATTCCATACCCTAGACTAAGGCTGGGAGACGGTCCACAGTAGGACCGTACCCGTACGAAATCGGCGCCTAAATGTTCACACCAACATTCACCTAGTCTCTAGTGCCATGGACCGTTGCTAGACGGCCACCCATGGTGATGGACTCCTGTAGGACACGAGCTCAAGTCTAGCTGAGGGTGAACCTAAAGGGTCACACACAAATCACCGAGGTGATGAGGGAATTGACTTGGAGTCAATTTCAGAGGATGATAAGTAATTGGATTACTTAAGGGATTGTCCATTGGATGGACGGGCCGATATTGTATCAGGCTCTCGTTTAATCGGTAAATAGGATTTATCGATTAATATGGAAAGTTGAGATGTTGGATCTTTTAATTGGATTAAAAGATCAACGGAAATTATTTAAGTGGACATCATATTAAATTAGATTTAATTTTGAGTTCGTCGTAATCGGATTACGGTAGAACCCGGTCCGTTAAATTTTGACCCGAGAGGTGTATTAATTCCATTTATGGAATAGGAAGAAGTTGGACTTCTTCCCTAAATAAGCATGGCTCAAAATTGCCATCTTGGAGGGAGCAAAAATCGACCATGTTGGATGGTAGGTATTAGTTGACTTGTCTCTTTTAGTAAGAGACAAATCAACTCCAATCAAGCCCTTCCCTTTTGGAATGATTTGATCATACCTTCAAAGATGGTAGGCTTGATTGAAGAATTGATGGTGATTGATTGGGATGTATCTAGACATCCTTGGATGAACCTAGACACATTCCAATAATCACATTAATTATGTATATATATATGATATACTAACACCTATTGAAGAAGAATTTCATTATTCATCTTTTTCTAGGAAAAAGATGAAAACTCTCCATACACTCTCTCACTCTCTCTACTCTCAAAATCCTCTTTGTTGCTTCATTGATCTATGATCAATTGAAGGACAAAGTATGATCAAGAAGGAACACTAATTTGATAGTGTAATCTCTTCTTTGATTTCATCCTCTAGATCCGTTTTTTTCTAGCAAGAAAAACGAGATCTCTCCCGGTGTGGTGTGGACTACGTTAGAGGGTCTCTATGTTGGGACCTTGCGTGGACGAACGTCGGGAGGAATCAATGCATGTAGCCGATCAAAATACAAAATCGAGAAAGGTATTCCGATTTATATTTATGCTCTCGGTTTCTTCTTTATTCTATAGCCATGAACGCTTATTTATTTTATATATATCTATATTCTACGTTTATACACCGATAGCCCGGGAACGTTCAAGGGAACACCCCTTGAACGCGATTTAAATTATTTTATTCCGCACGTTTTTATCTCCACCGCGCTTCCGCCGCGTTCCCGGGCCAATCCGCTTTCCTTCACACGTACCATACTTAGGAACGGATATTGTAATACATAGTTTTATACACAAATCGTCTCAATGTGTACCTCTTTTTTGGAACGACTTTTTTCACGTTCTAATATTGCAACGGGAAGTGGGAGGACATTTAGAACTGTGTCGTCCCAATTACTAAAAAAAACGTTCAAAAGCTGTGTCACTACATTTTTCCATTCCCCTTTGGCACGATTATAGGACCATAACTTGTAACACAATTGTTGGAATGGTCGGAGTAACGGTCATACCATTCCAACACTCACGGATTGAATATAAGAGGAATCCAGCAGCGTATTTCCGTTCCTCGGTAGTTTCAATGACCGTTCCTAAATAGGAACGATCATTGAAATGGTCATGTAATCCGCTCCAAATCCCGCTTTATTTTGTAGTGAAGAAACCCTCTAAATCGGAGAAGGAAAATAGATGGAAATTGCCTCTTTGGAAGACCAACAATGAATAAAACATTTTGGACAGATAAAAAATCGGGCCTTTGATATATTGTTTGTGAAAATTTAGAGCAAGTTTTTTATAGCTGCAAATTAACACCAAAAAGTTGTATTTCTGTACTTTCTACCATCATTTAAAAAATCACACTTCATTCCACTTATAGATTTATTTTCATTTGTAAGAAATGGGTGGTTGTAATTGTAGTTTTTTTTAATTATTTTTATAAATGGGCTATGAGGCAAGGAAGAGAAGGAATAACAAATCACACCCTGGGCATGACAAATGCTAAACACGTGATATTCTTCGACGGGCATTTCTTGCCAAAAATGGACTCCAAGGGGCAATATGTTCGAGCGATATAAAATTTTGGAGGTGAAGCCCCCCCTTTTTTTTTGGGGGGGGGGGATGTTTGAGGAGGTATGGGCCAAATATAGATTGGGAAGAAGAATAAGAAAAATGTTGAAAAAGGTAAAATAAAAATTCTTAAAATAGAGCAAAAGGTTAAAAAAAAAAAAAAAAGGTAACAAATGCAAAAATCCCCCCTGTGTTTTTGTGAAGTTGAAAATAAAAAATCCTAAATTAAATAAATAGGCTAAAAAAAGCCTTGTGATATATATAATTCAGCAAAAAAAAATCAATTTCATAAATTTTTAACGGCGAGTGGGATTCACACGCACACCTGCGAATGTTGAAACTTTTTCAATTTTTGACATGCGAAAATATCCAAATTGATCTTTCTAATATAAATAACATAAATAGCATTTAACATCAATAATTGCACTTTGACTTCAAGTAAATTATAATATTTAAACTTTCTATTATAATTTCTTAATAAATAAATAAATTTTATTATTATTTATTAATTATATGCTATTAAATAATATTATTTTTTAGTCTTGAAATATTTTAATACCCTATTATTTTAGTAAAAATATTAGTAAACAAATTTAACTTATAAATAAAAAGTTACAAAAATTATTTAGTTATATAAATAAAAAAAATTAACTTATAAATATTTGAATTTCAACTAACACTTTTAAATAATTCTTAATTAGTTTAATTCAATAGTTAAAAATAATATATTATTTTTTTAAACAGTTCTCGTTGGAACCGCTCGCCATCTTTGGCGACGACGACGTCACCCAGTTCTCGATAGCGTTGTCGCCCCCTTCTCCTTCTCTAGGCGACAACGGTGTCGCCTAGATCTATGGGCAATGTCATCATCCCCAAATTAGGGGGCGACGCTCCTTTTCTTGGCGATGACAACGGCTGCCGTGCATGTATATTTACATATATTATATTTATATATTTATTATTATTTATTTTATATATAATGATATAAATATATATTATTTATTTCTATAATTCATATAGTATAAAAATATTAACTCAAAATATTCTAACATGTCTTTGATTTTAAGGAATTTATGATCTAATTTTTCATTCTTTATTATTTATTTTATATCATTAGAACATAATATGTAAATTTAAAAACTTTAAAATCTAGGCCCGTTATTCTTAAGATTTAACATTTAATGACTCTAAATAGTTTATCATATCCAATGGTTGTCATTCATCTAATACATAGCGAACAGTTACAAAAAGTAAGGGCATAACTATTCAATCACTAAAAATATTAACGGTGTTAGTGTCATTCAACGAACAGGGGAGAGTGAGCAAATTTTTAAAAAAAAAAACTAAGAGAGTGTTTATCCTATTTTCTTTTTCTTTAGGGAAAGGTAAATTTCAATACAAGGAAAAAATATATGTACAACAGCTATATAGTTTCATGTGTTCGCCCACCTATCCTCCAAATTCTATATACTGAAAAATTCGTATGTTTCTCTCGGAACATAGATGATAAACTAGAGACGCCAATAGAGCTCGATTAGCAGCATTAACAAGGTGATTCCCCAGCACTTTCTAGCCCCCCATTGCACAACAAGACTCCATTGGAGAATAGACCATCGCCACTTGACTCTTCGCTAAATCGCCCTTATAGAAGGTTTGGCAAACAAGCACTCAAAGAATAAGTGGTCATGACATTCAAGAGATTGCTCAGGACATAATACACATACCGACCCAAGATGTTGCACCCAAGGTTTATCCAAAGCCGGTAGACGACCTTGAATAGCCAACTACAATAGGAATGTATTCCTCGGTATTTTACGCGGACCCAGCCTCAAACTCCACTGCACCGGTGCCACACTTGGGTGAAATAAGCTCCGTGCATTAGCACTGCTATACTACCATATGCAACCTCCATTTCACTATGTCTCCACCATCTTGCAGATCAGGTGTTGTATGCTGCAACTCTTGTAACGAAGCAGGCAATGTCAATGGCCAACACCACTGCCCGTCGTGAATAACTTCTGAGAGGTGAGCATTATCCTCCAAACATGACAGCAAAGGACCGCATGGGAACAGCTGTAGCAAACAATCCCCGTGGATGCTATAGATCTTTTCAAAAAAATATTTGTTGCCCTATGGTAATCTGGTAGAGTAGTGCAGGTATAAGGCTATCCCGCAGCTGGAGCATCATCTTCCATTGCCACGAAGCTCCTGCCTTTGAAATGGTCAACAATGGCTCACCTCTTAACTTATAGGTATGGATCCAGCACATCCAAATGGACTTTTCGTTGTTACTCACAACGTCCCACAAATGTCTACACATCAAGGCCTTATTAGTCACACCCACAGGTGTTAAAGCAAGCCACCGGCGGCAACAAGTTGGCACACACTGCCCTAGCTAACTTTGGCCGAGAACCGCTCCCTTCCTCTAGCCCAATGGAAGGCTCTAAGTCTCTTTTCAATTTGATGTATTACACCAACCGGCAATATGAATACTGAAGACCAATAAACACTTAACGAGGTGAGAATAGATTTGATGAGCTGCAGTCGCCTTGCATAGGAAAAATGCTTCAAGCCCCAAGCTTGTATTTGTCGATCTATCTTTTCCAACAAAGAAGCACAATCAGAGATCATAAGCTTGGATGGAACCGACGACACTCCCAGTACTTAACAGGAAGAGACCAGTTGGAAAATTCACCTCAGCATGTAGTACCGAGGCTATTTCACTAGTCGATTTAGAGCATATAATAATGATTTTAGCTGCATTGGCATGTAGTGCAGAAAATAGGGAAAACTCCTAAAATGCATCCTTTAACGTCTTGACGGACTCCTCGTCAGCCTTGCAGAAAAATAATAGATCGTCAGTGAATGACAACATAAACAACAGAATCTTCTCACACCGCCAGTGATACTGAAATGACTGTGACGAGTCTATATAGCACTTTGTCATCGCATGTAGAAGCTCCATATTCATGACAAAGAGATATGGAGAGATAGGGTCTTCTTGTCTCAATCCCCGAGTACCCTCAAAGAAGCCATGGGATTGTCCATTCACCAGTATTGAGTACGAGACTTTCATGACACATTATATGATCCAGTGAACCACCACCAAGGGGAATCCCATGAGACATAACACTGCGTGCATGAAATCCCATTCCACTATGTCATAGGCTTTCTGAACATCCACTTTTAGAACACATCTCGGCGCGAGATGCCTCTGGTTATAGCCAGTCAGGAGCTCATGATCTAAGATAATGTTATCACTGATTTTATGCCCTGGGATAAACACATTCTGGCTACCGTTAAAGAGACCATTTATAATCCTGTGTAACTTATTCACCAATAGCTTAGAAATAATTTTATAGGTCATATTGCAGCAAGCAATAGGATGGGAATTAGCTGTTGTTTGGGGGTGCTCCACCTTTGGAATAAGAGCAAAAAAAGTTGCATTTTTTTGCTTCAGTAATCGCCCATTCTAGAATAATTGTCGTATCACAGCATTAACCTCCTTGTCCACGACAGGCCATGATTTTTTGCCATATAGCCCCGGACCGGGGGCCTTATCATCGTCAATGGAAAAAAACGCAGGTTTAATTTCAGCATCCGAACAGGCCTCTATAGATCCCGAGCCTCCTGAGGCGTCACTCTACCAGTTAGGAACTGCTTAAACTGTTGTAGATCCAATACCCGACTTCGCCTCACTCCCCCTAGCATCCCCTCATACCAACTCAGTAGTTCAGTTGCAACATCTTCATGGCCATGCAACGTCATGCCATTAGTACTTTGCAAATGATAAATCCATTCTTGGATCTCTGCACTTGAAGTTTTTTTAAAAAATACTCACGTGCATTGGTCCTCATCTCGAATCAATTGATCTTAACTCTTTGTTGTAGCATAGTTGCTTCCTGATTCATCACTTGGGCATATATAAACCGACAAAACCTCTCCACCTCTTGCAGCAACATGACCCTCGGGTATAATTATACAAGATGACGTTGTATTTTGAGTAAGAAATCCATAGCCTTCTGTGTGTTAATGGCTAGGTCACGCTTCCTACTTCGCATTCGCTGAAACACTGGTTTCAAAAGCTTAAGTGATATCGTTACTGAGTACATGCTGGTACCGTGGGTTCGGTGCTTTTGCACCTCCTCAACCTCTTTTAGAAAATTCATCGAGCGTGTCAAAAAATTATCAAATTTAAAATATGAGTTGATCGGTCGATCTTTCGATACAACCTACACCACCAATGAGCTATGGTCCGAGGTACACTCCGATCCCAAATACCGTTGATCAGGCCAACATGCAAACCAGACCTCATTCTCCAAAACACAACCTATTTTCTTCCACAGACTCCTAACACCCAAGCTGCAGTTATGCCAAGTAAAGGCTTGACCCGTCACTGACACCGAGGTAAGCCTTGCTGAGGAGAGACATTCACGAAATTCCCTCATAGCCCTCAATTTCCCTTCTGCAGACCTATAAACCTCGCTAGCATTCAAAAACACAGTTAAAATCCCCCATCAAAATCCACGGCTCATCCTCCAACTCTATAGCCAGTTCTTGTATCTTCGCTCATAGAGCCCGTCGAGCATGCTGCTCATTTTCAATATAGACCACCAAGAGATAGTGACCAGCTGATGAAGCCCGTTTTTTGAATCTTACAATGCACAATCTGAGGATGTAACTTAAGAACTTGCAGATCAATATCAGAATTGTCCCAACCTATCCAAATTCTCATGCTCGGACCCTGCAACCCATAATCTATGACCCAGGTCCATCGACTACACACTACTTGCTAGACCCTACTAGCATCCTGAGCAACCACTCGCGTTTCCCAAACTCCCAGTACCTGCAACTTAAATTCCGCTATAAGGGCCCTGACAACCCCTTGGTGGTCTCTCTTATTGAGACCTAGCACATTCCATGAGGAAACCTTAATCATTAGCTACAATAAGAGGGTTGCATTCCTCAGGGAGCTTAGAACGTTCAACTGCATCATACACTGCAAGAAGAAGAGCGTTAAACTGATTAGGTAAGACAATTTCCTTGCCCTTACCGTTGCTTTATCGATCAGCCTCCTTCTGCCCTATTAAGGGAGGAGATTTGGGTAGTTGAGCAACGGTTCGTTGCACACGTCCTTTTTGTTTTTCATGTCCTCACGGAATATAAACTCAGAGAGGGGCTTGTCCTCACTTTTGTGCCGCCCTCTTTAATGAACAATGCGCCTTCAAGTGGCCTACCGCTCCACACCTTTTACACTAGGATGGTGTCTATTCAAGCTCGACCTCAACACGACATACTCCCCCTTGCTAGTCCCCCATATTCGGATGCACTACTACTAATTGTTCAGGTACCGCCACAGCACAATCCACTAGTACACATACTTAGGCGTAATCGAATTGGGCACAGTTCCTCGTGATCGCGTCTCATGGGCGAACTCTTTTTCTCGCAACGGAATATTTCTTTTCCGCCCGTGTGGCCTCTCAGGTTACACCCAACCTTCGATCGGCCTTCGTCCATTCGAGTCTTAATGGTTTTTCTGTCGTGTGTCCTCAACACTCATTACTCACCAGCGCGACATTTGATCACATCCCTGTGTGGCACCCTGTGCTCGTGCACTCGCCTATCTGAAATGTCCATGTCTGCCGAGGGTTGCGTCTCGCACGCCTTGCGTGTCTTCATGTACGGCCCCACTTAGCTAGCTTGCCATCATGCATCTCGCCTACAATCTGAAGGACAAGCGGATCCGCCCGGGAGCGCGAGCGGAAGCGAGAAAGCGTGGAAAGTGCGTAAATTTAAATAAAATTCAAAATACGCGAATCCCAAGGGGTGTACCATTGGGTGCTCAACCGGGCGTTCGATGTAGGATGTGTAAATATTAAAACATATATTTAAACACATAGGGCATAGATATATAAATGGAATCAATCAAAGCGTAATAAACCGTTACCTTTGATTGTTTAGCGTATGCTCCCGGCTACTAGCGTTGTTCCTTCTCCGGAATGCTCACGAAATCCAAACGTATGGATTCTCCAAAGGTGATCCACACCACACCGGAAGAAACACACGTTCTTCTTGCTAGAAAAGAACGGGTTTAGGAAGGAATCGGTTTAAGAGAAGATTACTATGAATTAGTGTTCTCTTAAACTTACTTTGTTCTTCTTTCTTGATTCAAAATCAAGTGAAGAACACAAGTGTAAGAGAGGGAGGGAGCACGAAAATTGAGAGAGAGGAGAGGATTTTTGTCTTCTCTTTTTCCTAGAAAAAGATGAATAATGAATCACTTATGCTAGGTGTTGTATATTCTAATATATATACATAATTAATGTGATTATTGGAATGTGTCTAGGTTCATCCAAGGATGTCTAGATTCATTCCAATCAATCACCATCAATTCTTCAATCAAGCCTACCAAAATTTATGGTATGATCAATCATACCAAAAGGGAAGAGCTTGATTGGAGTTGATTTGTCTCTTTCCAAAAGAGACAAGTCAACATACCACCTAGCATGAAACATGGCTGATTTTGCTTCCTCCAAGGGAGCATGTCGGCTATGTTTAATTAAGGGAAGAAGTCCAACTTCCTCCTATTCCAAATTAGGAATTATTTCTCCTCTCGGGTATAATTTAACGGACCGGGTTTTATCGTAATCCAATTACGACGAACCCAATATTAAATCCAATTTAATGTCCACTTAAATCATTCCCGTTGATCTTTTAATCCAATTAAAAGATCCAACGTCTCAACATCTCAACTTTCCATATTTAATCGAAAATCCAATTTACCGATTAAATGAAAGCCCGATAGAATATCGGCCCGTCCATCCAATGGACTTTCCCTTAAGTAATCCAATTACTTATTTTATCCTTCGAGATTGACTCCAAGTTGATCTCTCAACCTCCTCGGTGATTTGTGTGTGACCCTTTAGGTTCACCCTCAGCTAGACTTGGGCCCGTGTCCCACAAGGGCCCGTTACCATGGGTGGCCGTCTAGCAACGGTCCATGGCACTAGAGACTAGGTGAATTGGCGTGAACATTTAGGCGCCGATTCCGTACGGGTACGATCCTTCCGTCTACCGTCTCCCGGCCTTAGTCTAGGGTATGGAATTGGGCGTCGGTTCCCATCCTTGACTAGGCATCTATGCTTAATACTCGAGATCACGTATGCTTCATTGCGTCGACACAGGAAACCATTCCCTGTTCGACCAACCACTGTGGCCACAGATTCAAACAGCATGAACGTGTCTCCGAGTGCATAGGAGATACCTCTGTCACATACTGACAGGGGACGGATCCTCTTCTTGGAATCCACCGTCCTCACTACACATTCTGACTGCACTGGACAAGGCTTATAATGATCATCTTACAGAATGATCACCTCTCGCCAGATCCAAGATACAGCCGTCCTGTGCACGTGACTGCCATGATTCCTCAAGTCTGAGGATTACTCCCGTACTATCGGAACCGGGGAATCCAATCATACCGACCAAGCCTCCAAGGCTTCCATATGATGATCCCCGCGAGTTAGTCGAGTCGGCTCGACCCCAGTCGACCAACCCATCAAGACCGTGTAGGCGTCCCACGCCTGTCGCCGATGAAACACGGCACTCATCCAATGAACACGACTCTAGATGCAAGTCTCAATAGGACTCTCGATGCCCTGTCTCGAGGTCCTCGACTTGGAACGTTTCAGACCCAACTCTTAATCAGTTGGTTTCATGACCACCATCCAATGCGTGGCCCAACTGCACGAGTTGTTATCCATGGTCTGTGGGCTTTGTTGCGATATAAGTTAAACACCATTTTAACAAATGTAAGATGAGCGCAACAAAGAAGGTACCATTGGTGACGAACACTCATCTTATTCATCACATAATAATATTACATTCACATCAAGTTGTCGGATAGGTTACAAATTGCCAAACCTATTGGCTTTCTGGTCACCTATTCCAACAATCTCCCACTTGACCTAAAGCCAATCACCCATTGACCTCGAACCTCTTATTCAGATGGTGAGTATGGGCAACTTGCGACATGGGCTTAGCAAGTGGATCTGCTATGTTTTCTGCGGAGCTGACTCGGTCCAACCGAACGTCAGTCCTGCTATCCATCTCTCTGAGTAGATGGTAGCGTCTAAGAATATGCTTGGATCGTGATGAGATCTCGGTTCCTTTGCTAGCGCTATCGCCCCGTTGTTATCATGAAAGATAATTACAGGCTTAGCAATGCTAGGTACTACATCCAACCTTTGGATGTAGCTCATCAACCAAACCACTCCTTAGCAGCTTCCAAAGCCGCTATGTATTCAAAACTCTATGGTGGAGTCCGTCGTGGTAGCCTACTTGGAACTCTTCCAAGTAACCACGCCACCATTTAGTCTAAATACAAAACCATACTGAGACTTGGCATCATCGTCATTCAACTGGAAGCTAGCGTCGCTATAGCCTTCCAGTATCAACCCTCCACTGCCGTAGATCAAGAACATGTCCTTAGTCCTTTTCAGGTACTTCAAGATAGTCTTGACTGCACTCCAGTGTGCCTCCCCGGCACACGACTGATATCGACTTGTTACGCTCAAAGCGAAAGCCACATCAGGTCTAGTGCATTGAACAGCATACTGTATGCTGCCTACGGCTGAAGCATAGGGGATGTCCAACATCCGTTTAAGCTCCTCATCAGTCTTAGGAGACTGCTTCTTGGATAACTTAATTCCATGCCTCATTGGAAGGAATCCTCGTTTTGAGTTCTCCATCTTGAATCTCTTCAAAACTTTCTCAATGTACAAGGACTGGGCCATTCCTAACATCCTTTTAGATCTATCCCTGTAGATCTTGATGCCAAGGATGTAGGATGCCTCGCCCATATCCTTCATGGAGAATTGCGTTGACAACAAGCTTTAGTGGTACCCAACATCTTAGCATCATTCCCAATGAGCAAGATGTCATCCACGTAAAGCACCAAAAACGCAACTGAGCTCCCACTGATCTTCTTGTATACACAAGGATCGGACTCATTCTTGATGAAATCATATCCCCGTATGACTTCATCAAAACGTATGTTCCAGCTTCGGGAAGCTTGTTTGAGGCCATAGATGGACCTTTGGAGACGGCAGACCTTCTGCTCTTCTCCAACAGTTGTGAAACCTTCCGGTTGATCCATATAGATCTCTTCCTCTACGAAACCGTTGAGGAAAGCCGTTTTCACGTCCATCTGCCATATTTCATATTCATACCATGCTGCTATGGCAAGCAGTATCCGAATGGACTTGGCCATTGCTACAGGCGAGTAGGTTTCCTCAAAATCGACCCCGGGTCGCTGAGTGTAACCTTTCGTCACAAGCCTGGCCTTGAAGGTTGTAACCTCCCCGTCAGCTCCAAGCTTACGTTTGTAGACCCATTTACACCCTACGGGTTTAACCCCTTTGGGTGGATCTACTAGGGTCCAAACCTTGTTTGTACCCATTGAGTCCATCTCGGATTTCATGGCCTCAAGCCACTTGTCCGAATCGATGTCCGACATCGCTTCTCCGTATGTCTTTGGATCATTATCCAACTGACCGGTCAGGCCCAGAAATCCATACCTATAAGGTGCATGGGATACTCTGGCCGACCTACGGAGGACTGGAACAATATCAGTGGGAACCGCTGGCTCAGATGTCACTACCGCCTCATGGGGTACCTCACTTGATTCCTCAAGGAGTACCTCATCGCGTCGACTATCCGATGGAAAACCTTTTTCCAAGAACACTGCGTTTCGAAAGACAAAAACCTTTTGCTCGGAGGGATCATAGAAATAATACCCCGCAGTTTCTTTTGGATAGCCGATAAACCTGCATAAACTAGACCTCGAGTCCAGTTTATCTCCCACTAATCTCTTGACATATGCGGGGCAACCCCACACTTTCAAGTATTTGTAGGAGGCAGGCTTGCCATGCCATATCTCATATGGCGTCTGGGATACCCTTTTAGATGGCGCCAAGTTCAAAACTTTGGCCGCCGTCTCAAGAGCGTATCCCCAGAAGGAAAGGGGTAGTTCGGTAAAACTCATCATGGATCGGACCATGTCCAACAGGGTCCGATTCCTCCTTTCAGACACACCATTAAGCTGCGGTGTTCCAGGAGGGGTCCACTGAGAGAGAATCCCATTCTCTTTTAGATAATCAGTAAACTCACCACTCAAATACTCTCCACCTCGGTCCGACCGAAGGGCTTTGATCTTTCGACCGGTTTGGTTCTCTACTTCAAGTCTGTATTCTTTAAACCTTCCAAAGGCTTCAGACTTGTACCTCATCAGGTAAACATAACCATACCGTGAGTGATCATCGGTAAAGGTTATGAAGTACGAGTACCCACCTCTAGCCTGAGTATTTAGTGGACCACAGACATCTGTATGGATCAAATCCAACAGACTACTGGCTAGCGTACTTTGTCCAACAAAGAGTTTCTTGGTCATCTTTCCCTTTAGACAGGATTCGCAGGTCGGTAGGTTGTCCAAATCGTCTATTTCTAGACTCTTTGAGTCCACCAACCTTCTTATCCTATCTTTTAGAGATATGACCTAACCTCGCATGCCATATCTGTGCGTTATTATGATCATCACGTTTTCGTTTGTGTTCTGCAGTCATAATCCAATTAGACTGTTGAAGTATGTACAGACCGTTGACCAATGTACCAAGCAAATGAGAAATACCATCTTTGATAATGAAAAAACCGTTTTTATTGATGGTAAATTCATATCCCTCCTTATCAAGGACCGGGATGGAAACAATGTTTTTAATCATGCTAGGTACATAGAAACAGTCATTCAGTACAATCCTAACATGACTACTAATGGCTAACTCTAGTGATCCTACGGCCTCCGCAGCAACGGCCTTGCCATCGCCTAGCCTCAGGATCATCTCATCCTTGGTTAGCCTTCTGCTTCTTTGCAGTGCCTGCAAATCATTGCAGATGTGAGCACCACACCCGGTATCCAATACCCATGAAGCAGAATTAGTAATCATATTAACTTCAACCACAAACACACCTGGGTTGGAGAGGAGTTGTGGGCACTCCTTCTTCCAATGCCCTTTCCCTTGGCAATGCATGCAGACATCATTTGCCTTGGACCGCTGAGAACCACGGGCCTTTCCTTTCCTTTTGCTCGGTCCAACCGGAGCAACAGGGACGCCCGGAGCGTGAGCAGGGGCCACAACCGTCTTCCCTTTGCCCTTCTTCCTCTTCCAGCGTCCGGCCCTCTTGCCATTCACCTTGGAGGTCGAAGCCTCTCCTATCAATACTGCCGGCGCCGACTTGTGGGTCGTTGCCTCGTATTGGACTAGCATGTTGATCAACTCATGAATAGACTTCTCAAGTCCATTCATGTTGTAGTTTACAACAAACGGGTCATAGGATGGAGGAAGCGACTGGAGGATTACGTCAATGTACGTGTCATTGTTAAGCCCAGCTTTAAGGTCCTCGAGTTTCTCCACTAGGGAGAGCATCTTGACCCCATGACTCTGTACAGACGCTCCTTCAGCGAGCTTGGTGCCAAAGAATGCTTTTGTGGCGGCATATCTAATATGCCTATCCGGAACCGCATAAACCTCGTTCATGCGGAGCATTATGGCGGAGACGTTGTCCAGCCTCTCATACTGCTTCTGGATGTCGTTAGACATCGAAGCCAGTATGATACTGCGTACTTTCCGGTTGTCCTCATGCCATTTCTCGAACGTCAAACGTTCTTCAGGCATGGACCCCTCCGGTAAGTCGCTCGGTGGCGGCTCGTCCAAGACGTAGCCTTGGTTCTCGAAACCGAGGACAATCCTCAGGTTTCTCAGCCAGTCCGAGTAGTTCGTTCCGTTGAATTTGTTAGTCTCAAGAATCATGGTTAACGGGTTCTTAGACATATCTACATTAATGAAAATGTAAAGCAGAAATTAGCAGATGATGGTAACATTATTGTTCAAGTTGAAGACTTGGCCTTTTAGTCTTTAACCCTCCCACTATTTATACGAAAGTCCGCCACTCTCAAGCGGAGTTTCGGGAAACCATTTCCTAGTGGGCTTGGGATCCACAAGCGTAATCTCCATGCCCCGCTTTTACGATTCACATGAAGAAGACCTCGTGGGAGATATCCAATATCATTCTCATCCAATGAGATTCCCAAGATATTTTGCCTCACCTATTCGTATGGTTCCGAGGACTCCAAGCGAACCATGTTACTCAGTGTTAGACCCGACCCATCAACCAAATCATGCCTCAAACTGTCGCCCCCCACGACTCGTGAGACAGGGAAACAGCGAGCGCAGTCTTTTTGTTCACAACAATAGTGCAGCTTTCCCCTAGTCCAAGTGTGCCACGACTCGTGAGACCACACTTGGGTAGTGGTAGCTTCCTCACCACATTGCTGTGGATGGAAGGCTCGGACAGACCAAAATACCATTTTGATCCAAGTCCGTTCTGGGCCTAATATTTAATTTGGTCCAACCAAATGAGAGTTTGTGTATGACCGAGACCTCATCACATTATGGTGTTTTAGCATGCATAAATATCCAATATTCAAAGCGATAAATAAATACGCCGCATGCAGAAAACATAGCATACCCCTGTTAGGATGATCACAAGCCCAACCTATGCGACCCACTGAGCCCGCAGTGAGTCTATGGTCTGTCTAGGGTGGTCCTAAATTATTACAATAATAATAAACCCATTGTCATTCCAATGGGCCTTGAAGTGCTTCTTGTTTCATGCCTTGATGCTCCTCCTTGAGGTCTCCGACTCCAATTGCTTGTTAAAATTGAAACCTCACCAATCCTATCTACTCTCATTACAACTGAAAGTAATACATTGGTAATAAGGAAAACAAGCCTTAACATCATGAGGCTGAAAATACGGGAGATGATAGTCCCAAGAACAAGAGGCACGCAGGCCCCACCCAACAGAAAATAAATAAACATTCATTCATCCATACACAAGGTCTAGGGCTTTGTGATCATCCCATGTTGATTCCATCAACTCACATAACATAATTATTCCAAATAATCATGCATAAATAACCAATGGATATTCCAAATATCCAAGTGATGTCCAACATCACAAAAGCATAAATATATAAATAATATGCAAATTTCAAATTTTAAATTTAATGGACATTTTACACAATGCATCCAATGCATGTATTAATCCCAAATTAATTAAGCAAATTTAATTCAAGGAATAATCCAATTATCCCAAAATCAAAAATGCAAAATTAATATATTTTCAGGATATTGTGCAGAAAATACAGAAAATCGAATTTTCCGGAAAAAGTCGAAAAACGGCACAAAACAGCCCAGCCGTTGTGCTGGCCGGCCGCCCGCGCGCACAGGGCAGCGCGCGCGCGCGCGCAGGCAGCAAGCCTGCGCGCCCTGCGCGCGCGCGCGCTGTGCCGCGCGCTGGCTCTCGGCCAGCAGCGGCCGGCTGCGCACAGCGCGCGCGCGCTGGCCGAAGCCCAGCGCGCGCAGGCGCCCGCCTGCGCGCGGCCACTGCCGGCCCGACCAAAATTTTTTTTTTTTTTTTTTTTTGTTTTTCAAAACTGTTTCAGCACAATAAAATTAATATTATTCTGAAAATAAACATGCAATTTTAGATCCAATCTAACAAAATTAAGCATGCCAAAAGTCCATTAAATCCAAACAATTGAATCATCATATTATTCACATATTTATGTAATCTAACATGCCAATAAAGCCATTTAAAAGCAAGTAGATCATGCCAAACACATAGATCTATGCCCCTTACATCGAACCGGGCTCTGATACCACTTGAAGGACAAGCGGATCCGCCCGGGAGCGCGAGCGGAAGCGAGAAAGCGTGGAAAGTGCGTAAATTTAAATAAAATTCAAAATACGCGAATCCCAAGGGGTGTACCCTTGGGTGCTCAACCGGGCGTTCGATGTAGGATGTGTAAATATTAAAACATATATTTAAACACATAGGGCGTAGATATATAAATGGAATCAATCAAAGCGTAATAAATCGTTACCTTTGATTGTTTAGCGTATGCTCCCGGCTACTAGCGTTATTCCTTCTCCGGAATGCTCACGAAATCCAAACGTATGGATTCTCCAAAGGTGATCCACACCACACCGGAAGAAACACACGTTCTTCTTGCTAGAAAAGAACGGGTTTAGGAAGGAATCGGTTTAAGAGAAGAACACTATGAATTAGTGTTCTCTTAAACTTACTTTGTTCTTCTTTCTTGATTCAAAATCAAGTGAAGAACACAAGTGTAAGAGAGGGAGGGAGCACGAAAATTGAGAGAGAGGAGAGGATTTTTGTCTTCTCTTTTTCCTAGAAAAAGATGAATAATGAATCACTTATGCTAGGTGTTGTATATTCTAATATATATACATAATTAATGTGATTATTGGAATGTGTCTAGGTTCATCCAAGGATGTCTAGATTCATTCCAATCAATCACCATCAATTCTTCAATCAAGCCTACCAAAATTTATGGTATGATCAATCATACCAAAAGGGAAGAGCTTGATTGGAGTTGATTTGTCTCTTTCCAAAAAGAGACAAGTCAACATACCACCTAGCATGAAACATGGCTGATTTTGCTTCCTCCAAGGGAGCATGTCGGCTATGTTTAATTAAGGGAAGAAGTCCAACTTCCTCCTATTCCAAATTAGGAATTATTTCTCCTCTCGGGTATAATTTAACGGACCGGGTTTTATCGTAATCCAATTACGACGAACCCAATATTAAATCCAATTTAATGTCCACTTAAATCATTCCCGTTGATCTTTTAATCCAATTAAAAGATCCAACGTCTCAACATCTCAACTTTCCATATTTAATCGAAAATCCAATTTACCGATTAAATGAAAGCCCGATACAATATCGGCCCGTCCATCCAATGGACTTTCCCTTAAGTAATCCAATTACTTATTTTATCCTTCGAGATTGACTCCAAGTTGATCTCTCAACCTCCTCGGTGATTTGTGTGTGACCCTTTAGGTTCACCCTCAGCTAGACTTGGGCCCGTGTCCCACAAGGGCCCGTTACCATGGGTGGCCGTCTAGCAACGGTCCATGGCACTAGAGACTAGGTGAATTGGCGTGAACATTTAGGCGCCGATTCCGTACGGGTACGATCCTTCCGTCTACCGTCTCCCGGCCTTAGTCTAGGGTATGGAATTGGGCGTTGGTTCCCATCCTTGACTAGGCATCTATGCTTAATACTCGAGACCACGTATGCTTCATTGCGTCGACACAGGAAACCATTCCCTGTTCGACCAACCACTGTGGCCACAGATTCAAACAGCATGAACGTGTCTCCGAGTGCATAGGAGATACCTCTGTCACATACTGACAGGGGACGGATCCTCTTCTTGGAATCCACCGTCCTCGCTACACATTCCGACTGCACTGGACAAGGCTTATAATGATCATCTTACAGAATGATCACCTCTCGCCAGATCCAAGATACAGCCGTCCTGTGCACGTGACTGCCATGATTCCTCAAGTCTGAGGATTACTCCCGTACTATCGGAACCGGGGAATCCAATCATACCGACCAAGCCTCCAAGGCTTCCATATGATGATCCCCGCGAGTCAGTCCAGTCGGCTCGACCCCAGTCGACCAACCCATCAAGACCGTGTAGGCGTCCCACGCCTGTCGCCGATGAAACACGGCACTCATCCAATGAACACGACTCTAGATGCGAGTCTCAATAGGACTCTCGATGCCCTGTCTCGAGGTCCTCGACTTGGAACGTTTCAGACCCAACTCTTAATCAGTTGGTTTCATGACCACCATCCAATGCGTGGCC
This sequence comes from Sesamum alatum, assembly GCA_034509735.1. Taxonomy (NCBI): domain Eukaryota; kingdom Viridiplantae; phylum Streptophyta; class Magnoliopsida; order Lamiales; family Pedaliaceae; genus Sesamum; species Sesamum alatum. The sequence goes on from JACGWO010000003.1 coordinate 14,294,000, forward strand.
CAACTGCACGAGTTGTTATCCATGGTCTGTGGGCTTTGTTGCGATATAAGTTAAACACCATTTTAACAAATGTAAGATGAGCGCAACAAAGAAGGTACCATTGGTGACGAACACTCATCTTATTCATTACATAATAATATTACATTCACATCAAGTTGTCGGATAGGTTACAAATTGCCAAACCTATTGGCTTTCTGGTCACCTATTCCAACACAATCTCGGTCTTTCCGATACATCTCGCAATAGCTCAGAGCATCCTCACTCCATCTCGTTACATATGGGCCATTCTTGCGCCCATAGTGCCCATCTCATATCCAATACTCACTCAGTGCATTACTGGTGAAAGTCTTCACCATGCCTGTCTTCTATGCCTCACCCGAGTAGGACAACATCACAAGTCTGAGGTCTAATCAATATGCCAACATCTCGCATCAATCCTATACTGCATGCCCAATATGCCTTATTGTCTTTCAGCGTGGCTTCTCAACTTGCCCATAGCGCGGCGTTGCCCCACGACTGCATATCTTAGCCAACGACCCCCTGCGCATGGTTTAGAACCCAATAGCGCATGTCACGTGTTAGCTCACGAGGTCTTGGAGTACTTGCCTCGATCGCTCATTCAGCTTAGAGGTGTTGCCCCTGATTTCCCGCAGCCTGTGGGGCAACCCTACAGTCCACATGGAACTTCTCGGCTCGTTTCTTTCCCAACGTGGGCCATCTGACCCCATGCCGCCCGTCTGGTTCCCATTTCGTTCAGGGACTCTAGCACTTCCTTCGAGTTGCTTAGAGGCGGCCCTTGAAGGCCTGCACATGCCTCCAAGGGATTGCCCATTTAGTACCTTGCAGCACGGGGAGGGGCTGGTTGGAGCTCACCACTGCATGCTCCCCTCATAATAGGCGTAAAAAGAATTTTCCTTATTCCAACAATAGACATTAAGGTGGTCAAGGAGCACACCTTTTTCACATCTCCCTTGTCTGACATCCAAATCCATGTGCTGCTTGAACCATTGCGTAGTCCACGACTTCTACATCTCAAAACCAGAGTTTCAACCCTATCCAATCATTCATCGTAAGGGAATTGCCCTTGCAATATTCTGAAACAACTGTCCAGCCACTGCACTGGTAGACCCCAAACATCGTCCTCGTTTCCTACTCAATCGGAACCGTCTAACTCTAAAACTTGGTGGATATGTTCCCAACAATCCATGGAACACACCATTGAAATAGTTTCGCAAATCTAGAAAAAATAAAGCACTCTACTTTGCACTTCAATCTCCTTCTCGCACACAGAATAGCGCCCGGTAGTTACCCTTATATCTCCATGCCTAAACGTCCATGGAATGACTTCATACTTGGAGGATAGCATCCTCACACATCAAGAAAGTTCTCATACGAACAATATTGCGATCCAAAACCGGAAAGAGTCTCTGCTCACTTGCCATTTGTGCACTTGCTTGCCAGTCGGCATCCCCTTGCCGCTTGCTCGTCCTTCGCAAGTCACTTCCGACCTTTTTGGCTAAGGGGCGACAGGTGACATTGCGTCTAGGTAAAGAGGCGTACCCACTCCACTAGCCACTGCACTGCCATCTTCCCTCCAATATTCTAATGGTAGGTTCTAAAATTTGACCCAGACCGGATTTCGTTGATGTTGTTGCTTTTTCAACACCATACCGGGCTCCCATTTCTATAGCAAAATTGGTTGTCCTTGGAATAGCCAGGGACCTTCTTCCATGACATCCTCCATAGCCGCAATTGTCTTAAACCTAAATATAAATAGAACCTATTTTATGTACCAATGATAGAATGTATATCTGTCCAAACCGACCGGACAAATGCCTCAAGCTGGGGAAATACAATTTTCGTCCCACAAAATAATCAACTGTCATAGCTCACCACTTCTAGCTCCTTCCTCCATCATTTTGCGACGTTGGCTTCACCATTATTACTTCTTTTTGCTTCTCCAGCCCCAAACTTCAGCGTTCTCTGAGAGGAGTTATCAAAATCGGCCACAAATGGATAGAGGACAACTTAGGGCGTATTAAGTTTCACATTACCCACATAAATCACATCTGTCCCCACTACTTCTCTACAAGGGTTTTGCAGAACAACCTTTGAACCCTCAATCCCGACAGCATGCACGTCCACCACACTAGGCGCTTGATCAACCCTATTCACTAAGTCACCTGCCACGCCTGCCATGGACTCATGAACAAGCGTGACCAGAACAGCATCATCCGGCCCAACCTCACTAATCTCGGGAACCACCTGAACAGATTCTTGGCGTCTATTCTCACCAAACTTTTCCACCCATATGGCCATGAGGGACACCAATGCTTCCAACGACTTATCATCCCGTGCATCCAACACCTTCGTCGCAAGTTGAGAAAATTCATGAAAATCAAACATAGCACGGATTTGCTCCCCGTCATCCAACTAACCATCGACCACTGCCACCTCCTAGCCTCCAGGATGACTACCAGCCGGTCGAGAAAGAGTTTGAGTCGCAATAAGAGTCGTGAGAGAACTTGAAACTGTTAGTATTTAAATCTTGAAGATTGTCAAACATCTGAGGCCCACAAATAATTTCATTGTTGCCTATTTCTTTTATCATAGGGGTTTTTTTTTTCGCAAAAAATACATAATTTTTTTTTCAATAGTTACAAAAAGAAAAAGAAAAGAAAAAAGCAGGAACGGTTGAGTTTAACCGTTGCTATATCGCGTCTCCTCTAAATAGCGACTCTTCTTAAAAGTTCCCAAATCGTCGGTTTTCCGCGCCCCACCACACGCAATCTATTTCTATTCTTCAAAGTCCTAACATCGTCTGCCTCAGATCCTCAAGCTAAAAAGTCAAACCACCCGAACCTCTGACTCACTCTTTCCACGCGTCAAGAGTCTATTTGTGCACCTTCATTTTTAAACCAATGATGGTCCTCCACGTGTCAAGAATCTCCAGCGTGCTTTTCGTGCACCCGCGATCTCCGACACCGCCATTTTCGCCTTCTTCACTCACACCACTTTCACACTTTCACTTCCCTTTCACATTTTTCCTCAAACAAACAATTTAGGTTAAAATCATAAAATTTTCAGAAATTCTTTGTTAATTTCTTGCAATTGGGATGAAGTCCCTGATAATTCTCTCAATTTTTCTGTTCTCAATTTGCTCGAATATTTATTTATGTTCGTCAAAATCCGACGAAGATGAAGATCTCAGTTTCCTGGAACAACAAGAGCAGAAGGATGCCGCATCATGGGATGATGGGCATCCCCGGGACTACGAGAACTACGACGACCTGGAGGACGATGAGTTGTCGGCGTACGCCGACGAGGACGGTGGATACAGTGCGCCGGAGGTGGACGAGACCCACGTGGTGGTGCTGAAGGAATCCAACTTCAGCGACTTCATAGCGAAGAATAGGTTCGTGATGGTGGAGTTCTACGCGCCGTGGTGTGGCCATTGCCAGGCTTTGGCGCCGGAGTACGCCGCGGCGGCGGAGGAGCTGAAGGAAGAGGCCGTGGTGCTGGCCAAGGTCGACGCCACCGAGGCAGCGGAGCTCAGCCAGAAGTTCGATGTGCAGGGATTTCCTACTGTTTTCTTCTTCGTGGAGGGGGTTCACAAACCCTACCCTGGCCAACGCACTAAGTAAGATTTCTATCTATTTGCTTAATACTTATGAATTATGTGTAGTTTGATTTGAAAAATTAGTTCATTGACCCCTTTTCTTGCATAGTATATAATTCATTTGTCCATAAACCAATGCTGCTTTTGATATAGGAAACTGAAACTGTCTAATTTTAGTTAGTATTTTTAAGGTTTTCGATGATATAAGGATTAAGGATGTAATATTTGTTATTCTGGTTAATGCTAATGGGCTGCTTTTTTTCACTCATTCTTGTTAGTTACCCGAGAAATAGTAAAGTTGATACTAAGGGATACTTGTTGGCTTGTGTACTTGTGTTTATGTATCTTGAATGTGTTGCATGTATATAGAAATTGTGTTTTCATTCTTGCTGTATCTGAATTACATTCTTTTTACCAGTTTATGCGATCGTAATGATTTCCGATGAGATGCTTTAGTTGGTTTGTTCCTATAATTGCAATGACTTATGTTGCAGAGATGCCATTGTTGCTTGGTTGAAGAAAAAGATAGGTCCAGGTTTACACAATATAACAACAATTGAGGAGGCGGAACGCATCTTGGCGGATGAGGACAAACTAGTTTTGGGCTTTCTGGAGAGTTTGGTGGTATGACCTATACTACTGTTTTACGGAATTATTGGTTTCGATGATTCCTTTTGTTTTAGGACAAACTAGTTCCATTCATTGTTTAGTATTATGACTTTGGTTGTGCATCTTTGTTGTAGATGATGTCAAAAAATTGTAATACACATGCAAAATCAAGAAAAAAAAACAAACACAAACACAAGAACGCACAAATGTTTATGTGGTTGAGAAAATGCCCCTGTGTCCATGATCTCTCAAGGTTTTTCTAATTAGGATAGAATTTTCATACTATAAACTATTTATATTAGTGCACTTGTGAAACATGTAAAATTATAACTTTTGCCTTGATGTATGTCTGCAATAATTTGGTCTTAAGTATAATGTGGCGTTACGCATCACACTGGGACACATTTTCACCCATAAAATGGTTTTGACTGCACAATGCTTTGGGTGTTCTACTGATTTAGCTAAAAATATAGGGTCCAGAAAGTGAGGAACTTGCCGGTGCTTCGAAGCTGGAAGATGATGTTAGCTTTTACCAGACGACGAGTCCAGATGTGGCAAAGCTCTTCCAAATTGACCCCAATGCCAAACGTCCATTGTTGGTCATGCTCAAAAAAGAACCTGAGAAACTTAACCAATTCGGTCGGTTCCCTTAGTTCCATATCTTCAGGAATTTAATTTATATGCTAAATTACACTCATTAACAATTCTTTACCTGTTCAGGTGGTCAGTTCACTAAATCTGCAATAGCTGAATTTGTGTTTGAGAACAAGCTTCCCCTCGTCACAAATTTTACTAGGGAAAGTGCTCCTCTAGTGTTTGAGAATCCAATAAAGAAACAGGTATTACATGCTTATTTACTATCACCATTGACAGGAGTGATGTTTTTCTATCCTTTGTCTGATTTGTGGATATTTCCGCTATGGCAGTTGATACTGTTTGCAACTTCCGTTGACTCACCGAAATTTTATCCGATATTCCTAGAAGCAGCAAAGGCTTTCAAGGGAAAGGTGAGGAATTATTTATCATTTTGCATTAAATCATAACAATACATAAAAGATCACTTTGCTAGGTAAGCATTTCTATGTAATGAGTGTTTACACCCATACAATGGTGAGAATAGTTCTTTTCCAAAGAGATTTTCTTACATCTTCTATTTATTGTTGTTATTTTCTACATTTGTTCATCGGAAAGGTAGCAGGAGCTGAATTCTAAGTGCTAAACCACCCCAGATGATCTGTTAAATTAGGAAATGTTTGTTTTTAATTTTTCTTGTTTCATTACAGTTTTGGAACTTTCTCATGAAGAAATCATATTTCCAACCACTAATAAAATGCAAAAATCTAATGCTGTGGCATTTGTATATTTTTTCATATTTAGTGTGTTATCATCTTTCATGCCTGTTAGATCCTAGTTCGTAACTAGCTTTTTCTCTTCTAGTTAATTGAGAAATCTGTTGTTCAATCTCTTGTAGCTTATTAGTGTCTACGTGGAATTGGACAATGAAGATGTCGGAAAACCAGTTTCAGAGCACTTCGGAGTGAGTGAAGAAGCTGCAAGTGTAAGTTTACTACTTAAGCCCTTAGTACTTTATTATTTACTCTAATCTCGCATTATCATATGACAGTGAGGATATTGTTCGCAGGTTCTTGCATATACCGGAAACGACGATGCCAGGAAGTTTCTATTGGATGGTGAATTGACCATTGACAATATCAAGGTTAGTTACTTCTGGTCCTAAACTTACTTTCTTTAGAAATGAAGTGCAGGTCTGGTCTAAGAGATTGTGTTTCAATCTGTAGTCTTTCGGTGAGAAGTTTTTGGGAGACAATCTGAAGCCTTTCTACAAATCAGACCCTATTCCAGAGAAGGTAAATTTGTGTTAACTTTTGTCGAAGTAAAATGTATTACTTTAATGTCTTTTTTCCAACATCTTTTGATTGTCCAATGTAGAATGATGGAGATGTCAAGATAGTGGTCGGCAACAACTTTGATGAAATCGTGTTGGATGAGTCAAAAGACGTTCTTCTCGAGGTATACATTTTCCACCATTGCTGATAATACCGAAGATAGATGATTTTCTTAAAATTTATATCTCTAATTTTGTAATTCCGGTTTATGATTTTGCATTGGTTATGAAATAGATATATGCTCCTTGGTGTGGGCATTGCCAAGCTTTAGAACCTATATATGACAAACTTGGGAAGCATTTGAGAGGTATAGATTCCCTTCTCATTGCCAAGATGGATGGGACTACAAACGAGCACCCGCGAGCTAAGGTATGAAACTCGGCTCATTCGGTTATGAAGATAGAATTTGTAGATGACGATAATTGAATTTTGCTCTTTCGGCTATAAAATGCAATGTTTACTACAATGCATAATTGCTTTCCAAATGCAATAGGACTGGAAATACTTTTAGGTTGTGTTTGGATTAATGGATCTGCAGCTACGAAGTTGACATCCATTATACCAAATACGTTGAACTTACTCATACATCTCTGAGTTACTATGGATTTCAAATCACCAGCGCGTTTTGAGCTTTTTCTTAGAATTATTGTGGTGCATGTCAAACATTAGATCAATTTTTCGATGTTCAAGTTTCAAGATGTGTCTCTTGGATCTTATTCATTTAAGTGTATATTATTCTGCTCATCAAACTGTTTTGTTGTGGCTGAAATTTGTGATTTTGGCAGTCTGACGGTTTCCCCACAATACTGTTCTTCCCGGCTGGCAACAAGAGCTTCGATCCGGTTAGCAGTGCTACGCCTCTTTATACATTCCTTGTGCTGAATTCTCCATTAAGTCCTAACTACAACGTCTAGCCGGTGTTTTGACACTATTTTTCGCGGAATATTCACTTTTGCAGATTACTTTCGACAACGACCGGACTGTGGTGGCCTTCTACAAGTTCCTGAAGAAACATGCATCCATCCCATTCAAACTTCAAAAGCCAGCTTCACCAGAGAAATCCTCAGCTACCGACAGGACCGTTAGCCATGAGAGCAGCAGCAGCAGCAGCAGCAGTAGTAACGTGAAGGATGAACTATAGGCTGATGGAGCATTTTGGCTCGATACCAATCAATATATGCTCGAATGTAACGGAATGCTACCCAGAACAGATGGAGAAGACTACAAAGTAAATGCAAGTATGTCCGATGTTCAAAACTCGGCTAATCAGGTTAAAGAAAATTTTGCTATACTTTTGGATATACACTGTAAAGACAGGACTGGATGAAAGCTAGTTCACTGGTGTTAACATTTGTTGCTGTGAGCTTTAGTTTGATTGAGATGTCACGAAAGGGACACTCCAGCGCCTGTTAGCTGCTTAGTTTTTCCTAAACTATAATTTGAAATGTCTGATATGAATTAAGCTATTAAGTTAACAAAACAGCTAATTCAATATTAGTTCTGATGGATATACTGCTAAGTGGCTGTTAGGAATCATGAGCTTATGAGTCTTTAAAATAGCTTGGAAGATGTTTGCAAACTTATTTTTCGGTGAATAAGCTTTTACGATAAAAAAATATGTATCTTCAATTTTGTATAAAATTTTATTTGAATGTGTATAATGAACAAATATATTCCATTTTGATTACTATTTCAAAAATTGATAATTGAAATGAAAGCATAAACCAACAAACCCCCATAGCTTATAAGCTAATTTGACAAAAGTAATGAGCCTGACTTATTTTTCAAATACTCATAAGCTCCTTCAATTTTAATATTTATAATTAACATTACTAATTGAAGGAACTTATTAATATTTGAAAAATAAGTCAGGTTCATTACTTCTGGCAAATTAGCTTATAAGCTATGGTGGCCTGTTGGTTTATGCTTTCATTTTCAGTTATCAATTTCTAAAATAATAATCAAAGTGAAAACATATTTATTTATTATATGTATTTAAATAAATTTTATATAAAATTCAAGATACATATATTTTTTTTATCATGAAAGCTTATTCACCAAAACTTAAGTTTGCAAACATCTTCCAAGCTATTTTAAAAACTCATAAGCTCATCCTAACAACCACATAGCAGTATATCCACCAGAACTGATATTGAATTAGTTGTTTCTTGGTCTGTTATTTATTTATTTATTTTTTTTATGTTTTTGAGTAAATTACATTGACTCTCTAATGTTAGGCTCAATTACCCAAACACCCTCTATTTTTTGTGAAATTATAATTATACTCCTGAGGGGTGTTAGTATAATATTTTTCAGGGAGTATTAGTGTAAGTTTTACTTTTGAATAGGGTGTAGTTGTAATGCAATTACAACCTCAAGAGGTGTAGCTGTAATTTCACAAAAGACATGGGGTACTTGTGTAATTGGACCTAACCTCAGGAGGTGTCACTGTAATTTATCCTTTTTTTATATATTTAATTCTCCCTCTATCTTTTGATAATTACTTTTTGAATAAATTACAGCCACCTCTCCTAAGGTTTGACATAATTACAAATACCCCCTGAGATTTGTAAGTTTTAACCAAGGCCTGAAATTGACTATTTTGCCCTTGAATATTTTATTAAAATTGTAGAAAAATCAACCGAGGCAAATTGCATTATTACTCCTTTGTGTAAAAAATATAAGAAATCTCTCCCTGCGCATTGTAGTCCGAAAAAATTTTAAGAATTAAAGGGCATTTTGATTAATTCATCCATAAAAATGGATAAAAATGAATTGTTTGTTAGACGGTTACAAACCTCAAGAGAGTATTTATAATTTTTCAAATAACAAGAGTGTATTTGTAATTATGTCAAATCTCAAGAGAGGTAACTATAATTTACCCTTATTTTTTTTAGTTTTCATGCATCTTGTTTTGTCACCATTTTTCTTACAAATTTAACTATGAACGTATGATTATGTATATACTTTATTAAATAATAAATATTTTATTTTAAATAATATTATAAAATTTGCACACATATAGAGTGTCATAAGTTACTAATTATTAAAAATGAGCCGGTAAGATCTACAAAATAAGTATAGGAGCTAATAAACCCCATTGAGAAAAGCAAAGGGTTTCTAGCTTACAAAATGCCTTTGAGCTTAAAACCTCTTGTAGACTCCATAATCTAATTTAATCCAAAAGGTTTATTTTCATAAGTATGAAATTGTCAGTTTTCTTAAATAGGCCAAACGCCCACCCACTTACTTTTTATATGAGCATCTTGTATATGAACTTAGCCAAACACCCACCAACTTCGTTTTACATTTTACATCATTGCTCGAGCTCAGATTGCGAAAACTAAAAAAGTGCTTCAAAGCTTTTAGCTTACTAGTACTTTTGAATATCTGATTTTCTCAATTTTAGCTTAAACGCAAGTTGAAATGTGTTTCTCAGAAAGCTAGCATTAAAGTATAACATGACTATCCAATCTTATAATTACCTGTTGGCTTCATAAATAAACACAATATGATAAGCAGAATGGCCCATCAGTTTTGTATATTGTGCTCAGCAGTTTGCCGTCAACTAAACACACACAGGAATAAAATACCTTAACTGTAAATGGAGACATAAAACCCTTCATGCACAATAATGGCATCAAGCAAGTCAGTGAAAGGGACATCCTCCTTATCTACAAATATGAATCATCTCAAAACTACAACAAAGGTAATTGGTACACAAATAGATATTCAGAGAACAAACCCAGAAGCCTAATGCAACCGATACGTGTGTAACTGAAGACACAGCACATCAGTTGTTGGGAAAACCCTCTACATTCGCATCGATCCACAGACATCCATCAGTTGCTCTCCAATGTATCATCAGCATTATCGAGGACAAAATCTACAAACTTTTAGTTTGGCCCGACAAAAGAAAAGGGTACCAACCACAATTCCAAAGTAATACTCAAATTACCATTTACATTAGATGCCACAAGATCATCTAAGATAGGATAAAGGGATGGAACTGACTGTGATTTCACCCGTAGACCACACAACAATATCACCTTACTCTCATAATACTAATGGTTCCTGAAACATCCAACAGAATGAGGGAGGGATCTACAGTCAACCAGATTTACATCCCCCGAAGAAATGGGGACTAGAAATTCTAGTTACCTCTGTTCCAGATGAAGTATCTGAATGAATGAGGATTGATCTCCATGTTTTTTACGTTATCAATGATGAACGCCAAGCACGGAACAGGCAGCTGACAACTCAAATTACCATTGCTACCTGATGAAGCATCTTGAAGAACGAGGAAACAGTATATAGCTTTCAATGCCATCAACCATCTAACAAATATTAAGATATCAATAACCGCCCAAACAACTAACGCTGCCTGATACCATATGAATAAGAACAAGCTAAATAGATACGGAGTCCGATTTGATCACCGAGCTGACCATCTAGCAAAGAACATGAATCTGAAGGATGATCACTACACCCAAACTAACTTCCAGGAGCGCACAAACATTGCACTCATTGAGCAGAAAAAATCTAAAACTGAGTCATGCAATTAAAGTCATCTCCAACACCTCCTGAGGAAGAAGATAAGATCCATTTACAAAGATCGTCCATTATGAGAATCAAATCAGTATCTACCCAACTGGAGAGGTTAAATTGAAAAGATTTCACATTTGAGGTTAACTGATTTTTCGATGTAAATGATAGCAAAAATAATAAACATACATTTCATCAAATGGACACTATCACTATATATAAAAGTATGAATCCTATGTGTTTGTTCCCCATTGTGAATACCCTTACTTGAGTAATCTTTTTAATAATAAATCTGTATTAGTTAGAAAAGAATAAAATTCTATAAAAAGAAAACCATTTAATAGCCCTCATACCTCTAAACTACTTAGACAATGATTAAAATATCCAATTAAAAAAATAAATAGGCAAATAATATTTCTACGTGATTAATTTATTAGAAGAGATTTTTAAACACTTTAAAATAAAAATAATTTACTAGGGTCACAATAAAATTTAAAATGAAATAGCGTTTGAATAATATATAAAGTACTAATCTAAACTTCAAAAAATAAAAAAGTAAATCAAGAATAAGTATCATGAAATTTAAGTAAAAGTTATCAATCTTATTAAATTAGAAGTGATTTTGAAAATTTTAATAGGAGTAACTTCTAAGTAATTGATTTATTTTAATATTAAAAGTAGATAATTATTTTTAGATTGTACTTCCACGTACTTTTTTTTTTTAATACTAGAGGCAAAATAATATTAATAAGTGCAACTTATGATTAAGATTAAATGTACAAAAGTGAGAATCTCTTAAGTGTTTATTCCTATGGTGAAATGACATTCGTACTTAGGTACTCTTTTCAATAATAAATAAGAATTAGTTTATATAAAGGATAAATATTATAGTTGGTCCATTATGTTTGAGTTTAAAATCACTTTAGTCCCTAAAGTCCATTTTCATTTCTTAACGTGAGCATCCCTAAACTTTAGTTTGGTCCCAAATCAGTTCCTCTAACCATTTTCCGACGAAAATGTGACTGGGAAAATGGTCATGTGGCTAGACATCATGGCTTAGTCTGTAGGGGTTATTGTTATGTATTTTTTAAAAAAAAAAGAAAGATAAATTAAAACACGACCTTAGCGTGTTTTATGACACGTGTGTTCTCTAAATGAACACATTCTGCACTCAAACCACAAGTTACACGCCAAGACCGTGTTACGTGTTCTTCAATGCACGAGCATACCAAAACACGCCTTGTATGTGTTCCACCTCCAAGGCCGTATTTTCATCCCACAGTTACGGTTTTACCAAAATTCTTCTCCAATCATGATTTACAAACTTTTCAACTATGTAAGGGACAATTTAGACATTTCTAAGGGAGAAAAAATATGTTGGTTGAAAATGGTTCCTTTATTAAATTACATTCATTATTTGCTTCAACAATTAGTTCACATGCAACATCTACTTAGTACCCAAGTGTATTTCTAGCCCTTTCTACATCATTTTCCAAAATTCTCACCTTCCTCAATAGACTAAGACTTTTTCCATCCGAAAACATAACTAATTTGACAATTTCACGAACTTAAGGAGCTAAAGTGAGAAAAACAAACCTAAACTGACCACTTTACACTCAATTATAATATGGTCAGAGGGACCAATTTGAAACAAAAATTAAAATTTAGGGTAACGTCAAGAAATGAGGGAAATTTAAATAAATACTACTAAAAAAAAAAGATAACAAAATGGGGTAGAAATACCCCATTTAATTATTTAGGCGAAACCGGGATTTCGTATCCCAGTTTCAGATTAAAAAAATAATAAAAAAACAGATTATTGGGCACAGAAGCCGGGGTCAGAGACCCCGGCTTCTATGCCTTGGAATTAAAAAAAAGCAGGCTGAAACCAGGGTCAAAGACCCCGGTTTCAACAGGTGCGGTCCCACCCCATTAATTACGGCCCCCCCACAATCGGCCGAAATCCCCCCCCCCTCCCTCCTATATATTTTCACTCCACCACTACATCATATGAGTTGCCCATATGAAAATTAATTAAACCGATCTAATGGTGATTAATTAAATTAAAAGAATCTTGCATCAGAAGTGAAAAAAGAATCATCAGCTCCCTAAGTGGGGTTTGTTTGGTTCATGCCCATGCTTTCTATTATTATTTCCTTTTATTTTTATTTTTTAATGTGTTATTTATTACTAAGAACCCAATAATTATTGACAAGACACACATGTAAACTCTCTCTCTCTCTCTCTCTTCTTTTTTTAATCCCATTTCTCAAATTTCCAGTTCAAATTATTGAAAAGACAAATAAAATGTGGTGGAGCTTCAAACAAATCGTTGAAGTGTCAAACTCAACTTTTCCTATTTTAGGCATTTGACATATTTTTTATTGGATAATTACACTATTCTTACCCGATATTTTGTATAATCATACGTATATTATACGCAATTTAAAAAATTACATTTGATATTCTTAAAATTTATTTGTGTTTGACAAATAAATCTCTCCATTAGTCATAGTTCACGGAATTTGTTGATAGTTAGAAAAAAAATTTGATGAAAATTCACATCTACTTTGGAATGACTTATTACAGGTCAAATAAATATTCTCCTAATCAAATTTTACCCTTATACATCTTTATACGCTAATGCATGTAGAACGTATATCTTTACTTTTATAAGGGTAGTTTGATCAGAAAATATTTTTTTGCTCTGCAATAACCAATCGGAGGTAAATACAAATTTTCATTCAAACTTTTTGCTAATATCAATAAATTCAGTTAATTTTAACTAACGAACGGATATATTTATTAAACAGAAACAAATTCAGGAGTACTAGTTGTAATTTCCCAAACTACATAAAGTTTATGTGTAATTGCACAATACCTGAGGGGACAACAGTACAATTACCCTATTTTTAATGATGGCTATTAAATTAATAATTTGTTAATTTATCAAATAGTAATTAATTGCACTTAACCTTCCCAAAAAAGTTAATTAAAATAAGGAAGACATTATCGTACAACTAATGTCCATGTGCATTTCAACAAACATGAAATAATGAAAAGAGGTGAAAATATGATGTAGTGGTGAAGTGAAAATATATAAGGGGTGGAGGGGGGGAATCTCGGCCGATTGTGGGGGGTCCTTAATTAATGGGGTGGGGCCGCACCTGCTAAAACCGGGGTCTTTGACCCCGATTTCAGCCTGCTTTTTTCTTTAATTCCGAGGCATAGAAGCCGGGGTCTCTGACCCCGGCTTCTGTGCCCAATAATCTTTTTTTTTAATTTTTTATCTGAAACCGGGATACGAAATCCCGATTTTGCCTAAATAATTAAATGGGGTAGAATTGTTAAATTTATTTTTTTTAGTATTATTTATTTAAATTTTTCAAGAAATGAACTTGAGGGACCGAAGTGATTTTAAACAAAAACTTAAGGGATAAACTATAATATTTAATCTACGAAAGAAGAAAAAAAAAATTGGTATTTCTAATTCATCTAAACTACTTAGAAGATGAATAATATAGCTAACTAAAAGATAAATAGGCAAATAATAACTTAACACACTTAATTTGCTAGGAAAGATCTTAAATATTTATTCAAGAAAATGATTTACTAGGGCACAATAAAATTTAAAATGAATAGAATATAAGTAACATGTAAATACTAATCCAAACTCCAAAAATAAAAATATAATATAGAATAAGTATCAGAAAATTAAATTAAAAGTGTTTGAAAAATTTAGATCGAGCAACTTCCGACTAATTGATTTTATTAATATTATTATGAAATAATTATTTTTAGATTGTACTTTTTCATAATCCAATGGACGTAAAACAATAACATGATCAATTTTATTAAATTGAAATTTCTTATAAAGAATTCAAAAAATGAGGGACTTTGACTGTTACCTTTATTTCAACATTGGATTTTATATATTATATTTTACTTTCCATTAATTTGTTCCAACAAATTCATTAAACATAATAATTAGTAAATACAAAATGCAAAATTTCAATTTCAAGGATTAAATTTTTTATTTAACAGTATCAATAAAATTTAGAAGTGAATTACAAAACAAAACTTTCCTCATCAATTAAAACAATTGTTATAAAGTTTTTTGAAAATATAGTTGTACATACTAATATTTCAATGATAGAAATATAAAAAAAATTATGAACTTAACATTTTTGTTGCTAATAAGTGATATATTCACCTCTAGATATATGTTTCTACACGTACAACACACGTAATACGTTCTAGTACATATATATATATATAAATGTATTAATCGGCATGAGAAAGTATTGAGAAGACTAAGGCGCAACCTGGTTGATGTCAACTGCAAGGGCTGTGAGGATGAATAAATGCCTAAATCATTGCAAAGCAAGTGCTGGGCGAGGTCTTACAACATTTAGCACCCCTCTTGCAGTTGCCTGCGAACAGAAATTAACAAAATTATAACAATGCTGTCAAGATGGACTATTTTATAGCAAGACGTCCCACATATTGCACAAATATTACCTCAAAGAAGGCATTAAAGTTGAGTCGCAGAAGGAAGCGCCTAAGAAATGGAGCTCGCTGACTCCCCGCAATCCTGCTACTGCGGAGTATAGTGTATAATGAATTTGACTTCTTATTAAATTCCTGCATTAATTTTAAAAAAAGTCTGCCATTACAAGAAAGCAAACATACTGTATCTGCCTTAGGCTTGCAAGTAAAATGTTGCCTGCAGTACCTCAGCTATGTGCTCCAGTTCAGCAGTGCATTCTTTGATTTCTTGGCTCTCAATCTTCCAGCAAAATTGCAAACAAAGTTTCATTATGCCATCCAGAATGCGAGAAACAGAACCGATATCCAAGAAAGACTGTGAAATTAATGCAGATAAATACCTGCAGGGATACAATAGATCAAAGAAAATCTTGCGTACTCTATAAGTTGTCAAGCCAAATAAAAAGAAACCGAGTAGTCCATGGACATAGTAACCAGCTACTTCTGAGCTCAGAGGTAGATACGAACAGATTAAGCAGATCAGTTTATTGGTTTAACATCTTTACAAGTTAAAACTTCAAACCAAACTTCAACACCCATTAGGTTTAGAACTGAATCGAAAGTTAACTATCTGAAAACAACAATTTGTCACAAGAACTACATGATTAGTTATCGTAAAGCAAAGCAAGATAGAGACTGAAAGTATCCACATTACTTACTCTTGGTGGAAGCCCACCAGTTCTGTAAAATCATGAGAATTTTGAATATGAGCTTGCAAAACGTTCCACTGAGATTCTATTACGTCCACCTAGATAAATAAAAAAAAGCAGCTGCTCACTACATAAAGAAGGTTTTGATAAATAAGAAATGTATGTATAGCCATAACAGCACATTATGAGTTTTATATTATCACAATTAGGAAAACTTACATGTTGTATTTAACCATTAAAAACCCAGACATTCTAGATGTGTAACATCTGAGGTGCCTGTAAGAGAAAGGTGCACGGGTGGTCTTGAAGAAAATGAAGATAAAAATTATAAACACTGGAGTTAAGTTCGCCTAATTTAGTTTATCGCTTCTTATTGATCAGGTTTCGTAAAATGTTTTTCCCGTAGTTTCTCTCATTTCAGAAAATATCAACTGACCAGAAACTCATTAATTACAACCAAGTTACTTAAGTGCATAATTCACCTGAATATAGAATTGAAGATTTCTGATCAGGAAGGCCATGTGTTCTCTAACCCGCCACAATGGTCTAAAACGCTGCCGTCTTTGTTGAGATACTGAACCATTCATACCATCACTGCGACGTTTGGCAAAATCAGAATGATCTTGATGCATTGCAGAAGCCCATGACTTCTCCAGTTCCATCTGAGTCCGCTTTAGCCGAAGCAAGTACTGGAAGATCTTAAGATACCTGTTCCAACCATATGGTTTACAAACAAAAAGATTCTACTCAGCCATTAATAATGCTACGTACAAAGACTACTAAGCAAATGGCACAATCACTAACACTTTTTTACAATGGTAGTTTGAAATGAGGTTTTCCCTCTTTTCCCCCCAAAATATTCACTCCGTAATCCCAAAAGAATGAATTTGATGGAACTGATTCCAGCTTACTTAGAGAGCACTTCCTGCGTAAAGAACAAATGCAAGGGCCAATCAACAGAATATTCAAGGGCAATGCTATCCCAGCCATCAATTGACATCTCTGCAAAAGTATCTGATTGAACACCAGAGTCTCCATCAGAATGGGCTTTTGCTTTTGGTAACTCGACGCGGGATGATTTGACTGTGATTCCTGGCATCCTAAAAAATGGTAAAAGAAATTAAGAAAACATTTCTCTACTGTTTATATTTCAGTTTAAGAATAAGAAACAAAATCAGATATACCGCAAGGAGACTCTGGAAAAGTATTTGTCTTCTTCACCAATAGTCTTTATTGCAGCCTGCTCCAAAGATGATCTTTTCGTTTAGTACATATACAGAAGATATGCAGCTTAGGGTAGCAGATATAGAAAAGAAAGCTTAGGTAGACCGTCAGCATATCTTATCCCACACTCTGGCTATCACAACAATGAAAGAATATTCTCTGGACAGACAATGAAAGAACTACAAACAATGATATTAAAATCTATTTTCCGATTCGCTTTTGTGATCACGCGTCGAAACAACCTTGAGTTGCAGTAGCTGAAGAGGAAGAGTGCCTCTCAGGTTAGGTGCAGATATGATAAGCCAGAGTGCTGTCTTGTACAGACAACCTAAGCAAAGATATCAATAAATAGCAAGTGTCATGTTACCAGTTGAAAAGGAACCATAAGATCAGCTTCTGCAGTTGATTGACGAGGTGGTAAACGCATCAGCTGGCGACTCTCCTCAAGAAAACTCTATCATGCAATAACATCATCTTTCAATATAGTAATAATGATTAACTAAAAGTGAAGAAAATTCAGGCATATGATCACCCAAAAAAAAAAAAACCTCTTCAGCAAAGGTTTTGTAAACTAAAACAAGTGTCATTTGATTTCCTCAATAAAACTATTGCTGCTGAATATCTCACGCATGCTCAAAATTTTATAGTTATTTCAACTTTCCATTCACAAAAGGCTCAGTTCAAGTGAAGATGTGCAAGGAGAATGGAGACCTAGACAAATGCCACGCGCAATTGACTTCTTTACGCGGTGTATAATTTTCATACACATCTCTTATCTGAAAACAGTATTAAACAATGAATTTCGTAGATATCGCGTATCAGAAAACAGTATTAACAATGAAATCCTACTGGGGGACTTCAAAGCTTTCAAGATTAGTAAGAAAGCAAAAGCATGATAGAGCTACAAAAATTTGCAACAAACTCAGCTGAGAAAACAACTTAAATCATCATCATTTATCCTACCTGGAAAAAATCGCCTTTTGCTAAAAGGAAATAATCTTTAAGAGCTTTCAAGTGGCCGTTCAAGTCAGCACGAACAACAACGAGCTGCAGATAAGACCAAAATCTACAAATTACTCTATCCTTCAAAATAAAGGGAAACAAAAGTTCACAAATCGGTACCTGCCAAAGATGATTTGCTGCAATTGCTTTGATAGAATCTACCGCAGTTTCAAATGATCTCTTATGGAACTCAGATGACTCCTGCACACAATAAACCAAATATCAAATCTTTGAAGAAACAAAGGAAAAAAATGGGCACTAAAATAAGATAGACAATTATATGAACGTCGGCGGTCAGGAGAAAGGAGATAACCAAGAGTGAGGAAGTAGATAAATATGAAATGCTAATGACATTTCGACAAGTTCTACTAACACACGCATTGAACCCATATACTATTTGAATGTTTAAACAGTATCAGAACCTTTAAGTCTTGAAGCATAGCCTCAATTTTGTCAGCCTCAGATTGTGGAAGCAACTCTTCCCCTGTCAATAAGGTTTCAACAGAAGTGTCCTTCTGTAGAGAAAGCCTTCCTGAAAATCCTTGAGCCTTCTGTGATCCTTTCTGTATCTGCTGATGAGATGGTGCAGCCTGGAATTGGATACCATGACTTGGTTTTCGAAGAACTCTGATAGCTTTGCCGGCAAATAGAATAGATTCAGCTATGTGCATTGGGATGTACTCAGGAAGCATATCCTGCAAAGAGTTTCAGAAACAAAAGAGTCAGTTCTTCTGTTTTCTTTTATTATGTTCCTTATTTCTTTTGTGTGCGGGGTGGGGCAGGATTGAAACTAAACATGCATATCAAAAGTGCCGCAGACTATCAACTAATAGAAATATCAAACGATCCTGATCTGACTGAGATGTTAATTAATGAAATCATCGATGAGAATAAATATGATCAGAACTGTTTCAGGAGAAAAACATAAGTAACACAAACTTTCATCCTATGTCTACTGGGACACTATGCAACAAAATCTGGAAGAAACAGAAAAAGCAAAACTAACAGCAGAAAACAAAGATATATACCAGGGAAATATGAAAGCCGAGATGCCAATCAGTTAGAGCTACATCATTAGTGGACATGTTAGCCAACTTCTCAAGCACATTTGCAGGTGAATCATGTTCAGAATCCCTATCCTCTTCCTCTTGCCTGGAAAAGAAAAGGTTATCCAAATCTAGATTTACAAAGCTATTGTCTCAAGCAAATTGAACTGAACAGAGCACCCAGAAAACCATACCTTCCAACAAAAAATTCTCCATACTGGTCATGAAGGATACCATAAACCATCCATGACGCAAGTTGATTGTACAGGACCTGATGCCCATGCCATAGAAGCCTGACATGGAGACATTATTCTAGCTATCATTTCAGGAAGATAGAAAATTGCCAGCTCTGGTATGCATTAATGAGGGAATCATCTTTGAAAAGCATTTATGATAGCACTCCGAAGAATTATAACCTTTCAAGGAACTTGTTTTCCAAAACAAAGAGAAACGTTTTGCAATTAGCATAGCACCATGAAATCATCCTTCTGCTTTAGCATGTCCAGCTTTAAATAAACTTATCTCTTCATCCAGTCCAATCAAATGTACTAACAAGGGCCAGTGAACAGTTTGTTCACTGCGAGATTACAGAAAATGTATCAACAGCCAAATCCTTAAATCACATTACAGATGCCAAGCTAAATAAACATGTCAAATGGTGGAATGTCACTGAATGCTTACTCCTCACACCCCTCCTCGCGAAGTCAAATCTGTGACGTAATGAGAGCAGCAAACTACCACCCCTAGCGGACAAACCCTCATTTCTTCTTTGTTTTAACAATTTAATCATAAAAGTGCATTTTTCAAACATGACAAGTCTTTGTGAGGATATACATCTAATGTGAGTTGAGGACCTATACCAAAAAACCATTGTCTGAAGTTGGAGTACTAGAACACAGGTTATTAGAATAAACAAAGCACATTTTTTCTCACTTAAATTGCTCAACACGCCTACGATCTAGGACTTCCCTTCTGTGAATTTCAATTGGAAGATTTTTATTTGATTTAATAAATACTATGCTGGATGGATATTAAAAGAAGTTCCTGAGCTGCATTATCAGATATGTAATTTAAAATAACCGAAGTATAAAATCAATTAGTACAGAAAAATGTTAAACATAAATAAATAGAAATGGATAAATAATGCACACCGCTGAATGCATGTCTGTAATTCAGGAACCCCACAATGGCATCGCTTGTGTAAAAGGTTGAGAAGTCTCCCTCCATAGATATTATCACGCTCAATCTCCAAAATGAGCTCGTAAAGAGGCGGCAGCAAAACAAAAAACTAGGACATATATTCACAAGTTAGTTGAAGATTAAACTAGACAAGAAAGAAATATCAGAAAAGAGAAGAAAAACTTTGGTTACAAGAGAATAGTCAAACTCACAATTTGGCAAGATAAAACTACTAAATGAATAGGGTAATCAACACCTGTATTTACGCAAATACAAGATATCGAATATGCATCTTGCAGATGAATCCACCTTGTTTTAGGGGAAGGGCACGGGAGATAAAGGGAAACAGAAGAACGGTTACAGAACCTGGAAGAAATCTTTCTACAGTCCTGAGCTATTGTTACACGACCAAACTAACATTCTCTATCAAAAGGCAGAGAAAGCAAGTCACAATTAATTGTTTCAATCATGTCTGAAGAGAATTTCAAACATTTTTCTCTTCCCTCTGGCTTTTTTGACGAACAACACATAAGATAGATAACGATTAAAATAGCAAAGTGCAAAAAAAAAAAAGAAAGATCATGGCGTTTTCCTTTCAAGTTAAAAGGAAACACAGAGAAAGAAGCCACACACAAACAAGAGTCAATCCATCATATTTCACAGGTAAAAGATGTTAGATAACCTAATTCCTACCTTATTGAGTCCTTGTGTCACAGTTGCCAAAATGGGCAGCGAATCAGACAACAATTTCTGCTCAATATGCAAAACAGCAGATCTGTAAAGAGACAAAACCTCAACAATTCCATTTGCCAGTGCCCTCCTATACACGCTAGGTTTCACCTTCTTCCCTTTCAATGTATCTGTCCCCCTTGACAAGGGAGACTCGTTTGAAGATCTAATCCAACTTAAGTTTCGAGATTTAGCAGCGAAACGCTCAAGCTCCCTGTAGTAAAACCCTAGAGTAATTACTCTCTCAATAACTTCCCTGCCAATCAGAACGAATGTCGCATCAGCAACCCTATAGCACAACCATTTCACTGATAAAAACATACAATATGGAGAATTTAACTAAACGGAAAGGAAATTATCAAAATAGAAAAGAAAATAGTAGATCCAGTTGAAAACTTTAGCATATCTACGCCCTCAGTGACTTCCAGAACAATCAAAACCCTGTCTATGTCAATAATACAGAACCTAGATTCTAACTTGAAAAATAAAGAATCCAACTGATTAGCAGGAATAATATGAACATCAAACAGGGGAACAACAAATTTGGTAACAAAGATGAGTCTCAAAAACTTTCCACCAATCAAAATCCAACACCACATCAAGACAGAAACCCCAACCATTTTCACTTATTTTAAGAAAAATAAAGAGTTTAACAAATTGATAGGGAATAGTGAATCATCAAAGATGAAGTAGAATAGCAGAGCAACACAATCAATAGGAAAACTGAACCATGTTCATCCTCTTGTTATTGGCTGTGCAAACAACAACCCAATGACATAATGCCAGTTTTTCACAATAGAAATTAAGGATTCAACTAAATCGACGAGCAAATTATGAAAAACCAATCAAGAGAACAGTAAATTCAGTCATAACACACTAACACAATTTCCCTGTCGACTACTATCCTGCCAATCAAAACTCAATGACGCATCGATACACAAAAAACTTTGCCATTTTCGACCATGAGAAACTAAACTCAAACCCTAACAATTGCTGACACCAAATAGAACAACAACAAATTCGATACCGCATAATTACCCTCAAAATCACAAGTGCAGCATCAACGACACAAAGCCCTAGCCCTTCTTCACAACCAAAAAAAGCAACCACCAACAATTATCAAAATCAAAACTAGTAACCACCTATCGCTGGGTTGAAGGAAGGAAAGATCGGGAGCGAGCTTGAACGTCGGCTCATCAGCGAGCGGAGCGCCGGGGGATAAGTTAACACGGAGGGTTTCTTGGTGCTCTCTCACGTCGATTATGAGATCTCCGGTGTAACCTAGGAGTGCCAGTAGCAATTCGTGCAGCATAATTACGGAGAATTCACTGCCAGTAATCCGTAACTCTGACAAAATCCTGCGGCGCCGTCGCCGGCAGAATAAAGCGGCCAATCAGTAGACAGTAAAAAGTGTTCAGAGTGAGGTCGGCGGGAGCCCCAGCAGCTGCCGTCTAATTCAAATTTTTCATTTTATTCCGGAAATGAAAGCGTTATGCACCCACAGAACGATTCTTTCTTTATAATGTAACGCTTTATGTTAGATTTAAATTATTAGATTAAATATTTAGACATCACAAAGCTCTTTTATTTATTTTACTATCTAAAATTTCAAAACCTAATGAATGAGGATAAACCATTTTTTACTTGGATAGTAGTTATAAATATTTTTAATAAATACTTGATAAAATAAAATCGAACACATATCGACTTAATTAATTACAAATAATTAAACTGCATGAAAAATTGAACTTGGGTTTTGACTTTCAGTTTTATGAAAATTTATTTAGTTTGCTTTTGGTTTTTTAATTTCAATTTATTGAATACGAAAATATTATTTTTATAATTTATATATATTTATTTCTGTATACATACTTTTCTATTTCTTATAATTTATATATTATTTTTACCATGTCACTGAAAAATAAAATACGATTATATGTTTTAGCTTTTATTTAATTGTTTAATTTACAACAAGAAATTCAATTTACCAAAATATTGAACTGAAATCCAAAGAGAAATATCAATAATTGCTGAACTTTTGGTTCAATATTGAGTCAGTATTTTAGCACACCAAATTTTGAATTTATTAAGAATTCAATTTAAAATTTGATTCGATACAACTTTATTATGTATTGTTTATGTTAGATTTAACTTATCAGATCAAAATATTTAGACCTATAAAGAAGCTCTTTTATTTATTTCAAAATCTAGTGAATGAGGAGGATAGAATATTTAATTTTTATTGGAAAGTTTTAAATATTTTTAATAAAAACTTTATAAAATTGAATCCAACATAACCGAGCTAATTCAGTACACACAGAAATTGAACATGAAATTCAATTCGACATTCAATTTTTATTTTTATAGAAATTCAATATTCAGTTTCTTTTATATTTTTACTTTCGTTGTATCAAATCATACCAAATATCAAGATATTATTTTTATATTTTTATTGAGTTTATATATATATATATATATTAATTCATTATTTAGATTATTTTTGTTATTTCACTTATTAAAAATAAAAACAAATATAATTATGAATGATAGTACTTAATTTTTTTTCAATGACTTTGTAATTACCAAAATTTTCAGTTCGATGTTCAATAAAAATATTTTTAGTATGTACTGAATTTCAGTTCATCCAAATTTCAATTTGATTCAATTCGATTTTACCGAACAAGCACCCCTTTATTAAAGAAAAGGTATAATGATGAATTTTAGCACTTAATTTTTTTCAATTATTTCATAATTAAATAAACTTCTGTTCGATATTTCATAAAAACATTTTGAATATGTATTGAATTTCAATTCTCTCAAATCTGAAGTTGATTTAGTTCGATTTTATTGAACGAGCACACCTAACTATAGTGCATGAAAACATCAACAAACACAATTTTATTAATGCCAACTCTCATTGATGAGCAATGTTTCCGTACAGTAGCCCATATAATTCTTATTAATCAAACCAACCAACCTACAAAGAACCTGCAAGATTCTATTGAGGGGTGCGAGCAAGGTGATGAAGATTAGCTTTTCTTGGATCGCAAAGGCAGACATTCCTACCCACCTTCTCGTCTGAAATGCAGCGGCCACTTGGGCAAAAATAGTCTCCACATTTTACTTTTGAGCACAGATAAGTGCATAGCTCGCCCGAGCACGGCGCTGGGTAAGGGTCTATGGTGAATCCCTCCACTGTGTTTTCAGGCGCAATGGCCAAGAGCATTGTGGTAAGAATCAAAAAGTAAGCCAAGAACTTCATCTGCACCATTTTCTTTGTTTTTTTTTTTTTTTTTGGTCTTGGTTTTCTTCTTTTTTGTGTTTGTTGAGGAGGAAGTGTTGATTTGAGCTAGTTTATATAGTTGTCGAGAGGATAGTTTGTGGGGAGAGTGAATAATTAGATTGTTCTAATAATATGTGGTTTTCTTTTTTTTTGTTAATTCTTGTAATTATATAGTTTTTGAATTGTGGAGAGGATGGTTTGTGGGGAAAGTGAGGGATTAAATTGCTGCAGTAATATGGGTATTTTTGTTAATTCTTGTAATTGTGTGATTTTTGTTAGTAAGTGGTTGAGAGGCTTTAATTATAAGGAAAAGAGGGTTTATTGTGATAATCCACATGTTGTTTTTATTGGTAAATGGTAATTAACCTCTTTGAGATTTCAATGATGTGATGAATTAATGAGGATTATTGTAGTGTGGATTGGTGTATCATTTTTTTTTTATTGGTAAGCAATTGTAGGATTCATCAATGATGAAATGAAGATTCATGGTAGGGAAACTTACAGTTTTAATCTTACAATTTTTTGGGATGAATTAATGAGGATTATTGTAGTGTGGATTGGTGTATCATTTTTTTTTTTATTGGTAAGCAATTGTAGGATTCATCAATGATGAAATGAAGATTCATGGTAGGGAAACTTACAGTTTTAATCTTACAATTTTTGGGATGGCACCTTCTATTCAGTTCAATTTTAATTTTGTATTGAGGACAATAATTTTAAAAGTAGCACATTTGGTCCAATATATGCAAAAAATTCCAATTCCATGGAAAAATGTTAGTTGTCACGCGTCAAACATATGCCTCTTTTCAAACGAAATTGGCTTCTCCTTTTTTTTTTTTCAAAAAATGGGCCAAATGTGTTATTTATTTTAAATTATTATCTCCAATTGCAAAACTAAAATTGAAATGGACCAAAAGTGCCACAAATATGTATTTTTTCCCATTCATAGAATGTATTTTTGTAGTCTTTTTTTTTTTTTTGAGAGGGAAATCAGTAATCTATATAAATTAAGAAGAGGCATCAGCCCTTGCATTCTCAAGCAAAGACAAGGAAGGTTCATAACCCTCCTGAACATAACACTAAAGTCGTGCAAGGTGATGAGCAGCCATATTGACTGGCTTATGCACAAAACTAAGAGAAAAATCTCCCAAAACAGGAAAGTAGGAGATTTGATAGCATGAATAATGGGACTAATGGTGTATAAATCAGTTTCAAGAGATTGTAGATTTTGGATGACAGTGAGGCAATCGCCTTCCACGATAAATGATGTCCCGAAAATGGACACGACCAATGAGGAGTCCAACTCTAGAAAGCCCAAAGGCACACGCGACCCAACGAGGAGTAACCTGAGGCCTAGGTCCCTTAGAGGGATCCGTTTGTTAGAATAGGTGACCAGAAAGCCAATAAGTTTGGCGTTTTGTAACCTATTTGACAACTTGATGTAATGTAATACTATGTGATGAATAAAATGAGTGTTCGTCACCAATGGTACCTTCTTTGTTGCGCTCATTTTACATATGTTAAACGGTGTTTTACTTATATCGCAATAAAGCCCACCAACTATGATTAACAACTCATGCAGTTGGGCCACGCATTGGATGGTGGTCATGAAACCAACTGATTAAGAGTTGGGTCTGAAACGTTCCAAGTCGAGAACCTCTAGACAAGGCATCGAGAGTCCTATAGAGACTTGCATCAAGAGTTGTGTTCATTGGATGAGTGTCGTGTTTCATCGGCGATAGGCGTGGGATGCCTACACGATCTTGATGGGTTGGTCGACTGGAGTCGGGCCGACTGGACTGACTTGTGGGGATCATCATATGGAAGCCTTGGAGGCTCGGTCGGTATGATTGGATTTCCCTAGTTCCGATAGTACGGGAGTAGTCCTCAGACTTGAGGAACCATGGCAGTCACGTGCACAAGACGGCTGTATCTTGGATCTGGCGAAAGGTGATCATTCTGTAAGATGATCATTATAAGCCTTGTCCAGTGCTGTCAGAATGTGTAGCAAGGATGGTGGGTTCCAAGAAGAGGATTCGTCCCCTGTCAGTATGTGACAAAGGTATCTCCTATGCACTCGGAGACACGTTCATGCTGTTTAAAGCTGTGGCCACAGTTGTTGGTCGAACAGGGAATGGTTTCCTATGTCGACGCAATGAGGCATGTGTAGTCTCGAGTATTAAGCATAGATGCCTAATCAAGGATGGGAACCGACGGTCAATTTCATACCTAGACTAAAGCCGGTAGACGGAAGGACCGTACCCGTAGGGAATCAGTGCCTAAATGTTCACGCCAACATTCACCTAGTCTCTAGTGCCATGGACCGTTGCTAGACGGCCACCCATGATAACGGGCCCTTGTGGGACACGGGCCCAAGTCTAGCTGAGGGTGAACCTAAAGGGTCACACACAAATCACCGAGGAGGTTGAGAAATTGACTTGGAGTCAATTTCGAATGATGAATAAGTGATTGGATTACTTAAGGGATTGTCCATTGGATGGACGGGCCGATATTGTATCGAGCCCTCGTTTAATCGGTAAATGGGATTTATCGATTAAATATGGAAAGTTGAGATGTTGGATCTTTTGATTTGATTAAAAGATCAACGAGAATTATTTAAGTGGACATTAGATTAAATTAGATTTAATTTTGGGTTCGTCGTAATTGGATTACGGTAAAACCCGGTCCGTTAGATTTTGACCCGAGAGGAGAATTAATTCCTAATTTGGAATAGGAAGAAGTTGGACTTCTTCCTTTAATAAGCATGGCTGAAAATGCTACCTTGGAGGGAGCAAAATTCGGCCATGTTGGATGCTAGGTGGTAGTTGACTTGTCTCTTTTGGTAAGAGACAATTCAACTCCAATCAAGCCCTTCCCTTTTGGTATGATTTGATCATACCTTAAAAGTTGGTAGGCTTGATTGAAGAATTAATGGTGATTGATTGGGATGTATCTGGACATCCTTGGATGAACCTAGACACATTCCAATAATCACATTAATTATGTATATATATATATATGAGTATATACTAACACCTATGCATGAGATTTCATAATTCATCTTTTCTAGGAAAAGAAGAACTAAAAAAATCGGCCACTCCTCTCTCTCAAACTTTCGGCCCCCCTCTCTCCCTCTTACTAGTGTCTTCATTTGATCTTGGATCAAAAGGGAAGAACAAAGTAAGTTTAAGAAGAACACTAATCCATAGTGTTTATCTTCTTAAACCGATTCCTTCTAAACCCGTTTTCTTCTAGTAAGGAAAATGTGAGTTTCTTCCGGTATGGTGTGG
Source organism: Sesamum alatum (assembly GCA_034509735.1). Taxonomy (NCBI): domain Eukaryota; kingdom Viridiplantae; phylum Streptophyta; class Magnoliopsida; order Lamiales; family Pedaliaceae; genus Sesamum; species Sesamum alatum. Next base: position 14,321,631 of record JACGWO010000003.1, read on the forward strand.
ATACCTTTGGAGAGTTCATACGTTTGAACTTGGTGGACATTCCGAAGAAGAAACAAAGCAAGTAGCCGCGCACACGTGAAAACTACAAAGCAAGAAAAATGAGAGTTTCTTCCGGTGTGGTGTGGATCACCTTTGGAGAGTTCATACGTTTCAACTTGGTGAACATTCCGAAGAAGGAACAAAGCAAGTAGCCGTGCACACGAGAATACTACAAAGGTAACGGTTTTATTACGCTTTCGTAGCTTTTCATTTCATCTATGCTCTATGTACAATATGTGCCTTGATATTGATACATCCTACATCGAACGCTCGGTTGAGCACCCAAGGGTACACCCCTTGGGATTATGCTTATTTATGCGATTTAAATTTACGTATTAATTTGCATCTCGCGTCCACTCGCGCTCCTGGGCGGATCCGCTTGTCCTTCACCATTAAGCAAGGAAGCCCACGGAATACCTACGAAGGTTTATTAGAGGCCAAATGTAGCACCCTGATAACACTATACTTTAATACTACTAATTATATTACATTCTCCATAATTAAACCCATTTTACAAAAAATTTATATTAAATCAATAAATCGTGAAATACTAATTCATTGATCAAAATCTAATATCTCTGTAGTTATTTAGCTGAACATCCCCACTCATGTGTCACTGCTAACCCACTTAATAAGACTGACAGCTTGGTTTATGATCCAATTCAGCTAGTCATGTGTGGAGTAATTTAACTTAACAGGTCCTCCATTGTCGAGATGCATATGCAATCACCTTCCCATTTCGCCTGAATACACACTCCAAACATTGTTTTGAATCATCTATATACACCACATATTCACCATTACCAGATGGTAAAATCAAATTCGAAGTTGATGCCAATCTTTTGTTTTACTCGGTCAAACTTTGTTGACACGGTGTGAAAAGCTACCCCTTTCTTAATAACTTTATTAAATACCGACAATTATGGAGAAATCCTCAATAAATTTTCTATAATACCCAACTAATTCTAAGAAACTTTGAACTTCAATCCATATTTCTATATTCTCCATCCCGTAATAGCTTTTACCTTTTGAAGGGTCAGGCATAACCCCATCTCTAGATATCACATATCCTAGGAAAAATACTCAATTCACCCAAAACTCTCATTTACTTAACTCAGAGTACAACTCTTTCTCTTACAAGATTTGTATCACTATTTTCAAATGTTGTTGATAATCTCCCCCATTCCTCAAATACACAAAGATGTCATCTATAATAACTATCACAAATTGACCCAATCTCTCCTGAAATTAATGTTCGATTCATCAATGTCATGAACATCATCAGTGCATTTGTTAATCTAAAAGGCATTACTAAAAACTCATAATGACCATAACGAGTGTGAAAAGCTATTTTAAATATATCCTTCTTTTGCTATCCTTAATTGCCAATGATTAATCCTTCGATTGATCTTCAAATATTATAGATCGTACAGGTCTAGTAGATCATCAATTTTTGGTAATGGAAATATATTTTTTCATTGTCGCCCTATTCAATTGGTGATAACCAATACACAACCTCAGACTACCGTCCTTTTTTTTTTTCACGAACAAAACTAATGCTCCCCACGGTGAAGCACTCAGTCTAATGAATTGTTTCTCTAAAAATTATTCTATTTGGTTTTTAAGTTCCTGTAATTCTACAAATGTCATTCTATATGAGGTAATCGAAATAGGTGTTGCCTTAAGAATATTTTCTATTTCAAAATCTACTTATCAATGAGGTGGTAATCCAAGTAAATTACCGGAAAAGAAAGCATCATGAAATTCTCAAACTATAGGAACATTTGGTACCCCAAGGCTAACTATCATAATATTATGTACATTAGCTAAATATACCTTACACCCTTGTTTAATTAAATTAAAAGTAGTCACAAAGAAATAAACATTGGGGTATGACTTTCCTTTCTCCTATAATTACCATCTTTATTTAACTATGGACTTCTATCACACTTCCTTTATTTGACCGTAATTAATAGTGCGATTACAAGATAACCAATTTATTCCTAAAATAACGTCAAACTCTTTAAGGTTTATCACAATCAATTCGAATATAGTGTAACACCATCCACTACCAGTAAACCAGATCTTACTACTATATTAACTAGTATGACTCCACCAATAGCATAGATACACATATATCATACTTTAATATTTCTATATTACCATGAACATATTCTAAGGACTCTTTAGGGTCAGAAATGTGTTCACCTAATATCTATCCTATATGAAACCCACTTTTGCATTTAGATTCATAATATATGTTTCAAGTATTCAATAATACTACTATTAACCAAATATACTCAGAGAATCTAATCCCTGCTCTGATACCACTCAATGTAGCACCCCCTATAGCACGATGCTTTAAGACTACTAATGTCACGCCCCACGGCCTGGATAACACACACCTCCCTACCCTGGGACGTGACACGTACGTGTACAATCTAATGAGATCCATCATAAAACACCATTAATCCATTCACTCTCAAAGGAAGATCACAATGCTAAAGTCTCCAAAAGAAAATTCTATGAACATTAACACACCAAGAGTAGGTACAAAAGACACATAATTACATGTGCATGTACAAAAAGTGTTCTTTTCAAACTTAAACTTCAGGAGCAATGCTCTAACTCCTATTAACACGCGTGACTCGATGCAAAACTCAGGTGGATCCTATTGACAATGTAAGGCAGTTAACCATTATTTTTTGCGTTCACCTGCTTTGGAGGAAGAGATAACACAAACTATATAAGTAAAGGCTTAGTGAGGTCGGTGGTAGGGTGCAAGGGCATTTAAATAGTAGTAAATAAGCATAACAAACTTTTTGTTTCAAAAAAAAAAAAAAAAAAAAAAAAGATCCTTTATCGCTTGCTGCAAAGCCCATTTAAGTAATATGTAGAAAACCAGAAGGCCATATAGTTCAAGGGGCGCAAGAAGCCTGTAAAGAACCAGATCAGGCAAATACCACCCTTTTGCCTCCTAGAAGACCATTTACTGCTTTATTCTTCAAACATGGAGCGACTATGTGACCGCTTAGAAATGCAATTCCTAGGTACATATGGCAACGCCAATCACAACCACAAACAATCTCCAGCATGTCTGCGATAAGACACCCAAATTGGAACTGGACGACGGAACCTGTACTGGCAACCCTATGCTACCCCAGCGTGTCCCGCTAACAATCCAGCCTAGGGCCCATTAACCGCCTAGTAAGAAAACCCATAATATCACCATACCGGAGAGCAGATAATCATGCCCAGATACCCATTACTTAAGGACAGACTTTACTTTCAAGCAATATAAAATATTACGATGATGAAGTAAAGTGATCTAGTCGTCATTGAACCATATAAAGTAAAATGTGACTTTTCTATAAAATTTCATTTTATTTCTTCGAAAGCAATGACAGAGATAACTTGAGATATAATCATGTTCACAAAATATATATATGTATATACATATAATTATAATGCTAATAATCTATACTCCTCCAATTTTTGCAAATACTAGTCTAATTGGTTAGAGGCACTCACAGTTGGGTCCGATAATTAACGCTAGTTCACAGTTGCTCCAAGGTGGAAATATTACCTGTTCGAACAAATTAAAAATTTGTACAATTAAATTTATGTAAGAATAAGATAACTAGGTTTATGTTATTAATTAAATATTATCATGAAACTCAACGACTTATATTCTTTTTCTTTTGACTAGACAAATACTAGTATTTTTACGTAATTATTAATATTTTTTTATCAACTTTCAAGGAATTAGACGATTAATTCCTAAAGTATAGTATTAATTTCATATTATCTTAACTATAATAAATGTACATGTTATTTGAATAGGTTAAAAATTATTTAATTAATGATAACATGCTCTTTATTTAGTCGATTCAGTAATTTAACTACATTTACAATTAATATCAAATTATTGTTGGTTACCTCACTAATCAAGACTAATAAGAAATTAAACAATTATGAAGGCCAACCAAGTAATTTAAATCAGTTCTACCAATATATATATACAAATATATATACGTATAAATGAAGGACAACAACTATTGTACATGAAGAGTTAATGAATCAGATTCTTTTAAAGATGTTATTAAGTTAAATGAATCTTGTAATGATGGGAGGATTTAAAGTTGGAAAGGAATTAAAATTGCTTACAACAAATTTGGGCTTTATTGGGCATGAAAGAAAAGAAGAAACAACCTCTGTTCCTTTGAATATGAGTGTCTGAATATGTATGTTTGGTGTGGGGTTGGTGTGCCGGCTAAAGGCTTATAAACCGGCCCTTTTTTTCTTTCTTTTTTTTTATTTGGCCAATCGAAAATGGGTTAGTGAATGCCACTTATCCTTGATCTTAAATGGGTTAGTGGCAACTATTTCCATCCACCATCTTTCCCTTTTTTTTATCCTCCTAAATTGTAAATTTGCAGCTTAGTCCCCTAATTTCTATATATACATAGTTTAATCCTAAAGTTTTTATAAAACCTCGATTTAGTCCCTAGAAATTATGATATTTTTAAATTATACCATATAATATATTTTCTAGTTTATTTGTGACTTTCTAACTCTAAAACAATAAATAACTAAGTCTCATATAATTTATGCTTTATCACAACTTAGCTCAATTAACTCTTAATAATTAATCTTTATGAGAGAAATGTCAAAAAATATAAACCATAAGGGTAATTATTAAATTAACTTGTTAGAGATGTTACCTAATATCAATATAAATGATATGGGCGTTACATTCTCCCCCCGTTAAGAGATTCGGTCCCTGAATTCTAACCTGTATCCAGTGGTTTGTTGAAAAGTTCAGGATGGTTCCTACGCAACTCATCTTAACGTTCCCATGTAGCTTCTTCTACACCATGATTTTGCCAAAGCACCTTAACTAGTGGTATGCGTCGAGTGCGTAGTTCTTGGATTTTCTTGTCAAGGATACGAGCGGGTCTCTCCTGATAAGATAGGTCTTCTTCGAGTTCTACCGTGTCTGGTCGTAGTATATGAGAAGGATCTGGGTAATACTTCTTGAGATGTGATACGTTAAACATGTAATGTATTCTTGACGTGTTTAGAGGTAGGTTTAGTTTATATGCTACTTTTCCGACATGTTTTATAATCTCGAAATGTCCAATGTACCTTGGCTTCAGCTTATTTCGCTTGCCGAAACGTATAATTCCCTTCCTGGGGGAAACCTTGAGAAATACTTTATCACCAACAAAAAACTCTAGATCTCTTCTTCGGTTATCAGCATAGCTTTTTTGCCTCGCTTGAGTAGTCTGAACTCTTTGGCGTATAAGATGTACTTTGTCAATTGCTTTTTGTACCAACTCTGGCTATAGCATTTTTTCTCTATCATCGCCTCTTGGTTATTTGTGATCATCCAAATCCCAATGCAACGGTGACCTACATTTCCTTCCATAGAGTGCTTCATAGGGTGCCATCTGGATGGTCGATTGGTAACTATTAATATATGCAAACTCTATTAAAGGAAGGTGTTTCTTCCAACTACCTCCAAAATCTAATACACATGCTCGTAACATGTCTTCCAGTGTCAAAATGGTTCTCTCAGACTGTCCGTCGGTTTGCGGATGGGATGGTGTACTAAATTGCAGCTTGCTTCCAAAATGATCTTGTAATCGTTGCCACAACCGAGACGTGAACCGAGGATCACGATAAAAAATGATGTTAACAGGGACTCCATGTAGTTTGATGATCTTCTTGACCTAAGTTTCGGCTAACTTTGTTACTGGCCACGATTTCATAATGGCAATAAAGTGAGTGAAGGACAAGCGGATCTGCCTGGGAGCGCGAGCGGAAGCGAGAAAGCGAGTAATGTGCGTAAATTTAAATCTAATTTGAATAAACGAATTCCAAGGGGCATAGGTAGATTGTAAATCAACCAAAGCGTAATAAAACCGTTACCTTTGATGATCTACGTGCACGCGGCTACTTGCATTATTCCTTCTCCGAAATGCTCACGAAATCCAAACGTATGGATTCTCCAAAGGTGATCCACACCACACCGGAAGAAACGCACGTTCTCCTTGCTAGAAGAAAATGGGTTTAATGAAGGAATCGGTTTAAGAGAAGAACACTATGAATTAGTGTTATCTTAAACCTACTTTGTTCCTCTTCTTGATTCATAATCAAGTGAAGAACACACGTGAAAAAGGGGGAGAGAAAACCGAGAGTTAGAGGGAGAGGAGAAGCCAAAAATCCCTTCTTCTTTTTCCTAGAAAAAGATGAATTATAATTCACTTATGCTTGGTGTTGTATATTCTCATATATATACATAATTAATGTGATTATTGGAATGTGTCTAGGTCATCCAAGGATGTCTAGATAGATGTCTAGATACATTCCAATCAATCACCATCAATTCTTCAATCAAGCCTACTAAAATTTATGGTATGATCAAATCATACCAAAAGGGAAGAGCTTGATTGGAGTTGATTTGTCTCTTTCCAAAAGAGATAAGTCAACATACCACCTAGCATGAAACATGGCTGATTTTGCTTCCTCCAAGGGAGCATTTCGGCCATGTCTAATTAAGGGAAGAAGTCCAACTTCTTCCTATTCCAAAATAGGAGTTATTTCTCCTCTCCGGTCAAATTTAAGGGACCGGGTTTTATCGTAATCCAATTGCGACGAACCCAACATTAAATTCAATTTAATGTCCATTTAAATTATTTCCATTGATCTTTTAATCCAATTAAAAGATCCAACGTCTCAACTTTTCATATTTAATCAAAAATTCAATTTACCGATTAAACGAAGGCCCGATACAATATCGGCCCGTCCATCCAATGGACTTTCCCTTAAGTAATCTAATTACTTATTTATCCTTCGAGATTAACTCCAAGTCAATCTTTTAACCTCCTCGGTGATTTGTGTGTGACCCTTTAGGTTCACCCTCAGCTAGACTTGGACCCGTGTCCCACAAGGGCCCGTTACCATGGGTGGCCGTCTAGCAACGGTCCATGGCACTAGAGACTAGGTGAATTGGCATGAACATTTAGGCGCCGATTCCGTACGGGTACGATCCTTCCGTCTACCGTCTCCCGACCTTAGTCTAGGGTATGGAATTGGGCGTTGGTTCCCATCCTTGACTAGGCATCTATGCTTAATACTCGAGACTACGTATGCTTCATTGTGTCGACACAGGAAACCATTCCCTATTCGACCAACCACTGTGGCGCTTTAAACAGCATGAACGTGTCTCCGAGTGCATAGGAGATACCTCTGTCACATATTGACAGGGGACGGATTCTCTTCTTGGAATCCACCGTCCTCGCTACACATTCCGATTGCACTGGACAAGGCTTATGATAATCATCTTACAGAATGATCACCTCTCGCCAGATCCAAGATACAACCGTCCTGTGCACGTGACTGCCATGATCCCTCAAGTCTGAGGATTACTCCCGTACTATCAGAACTGGGGAAAAACAATCATACCAACCAAGCCTCCAAGGCTTCCATATGATGATCCCCGTGAGTCAGTCCAGTCGGCTCGACCCCAATCGACCAACCCATCAAGATCGTGTAGGCGTCCCACGCCGGTCGCCGATGAAACACGACACTCATCCAATGAACACGACTCTTGATGCAAGTCTCAATAGGACTCTCGATGCCCTGTCTCGAGGTCCTTGAGTTGGAACGTTTCAGACCCAACTCTAAATCAGTTAGTTTCATGACCACCATCCAATGCGTGGCCCAACTGCACGAGTTGTTAACCATGGTCTGTGGGCTTTGTTGCGATATAAGTAAACACCATTTTAACAAATGTGAAATGAGCGTAACAAAGTAAGCACCAGAAGTGACGAATACTCATTTTATTCATCACATAATAATATTACATTTACATCGAGTTGTATAATAAGTTACAAATCGCCAAACCTATTGGCTTTCTGGTCACCTATGAAAGCCTTAGGTAGGCCTGTGGATCGTCCCGGGGATAGCGCGAATGCGGAAGCGCAGTATAAATTTAAATTACAAAATTTAAACATAATACGTATAAAATAACACACGTTCAAGGGGTGTGCCCTTGAAATTCCCGGGTGTTCGGTGTATCTCATGAATTAAAATAAGCATGCATAGCAACCATGGAGACCATAGGATTTGTAAAATAAAAGGAAGACGAAAACGTAAAAGAGACCTACCGGTTCGTCGTTTTCCTCTTCTAACCGGTACTCGCGTTGTTCCCCGATTTGCTCCAAAATCTCGTATGTGAGATCCTCTAATTTCTGACACGCAATCCGCCCACGTATCTTGTACTTCGTGCTAGCGAACGAACAAGTATTTTATTGGAGAGGACGGATCAATCACACGTTATTATTTAATGGGATTAATCCTCCTTTGTTCAATTGTTAACACAAAAGAACAAGAGAGAATTCTTGGAGAGAGAGGAGAGAGGCGGGCGAGAGAGAGGGAGAGGCACACGAGTTCTAGTGTGTATGTGTGTGTTGAAGAATCATCATCTCTCTAAAGGTGAAGGGCTAGGAGTATATATAGAGGAGGAGTTTAATCCTCTTCAAACTCCAACTCTAGGAAGACTAATTTGACTAGGATTTTGACCTAGTCAAAGTCCTAGTCAAAGTAGTAATTTGACCTAGTCAAATTAATCCTAGCCATCCATCTCTCCATTTTAATCTCAACCATTAATTTAATTTAATGGAATATTTAAAACCTATTTAAATATTCCAAGGGCAATAAATAAATATAATAAATACAAATATTTATTCTAAGCCCATTAAATTAATTTTCTAATAAGTCTCATTTATTAGATAAATCCCTTTTATATAATAAAAGGAATTAATTCTTTCCAAGAAAATTAAGGACCCGATTAAATCCAATTTAATCATTCCATTTCTCCAAATATTTAATTCCAAATTAAATACTTTATTGTGTGCAAATTGTGTGTGACTCTTTAGGTTCACCTTTTCAGCTAGACTTGGTCGGATTCCTAGAATCCGCCCGTTATCATGGGTGGCCATCTAGCAATGGTCCATGGCACCAGAGACTAGGTGAATATACGGGGATGAACATTTAGGCTCTAACAGTACACTTGTCCTTCCGTCTACGGTCTCACTACTTAGGGTCTAGGGCACGGAAGATGCAGGTACCCATTTTGGACCTAAGTGTCGGTCTGTCCTTTACTAAACGCTATAAGGGAAACCTTCCCTTCTGTTCAGTTACTGTGGCCATAGATTTTAGGGACAAGACACAGAGCATTTGTGAGACTCAACTGTCAATGCCTTTTGACAGGAGACAGATCCTTTCTTGGAAACTACTGTCACTCTGTATACCGGAGCTGCACTAGACATGGCTTATGACTACTCAAGTGCTTCTTGGCAATCTCTCACCATATCTAAGATACAACCCTGATGTATAATTAAACTCAGTAGTTCCTTAAGTCAGAGGACTTGACCTGTACTGTTGGAATCGGGAACACACGTCATACTTAACCGACCCTACTCAAGGTCCTCCGTAAGACGGTTCCCGCGAGTCATCTCAGTCAGCTGCTCCCTAGCAGGCTAACCCACTAAAACTGCTTAGACGACCTTCGTCACCCGTCGATGAAATACGACAGGAGATGCTTAGTGCAAGTCTCAAGGGGAATCTCGGTACCCATTTTTGAGATTCCTTGACTTGGAGATTTTCGGACTGATTCGGCGAGACTGATTTCATGGACCTATCTCCAAGCGTAGTCCCAGTCCCTGAAATATGTTTTCAGTTCGTGGGCTTTGTTTGCGTAGTGAACAGATACGTAATGCAGATAAAGTGAACACAAACAAAGTAATGCCAAATGAATTTCACTTCTTTATTCATCAATAATATATCAAATCCTTGAAATTGTCTAGACATAGGTTACATTTCGCCTGCTAAGATTGGCTACATGGTCATCAATTCTAACAATCTCCCACTTGACCTTAAAGCCAATTGCCTATATGTCTAATCCCCATCTTCTCAAGATGTTGTGTATGAGCGCTCTACGACATAGGCTTTGTCAGCGGATCTGCTGTGTTGTCTGCTGAGTTGACTCGGTCCATCTGAACGTCACCTCTTCCTACCATTTCTCTTAGAAGATGGTAGCGTCTAAGAATGTGTTTTGAACGGTGATGAGATCTCCGTTCATTTGCTTGCGCTATTGCACCGTTGTTATCACAAAAGATGACTACGGGCTCGGCGATGCTAGGCACCACACCCAACTCTTGGATGTAGTTTCTCATCCAAACCGCTACCTTGGCAGCTTCTGAAGCTGCTATGTATTCGGCCTCTGTGGTGGAGTCAGCAGTGGTTGCTTGCTTGGAACTCTTCCAAGCCACTGCTCCTCCATTGAGCCTGAATACATAACCCGATTGAGAATTGGCATCATCATCATCAGACTGGAAGCTAGTGTCGCTAAAGCCTTCCAGGATCAGTTCTCCATTGCCATAGACTAAGAACATTTCCTTAGTCCTCCTTAGGTACTTAAGGATGCCTTTAACATCATTCCAATGTGCCTCTCCTGCACAAGACTGATATCTGCTTGTCACGCTCAAAGCGTAAGCAATGTCAGGCCTGGTGCTGTGGACCGCATATTGGATGCTACCTACGACAGAAGCATAGGGGATGACTTTCATCCTTTCAAGTTCCTCATCAGTCTGCGGGGACTGTTTCTTGGATAACTTGATCCCATGCCTCATGGTAAGGAATCCTCGTTTGGAGTTGTCCATTCGATATCTCTTTAGGACTTTCTCCATATACGAGTTTTTGGTGAGCCCTAACATCCTTTTAGATCTGTCCCTGACAATCTGGATACCTAGGATGTAGGAGGCTTCACCCAAGTCCTTCATGGAAAACTGGGTTGACAACCATGCTTTTGTGTCACCCAACATTCTAACATCATTACCGATGAGTAGAATGTCATCCACATGAAGCACTAGGAACACTATAGAGCTCCCACTGACTTTCTTGTATACACAAGGGTCGGATTTGTTTTTGATGAAGTCATAGCCCTGTATCACTTCATCAAAGCGAATGTTCCAACTTCGGGATGCTTGTTTGAGGCCATAGATAGACTTCTGGAGACGACAAACCTCCTGTTCTTCTCCAGCGACCGTGAAACCTTCCGGCTGATCCATATAGATCTCTTCCTCAACGAAACCATTGAGGAAGGCCGTTTTCACGTCCATCTGCCATATCTCATAGTCATACCATGCTGCTATGGCGAGCAGGATCCGAATGGATTTAGCCATGGCTACCGGCAAGTAGGTTTCCTCAAAATCGACCCTGGGTCGTTGAGTGTATCCCTTAGCTACTAGTCTAGCCTTAAAAGTCGTGACTTCTCCATCAACGCCAAGTTTGCGCTTGTAAACCCACTTACAGCCAACTGGCTTAACACCTTTCGGTGGATCTACAAGTCTCCAGACTTGGTTCTCGCTCATAGAGTCTATTTTGGTTTTCATAGCCTCAAGTCATTTCCCGGAGTCGATGTAAGGCATCTCTTCTCCGTATGTCTTAGGATCATTATCCAGAAGACCGGTCGTATTTAGAAAGCCATATCTCATTGGAGGTCTAGACTCTCTAGTTGACTTACGGAGAACGGGAACGTCAGTGATGACTGTGGGCGCTGACTGTATAGGAGCTGGCGGTTCATGAGAAGGACAAGCGGATCCGCCCGGGAGCGTAAGCGGAAGCGAGAAAGCGAGAAATATGCGCGTAAATTTAAATCAAATTTAAATAAATAAATCCCAAGGGGTGTACCCTTGGGCGTTCGATGTAGGATGTGTAGATATTGGAAACATATATTTAAACACATAGGGCATAGATATAAACAATAAATCAATCAAAGCGTAAGGAGACCGTTACCTTCGATTGTTTAGCGTATGCTCCCGGCTACTTGCGTTGTTCGTTCTCCGGAATGCTCACGAAATCCAAACGTATGGATTCTTCAAAGGTGATCCACACCACACCAGAAAAAACACACATTGTTCTTGCTAGAAAAGAACGAGTTTAAGAAGGAAACAGTTTAAGAGAAGAACACTATGAATTAGTGCTCCCTTAAACTTACTTTGTTCTTCTTCTTGATTCAAAATGAAGTGAAGAACACAAGTCTGAGAGAGGGAGAGAGGCCGAGAGTTGAGAGAGAGGAGAGGGGATCCGAAAATTGTCTTCTCTTTTTCCTAGAAAAAGATAAATAATGAATCCCTTATGCTTGGTGTTGTATATTCTAATATATATACATAATCCTCGAATATTCACCTAGTCTCTAGTGCCATGGACCGTTGCTAGATGACCACCCATGGTTACGGGCGGATTCTAGGAATCCGACCAAGTCTAGCTGAAAGGTGAACCTAAAGAGTCACACACAATCCACACACATTAAGTATTTAATTTAGAATTAAATATTGGAGAAATGGAATGATTAAATTGGATTTAATTGGGTCCTTAATTTTCTTGGAGAGAATTAATTCCTTTTATTAGATAAAAGGAATTAATCTAATAAATTAGATTTATTAGAAAATTAATTTAATGGGCCTAGAATAAATATTTTTATTTATTATATTTATTTATTGCCCTTTGGAATATTTAAATAGGTTTTAAATATTCCATTAAATTAAATTAATGGTAGAGATTAAAAGGAGAGATGGATGGCTAGGATTAAATTTGACTAGGTCAAATTACTACTTTGACTAGGTCAAAATCCTAGTCAAATTAGTCTTCTAGAGTTGGAGTTTGAAGAGGATTAAACTCTTCCTCTATAAATAGTCCTAGCCCTTCATCAAGAGAGAGATGATGAAACTCCAACACACACACACACACACACACACACACACACTACAACTCGGCACTCTCCTCTCTCCCTCTCGTCTGACCTCTCTCTCTCTCTCTCTCAAGAATATTGTTTCTTGTTCTTTTGTTCTTGGAGCAATCGAACATAGGAGAATTAATCCCGTTAACCTAATAATGTGTGATTGATCCATCCTCTCCAAAACACTTGTTCGTTCGCTAGCACGACGTGCAAGATACGTGGGTGGATTGCGTGTCACAACTTGGAGGATCTCACATACGAGATTTGGAGCAAATCGGGGAACAACGCGAGTACCGGTTAGAAGACGAAAACGACAATCGATAGGTCCCAGTTTAATTTTCGTCCCTCTTTTATTTTTCAATCCTATGGCCTCCATGATTCTTTTGTATGCTTTTAATTCATGAGATACACCAAACACCCGGGAACTTCAAGGGAACACCCCTCGAACGTGTTCTTTAATTTACGTAAAACATGTTTAAATTTTTGTTATTTAATTTTATACCGCGCTTCTGCATTCGCGCTATTTCCTGGGACGATCCACAATCTTTCACGAGAACCAACGCTATGTCTTGGACGAGCCGCCACCGAGCGACTTACCGGAGGGGTCCACGCCTGAAGAACGTTTGATGTTCGAGAAATGGCATGAGGACAACCCGAAGTACGGAGTATCATACTGACTTTGATGTCTAACGACATCCAGAAGCAGTATGAGAGGCTGGACAACGTCTCCGCCATAATGCTCCGCATGAACGAGGTTTATGCGGTTCCGGATATGCATATTAGACATGCCGCCACAAAAGCATTCTTTGGCACCAAGCTTGCTGAAGGAGCGTCTGTACAAAGTCATGGGGTCAAGATGCTCTCCCTAGTGGAGAAACTCAAGGACCTTAAAGCTGGGCTTAACAATGACACGTACAATGACTTGATCCTCTAGTCGCTTCCTCCATCCTATGACCCGTTTGTTGTAAACTACAACATGAACGGACTTGAGAAGTCTATTCATGAGTTGATCAACATGCTGGTCCAATACGAGGCAACGACCCACAAGTTGGGGCCGACGGTATTGATAGGAGAGGCTTCGACCTCCAAGGCGAATGGCAAGAGGGCCGGACGCTGGAAGAGGAAGAAGGGCAAAGGAAGACGGTTGTGGCCCCTGCTCGCGCTCCGGGAATCCCTATTGCTCCAGTTGGACCGAGCAAAGGGAAAGGGAAGGCCCATGGTTCTCAGCGGTACAAGGCAAATGATGTCTGCATGCATTGCCAAGGGAAGGGGCATTGGAAGAGGGAGTGCCCACAACTCCCCTCCAACCCAGGTATGTTTGTGGTTGAAGTAAATATGATTACTAATTCTGCTTCATGGGTATTGGATATCGGGTATGGTGCTCACATCTGCAATGATTTGCAGGCACTGCAAAGAAGCAGAAGGCTAACCAAGGATGAGATGATCCTGAAGCTAGGCGATGGCAAGGCCGTTGCTGCGGAGGCCGTAGGATCACTAGAGTTAGCCATTAGTAGTCATGTTAGGATTGTACTGAACGACTGTTTTGATGTACCTAGCATGATTAAAAACATTATTTCCATACCGGTCCTTGATAAGGAGGGATATGAATTTTCCATCAATAAAAACGGTTTTTTCATTATTAAAGATGGTATTTCTCATCTGCTGGGTACATTGGTCAATGGTCTGTACATATTTCAACAGTCTAATTGGATTATGATTGCAGAACACAAACGAAAATGCGATGATCATAATAACGCATAGATATGGCATGCGAGGTTAGGTCATATGTCTAAAGATAGGATAAGAAGGTTGGTGGACTCAAAGAGTCTAGAAATAGACGATTTGGACAACCTACCGACCTGCGAATCCTGTCTGAAGGGAAAGATGACCAAAAAACCCTTGGACAAAGTACGCTAGACAGTGGTCTATTGGATTTGATCCATACGGATGTCTGTGGCCCACTAAATACTAAGGCTAGAGGTGGGCACTCGTACTTCATAACCTTTACCGATGATCACTCAAGGTATGGTTATGTTTACCTGATGAGGTACAAGTCTGAAGCCTTTGGAAGGTTTAAGGAATATAGACTTGAAGTACATAACCAAATTGGTCGAAAGATCAACCCTTCGGTCGAACCGAGGTGGAGAGTATTTGAGTGCTGAGTTTAGTGATTATCTAAAAGAGAATGGGATTCTTTCTCAGTGGACCCCTCTTGGAACACCGCAGCTCAATGGTGTGTCTGAAAGGAGGAATTGGACCTTGTTGGACATGGTCTGATCCATGATGAGTTTTACCGAACTCCCCCTTTCCTTCTGGGGATACGCTCTTGAGACGGCGGCCAAAGTTTTGAACTTGGCGCCATCTAAGAAGGTATCCCAGACGCCATATGAGATATGGCATGGCAAGCCTGCCTCCTACAAATACTTGAAAGTGTGGGGTTGCCCCGCATATGTAAAGAGATTAGTGGGAGATAAACTGGACTCAAGGTCTAGTTTATCCAGGTTCATCGGCTATACAAAAGAAATTGCGGGGTATTATTTCTATGATCCCTCTGAGCAAAAGGTTTTTGTCACGCGAAACGCAGTGTTCTTGGAAAAGGATTTTCCATCGGATAGTCGACGCGATGAGGTACTCCTTGAGGAATCAAGTGAGGTACCCCATGAGGCGACAGTGATATCTAAGCCACTAGTTCCCACTGATATTGTTCCAGTCCTCCGTAGGTCGGCCAGAGTATCCCATGCACCTGATAGGTATAGATTTCTGGGCTTGACCGGTCAGTTGGATAATGATCTAAAGACGTACGGAGAAGCGATGTCGGACATCGTTTCGGATAAGTGGCTTGAGGCCATGAAATCCGAGATGGATTCGATGGGTACAAATAAAGTTTGGACCCTAGTAGACCCACCCAAAGGGGTAAAACCCGTAGGGTGTAAATGGGTCTACAAACGAAAGCTTCGAGCTGACGGGGAGGTTACAACCTTCAAAGACAAGCTTGTGGCGAAAGGTTATACTCAATGACCCAGGGTCAATTTTGAGGAAACCTACTCGCCCGTAGCAATGGCCAAATCCATTCGGATACTGCTTGCCATAGCAGTATGGTATGACTATGAAATATAGCAGATGGACATGAAAACGGCCTTCCTCAATGGTTTCATAGAGGAAGAGATCTATATGGATCAACCGGAAGGTTTCACAACTGTTGGAGAAGAGCAGAAGGTCTGTCGTCTCCAAAGGTTCTTCTATGGCGTCAAACAAGCTTCCCAAAGTTGGAACATACGTTTTGATGAAGTCATATAGGGATATGATTTCATCAAGAACGAGTCCGATCCTTGTGTATACAAGAAGATCAGTGGGAGCTCAGTTGCGTTTCTGGTGCTTTACGTGGATGACATCTTGCTCATTGGGAATGATGCTAAGATGTTGGGTACCACTAAAGCTTGGTTGTCAACGCAAATCTCCATGAAGGATATGGGCGGGGCATCCTACATCCTTGGCATCAAGATCTACAGGGATAGATCTAGAAGGATGTTAAGAATGGCCCAGTCCTCGTATATTGAGAAAGTCTTGAAGAGATTCAAGATGGAGAACTCAAAACGAGGATTCCTTCCTATGAGGCATGGATTTAAGTTTCCAAGAAGCAGTCTCCTAAGACTGATGAGGAGCTTAAATGGATATTGGATATCCCCTATGCTTCAGCCGTAGGTAGCATACAGTATGCTGTTCAGTGCACTAGACCTGATGTGGCTTTCACTTTGAGCGTAACAAGTCATATTAGTCGTGTGCCGGAGAGACGCACTGGAGTGCAGTCAAGACTATCCTGAAGTACTTGAAAAGGACTAAGGACATGTTCTTGATCTACGGCGGTGGAGAGTTGATACGGGAAGGCTATAGCGACGCTAGCTTCCAGTCGGATGACGATGATGCCAAGTCTCAGTCTGGTTATGTGTTCAGACTTAATGGTGGCGTGGTTGCTTGGAAGAGTTCCAAGCAGGCTACCACGGCGTACTCCACCACAGAGTCTGAATACATAGCAGCTTCAGAAGCTGCTAAGGAGGTGGTTTGGATGAAGAGCTACATCCAAAAGTTGGGTGTAGTACCTAGCATCGCTCAGCTAGTGGTTATCTTCTGCGATAACAATGGGGCTATAGCGCAAGCAAAGGAACTGAGATCTCATCACCGATCTAAGCACATTCTTAGACGCAACCATCTGCTCCGAGATATGATTAGCATGGGTGACGTTCGGATGGACCGAGTCAGCTCTGCAGAAAACATAGCAGATCCACTTACTAAGCCCATGTCGCAAATTGCCCATACTCAGCATCTGGATAAGATGGGTTTGAGATCAATGGGTGATTGGCTTTAGGTCAAATGGGAGATTGTTAGAATAGGTGACCAGAAAGCCAATAGGTTTGGCGATTTGTAACCTATTATACAACTCGATGTAAATATTATATTATTATGTGATGAATAAAATGAGTATTCATCACTTCTGGTACTTACTTTGTTGCACTCATTTCACATTTGTTAAAATGGTGTTTTACTTATATCGCAACAAAGCCCACAGACCATGGTTAACAACTCGTGCAGTTGGACCACGCATTGGATGGTGGTCATGAAACCAACTAATTTAGAGTTGAGTCTGAAACGTTCCAAGTGGAGGACCTCGAGACAGGGCATCGAGAGTTCTTATTAAGACTTGCATTAAGAGTCGTGTTCATTGGATGAGTGCCGTGTTTCATCGGCGACAGGCGTGGGACGCCTACACGATCTTAATGGGTTGGTCGACTGGGTCGAGCCGACTGGATTGACTCGCGGGGATCATCATATGGAAGCCTTGGAGGCTTGGTCGGTATGATCGGTTTTTCCCGGTTCTGATAGTACGGGAGTAATCCTCAGACTTGAGGGATCATGGTAGTCACGTGCACATGACGGCTGTATCTTGGATCTGGCAAGAGGTGATCATTCTGTAAGATGATTATCATAAGCCTTGTCCAGTGCAGTCGGAATGTGTAGCGAGGATGGTGAATTCCAAGAAGAGAATCCATCCCCTGTCAGTATGTGACAGAGGTATCTCCTATGCACTCGGAGACACGTTCATGCTGTGACAGAGGTCCCCTGTCAGGGAATGGTTTCGTGTGTCGACGCAATGAAGCATACGTGGTCTCGAGTATTAAGCATAGATGCCTAGTCAAGGATGAGAACCGACGCCCAATCCCATATCCTAGACTAAGGCCGGGAGACGGTAGACGGAAGGATGGTACCCGTATGGAATCGGCCCCTAAATGTTCATGCCAATTCACCTAGTCTCTAGTGCCATGGACCGTTGCTAGACGGCCACCCATGGTAACGGGCCCTTGTGGGACACGGACCCAAGTCTAGCTGAGGGTGAACCTAAAGGGTCACACACAAATCACCGAGGAGGTTAAGAGATTGACTTGGAGTTAATCTCGAAGGATAAATAAGTAATTGGATTACTTAAGGGAAAGTCCATTGGATGGACGGGCCGATATTGTATCGGCCCTTCGTTTAATCGGTAAATTGAATTTTCAATTAAATATGGAAAGTTGAGACGTTGGATCTTTTAATTGGAATAAAAGATCAATGGAAATAATTTAAATGGACATTAAATTAGATTTAATGTTGGGTTCGTCGCAATTGGATTACGATAAAACCCGATCGGTTAAATTAGACCTGAGAGGAGAAATAATTCCTATTTTGAAATAGGAAGAAGTTGGACTTCTTCCCTTAGATAGACATGGCCGAAATACTGCCTTGGAGGAAGCAAAATCAGTCATGTTTTCATGCTAGCTGGTATGTTGACTCATCTCTTTTGGAAAGAGACAAATCGACTCCAATCAAGCCCTTCCCTTTTGCTTTTGTTATGATTTGATCATACCATAAATTTTTGGTAGGCTTGATTGAAGAATTAATGGTGATTGATTGGAATGTATCTAGACATCCTTGGATGAACCTAGACACATTCCAATAATCACATTAATTATGTATATATATGAGAATATACAACACCAAGCATAAGTGAATCATTATTCATCTTGTTCAAAGAAAAAGAAGAAGAAAAATCGGCCTCTCCTCTCCCTTTCAACTCTCGGCCAAACCCCCTCTTTTCTAGCAAGAAGAGGGAAAGCAAGTAGATCATGCCAAGCACATAGATCTATGCCCCTTACATCGAGTCGGGCTCTGATCCCACCTGAAGGACAAGCGGATCCGCCCGGGAGCGCGAGCAGAAGCGAGAAAGAGAGAAAAGGGCGTAAATTTAAATCTAATTTAAATAAACGAATCCCAAGGGGTGTACCCTTGGGTGCTCAACCGGGCGTTTGATGTAGGATGTGTAAATATTAAAACGTATATAAAACACATAGGGCATAGATGGATAATAAATCAACCAAGGCGTAGTAATCGTTACCTTGTAGATTTAACGTGTGCTCGGGTACTAGCATTGTTCCCTTGTTCCGGAATGCTCACAAATCCAAACGGATGGATTCTCCAAAGGTGAACCACACCACACTGGAAAAAACACACGTTCTTCTTGCTAGAAAAGAACGGGTTTAAGAAGGAATCGATTTAAGAAAACAACACTATGAATTAGTGCTCTCTTAAACTTACTTTGTTCTTCTTCTTGATTCAAAACCAAGTGAAGAACACACGTAGAGAAAGAGGGAGATGGCCGAGAGTTGGGAGAGAGGAGAGGGCCGATTTTTAGCTTCTTTTTTTTCCTAGAAAAAGATGAATTATAATTCACTAATGCTTGGTGTTGTATATTCTCATATATATACATAATTAATGTGATTATTGGAATATGTCTAGGTTCATCCAAGGATGTCTGGATTCATTCCAATCAATCACAATCAATTCTTCAATCAAGCCTATCACAGTTTATGGTATGATCAAATCATACCAAAAGGGAATACCTGGATTGAAGTTGATTTGTCTCTTTCCAAAAGAGACATGTCAACATACCACCTTGCATGAAACATGGCTGATTTTGCTTCCTCCAAGGGGGCATTTCAGCCATGTCTAGATATGGAAAGAAGTCCAACTTCTTCCTATTCCAAAATAGGAATTCTTTCTTCTCTCGGGTCAAATTTAACGGACCGGGTCTAATCGTAATCCAATCACGACGAACCCCACATTAAATCCAATTTAATGTCCATTTAAATTATTTCCGTTGATCTTTTAATCCAATTAAAAGATCCAACGTCTCAACTTTTCATATTTAATCAAAAATCCAATTTACCGATTAAACGAAGGCCCGATACAATATCAGCCCGTCCATCCAATGGACTTTCCCTTAAATAATCCAATTACTTATTTATCCTTTGAGATTAACTCCGAGTCAATCTCTTAACCCCTCGGTGATTTGTGTGTGACCCTTTAGGTTCATCTCAGCTAGACTTGGGCCCGTGTCCCACAAGGGCCCATTACCATAGGTGGTCGTCTAGCAACGGTCCATGGCACAAGTGACTAGGTGAATTGGCATGAACATTTAGGCACCCATTCCGTACGGGTACGATCCTTCCGTCTACCGTCTCCCGGCCTTAGTCTAGGGTATGAAATTGGGCGTCGGTTCCCATCCTTGACTAGGAATCTATGCTTAATACTCGAGACCACGTATGCATCATTGCGTCGACATAGGAAACCATTCCCTGTTCGACCAACCACTGTGGCCACAACTTTAAACAGCATGAACGTGTCTCCAAGTGCATAGGAGATACCTCTGTCACATATTGATAGGGGACGGATCCTCTTCTTGGAATCCACCGTCCTCGCTACACATTCCGACTGCACTGGATAGGACTTATGATAATCATCTTACAGAATGATCACCTCACGCCAGATGCAAAATACAGCCGTCATGTGCACGCGATTGCCATGATCCCTCAAGTCTGAGGATTGCTCTCGTACTATCGGAACCGGGGAAAACCAATCATACCGACCAAGCCTCCAAGGCTTCCATATGATGATCCTCGCGAGTCAGTCCAGTCGGCTCGACCCCAGCCGACCAACCCATCAAGATCGTGTAGGCATCCCAGGCCTGTTGTCGATGAAACACGGCACTCATTCAATGAACACGACTCCTGACGCAAGTCTCAATAGGACTCTCGATGCCCTGTCTCGAGGTCCTCGACTTGGAACATTTCAGACCCAACTCTTAATTAGTTGGTTTCATGACCACCATCCAATGCGTGGCCCAACTGCACGAGTTGTTAACCATGGTCTGTGGGCTTTGTTGCGACATAAGTAAAACACCGTTTTAACAAATGTGAAATGAGCGCAACAAAGTAAGCACCATAAGTGATGAATACTCATTTTTTTCATCACATAATAATATTACATTTACATCGAGTTGTATAATAGGTTACAAATCGCCAAACCTATTGGCTTTCTGGTTACCTATTCTAACACCATTGTCATTCCAATGGGTCTTGTAATGCTCTTGTTTCACACCTTGATGCTCCACCTTGGGATTTCCGACTCCATATGCTTGTTAAAATTAAAACCTCACCAATCCTATCTACTCTCATTACAAATGAAAGTAATACATTGAAATAATAACAAGCCTTAACATCATGAGGCTAAAAATACGGGAGGTGATAGTCCCAAAACAAAAGGCACGCAGGCCCCACCCAACAGAAATTAAATGATCATACATTCATCCATACACAAGGTCTAGGGCTCTTGTGAACATCCCATGTTGATTCCATCAACGCACATAACACAATTATTCCAAATAATCATGCATAAAACCAATGGATATTGAAAGATTGTGGATCGTCCCGGGAAATAGCGCGAATGCGGAAGCGCGGTATAAATTTAAATAACGAAATTTAAACATGCTTTTACGAAAAATAAAGAACACGTTCAAGGGGTGTTCCCTTGAAGTTCCCGTGTATTCGGTGTATCTCATGAATTAAAAGCATACAAGAATCATAGAGGCCATAGGATTAAAAATAAAAGAGGGACGAAAAAATAAATCGGAACCTAGCGATTGTCGTTTTCGTCTTCTAACCGGCACTCGCGTTGTTCCCCGATTTGCACCAAATCTCGTATATGAGACTCTCCAAATTGTGACCACGATCCACCCACGTATCTTGCACGTCGTGCTAGAGAACGAACAAGTATTTAGGAGAGGATAGATCAATCACACGTTATTAGGTTAACGGGATTAATCCTCCAATGTTCAATTGTTCCAAGAACAAAAGAACAAGAAAATTGATTTTCTTGGAGAGAAAGAGAGAGAGGGGGCGGACGAGATTGGGAGAGGGAGAGGAAGTGTGTATGTGTGTGTTTCAAGATTCATCATCCTTCCAAAGGTGAAAGGCTAGGAGTATTTATAGAGGAGGAGTTTAATCCTCTTCAAACTCCAACTCTAGAAGACTAATTTGACTAGGATTTTGACCTAGTCAAAGTCCTAGTCAAAGTAGTAATTTGACCTAGTCAAATTAATCCTAGCCATCCATCTCTCCTTTTAATCTCAACCACTAATCTAATTTAATGGAATATTTAAAACCTATTTAAATATTCCAAAGGGCAATAAATAAATATAATAAATATTTATCCTAGGCCCATTAAATTAATTTTCTAATAAATCTAATTTATTAGATTAGTTCCTTTTATCTAATAATAGGAATTAACTCTTTCCAAGAAAATCAAGAACCCAATTAAATCACATTTAATCATTCCATTTCTCCAAATATTTAATTCTAAATTAAATACTTAATGTGTGTGGATTGTGTGTGACTCTTTAGGTTCACCTTTCAGCTAGACTTGGTCGGATTCCTAGAATCCGCCCGTTACCATAGGTGGCCATCTAGCAACGGTCCATGGCACTAGAGACTAGGTGAATATTCAGGGATGAACATTAGACTCTAACAGTACACTTGTCCTTCCGTCTACGATCTCACCACTTAGGGTCTAGGGCACGGAGAATGCAGGTACCCATTTTGGACCTAAGGGTCGATCTGTCCTTACTAAACGCAGCAAGGGAAACCTTCCCTTCTGTTCAGTTACTGTGGCCACAGATTTTAGGGACAAGACACAGAGCATATGTGAGACTCAATTGTCAATGCCTTTTGACAGAAGACAGATCCTTTCTTGAAAACTACTGTCACTCTATACACCGGAGGTGTACTAGATATGGCTTATGACTACTCAAGTGCATCATGTCAATCTCTCACCACATCTAAGATACAACCCCGATATACAGGTAAACTTAGCAGTTCCTCAAGTCAAAGGACTTGACCTCACTGTTGGAACCGGGAGCACACGTCATACCTACCCGACCCTACTCAAGGTCCTCCGTAAGACGGTTCCCGCGAGTCACCTCAGTTAGCTGCTCCCTAGCAGGCTAACCCACTAACACTGCTTAGACGACCTTCGTCACCCGTCGATGAAATACGACAGCAGATGCTTAGTGCAAGTCTCAAGGGGAATCTCGGTACCCATTTTCGAGATTCCTTGACTTGAAAATTTCCGGACTGATTCGGCGGGACTGATTTCATGGACCTACCTCCAAGCGTAGTCCTAGTCCCCGAAATAGGTTTTCAGTCCGTGGGCTTTGTTTGCGTAGTGAACAGATATGTATAAACCAGATAAAGTGAACAGAAACAAAGTATTGCCAAATGAATTTCACATCTTTATTCATTAATAATATATCAAATCCTTGAAATTGTCTAGACATAGGTTATATTTCGCCTGGCAAGATTGGCTATATGGTCACCTATTCTAACAGATATTCCAAATATCCAAGTGATGTCTAACATCACAAAAGCATAAATGTATAAACAATATGAAAAATTCAAATTTCAATTTTAATGGACATTACAAATAATTCATCCACTGCATGTATTAATCCTAAATTAATTAAGTAAATTTAATCCAAGGAATAACCCAATTATTCCAAAATCAAATGTGCAAATTAATAAATTTTCAGAATAATGTGCAGAAAATACAGAAAATAAATTTTCAGAAAATTTCAAAAAACGGCACAAAACGGCCCAGCCGTTGTGCCCGCCGGCTAGCCGTGTGCACAGGCAGTAGGCCTGCGCGCCTTGTGAGCGTGCACCCCATGCCGCGCTGGCCTCGGCCGGCAGTGGCTGCCTGCGCACAGCGCGCGCGGCCGCCCCTGCCAGCACGCACGCTGGCAGGCACGCCGGCCAGGCCTGCGCTCAGGCGTGAGCGCGCACGCGCCCGGTAGCGCGCCTGCCAGCCAGTGACCGGCCGGCAGGGGCGGCAGCCAACCGCTGCTGCTGCTATCCAATTTTTTTTTTTTTATATTTTTCAACATCATTTTTCAGCACAAAAACAGTAATAATTATCTGAAAATTAGCATACAATTTTAGATCCAATCTAATAAAATAAGCATGCTAAAAGTCCGTCAAATTCAGACAATTGAATCATCATATTATTCATACATTTATGGAATCTAACATGCCATTACAACCATAAAAGCAAGTAGATCATGTCAAGAACATAGATCTATGCCCCTTATATTGAATTGGGCTCTGATACCACTTGAAGGACAAGCGGATCCACCCGGGAGTGCGAGCGGAAGCGAGAAAGCGTAAAATACAATACGTAATTTAAAATTAATCGCATATAAAGCGAAATCCCAAGGGGTGTACCCTTAGGTGTTCAACCGGGCGTTCAATGTAGGATGTATTAACGTTTAAAACCATACACTTAACACATAGGGTATAGATGTAAATAACAAAGAATCTACTAAAGCGTAATAAACCATTACCTTGTAGATTTCTCGTGTGCGCGGGTACTTGCGTTGTTCCTTCACCGGAATGCTCAGAAATCCAAAAGTATGGATTCTCCAAAGGTGATCCACACCACACCGGAAGAAACTCACGTTCTCCTTGCTAGAGGAAAACGGGTTTATGAAGGAATCGGCTTAAGAGAAGAACACTATTAATTAGTGTTCTCTTAAGCCTACTTTGTTCATCCTTTTGATTCAAAATCAAGTGAAGAACACTAGTAGAAATAGGGAGAGATGGCCGAGAGTTAGAGGGAGAGGAGAGGCTGAAAATTGTCTTCTTTTTCCTAGAAAAAGATGAATTATGATTCACATATGCAAGGTTTGTATATACTCGTATATATACATAATTAATGTGATTATTGGAATGTGTCTAGGTTCATCCAAGGATGTCTAGATATATCCCAATCAATCACCATTAATTCTTCAATCAAGCCTACCAAATTTTATGGTATGATCAAATCATACCAAAAGGGAACGGCTTGATTAGAGTTGATTTGTCTCTTTCCAAATGTGCTAAGTCAACATACCACCTTGCATGAAACATGACCGATTTTAACTTCCTCCAAGGGATCATTTCGGCCATGCTTAATTATGGGAAGAAGTCCAACTTCTTCCTATTCCAAAATAGGAATTATTTCTCCTCTCGGGTCAAAATTTAACGGACCGGGTTTAATCGTAATCCAATGACGATGAACCCAACATTAAATCCAATTCAATGTCCTACTTAAATTACTCCTGTTGATCTTTTAATCTAATTAAAAGATCCAACATCTCAACTTTCCATATTTAATCGAAAATCCAATTTATCGATTAAACGAGAGCTCGATATAATATCGGCCCGTCCATCCAATGGACTATCCCTTAAGTAATCTAATTACATATTTATCCTTTGAGATTGAATCCAAGTCAATCTCTCAACCTCCTCGGTGATTTGTGTGTGACCCTTTGGGTTCACCCTCAGCTAGACTTGGGTCCGTGTCCCACAAGGGCCTGTTACCATGGGTGGCCTGAAGGAGAAGCGGATCCGCCCGGGAGCGCGAGCGGAAGCGAGAAAGCGAGAAAAGTGCGTAAATTTAAATCAAATTCAAAATACGCGAATCCCAAGGGGTGTACCCTTGGGTGCTCAACCGGGCGTTCGATGTAGGATGTGTAAATATTAAAACATATATTTAAGCACATAGGGCATAGATATATAAATGAAATCAATCAAAGCGTAATAAACCGTTACCTTTGATTGTTTAGCGTATGCTCCCGGCTACTTGCGTTGTTTCTTCTCCGGAATGCTCACGAAATCCAAACGTATGGATTCGCCAAAGGTGATCCACACTACACCGGAAGAAACACACGTTCTTCTTGCTAGAAAATAACGGGTTTAGAAGGAATCGATTTAAGAGAAGAACACTATGAATTAGTGTTCTCTTAAACTTACTTTGTTCTTCTTCTTGATTCAAAATCAAGTGAAGAACACAAGTGTGAGAGAGGGAGAGAGCACGAAATTTGAGAGAGAGGAGAGGGATTTTTGTCTTCTCTTTTTCCCAGAAAAAGATGAATAATTAATCACTTATGCTTGGTGTTGTATATTCTCATATATATACATAATTAATGTGATTATTGGAATGTGTCTAGGTTCATCCAAGGATGTCTAGATTCATTCTAATCAATCACCATCAATTCTTCAATCAAGCCTACCAAAATTTATGGTATGATCAAATCATACCAAAAGGGAAGAGCTTGATTGGAGTTGATTTATCTCTTTCCAAAAGAGATAAGTCAACATACCA
The DNA here is from genome assembly GCA_034509735.1 of Sesamum alatum. Lineage (NCBI taxonomy): Eukaryota > Viridiplantae > Streptophyta > Magnoliopsida > Lamiales > Pedaliaceae > Sesamum > Sesamum alatum. The sequence continues at coordinate 14,348,041 of JACGWO010000003.1, forward strand.
CCTAGCATGAAACATGGCTGATTTTGCTTTCTCCAATGGAGCATGTCGGCCATATTTAATTAAGGGAAGAAGTCCAACTTCTTCCTATTCCAAAATAGGAATTATTTCTCCTCTCGGGTATAATTTAACGGACCAGGTTTTATCGTAATCCAATTACGACGAACCCAACATTAAATCCAATTTAATGTCCATTTAAATTATTCCCGTCGATCTTTTAATCCAATTAAAAGATCCAACGTCTCAATGTCTCAACTTTCCATATTTAATCGAAAATCCAATTTATCAGTTAAATGAAAGCCCGATACAATATCGGCCCGTCCATGCAATGGACTTTCCCTTAAGTAATCCAATTACTTATTTATCCTTCGAGATTCACTCCAAGTCGATCTCTCAACCTCCTCGGTGATTTTGTGTGTGACCCTTTAGGTTCACCCTCAGCTAGACTTGGGCCCGTGTCTCACAAGGGCCCGTTACCATGGGTGCCCGTCTAGCAACGGTCCATGGCACTAGAGACTAGGTGAATTGGCGTGAACATTTAGGCGCCGATTCCGTACGGGTACGATCCTTCCGTCTACCGTCTCTCGGCCTTAGTCTAGGGTATGGAATTGGGCGTCGGTTCCCATTATTGACTAGGCATCTATGCTTAATACTCGAGACCACGTATGCTTCATTGCGTCGACACAGGAAACCATTCCCTGTTCGACTAACTACTGTGGCCACAGCTTTAAACAGCATGAACGTGTTTCCGAGTGCATAGGAGATACCTCTGTCACATACTGACAGGGGACGGATCCTCTTCTTGGAATCCACCGTCCTCGCTACACATTCTAACTCCACTGGACAAGGCTTATGATAATCATCTTACAGAATGATTACCTCTCGCCAGATCCAAGATACAACCGTCCTGTGCACGCGACTGCCATGATTCCTCAAGTCTGAGGATTACTCCCGTACTATCGGAACTGGGGAAAACAAATCATAGCGACCAAGCCTCCAAGGCTTCCATATGATGATCCCCGCGAGTCAATCCAGTTGGCTCGACCGCAGTCGACCAACCTATCAAGATCGTGTAGGCGTCCCACGCCTGTCGCCGATGAAACACGACACTCATCCAATGAACACGACTCTTGACGCTAGTCTCAATAGGACTCTCGATGCCCTGTCTCGAGGTCCTCGACTTGGAACGTTTCAGACCCAACTCTTAATCAGTTAGTTTCATGACCACCATCCAATGCATGGCCCAACTGCACGAGTTGTTATCCATGGTCTGTGGGCTTTGTTGCGATATAAGTTAAACATCGTTTTAACAAATGTAAGATGAGCGCAACAAAGAAGGTACCATTGATGACGAATACTCATCTTATTCATCACATAATAATATTACATTTACATCAAGTTGTCAGATAGGTTACAAATCGCCAAACCTATTGGCTTTCTGGTCACCTGTTCTAACAACAGGCACAACTTCTGGGCCATTTTGTGCCGTTATTCGACGTTTTCTAGAAAATTTGATTTTTTGATTTTTCTGTACAATATTCTGAAAATGTATTAATTTTGCACATTTGATTTTGGGATAATTGGATTATTCCTTAGATCAAATTTGCTTAAATTAATTCAGGATTAATACATGCATTGGATCCATTGTTTATAATGTCCATTGAATTTAAAATTTGAATTTTGCATATTGTTTATGTATTTATGCTTTGTGATGTTGGACATCACTTGGATGTTTGGAATATCCATGGTATTATTTGGAATAATTATGTTAGGTGCATTGATGGAATCAACATGGGATGATCACAAAAGCCCTAGGCCTTGTGTATGGATGGATGTATGATTATTTACATTTCTGTTGGGTGGGGCCTGCGTGCCTCTTGTTTTGGGACTATCATCACCCGTATTTCAGCCTCATGATGTTAAGACTTGTTTTTTAATTTCCCATGTATTACTTTCAATTGTAATGAGAGTAGATAGGATTGGTGAGGTTTTAATTTTAACAAGCATATGGAGTCGGAGACCCCAAGGAGGAGCATCAAGGCGTGAAACAAGAACATTCACGGTGATTTGTGTGTGACCCTTTAAGTTCACCCTCAGCTAGACTTGGGCCCGTATCCCACAAGGGCTCGTTACCATAAATGGTCGTCTAGCAACTGTCCATGGCACTAGAGACTAGGTGAATTGGCGTGAACATTTAGGCGCCGATTCCGTACGGGTACGGTCCTTCCGTCTACCGTCTCCCGGCCATAGTTTAGGGTATGGAATTGGGCGTCGGTTCCCATTCTTAACTAGACATCTATGCTTAATACTCGAGACTACGCATGTTTCATTGCGTCGACATAGGAAACCATTCCCTGTTCGACCAACCACAGTTTCAAACAGCATGAACGTGTCTCCGAGTGCATAGGAGATACCACTGTCACATACTGACAGGAGACGGATCCTCTTCTTGGACTCCACCATCCTCCCTACACATTCTGACTGCACTGGACAAGGCTTATAATGATCATCTTACAGAATGATCACCTCTCGCCAGATCCAAGATACAACCGTCCTGTGCACGCGACTGCCATGGTTCCTCAAGTCTGAGGACTACTCCCGTACTATCGGAACCGGGGAAATCCAATCATACCGAACAAGCCTTCAAGGCTTCCATATGATGATCCCCGCGAGTCAGTCCAGTCGGCTCGACCCCAATCCACCAACCCATCAAGATCGTATAGGCGTCCCATGCCTGTCGCAGATGTAGCGCGGCACTCATCCAATGAACACGACTCTTGATGCAAGTCTCAATAGGACTCTCGATGCTCTGTCTCGAGGTCTTCGACTTGGAATGTTTCAGACCCAACTCTCAATCAGTTGGTTTCATGACCACCATCCAATGCGTGGCCCAACTGCACGAGTTGTTAACCGTGGTCTGTGGGCTTTGTTGCGATATAAATAAAACACCATTTTAACATATGTGAAATGAGCGCAACAAAGAATGTGACATTGGTGATGAACACTCATTTTATTCATCAGATAATAATATTACATTACATCAAGTTGTCAAATAGGTTACAAAACGCCAAACCTATTGGCTTTCTGGCAACCTATTCTAACATGGTCGCCAAGAGAGAAGACTCATTGCTTGAAGACCTTTCATATTTGTTCGAAGAATCCAACTGAGGGAGTTGAAGAAGATGGATGTGCTTCTTGAAGACTAAAGATGAGATATGACAACTTTCAACTTGTTTGCTTGATGTTTAGCATTTAGCACTACTTCCGATTTGTTTCCTTCCCTTGTCTTCTTTCGATGTAAATGGATCTTTGATGCAGTAAAAGTACTCCTTTGGCGAAATTTTCATTGCTTATCATTTGAAGCATTTTTTTTTTGTTGATGTTAACCGTGATATGAAGTATTAAATGCAACTCACATTCATGATTAATTAGAACTTCAAGACTTTTTACTTTGAAGACAAAATCAACGAACCTCTTCATTGCCCTCTTCTCAACTTTTTTTTTTGTACATGGCCAAAAGGAACACGGCAATGTCAGAGAATACGGCCAGGGTGTGTTCTTCTCAGGTTGTTGCTAGCGAAACCTATTTTTTGCAACACGGCCGTGATTCCAGACCTACCTAGCGTGTTTTGCTTTAACCTTTCCAACACGGTCGTGTTCTTGAACATGACGAGAGTGTGTTTGACTTTATCTCGTAGTTTTCGACTGATTTCTTCCCAAAAAGAGCACGACTTAGCATGCACAACATGGCTTCGTATGCTCGACACCGCTGGAATGCATTTTCCTTGCATTTTCTTTGTGGGAAAAAGTCTTGCTTAAAACATCAACGAACTTATTTGAAGATATGACTGAACTTAGGAAAATGTACCCAAGATGCCTACGTACCCCGTGAAGGGATCAAGTCAAAACGTAGTTCAAAGAAATTTGAACTTTTTCGAGTTTTTTTTCTTCTTTTTATTTTAATAGGAGGGATGCCGTACATAATTTATACTCATGCGAACCATGAGTAACATGCAGGTTAGGCTCATGCATCGTGGAGTAAAATGCAGTTTAGGCTCGTGGGTCATAGAACATTTTTTTCAAGAATTTGTCATTTACAAGGCAAGGCCCGTATCTTTGATTTGAGATGATGGAGGTTCCATGCTCTCCATGTTCAAGTTGTGCATGGAAGCATCGTGGATCTCATTTTTCGAGATATCTAAGTCAGAGTCTTCATCAACACTGATGTTGTAGGATGGACGTAGCTTGATGCTTTTTTTGTTATCCTTATTTGAAGGGCCTTCTGAATTATACAATTGTTTGAGAATCTATTGCTTCACCTCGATTGGCTTGTTCGAAGGGATGAGGAGGAGTAACTGAAAGCCTAGGGTAGGCGTGTGGATCGTCCCGGGAGGAGCGCGAATGCGAAAGCGCGATATAAAATAAATTACAAATATTTAAAGCATGCTCATACATAAATGTAAATTACACGTTCAAGGGGTGTTCCCTTGAACCTCCAAGGCATTGGGTTTATCTAATGACTAAATTAAAAAAAGCATGCAACTCATGGAGGCCATAGGGTATAGAAACAAAAAACACCAAAATGAAATAACCTACCCGGTTGTCGTTTTGTCTTCAAACCGCTACTCGCGTTGTTCCCCGTTTTGCACCAAGATCTCGAATATGAGACCCTCTAAATTGTACACGCAATCTACCCACGTATCTTGATCCTCGTGCTAGTGAAAAATCAAGTGTATGTATTTAGAGAGGATGGATCGACCAAACGTTATGAATTAACGTGATCAATACTCCTTAGGTTCAATTGTATGAAACAAAGAACCAAAAGACTTGTCTTGGAAAAGGGGGGTGGACGAGCAAAGAGGGAGAGACGAGTGGTGAGTGTGTGTGTGTGTGTTTCTTGATTTTCATCATTCTTCTAAAGTTTCAACCTAGGAGTATATATAGAGGAGGAATTCTATTCCTCTTCAAACTCCAACTTTACAAGCTTGGTTTGACTAGGAATTTGACCTAGTCAAACTAGGCTTAGATTAGTCAAACCAATCTTGGCCATTGATCTCTCCTCTTTAATCTCAACCATCCATTTATTTTATGGAATATTTAAATCCCTTTTAAATAATCCATGGGGCTTTTAAATAAATAAAAGAAATAATAATATTTATTGTAAACCCACTTAATTTATTCCAATAAACCAAATTTATTTATTTAGTTAATTCCTCTTAATCCAATTAAAGGAATCAACATCGCAAAAAAAAGAGAACCGACTAAATCCAATTTAAATCGTTCAACCTCTCTAAATTAATTCCAAATTAAATACCTTTGATGCGTGCGGATTGTGTGTGACTCTTTAGGTTCACCCTCAGCTAGACTTGGCCGAATTCCCAACCATCCTACGATAGGAATTCGTCCGTCACCATGGGTGGCCGTCTACCAACAGTCCATGGCACTAGAGACTAGGTGAATGTTTTATGGTGTGAACATTTAGGCTCTTTAGCATGTTTATCCTTCCACCTACAATCTCACTGCTTAGAGTCTAGGGCATGGAAATGTAGGTACCCATTTTCAATCTAAGCTTTGCCTCGTTCATATTAAACGTCAAAGAGGTCCTACCCTTTTGTTCAGTTACTGTGGCCACAGATTTATCAGGGACGAGTCTCAGAGTAAAGTGAGATATCACCATCAGTCTTCTGACAGGAGATGGATCCTCTCTTGGGACCTACTGTCACACTACACATCTTGACTGCACTAGATAGGGCTTATGATTACCGAGTGACTACGACTTGACAGCCTCTCGCTACACCTAAGATACAGGCACGGTGTGCAGGTGATCTCAGTAATCCCTCAAGTCCAAGGATCAACTTGTACTGTTGGAACCGAGAATACAAGTCATACCTGATTGACCCAACTCAATGTCTGCCATATGACGGTTCCCACGAGTCACCTCAGTCCGTAGCCACCTAGCTGGCTGACCCACTAACACTGTATGCACGAGCCTCATCACTTGTCAATGAAATGCGACTACAGATGCTTAGTGCAAGTCTTAGATGGATTCTCGATGCCCTATCTCGAGATTCCTTGACTTGGAGTATTTCAGACCGATCCGGAGAAACTGATTTCATGAACCACCATCTAGGATGTGTAAATATTAAAACATATAATTAAGCACATAGGGCATAGATATATTAAATGAAATCAATCAAAGCGTAATAAACCGTTACATTTGATTGTTTAGCGTATGCTCCCGGCTACTTGCGTTGTTCCTTCTCCGAAATGCTCACGAAATCCAAACGTATGGATTCTCCAAAGGTGATCCACACCACACCGGAAGAAACTCACGTTCTTCTTGCTAGAAAAGAACGGGTTTAGAAGGAATCGGTTTAAGAGAAGAACACTATGAATTAGTGTTCTCTTAAACCTACTTTGTTTTTCTTCTTGATTCAAAATCAAGTGAATAACACAAGTGTAAGAGAGGGAGAGAGCACGAAAATTGAGAGAGAGGAGAGGATTTTTGTCTTCTCTTTTTCCTAGAAAAAGATGAATAATGAATCACTTATGCTTGGTGTTGTATATTCTAATATATATACATAATTAATGTGATTATTGGAATGTGTCTAGGTTCATCCAAGGATGTCGAGATTCATTCCAATCAATCACCATCAATTCTTCAATCAAGCCTACCAAAATTTATGGTATGATCAAATCATACCAAAAGGGAAGAGCTTGACTCCAAGTCGATCTCTCAACCTCCTCGGTGATTTGTGTGTGACCCTTTAGGTTCACCCTCAGCTAGACTTGGGCCCGTGTCCCACAAGGGCCTGTTACCATGGGTGGCCGTCTAGCAACGGCCATGGCACTAGAGACTAGGTGAATTGGCGTGAACATTTAGGCGCCGATTCCGTACGGGTACGATCCTTTCGTCTACCGTCTCCCGGCCTTAGTCTAGGGTATGGAATTGGGCGTCGGTTCCCATCCTTGACTAGGCATCTATGCTTAATACTCGAGACCACGTATGCTTCATTGCGTCGACACAGGAAACCATTCCCTGTTCGACCAACCACTGTGGCCACAGCTTCAAACAGCATGAACGTGTCTCCGAGTGCATAGGAGATACCTCTGTCACATACTGACAGGGGACGGATCCTCTTCTTGGAATCCACCATCCTCGTTACACATTCTGACTGCACTGGACAAGGCTTATGATAATCATCTTACAGAATGATTACCTCTCGCCAGATCCAAGATACAGCCGTCCTGTGCACGCGACTGCCATGATCCCTCAAGTCTGAGGATTACTCCCGTACTATCGGAACCGGGGAAAACCAATCATACCGACCAAGCCTCCAAGGCTTCCATATAATGATCCCCGCGAGTCAGTCCAGTCGGCTTGACCCTAGTCGACCAACCCATCAAGATCGTGTAGGCGTCCCACGCCTGTTGTCGATGAAACACGGCACTCATTCAATGAACACGACTCCTGACGCAAGTCTCAATAGGACTCTCGATGCCCTGTCTCGAGGTCCTCGACTTGGAACGTTTCAGACCCAACTCTTAATCAGTTGGTTTCATGACCACCATCCAATGCGTGGCCCAACTGCACGAGTTGTTATCCATGGTCTGTGGGCTTTGTTGCGATATAAGTTAAACACCATTTTAACAAATATAAGATGAGCGCAACAAAGAAGGTACCATTGGTGACGGATACTCATCTTATTCATCACATAATAATATTACATTTACATCATGTTGTCAGATAGGTTACAAATCGCCAAACCTATTGGCTTTCTGGTCACCTATTCTAACAATCTCCCACTTGACCTAAAGCCAATCACCCATTGATCTCAAACCTCTTATTCAGATGGTGAGTGTGAGCAACTTGCGACATGGGCTTAACAAGTGGATCTGCTATGTTTTCTGCGGAGTTGACTCGGTCCAACCGAACCTCACTCCTGCTATCCATCTCTCTAAGTAGATGGTAGCGTCTAAGCATATGATTGGATCGTGATGAGATCTCGGTTCCTTTGCTAGCGCTATCGTCCCGTTGTTATCATAAAAGATAATTACAGGCTTAGCAATGCTAGGTACTACATCCAACCCTTGGATGTAGCTCATCAACCAAACCACTCCTTAGCAGCTTCCGAAGCTGCTATGTATTCAGACTCTGTGGTGGAGTCCGACGTGGTAGCCTGCTTGGAACTCTTCCAAGCAACCACGCCACCATTAAGTCTGAACACATAACCAGACTGAGACTTCGCATCATCGTCATCCAACTGGAAGCTAGTGTCGCTATAGCCTTCCAGTATCAACTCTCCATCACCGTAGATCAAGAACATGTCCTTAGTCCTTTTCAGGTACTTTAGGATAGTCTTGACTGCACTCCAGTGTGCCTCCCCGGCACACGACTGATATCGACTTGTTACGCTCAAAGCGAAAGCCACATCAAGTCCAGTGCACTGAATGCTGCCTACGGCTGAAGCATAGGGATGTCCTACATCCGTTTAAGTTCCTCATCAGTCTTAGGAGACTGCTTCTTGGATAACTTAATTCCATGCCTCATAGGAAGGAATACTCGTTTTGAGTTCTCCATCTTGAATCTCTTGAAGACTTTCTCAATGTACGAGGACTGGGCCATTCCTAACATCCTTTTAGATCTATCCCTGTAGATCTTGATGGCAAGGATGTAGGATGCCTCGCCCATATCCTTCATGGAGAATTGTGTTGACAACCAAGCTTTAATGGTACCCAACATCTTAGCATCATTCCCAATGAGCAAGATGTCATCCACGTAAAGCACCAGAAATGCAACTGAGCTCTCACTGATCTTCTTGTATACACAAGGATCGGACTCGTTCTTGATGAAATCATATCCCTATCAGGTGCATGGGATACTCTGGCCGACCTATGGAGGACTGGAACAATATCAGTGGGAACCACTGGCTCAGATATCACTGCCGCCTCATGGGGTACCCCACTTGATTCCTCAAGGAGTACCTCATCGCGTCGACTATCCGATGGAAAACCTTTTTCCAAGAACACTGCGTTTCGCGAGACAAAAACCTTTTTGCTCGGAGGGATCATAGAAATAATACCCCGCAGTTTCTTTCGGATAGCCGATGAACCTGCATAAACTAGACCTCGAGTCCAGTTTATCTCCCACTAATCTCTTGACATATTCGGGGCAACCCCACACTTTCAAGTATTTGTAGGAGGCAGGCTTGCCATGCCATATCTCATATGGCGTCTGGGATACCTTTTTAGATGGCGCCAAGTTCAAAACTTTGGCCACCGTCTCAAGAGCGTATCCCCAGAAGGAAAGGGGTAGTTCGGTAAAACTCATCATAGATCGGACCATGTCCAACAAGGTCCGATTCCTCCTTTCAGACACACCATTAAGCTGCGGTGTTCCAGGAGGGGTCCACTGAGAGAGAATCCCATTCTCTTTTAGATAATCAGTAAACTCATCACTCAAATACTCTCTACCTCGGTCCGACCGAAGGGCTTTGATCTTTCGACCGGTTTGGTTCTCTACTTCAAGTCTGTATTCCTTAAACCTTCCAAAAGCTTCAGACTTGTACCTCATCAGGTAAACATAACCATACCGTGAGTATTCATCGGTAAAGGTTATGAAGTACGAGTACCCACCTCTAGCCTGAGTATTTAGTGGACCACAGACATCTGTATGGATCAAATCCAACAGACCACTGGCTAGCGTACTTTGTCCAACAAAGGGTTTCTTGGTCATCTTTCCCTTTAGACAGGATTCCCAGGTCGGTAGGTTGTCCAAATCGTCTATTTCTAGACTCTTTGAGTCCACCAAACTTCTTATCCTATCTTTAGAGATATGACCTAACCTCGCATGCCATATCTGTGCGTTATTATGATTATCACGTTTTCGTTTGTGTTCTACAGTCATAATCCAATTAGACTGTTTGAAGTATGTACAGACCGTTGACCAATGTACCAAGCAAATGAGAAATACCATCTTTGATAATGAAAAAACCGTTTTTATTGATGGTAAATTCATATCCCTTCTTATCAAGGACCGGGATGGAAACAATGTTTTTAATCATGCTAGGTACATAGAAACAGTCGTTCAGTACAATCCTAACATGACTACTAATGGCTAACTCTAGTGATCCTACGGCCTCCGCAGCAATGGCCTTGCCATCGCCTAGCCCCAAGATCATCTCATCCTTGGTTAGCCTTCTGCTTCTTTGCAGTGCCTGCAGATCATTGTAGATGTGAGCACCACACCCGGTATCCAATACCCATGAAGCAGAATTAGTAATCATATTAACTTCAACCACAAACACACCTGGTTGGAGAGGAGTTGTGGGCACTCCCTCTTCCAATGCCCTTTCCCTTGGCAATGCATGCAGACATCATTTGCCTTGGACCGCTGAGAACCACGGGCCTTCCCTTTCCCTTTGCTCGGTCCAACCGGAGCAACAGGGACGCCCGGAGCGTGAGCAGGGGCCACAACCGTTTTTCCTTTGCCCTTCTTCCTCTTCCAGTGTCCGGCCCTTTTGCCAGTCGCCTTGGAGGTCGAAGCCTCTCCTATCAATACCGCCGGCGCCGACTTGTGGGTCGTTGCCTCGTATTGGACCAGCATGTTGATCAACTCATGAATAGACTTCTCAAGTCCGTTCATATTGTAGTTTACAACAAACGGGTCATAGGATGGAGGAAGCGACTGGAGGATCACGTCAATGTACGTGTCATTGTTAAGCCCAGCTTTAAGGTCCTCGAGTTTCTCCACTAGGGAGAGCATCTTGACCCCATGACTCTGTACAGACGCTCCTTCAGCGAGCTTGGTGCCAAAGAATGCTTTTGTGGCGGCATATCTAATATGCCTATCCGGAACCGCATAAACCTCGTTCATGCGAAGCATTATGGCGGAGATGTTGTCCAGCCTCTCATACTGCTTCTGGATGTTGTTAGACATCGAAGCCAGTATCATACTGCGTACTTTCCGGTTGTCCTCATGCCATTTCTCGAATGTCAAACGTTCTTCAGGCGTGGACCCCTCCGGTAAGTCGCTCGGTGGCGGCTCGTCCAAGACGTAGCCTTGGTTCTCGAAACCGAGGACAATCCTCAGGTTTCTCAGCCAGTCCGAGTAGTTCGTTTCGTTGAATTTGTTAGTCTCAAGAATCATAGTTAACGGGTTCTTAGACATATCTACATTAATGAAAATGTAAAGCAGAAATTAGCAGATGATGGTAATATTATTGTTCAAGTTGAAGACTTGGTCTTTTAGTCTTTAACCCTCCCACTATTTATACGAATGTCCGCCACTCTCAAGCGGAGTTTCGGGAAACCATTTCCTAGTGGGCTTGGGATCCACAAGCGTAATCTCCATGCCCCGCTTTTATGATTCACATGAAGAAGACATTGTGGGAGATATCCAATATCATTCTCATCCAATGAGATTCCCAAGATATTTTGCCTCACCTATTCGCATGGTTCCGAGGACTCCAAGCGAACCATGTTACTCGGTGTTAGGCCCGACCCATCAACCAAATCATACCTCAAACTGTCACCTCCCACGACTCGTGAGACAGGGAAACAGCGAGCGCAATCTTTTTGTTCACAACAATAGTGCAGCTTTCCCCTAGTCCAAGTGTGCCACGACTCGTGAGACCACACTTGGGTAGTGGTAGCTTCCTCACCACATTGCTGTGGATGGAAGGCTCGGACAGACCAAAATACCATTTTGATCCAAGTCCGTTCTGGGCCTAATATTTAATTTGGTCCAACCAAATGAGAGTTTGTGTATGACCGAGACCTCATCACATTATTGTGTTTTAGCATGCATAAATATCGAATATTTAAAGCGATAAATAAATACGCCGCATGCAAAAAACATAGCATACCCTTGTTAGGATGATCACAAGCCCAACCTATGCGACCCACTGAGCCCGCAGTGAGTCTATGGTCTGTCTAGGGTGGTCCTAAATATTACAATAATAATAAACCCATTGTCATTCCAACTATCTACTCTCATTACAACTGAAAGTAATACATCGGTAATAAAGAAAACAAGCCTTAACATCATGAGGCTGAAAATACGGGAGATGATAGTCCCAAAAACAAGAGGCACGCAGGCCCCACCCAACAGAAAATAAATAAACATTCATTCATCCATACACAAGGTCTAGGGCTTTGTGATCATCCCATGTTGATTCCATCAACTCACATATAACATAATTATTCCAAATAATCATTCATAAATAACCAATGTATATTCCAAATACCCAAGTGATGTCCAACATCACAAAAAAGCATAAATATATAAATAATATGCAAAATTCAAATTTTAAATTTAATGGACATTTTAAACAATGCATCCAATGCATGTATTAATCCCAAATTAATTAACCAAATTTAATTCAAGGAATAATCCAATTATCCCAAAATCAAAAATGCAAAATTAACATATTTTCAGAATATCGTGCAGAAAATACAGAAAATCGAATTTTCCGGCCCAGCCGTTGTGCTGGCCGGCCGCCCGTGCGCACAAGGCAGCGCGCGCGCGCAGGCAGCAAGCCTGTGCGCCCTGCGCGAGCGCCTGTGCGCAGCATCCGCGCGCGCTGGCCGAAGCCCAGCGCGCGCAGGCGCCCGCCTGCGCGCGGCCGCTGCCGACCGATCCCAAAATTTTTTTTTTTTTTGTTTTTCAAAACTTTTTCAGCATAATAGCATTAATATTATTCTGAAAATAAGCATGCAATTTTAGATCCAATCTAACAAAATTAAGCATGCCAAAAGTCCATTAAATCCAAACAATTGAATCATCATATTATTCATATATTTATGTAATCTAACATGCCAATAAAGCCATTTAAAAACAAGTAGATCATGCCAAACACATAGATCTATGCCCCTTACATCAAACCGGGCTCTGATACCACTTGAAGGACAAGCGGATCCGCCCGGGAGCGCGAGCGGAAGCGAGAAAGCGAGAAATTGTGCACAAATTAAAATCTAATTTAAATATGCGAATCCCAAGGGGTGTACCCTTGGGTGCTCAACCGGGCGTTCGATGTAGGATGTGTAAATATTAAAACATATAATTAAGCACATAGGGCATAGATATATTAAATGAAATCAATCAAAGCGTAATAAACCGTTACCTTTGATTGTTTAGCGTATGCTCCCGGCTACTTGCGTTGTTCCTTCTCCGGAATGCTCACGAAATCCAAATGTATGGATTCTCCAAAGGTGATCCACACCACACCTGGAAGAAACTCACGTTCTTCTTGCTAGAAAAGAACGGGTTTAGAAGGAATCGGTTTAAGAGAAGAACACTATGAATTAGTGTTCTCTTAAACCTACTTTGTTCTTCTTCTTGATTCAAAATCAAGTGAATAACACAAGTGTAAGAGAGGGAGAGAGCACGAAAATTGAGAGAGAGGAGAGGATTTTTGTCTTCTCTTTTTCCTAGAAAAAGATGAATAATGAATCACTTATGCTTGGTGTTGTATATTCTAATATATATACATAATTAATGTGATTATTGGAATGTGTCTAGGTTCATCCAAGGATGTCTAGATTCATTCCAATCAATCACCATCAATTCTTCAATCAAGCCTACCAAAATTTATGGTATGATCAAATCATACCAAAAGGGAAGAGCTTGATTGGAGTTGATTTGTCTCTTTCCAAAAGAGATAAGTCAACATACCACCTAGCATGAAACATGGCTGATTTTGCTTCCTCCAAGGGAGCGTGTCGGCCATGTTTAATTAAGAAAAGAAGTCCAACTTCTTCCCATTCCAAATTAGGAATTATTTCTCCTCTCGGGTATAATTTAACGGACCGGGTTTTATCGTAATCCAATTACAACGAACCCAATATTAAATCCAATTTAATGTCCACTTAAATTATTCCCGTTGATCTTTTAATCTAATTAAAAGATCCAACGTCTCAACATCTCAACTTTCCATATTTAATCGAAAATCCAATTTACCGATTAAATGAAAGCCCGATACAATATCGGCCCGTTCATCCAATGGACTTTCCCTTAAGTAATCCAATTACTTATTTTATCCTTCGAGATTGACTCCAAGTCGATCTCTCAACCTCCTCGGTGATTTGTGTATGACCCTTTAGGTTCACCCTCAGCTAGACTTGGGCCCGTGTCCCACAAGGGCCCGTTACCATGGGTGGCCGTCTAGCAACGGTCCATGGCACTAGAGACTAGGGGAATTGGCGTGAACATTTAGGCGTCGATTCCATACGGGTACGATCCTTCCGTCTACCGTCTCCCGGCCTTAGTCTAGGGTATGGAATTGGGCGTCGGTTCCCATCCTTGACTAGGCATCTATGCTTAATACTCGAGACCACGTATGCTTCATTGCGTCGACACAGGAAACCATTCCCTGTTCGACCAACCACTGTGGCCACAGCTTCAAACAGCATGAACGTGTCTCCGAGTGCATAGGAGATACCTCTGTCACATACTGACAGGGGACGGATCCTCTTCTTGGAATCCACCACCCTCGCTACACATTCTGACTGCACTGGACAAGGCTTATGATAATCATCTTACAGAATGATTACCTCTCGCCAGATCCAAGATACAGCCGTCCTGTGCACGCGACTGCCATGATCCCTCAAGTCTGAGGATTACTCCCGTACTATCGGAACCGGGGAAAACCAATCATACCGACCAAGCCTCAAAGGCTTCCATATGATGATCCCCGCGAGTCAGTCCAGTCGGCTCGACCCCAGTCGACCAACCCATCAAGATCGTATAGGCGTCCCACGCCTGTCGCCGATGAAACACGGCACTCATCCAATGAACACGACTCTTGACGCAAGTCTCAATAGGACTCTCGATGCCCTGTCTCGAGGTCCCTCGACTTGGAACGTTTCAGACCCAACTCTTAATCAGTTGGTTTCATGACCACCATCCAATGCGTGGCCCAACAGCACGAGTTGTTATCCATGGTTTGTGGGCTTTGTTGCGATATAAGTTAAACACCATTTTAACAAATGTAAGATGAGCGCAACAAAGAAGGTACCATTGGTGACGAATACTCATCTTATTCATCACATAATAATATTATATTTACATCAAGTTGTCAGATAGGTTACAAATCGCCAAACCTATTGGCTTTCTGGTCACCTATTCTAACAGATCGTCCCGGGAAATAGCGCGAATGCAGAAGCGCGGTATAAAATTAAATACAAAAATTAAAACATGCTTTTAATTAAATAAAGAACACATTCAAGGGGTGTACCCTTGAAGTTCCTGGGCGTTCGGTGTATCTCATAAATTAAAAGCATAAAAGGAATCATAGAGGCCATAAGATTAAAAATAAAGAGAAACGAAAATTTAAACCGGAACCTGCCGATTGTCATTTTCGTCTTCTAACCGCTACTCGCGTTGTTCCCCGATTTGCTCCAAATCTCGTATGTAAGACTCTCCAAATAGTAACACGCAATCCACCAACGTATCTTGCACGTCGTGCTAGCGAACGAACAAGTATTTTTGAGAGGATGAATTAATCACACGTTATTAATTAACGGTATTAATTCTCCTAAGTTCGATTGTTCCAAGAACAACAGAACAAGAAAAGTATTTTCTTGTGAGAGAGAGAAAGAGGGCGGACGAGAGGGAGAGAGGGAGTGCCGAGTGGTGTGTGTGTGTGTGTGTTGGAATTTCATCACTTCTCAAATAGTGACGGGCTAGGACTATATATAGAGGAGGAGTTTAATCCTCTTCAAACTCCAACTCTTAGAAGACTATTTTGACTAGGATTTTGACCTAGTCAAAGTCCTAGTCAAAGTAGTATTTGACCTAGTCAAATTAAATCCTAGCCATCCATCTCTCCTTTTAATCTCAACCATTAATTTAATTTAATGGAATATTTAAAACCTATTTAAATATCTCAAAGGGCAATAAATAAATATAATAAATATAAATATTTATTCTAAGTCCATTAAATTAATTTTCTAATAAATCCAATTTATTAGATCGATCCCTTTTATCTAATAAAAGGAATTAATTCCCTCCAAGAAAATAAAGGACCCGATTAAATCCAATTTAATTATTCCATTTATTCAATATTTAATTCTAAATTAACTACTTAATGTGTGTGGATTGTGTGTGACTCTTTAGGTTCACCTTTCAGCTAGACTTGGTTGGATTCCTAGAATCCGCCCGTTACCATGGGTGGCCATCTAGCAACGGTCCATGGCACTAGAGACTAGGTGAATATTCAGGGATGAACATTTAGGCTCTAACAATACACTCGTCCTTCTATCTATGGGCTCACCACTTAGGGTCTAGGGCACGAAAAATGCAGGTACCCATTTTGGACCTAAGTGTCGGTCTGTCCTTACCAAACGCCGCAAGGGAAACCTTCCCTTCTGTTCAGTTACTGTGGCCACAGATTTCAGGGACAAGACACAGAGCATACGTGAGACTCAACTGTCAATGCCTTTGACAAGAGACAGATCCTTTCTTAGAAACTACTGTCACTCTGTATACCAGAGTTGCACGAGACATGGCTTTATGATTACTCAAGTGCTTCTTGGCAATCTCTCACCATATCTAAGATACAGACCTGATATACAGGTAAACTCAGCAGTTCCTCAAGTCAAAGGACTTGACCTGTACCGTTGGAATCGGGAACACACGTCATACCTAGCCGACCCTACTCAAGGTCCTCTGTAAGACGGTTCTCGCGAGTCACCTCAGTCAGCTGCTTGCTAGCAGGCTAACCCACTAACACTGCTTAGACGACCCTCGTCCCCCGTCGATGAAACACGACAGCAGATACTTAGTGCAAGTCTCAAGGGGAATCTCAGTACCCATTTTCGAGATTCCTTGACTTGGAGATTTCCGGACTGATTCGCCGGAATTAATTTCATGGACCAACCTCCAAGCATAGTCCCATTCATTCCGTGGGCTTTGTTTGTGTAGTGAACAGATATAAAATGTGAAAGATTGTGGATCGTCCCAGGAAATAGCGCGAATGCGGACGAGTAGGGAGAGGGAGAAACAAAGTTTGTGTGTGTGTTGTGTGTGTTGGAATATCATCACTTCTCAAATAGTGAAAAGGCTAGGACTATATATAGAGGAGGAGTTTAATCCTCTTTAAACTCCAACTCTAAAGAGGTCTATTTTGACTAGGATTTTGACCCAGTCAAAGTCCTAGTCAAAGTAGTGTTTGACCTAGTCAAATCAATCCTAGCCATCCATCTCAACCATTAATGTAATTTTAATGGAATATTTAAATCCTATTAAATATTCCAAAGGCCCAAATAAATAAATATAATAAATATAAATATTTATTCTAAGGCCATTAAATTAATTCTCTAATAAATCTAATTTATTAGATTAATCCCTTTTATCAAATAAAAGGAATTAATTCTCCAAGAAAATAAAAGGACCCGATTGAATCCAATTTAATCATTCCTTTTCTCCAATATTTAATTCTAAATTAAATACTCAATGTGTGTGGATTGTGTGTGACTCTTTAGGTTCACCTTTCAGCTAGACTTGGTTGGATTCCTGGAATCCGTCCGTTACGATGGGTGGCCATCTAGCAACGGTCCATGGCACTAGAGACTAGATGAAATTTCGGGTATGAACATTTAAGCTCTAACAGTACACTTGTCCTTCTATCTACGGTCTCACCACTTAGGGTCTAGGGCACGGAAAATGTAGGTACCCATTTTGGACCTAAGTGTCGGTCTGTCCTTACTAAATGCCGCAAGGGAAACCTTCCCTTCTGTTCAGTTACTGTGGCCACAGATTTTAGGGACAAGACACAGAGCATACGTGAGACTCAACTGTCAATGCCTTTGACAGGAGACAGATCCTTTCTTGGAAACTACTGTCACTTTGTACACCAGAGCTGCACTAGACATGGCTTATGAATACTCAAGTGCTTCTTGGCAATCTCTCACCATATCTAAGATACAGACTTGATATACAGGTAAACTCAGCAGTTCCTCAAGTCAAAGGACTTGGCCTGTACCGTTGGAACCGGGAATACACGTCATACCTTGCTGACCCTAAGGACCCTACTCAAGGTCTTCCGTAAGATGGTTCCCGCGAGTCACCTCAGTCAGCTGCTCCCTAGCAGGCTAACCCACTAACACTGCTTAGACGACCTTCGTCACCCGTCGATGAAATACGACAACAGATGATTAGTGCAAGTCTCAAGGGGAATCTCGGTACCCATTTTCGAGATTCCTTGACTTGGAGATTTCCGGACTAATTTGGTGGGACTGATTTCATGGACCGACCTCCAAGTGTAGTCCCAGTCCCCGAAATAGGTTTTCAATCTGTGGGCTTTGTTTACGTAGTGAACAGATAGATATAAACCAGTAAAGTGAACGAAAACAAAGTAATGTGAGAATGAATTCACTTCTTTATTCATTAATAAATTTATCAAAACACTGAAATTGTATAGACATAGGTTACATTTTGCCCGCCAAGATTGGCTATATGGTCACCTATTCTAACAATCTCCCACTTGACCTTTAAAGTCAATCACCCATATGTCTAATCCCCATCTTCTCAAGATGTTGCGTATGAGCGCTCTGCGACATAGGCTATGTCAGCGGATCTACTGTGTTGTCTGTTGAGCTGACTCGGTCCATCCGAACGTCACCTCTTCCTACCATTTCTCTAAGAAGATGGTAGCGTCTAAGAATGTGTTTGGAACGGTGATGAGATCTCGGTTCCTTTTCTTGCGCTATTGCACCGTTGTTATCACAGAAGATGATAACGGGCTCGGTGATGCTAGGCACCACACCCAACTCTTGGATGTAGTTTCTCATCCAAACCGCTTCCTTGGCAGCTTCTGATGCTGCTATGTATTCAGCCTCTGTGGTGGAGTCAGCAGTGGTTGCTTGCTTGTAACTTTTCCAAGCCACTACTCCTCCATTGAGCTTGAATACGTAACCCGATTGAGACTTGGCATCATCGTCATCAGACTGGAAGCTAGCGTCACTAAAAGCCTTCCAGGATTGGTTCTCCATTTCCGTAGACTAAGACCATTTCCTTAGTCCTCCTTAGGTACTTATGGATGCCCTTAACAGCATTCCAAGTGTGCCTCTCCTGCACAAGACTGATATCTGCTTGTTACGCTCAAAGCGTAAGCAATGTCAGGCCTGGTGCAGTAGACCGCATATTGGATGCTACCTACGGCAAAAGCATAGGAGATGACTTTCATCCTTTCAAGTTCCTCATCAGTCTGCGGGGACTGTTTCTTGGATAACTTGATCCCATGCCTCATGAGAAGGTATCCTCTTTTGGAGTTGTCCATTCGATATCTCTTTAGGACTTTCTCCATATACGAGTTTTGAGTGAGCCCTAACATCCTTTTAGATCTGTCCCTGACAATCTTTCATGGAAAACTGGGTTGATAACCATGCTTTTGTGTCACCCAACATTCTAATATCATTACCAATGAGTAGATTATCATCCACATAAAGCACCAGGAACACTATAGAGCTCCCACTGACCTTCTTGTATACACAAGGGTCTGATTCGTTTTTGATGAAGTCATAGCCCCGTATTACTTCATCAAAGCGAATGTTCCAACTTCGGGATGCTTGTTTGAGGCCATAGATGGACTTCTGGAGACGACAGACCTTCTGTTCTTCTCCAGTGACTGTGAAACCCTCCGGCTGATCCATATAGATCTCTTCCTCAATGAAGCCATTGATGAAAGCCGTTTTCACGTCCATCTGCCATATCTCATAGTCATACCATGCTGCTATGGCGAGCAGGATCCGAATGGATTTAGCCATGGCTACCAGCGAGTAGGTATCCTCAAAATCGACCCCGGGTCGTTGAGTGTATCCCTTAGCTACACATGCCTAGCTTTAAAGGTTGTGACTTCTCCATCAACGCCAAGTTTGCACTTGTAGACCCACTTACAACCAACTGGCTTAAACCTTTCGGTGGATCTACAAGTCTCCAGACTTGGTTCTCGCTCATGGAGTCCATTTTGGTTTTCATGGGCTCAAGCCATTTCCCGGAATCAATGTCAGACATCGCTTCTCTGTATGTCTTAGGATCGTTATCCAGAAGATCGGTCGTATTTAGAAAGCCATATCTCACTGGAGGTCTGGACTCTCTAGTAGACCTATGGAGAACGGGAATGTTAATGGTGACTGTGGGCGCTGACTGTATCGGAGCTGGCGGTTCAGGAACCGGGGCTGGCTGCTCCTGAGGCTGTCCTTCATGCCTAGCATGTTGGATTACTCGAGGTCGGTCAGCCCTTCGGGTGTCTATCCTGAATCCTCTAAGTGAGGATTCCGCGGCTACCTCTGATGACTGGATTCCATCACTTGATTCCTCAAGGATCAGTTCATCAGGCTGGATATCCTCTGGGAAGCCTTGCTCCAAGAACACTGCATTCCTTGAAACAAACACCTTTTGTTCCAAGGGGTCATAAAAGTAATAACCCGCAGTTTCTTTAGAGTATCTAACGAACCTGCACAAGCTAGACCTTGATTCTAGCTTATCTCCCACTAACCTCTTGACGTATGCGGGGCTACCCCACCCTTTCAAGTAGTTGTAGGACGCAGGCTTGCCGTGCCATATCTCATATGGCGTTTGGGTCAATACACTGGTTGGCGCCAAATTTAACAACTTGGCCATCGTTTCCAATGCGTAGCCCCAAAAGGACAAGGGCAATTTGGTAAAACTCATCATGGATCGAACCATTTCCAACAGGGTTCGATTCCTCCTTTTAGAGACACCATTTAATTGTGGTTTCCCGGGAGGTGTCCATTCAGATATTATACCATTTTCTTTTAGATAATTAAGGAACTCGGTACTAAGGTATTCACCGCCTCGGTCTGACCGTAGGACTTTAATTTTGCAGTTGGTATGGTTATCCACTTCAAGTCTGAATTCTTTAAACCTCTCAAGAGCTTCAGACTTGTAACTCATTAGGTAAACATAACCATACCGTGAATGATCATCGGTAAAGGTTATGAAGTAGGAGAACCCACCTCGGGCCTGCGTCCTTAGTGGTCCACATACGTCTGTATGGACCAAGTCCAACAGACCTGTGGCAAGCCTGCTTTGTCCTACAAAGGGCTTCTTGGTCATTTTCCCTCTTAGACAAGATTCACAAGTTGGTAGCTCACTCAAGTCCCCTACCTCTAGGTTCTTTAAGTCTACCAATCTTTTCATCCTATCTTGGGATATGTGACCTAGCCTAGCGTGCCACAGTCGTGCGTTCCCATTATTATCTATTTACGTTTGTGTTGAGCATTAAGAACGAAGTTCGTTTCTTGCAAGATATAGAGCCCATTATTTAGTGTACCAAGTAGATGAGCAATTCCACACCTCATAAAATAAAAGCAATTTTTATTGATCATAAACTCATAACCACTATTGTCTAACAATGGAATGGAAATGATGTTTTAATCATACTAGGTACAAAATAAACTTGCTCTAATTCTATGCTAATACTATCACTAACTACTAGAGTGGCAGATCCTACTGCTTCTGCCGAGATGGCCTTGCCATTCCCAAGCCTCAGGATCATATCCCCGCTACCCAGTTTTCTTCTTCTTTTCAGCACCTGCAAATTATTGCAAATGTGAGCTTCACAGCCGGTATCTAATACCCAAGAGGCAGAATTAGTGACCATATTAACCTCAATCACAAAAATACCTTGGTTTGAGAGGAGCTTGGGGCACTCCCTCTTCCTATGCCCTTTCTCACGGCAATTGATACATATGTCATATGCCTTCGACTGTTGCTGGGAGACAACCTTTCTCTTTCCTTTGCCTTTCCCCTCTTTGGCAATGGGAACACTCTTAGTGTTCGTAGCTGTTTTGACGGCTTTTGTCTTCCCTTTCTTCCTTTTCCAACGTCCGGCACCCTTGCCTTTCATTTTAGAAGTTGAAGCACCTCCAAAACAATACCGAAGGCGTGGACTTCTTGGTCGTTGCCTTGTATTGCACCAACATATTAATCAACTCATGAATGCCCTTCTCAAGTGCATTCATGTTGTAGTTGACGATAAATTGGTCGAAGGAGGGTGGGAGAGACTGAAGGATCACATCTAT
Source organism: Sesamum alatum (assembly GCA_034509735.1). NCBI lineage: Eukaryota > Viridiplantae > Streptophyta > Magnoliopsida > Lamiales > Pedaliaceae > Sesamum > Sesamum alatum. Next base: position 14,370,085 of record JACGWO010000003.1, read on the forward strand.
GTACGTTTCATTATCGAGGCCTACCTTTAGGTCCTAGAGCTTTTCCACCAGGGTAAGCATTTTAACCCCGTGCTCTTGTACAGAGGATCCTTCTGTCATTTTGGTTCCAAAGAACGCCTTGGTCGCTACATACCTAGTATGCCGGTCCGGGACTGCATAGCAATCCTTAAGGCGAGCCATAATGAAAGGGACATCGTCTAGCCTTTCATATTGCTTCTGAATCTCATTCGTCATTGAAGCAAGTATGACGCTACGGACCTTCTGGTTATCCTTATGCCAAGTCTCGAACGTCTCACGTTCTTCTAGCGTGGATCCTTCCGGTAAGGTCCTAGGGAGAGGCTCGTCCATGACGTAGCCTTGGTTCTCGTAATCCAGGACTATCCTGAGATTGCGCAATCAGTCATTGTAATTGGTTCCATTGAATTTGTTTGTCTCAAGTATGGTTGAAAGTGGGTTCTTAAACATTTTTAAATCTGCATTTAAAATAGAGTTCGCGATCAGCAGAATATAAAATACGGTGGTTTGATAAAAATAATTAAATGCTTGGTATTTAGTCATTTAATGCTCTCACTATTTATACGAAAACACGGTACTCTCAAACGTGATTTTCGGGAAACCCTTTCCTAGTGGGCTTGGGATCCACAGCGATTTTTTCCATACCCCGCTTTTACGATTTGCATGGAAAAAATCCTGTGGGAGGTATACCATACCATTCTCGTTCAACGAGATTTCTAAGATTATTGCCTCACCCTTTCACATGATCCCGAGGACTCCAAGAGAATCATGTTAATCGGGCGTTAGACCCGACCCAATCAACCGAGCCATAGACCCACTGCTACCCCCACGACTCGTGAGACAGGTAACAGCGGTCTATTTTTCGTTCATGACACAGTGCAGCTTCTTTTAAGTACAATAACGTGCCACGACTCGTGAGACCACGCTATTGACCTAAATCAGCTTCCTCACTGTGCCATGGATTGGAAGGCATGGACAAACTCCTAGAGTCTATGTCCATTTTGTCTATGGTCTAATATTTGGACATTGGTCCAATCAATGTGAGAGTAGTAAATGATCGAGATCTCATAATATAATATATCTACACATTCATCCATAATGCGTAATAAATAAATTGCATCCATAGCAGTTATATGATAAATAAAGCGCCATTCATCCATCACAATAACCACATGCAAAATTAAAGCCTAGCACGCCCCTGTTGGATGATCACGAACCCAAATCCTATGTGATCCACTGAGCCCGCAGTGGATCTATGGTCAAACTAGGTTGGTCCTATACTATTACATTAATAGTAACCCAATCATCATTCTGATGGGCCTTGGTCTCTTTTCTCTTTCTTTTCTTCATGGAAACGCCTTGGAATCCTCCAGTCTGAGCTCTCCATGTGGACCTTCCTTCTTCTTCATCAATTAAATAAAATTAAAACCTCACTCCTATTCTACTCTCATTACATATAAAAAATAGAAACCCCAGCGAAAACCCGGGGGGAGTACATAAGGAGGGAGATAGAATGCCTTATTATTCCAAGGCAACTATAAAGACAAAAGGAGAAAGCAGTAAAAGAGGCACAAAAGCCCAACATGAAATTAAACCATACATTCGGTCTGGGGCTCGTGATCATCCGTTTCCATCCAACACACATAATCATATGATCCAATCACATAATAATACATGCCAATAATACATGATTACCAATCATAATTATCCAAGATAAATAAATAAATGCGTAACGTATGAAAACATGGCATAACCGTTGGTAATAATATTTTCTCATTTTAGGAAAACCTTTCGTCATTATTTTTTAGGTAAAATATCCCTGGGATTCCAAATCCAATATATTTTACTTCCTAAAATAATGTCTCAGAAAATTAGGCAAAAATTGAACAAAAACGAATTTTCAAAATTAATTAAAAAATTAAAATTGAAAAATAAAATAAAAAATAGGGGAGAAACCCTAGCAAGACCGGCAGCCGGCTGCCGCCACTAGCAGCAGCCAGCCGGCGTGCACGCAGGGCAGCAGGCTCAGCCTGCCGCCCTGCGCGCGCGCAGGCCCCTGCCTGTGTGCGCGCGCGCCGGCAGGCTGTCGCCCGCGCGCGCTAGCCTGTCGGCCGCCAGTCGCGCCTGCCCCTGCGCAGTGCGGGTGCGCGCAGACTCCTCCTTCTGCGTGCGCGCGCGCCTGGAGGCGCCGCCACGTGCACGCGCTCGCGCGTGGCCCCTCTGGCCGCGCGTCCGGGCGCGCAGGCATCCCGACACGCGTCCGGGCGCGGGCTTCCCTGCCCGTTTGCGCGCGCGCCTGGCCAGCGGCCTGCCTGAGGCCCGACCGCGCCACCGGCAGGTTGGCTGCGCGCAACCTTGCGTGCCTAGCACTGGCGGCCGCGCGCAGGCTCCCTTGCCTGCGCACGTCTGCCCTGCCTGTGCGCACGGCTGCGCGCGGCCAGCCTCTGGCTGGTCGGCGTGCTGCGGCGTTTCTCCGTTTTCGTTCAATTTTTCACCCCCGTTTTCCAAGAAAAAATAGAAAAACCAACAATACCAAAATCACATGAATTAAAAAGCAAGAAAACGACATGCTTTAATAATGATATAACCCAGAATTAATTAAAACATGCCAAGAACACGTTTCATGCTTAAAACGCACGTAAAACTCTAGGCCTATACACCGAACCGGGCTCTGATACCACTGAAAGATTGTGGATCGTCCCGGGAAATAGCACGAATGTGGAAGCGTGGTATAAAATTAAATACAAAAATTAAAACATGCTTTTAATTAAATAAAAGAACACGTTCAAAGGGTGTACCCTTGAAGTTCCCGGGCGTTCGGTGTATCTCATTAATTAAAAAATAAAAGGAATCATGGAGGCCATAGGATTAAAAATAAAGAGAAACGAAAATTTAAACCGGAACCTGCCGATTGTCGTTTTCGTCTTCTAGCTGCTACTCGCGTTGTTCCCCGATTTGCTCCAAATCGCGTATGTGAGACTCTCCAAATAGTAACACAGAATCCACCCACGTATCTTGCACGTCATGCTAGCGAACGAACAAGTATTTTGGAGAGGATGAATTAATCACACGTTATTAATTAATGGTATTAATTCTCCTAAGTTCGATTGTTCCAAGAACAAAAGAACAAGAAAAGTATTTTCTTGTCGGAGAGAGAGAGAGAGAGGGAGGACGAGAGGGAGAGAGGGAGTGCCGAGTGGGGTATGTGTGTGTGTGTTGGAATTTCATCACTTCTCAAATAGTGAAGGGCTAGGACTATATATAGAGGAGGAGTTTAATCCTCTTCAAACTCCAACTCTTAGAAGACTATTTTGACTAGGATTTTGACTTAGTCAAAGTCCTAGTCAAAGTAGTATTTGACCTAGTCAAATTAAGTCCTAGCCATCCATCTCTCCTTTTAATCTCAACCATTAATTTAATTTAATAGAATATTTAAAACCTATTTAAATGTTTCAAAGGGCAATAAATAAAATATAATAAATATAAATATTTATTCTAGACCTATTAAAATAATTTTCTAATAAATCCAATTTATTATATCAATCCCTTTTATCTAATAAAAGGAATTAATTCCCTCCAAGAAAATAAAGGACCCGATTAAATCCAATTTAATCATTCCATTTCTCCAATATTTAAATCTAAGTTAAATACTTAATGTGTGTGGATTGTGTGTGACTCTTTAGGTTCACCTTTCAGCTAGACTTGATCGGATTTCTAGAATCCGCCCGTTACCATGGGTGGCCATCTAGCAACGGTCCATGGCACTAGAGACTAGGTCAATATTCGGGGATGAATATTTAGGCTCTAACAGTACACTCGTCCTTCTGTCTACGGTCTCACCACTTAGGGTCTAGGGCACGGAAAATGCAGGTACCCATTTTGGACCTAAGTGTCGGTCTGTCCTTACCAAACGCCGCAAGGGAAACCTTCCCTTCTGTTCAGTTACTGTGGCCACAGATTTTAGGGACAATACACAGAGCATACGTGAGACTCAACTGTCAATGCCTTTGACAGGAGACAGATCCTTTCTTGGAAACTACAGTCACTCTGTACACCAGAGCTGCACTAGACAAGGCTTATGACTACTCAAGTGATTCTTGGCAATCTCTCACCATATTTAAGATACAGACCTGATATACAGGTAAACTCAGCAGTTCCTCAAGTCAAAGGACTTGAGCTGTACCGTTGGAACCGAGAACACACGTCATACCTAGCCGACCCTACTCAAGGTCCTCCGTAAGATGGTTCCCGCGAGTCACCTCAGTCAGCTGCTTCCTAGCAGGCTAACCCACTAACACTGCTTAGACGATCCTCGTCCCCCGTCGATGAAACACGACAATAGATGCTTAGTGCAAGTCTCAAGGGGAATCTCAGTACCCATTTTCGAGATTCCTTGACTTGGAGATTTCCGGACTGATTCGGCGGGACTGATTTCATGGACCTACCTCCAAGCGTAGTCCTTGTCCCCCGAAATATGTTTTCAGTCCGTTGGCTTTGTTAGTGTAGTGAACATATATGAAATGCAGATAAAGTGAACACAAACAAAGTAATGCCAAATGAATTCACTTCTTTATTCATTAATAAATTTATCAAAACACTAAAATTGTCGAGACATAGGTTACATTTTGCCCGCCAGGATTGGCTATATAGTCACCTATTCTAACAGGAGGCCCCTTTTTATAGGCATGAGTAGGGTTTAAGCAACTTGGGCTCACTTCCATTGGGCTTCATCACCGTGGGTTTTGACATGAACTAATCTTCTATTGGACAATATTTTGAACATGTATCTGACCCGATTTAACCAACCCAAAATAATAAATTTATATTTATTTTGGATTGACCCATAAAAATACATAAGGCCCATATTTAATATAGGCTTATCAATTTAATTTCTTTATGACAAGCCCAAATTTGTTGTGAACTTTTATTTTGGAATTCAATTGTTAGTCGATTTATTTGGGCATTCATTGATAATTTATTCCAAAATATTTCGACGTCAACAATAACAATGACTAAATCTAACAAATAAGTTATTTCATTAACTGGCTATATAATACATCGAATTCAAATTGAATATTTAACCAATCACTAATTAATAAATAATAAAACTCATAAAATGCCTTGATTAAACCATCAATCCGATGATTGAAATTGCATTTAATATACTAACAAATCAATTAACCCAAATATAACGATCTAAAATGTCAACACTGAATCGGAGCAAATTAATAACTTTCCACTTAATATATAATTGAATGAATTAAGATATTAACCCACAATTTAAAGAAGCAGAATCATACTTAATTTTTTATTGTAAGAGATGAACTTTTCTTCCTTTGAGCGATGTGGGTTAAATGAATATATATAGGGTACACATTAATTATGTATATGTACATGCACACACACACGCACATAAATGTATATGCTTTGTTGGCACATGTCAAAGAGTGAGGTTGATGGGTAAGGGATGTGTGGCAACCACTTAAACTTGATGCTTATCTTCATTTTTTTAAAATTACAATTTGGTCCCTAATAATTCTAAATTTTTCAACCATACAAATTTTATAAATTTTCAATTTAGTCCCTAAAAGATTTATTGTATTCAAATTTTAACCTATAATTATTTATCAATCAATTTAGATTTATTTAATAATAATCAATTTATCCTACAATTATGTATAAAACTAGTGTGTGTTACATCAAAGGAGGAGACTGGCATGGTACGCGCTTAGGCGCCAACACATCCTCGTATGCAAGTGGTAGGATGGCAGTCAGACAGCTCGGAGGGGCAATGGCCATATGGCTACCAAGACGCCAAGGATCTAGGCATGTTGTTGAGCTTGTTTTAATATCACGTAGGAATACGGGAGGCTTATCCCTCGAAAAGGCTTATCCTCCTAATGGATAAAGGCCCCGAAGGTCGGTACTCAAAGATCCTCCTCGAAACTACTGGAACTTATCCCTCGAAAACCGTCTACCCGAGTTTCAAGGTGTATTCTCTCATCCGAAAGGGGTTGAAGGCTATAAAAAGCCCCCCCGGGTAAAAGGGTAACACATTTTACAACACTCACATGCATAAAAACGCTATTACGAAGCACTCTAGCACTAAATCATTATTCTATATTATGTCTTTTTCAGTTTAAGTCTTATTTTCATCGTTGACTTGAGCGTTTGGAGCGTTAACGTGTTTTAACTTGTGAAAAACTGGGCCCAAAGATCTCATGTTGGACGTACTGGAACAAACAACTCTTTGCTCACATCAAAAGACACAGCCTATGAGAAAATAGAGCTTTGGCGTGAGATTCATGAAAACCCCAAACAACGAAATGGAAAAGATGAAAGTTGTTGATTCCCAGGCAGGAGACACCCAAGCATTACTGGTGGTACCAAGGGCACCCTTAGCCCTTGCCAGCCGTAGAGCATGAGGTTTGTCTGGCCTTACCCTTCTGTGGATCCAGCTCGCGACAACATTTCCTCGGACACTTCCTTTGGGGAGCTGTCTTCGGGGTTATTGGAGACCATGCAAAAGATGATCATGACAGCGGTGAGGGCGTTGTTGTGCCTTAGAAATGAGGCTAAGTGTTTATGGATGTTTTAGTGAAGGTAAAGGTATTATGCATGCTCCCAATGCACTAATGGATGCCAAATGATTAGTACAAAGCGAAGCCCGTGTTAGGGCCAAACCGCAGAGAGTTCCGACATAGGCACTCCGGCGCTCAAGTTAGTTGATACCCAATGTATCTTGAAAGATAAGAGCAAACTGGGGTGGCAAAAGTTATACCTGCTAGTAGAGTGCCTATGTTTATAGGTGGTGGTGGATTGTACGATTGCATGTGCATCCTAGATCGATAATCAGATCGACGGTATGCAATGTGCCGCACATATCTACAGTAACATTAATAGGTGTGGTCCAGGCGGACAAAAGCTGCGATACTATCAAAAGCGGCCGGTACAGTGACCGTGAAGGACGATTGTCCTTTCCACTGAGTATGGAAGTATTTGAGGTACTTCTGGACTTAGGAAAATTATAAACAATGTTTTCGTGATGGCCTTAAGTTGAGACGCCCCTACTGGAGGTTTATCTAGAGCCTTTCTCAAGGAGGTCTCCTAGTGTACGTCATGAATATCCCTAGATCAAAAGTCCCACGACTTACCAAGGATTGGATGTCAAAGGCTTGGTAAGTGGAGTCAATGTACCCTTCAAGCTGTTTCCATGCTTTGTCGCCTCTGGAGGTCACCTATACCTTGTTACTTAGCCGAAATTCATTTCCAAACTTAATATGACGTCATCAGTGTTTGAAATTTGAAATTTTAACACATGTACAAAGTGACCCTTGCACACCACTTATCACGCCCCTACAGGTGTCAGTGTTTGGCGCTTCTAGCAGGATCGCGGTCAATAGGAGTCGATGCGACTCTCTTTGGTTCTCACGCTTGTCCCAACACTTAAATACAATGCTTTCCCATTAAGAAACTCCTCATCTCCTTGCTAAAAATCTCTTTGTCCCCTTCTTAGAGTTGTGTTTAGCAAAAAACTTAAGCTTCCCAAACGTCTCTAGATTAGTGATTTTACTATTGTTTGGGGAAAATTCGCGATGGGTTTCATCTATGGTTCCACCGAAAGAACCGTTAGAAGTAGCAATGCACCTGTTGACCTTAAGAATGAGTAAGGGGAAATCTCTTCTACTTTCCCTAATATCGGTGCTGCCATAGTTCCCGTGATAGAAACCCTTAGGTCACCAGTTATTAGCCACAAGAACGCGGACTTGTTCCCTAGATACCCTAGGTATCAATTGTCCTAGCTTACTTCTGCTTACTAACTTAACCTCTAGAGATTTGGGAAATATTTGTTATAATTTCTTCATTCTTGATGCATATGAACTTTCGCTCCATTCATACAACGGTGGGATCCACCTACCCTTTCTGGGTATAGGACCTCATTTCTGGCTGATATCGAGGCAGGCTTGCGGTTTCCTCTGCACCCTTTGATTGAAGAGATGCTTGTTAGTCTGAATCTGCGCATATCCCAACTGACCCTAGGATCCTTTGGGATCACTATTGCGTTTATAATGTTGATGCGGTTTCTCATAATAGAGCCTACTCTCGATAATTTCTTTAATTTACATCAAGTAAACCATAGCATGGGGAGTAAGGGGTTCTTTTATCTTACCCGTTAGAGAGCTCGCAAGTTGGGAAAACTCAGTAAGGTCTCTTATGAATGTTGGAAAGAGATTTTTGTCTATATTCTTTGCCCCCTCATAGTAAATGGCTTAGCCGTGGTCGATGGACTTTAGATAATCGCTCTTTTTCTTCCCTTAACTCCCACATGGGTTGAAGATTTTGTGCTCCCTTCATGCATATGAGTATGATTATAAGACCTTTATGATTGAGGATGTTTTATCTCTTGTGGGCTTATCCCCTGTTGCATTCTCCTTGGATGCCTCATATCTGGGTACTAGTTATTGTGCTTTATGTTTTATTCAACTTGAATGATATATGTATTGATCCAGGTTCTTAATGAATCTCAACTCACACGATAATATCTTCGCGAACTGCCAGGATGAGGGCTCTAGTTTAAGCCCGAAGAACTCATTCTAGAGCCCCTTCTCAAGTTGGTGTATCCTCTTCAAATCTTTGCTCTGTCCCTTCCACGAGTGGTACTTTCGCTGCACTGGGACCTAGGAGTTGATTGTGTAGTTCTAATACTATGGTTATCTCCAATCCTCCTTCGCGGCCTAAAAGGGAGGTGGGCCCTTCCATCATTCCTATCAATGTGGATTCTAGGGATCATCATGGTTCCCTTTTTTTTTTTTTTTCCATTCCCCTATGCCATAAAAGGAAGTTAATCGGGACTGATGATTCCAATAAGAGTAGGGTGATGATGAGTATGATTATGCTAATACCCGCCTATCCTCGCCCTTTCTAGGCAGGAGTTTGTGATTTTTGAGCCTCGTTCGAACGTTCTTGCCAAGAAAATTGCCAAATCCTCGAAGGGGTATTCTGGAAAGGGTAAGGAGAAACTGAATCCTCTCATGGACCCTCTTGACGTTGCTGAGCTCAAGGGGGCTTCATTATCATCTAGGTTGATAAGTATTTTGATATGAAAAATGAGTAAATGAGAATGAAAGGATCTTTCTGCCATGAGGGACACATGGTCGGCTACCCAAAAGCCCTTGCCAGAAGCTAGCAATCATGGTCCCATCCTACGTCCTCAATGGGATGTTTGCGAAAATTCATCTATTCTAAACTCTATGACATGAGGTGTTTCGTTCGATCTCTACCAAGGGATCTTTCTTGGTCAAGACCAATTTAAGCTAAGCATGAGTTCCGTCCCACAAATGGAATCACATGCCGCGAAACACATTAGCTGAGTAAGTGTCTGGTGTATATTTTTATTTTATGCGCTTGTATTTATCTGTACCTTTACTTCAATATTCCCAAACCTGTGAAGTTAAGTCAGATAGTGCACAGACTGTGCTTGCAATGTGGCATCTCTCATGATCAAGCCACTCACCTTGGGGAACAACTAAAAGCTTCTTTCCATAAGCTCGAGGAACTTCAAGAGGGGAATGAGGTCCTCGAAGCTAGAAGCCAAGAACTATAAAGAATCTGTTGCCAAGGAGAAGTAACATTTGGTAGTTGACTTCATGTAGAATGTGGAGAAATATCGAAAGCTCTGGGAGGATAGTGGCATTCAATATCAATTACTTCTATCATCCCATGGTCGTGACTATGAGGACGCACACCAAAAAGGTTATTCAAAGGGGTTACGGTATATCGGATTGACTGAGGGTTGTAAGGCCCTTGTGAAGCAGCGAAGGGTAAAAGGGGCTAGAGCATTCTCGGGGTCTCCTGTCTTTGAGGTTGTTATATAGTAATCTTTCGGGATTTTTTCCCTGATGCTGCGATTGCAAACTTGGAGAGGGCATTGGCCCGTTCATCAAAATTTGAAAAGTTCAGTTGGACTTTGCGTACCTTTCCAAGGTATCTAACCATGCTTGCTTCTTTTGATCCATAAGCTTTATGAAATTGTTGAACTTCCAGCTCGGAGTCTGTGCATGCAATCAAATATTTTGCCCCCAGCTGAATGGGCAACCTCATTTTAGCACGGAGTGCTTCATACTTTGCTTAATTGTTAGTCACTGTGAAGTTCAACTTCATGGCTATTTCTGATTCTAGACCTTCTGGATCTCTTAAAACAGTTCATCAAAACTGTTTAAATTATATTCATTTAAGTAAAAAATTAGTGTTGTGATGTGATAATTAATTACCCTCAAAATCACAAATGCAACATCAACGACACAAAGCTATATTCAAAACCAAAGAAAGAAAGCACCAACAATTATCAAAATCAAATACAGGAAACTAGTACCACCCATCACTGGGTTGAAGGAAGGAAAGATCGGGAGCGAGCTTGAACGTTGGTGAAGGACAAGCGGATCCGCCCGGGAGCGCGAGCGGAAGCGAGAAATTGCGTAAATTTAAATCAAATTCAAAATACGCGAATCCCAAGGGGTGTACCCTTGGGTGCTCAACCGGGCGTTCGATGTAGGATGTGTAAATATTAAAACATATATTTAAATACATAGGGCATAGATATACAAATGAAATCAATCAAAGCGTAATAAACCGTTACCTTTGATTGTTTAGCGTATGCTCCTGGCTAATAGCGTTGTTCCTTCTCCGGAATGCTCACGAAATCCAAACGTATGGATTCTCCAAAGGTGATCCACACCACACCGGAAGAAACACACGTTCTTCTTGCTAGAAAAGAATGGGTTTAGGAAGGAATCGGTTTAAGAGAAGAACACTATGAATTAGTGTTCTCTTAAACTTACTTTGTTCTTCTTCTTGATTCAAAATCAAGTGAAGAACACAAGTGTAAGAGAGGGAGGGAGCACGAAATTTTGAGAGAGAGGAGAGGATTTTTGTCTTCGTTTTTTCCTAGAAAAAGATGAATAATGAATTACTTATGCTTGGTGTTGTATATTCTAATATATATACATAATTAATGTGATTATTGGAATGTGTCTAGGTTCATCCAAGGATGTCTAGATTCATTCCAATCAATCACCATCAATTCTTCAATCAAGCCTACCAAAATTTATGGTATGATCAAATCATACCAAAAGGGAAGAGCTTGATTGGAGTTGATTTATCTCTTTCCAAAAGAGACAAGTCAACATACCACCTAGCATGAAACATGGCTGATTTTGCTTCCTCCAAGGGAGCATGTCGGCCATATTTAATTAAGGGAAGAAGTCCAACTTCTTCCTATTCCAAATTAGGAATTATTTCTCCTCTCGGGTATAATTTAACGGACCGGGTTTTATCGTAATCCAATTACGACGAACCCAATATTAAATCCAATTTAATGTCCACTTAAATTATTCCCGTTGATCTTTTAATCCAACTAAAAGATCCAACGTCTCAACGTCTCAACTTTCCATATTTAATCGAAAATCCAATTTACCGATTAAATGAAAGCCCGATACAATATCGGCCCGTCCATCCAATGGACTTTCCCTTAAGTAATCCAATTACTTATTTTATCCTTCGAGATTGACTCCAAGTCGATCTCTCAACCTCCTCGGTGATTTGTGTGTGACCCTTTAGGTTCACCCTCAGCTAGACTTGGGCCCGTGTCCCACAAGGGCCCGTTACCATGGGTGCCCGTCTAGCAACGGTCCATGGCACTAGAGACTAGGTGAATTGGCGTGAACATTTAGGCGCCGATTCTGTACGGGTACGATCCTTCCGTTTACCGTCTCCCGGCCTTAGTCTAGGGTATGGAATTGGGCGTCGGTTCCCATCCTTGACTAGGCATCTATGCTTAATACTCGAGACCACGTATGCTTCATTGCGTCGACACAGGGAACCATTCCCTGTTCGACCAACCACTGTGGCCACAGCTTTAAACAGCATGAACGTGTCTCCGAGTGCATAGGAGATACCTCTGTCACATACTGACTGGGGACGGATCCTCTTCTTGGAATCCACCGTCCTCGCTACACATTCCGATTGCACTGGACAAGGCTTATAATGATCATCTTACAGAATGATCACCTCTCGCCAGATCCAAGATACAGCCGTCCTGTGCACGTGACTGCCATGATTCCTCAAGTCTGAGGATTACTCCCATACTATCGGAACCGGGGAAATCCAATCATACCGACCAAGCCTCCAAGGCTTCCATATGATGATCCCCGCGAGTCAGTCCAGTCGGCTCGACCCCAGTCGACCAACCCATCAAGATCGAGGCGTCCCACGCCTGTCGCCGATGAAACACGGCACTCATCCAATGAACACGACTCTTGACGCAAGTCTCAATAGGACTCTCGATGCCCTGTCTCGAGGTCCTCGACTTGGAACGTTTCAGACCCAACTCTTAATCAGTTTGTTTCATGACCACCATCCAATGCGTGGCCCAACTGCACGAGTTGTTATCCATGGTCTGTGGGCTTTGTTGTGATATAAGTTAAACACCGTTTTAACAAATGTAAGATGAGCGCAACAAAGAAGGTACCATTGGTGACGAACACCCATCTTATTCATCACATAATAATATTACATTTACATCAAGTTGTCAGATAGGTTGCAAATCGCCAAACCTATTGACTTTCTGGTCACCTATTCTAACAGTTGGCTCATCGGCGAGCGGAGCGCCGGGGGATAAGTTACACGGAGGGTTTCTCGGTGCTCTCTCTCATCGATTATGAGATCTCCGGTGTAACATTATTATGGAGAATCCACTGCCAGTAATCCATAACTCTGACAAAATTCTGTGGCACCGTCGGTGACGGAATAAAGCAGCTAATCAATAGAAAGTAAAAAGTGTTCAGAGTGAGGTCGGCGAGAGCCCCAACAGCCACCGTGTTTTATTCTGAAAATGAAATCGTCATTCACCCAGAGAAACTATTATTTCTTTACAATGTCACGCTTTATGTTAGATTTAAATTATTAGAATAAAATATTTAGACATATACACAAAGCTCTTTTAATTATTTTACTATCTAAACTTTCAAAACCCAGTGAATGAGGATAAACCATTTTTCACTTGGATAGTAGGTATAAATGTTTTTAATAAACACGTTGTAAAATAAAATCAAACACGGATTGACTTAATTAATTACACATACTTAAATTGAAAGAAAAATTGAACTTGGGTTTTTGATTTTTAATTTCAGTTTATTGAATACGAAAATATTATTTTTATGATTTATATATATATATATATTTATTTCTATATACGTACTTTTCTATTTATTATAAATTATATATTATTTTTACCATGTCACTAAAAAATAAATATGATTATATATGTTTTAGCTTTTCTTTAAAAAAAATTGTTTAATTTACAACAAGAAATTCAATTTACCAAAATATTGAACTGAAATCCAAAGAAAAAAATCAATAATTGCTGAAATTTTGGCTCAATATTGAGTATAGTATTTTAGCGCACCAAATTTTGAATTTATTGAAAATTCAATTTTAATTTGATTCAATACAACTTTATTATGTATTGATTTATATTAGATTTGACCTATTAGATCAACTAACTAGTCCAACTTATTTACATTTTAATTATAAAAAAGAAATTGTAAGTGTACCATTGAAAGTGGTACACTTAAGGTAGCGACCAATATTTTTCTTTTTTTTTAATTAAAAAATTATGTTTAATTCAATTTTTTATCGCGAGTCCAGCTCGCGATTTATTTTTGTTTTTCCTTTTTCTTTTATTTTTAATATAATTATTAATTAAGATTTTAAATAATAATTAATATTTAATTATATATAATTAATTATTAATATTTATTATTTAATAATACATTCATTATTTTTACTAAATAAATATACTATAGTTTTTAAAATTAACAAATATATTTATTAATTCAATATGACCTAATAATATTACATTCTGTACAAAAGTATTATAAAGTTAGTGATAAGTATAAATTATAATAATAACCACTAATCCCATAAGTATTTTGTTGGCATTGATATCGATGTCTTTTTCTTTTCTCACCTATCACTTTTATTGATTCATTTATTTTTTAAACTATGATTAACAAAAATGTTATAAATTTTTTAATAATTTATGTATATCTTTATTTATTAAATATGGTCTATAATATTATATCGTGTAGATATAAAATTTAATATAAAAGAAAGAATACAAATATGATAAAATTAGTAATAATTACAAATTTTAATAATGTCCAAAAAATATATTTGTTAATCATAGTTTAAAAGATAAAATGAGCCAACAGAATAGATAGGTGAAAAAAAAACTCGATACTAATACCAACGACATACTTATGAGATTGGTAGTCATTATTATAATTTATAATTATTACTAATTTATAATATTATTTATTTTATTGTGGTACAATGTAATTTTATAAGTCATATTTATTTAATAAATATACTTATTATTTATTTAAAACTTAATTATATTTATTTTAAAGCTCGTTTGAATTTGATTTATTAAATTTAACAAACTAAATTTGTACAAAAGAGATTTTTGTTCGATAAGTTTTCAAGCTGGTTCCCGCTCAATTCGATTAGTGAGGTAAAAAAAAAGTATTTGAGTTTGACCCATGTATTAGTCAATATACTTATTAATTTTTAAAAACTATATTATATTAATTTAGTAAAAATAATTAATATATTAATAAATAATAATTATAAATTTAAAATTTAAAATTTTAAAATAATAATTAATTTATATTCGTAATTAATTATATATAATTTAATATTAATTATTATTTAAAATCTAAATAAATAATTAAACTAAAAACTAAAAAAAAGAAAAAAAAAGAATAACCAATCGCGAGCTAGGCTCACGACCGAAGCTCACGATCAACAACTAAACATCATTTTTTAATTAAAAAAGAAAAAGAAAAAAGCTGGTTGCTACCCAAGGTATCGACCAGTCATAAAGTTGCAAATGCCCGCTTCGATAGTAGTACTGCGAAAACAGAGATTGCTCGTCTTGCTCGAGCCATTAAAGAGGGAGAGGAGTGGCTCCTTATGTTGGGACCCCTTTTCTTTGGTTAGTGGGCGGAAGAGTGTGCTTGAGATGACCTACCCCTAAAAGCGGTACACTTACAATCTTTTTTTTTTTTTTACATAATTAAAATATAAACGGGCCAAAAATATTTAGACCTATAAACGAGTTGTTTTATTTATTTCAAAATTTAGTGAATGAGGAGGATAGAATATTTTATTTTTCTTTGAAAAATATAAATACTTCTAATAAACTTTTATAATATTGAATCCAACATAAACGAGCTAATTCAGTACATACAGAAACTGAAAATGAAATTCAATTCGGCATTCAATTTTTATTTTTATAGAAATTCAGTATTCAGTTTCTTTTCGACTTTTAGTTTCATTGTATCAAATCATACCAAATATAAAGATATTATTTTTTATACTTTTAATTGATATATATATATATATATACATATGTTAATTCATTATTTTTAGATTATTTTTGTTATTTCACTTATTAAAAATTAAAAAACAAATATAATTTTGAATTATAGTACTTATTTTTTTCAGTTACTTCGTAATTACCAAAACTTTGAGTTTGATGTTCGATAAAAACATTTTGAGTATGTACTGAATTTCAGTTCACCCAAACTTCAATTTGATTCAATTCAATTTTACCAAACAAGCACTCCTAACTTATTAAAAAAAATGTATAATGATGAATTTTAGTACTTAATTTTTCAATTATTTCATAATTACCGAAACTTCTGTTCGATATTCCCTACAAACATTTTGAGTTTTGAATTTCAGTTCCCCTAAATCTCAATTTGATTCAGTTCGTTTTTATTGAACGAGCACACCTGACTGTAGTGCATGAAAACATCAAAACACAATTATATTAATGCAAACTCTCATCAATGAGCAATGTTTACATATAGCAGCCCATACAATCCTTATTAATCTAACCAACCAACCTACAAAGAACATGCAAGATTCTATTGAGGGGTGGAGGCAAGGTGATGCAGATTAGATGTTCTTGGAATGCAAAGGCAGACATTCCTACCCACCACCTCGCCTGGAATGCAACGACCCCTTGGGCAAAAATAGTCTCCACATTTTACTTTTGAGCACAAATAAGTGCACAATTCGTCCGAGCATGGTGCTGGGTAAGGATCTATGGTGAATCCCTCCACTGCATTTTCAGGCGCAATAGCCAAGAGCACTGTTGTAAGAATCAAAAAGTATGTCAAGAACTTCACCTGAAACATTTTCTTTGGTTTTTTTTTTTTTGGTCTTAGTATTCTTCTTTTTTGAGTTTGTTGAGGAGGAAGTGTTGATTAGAGCTGGTTTATATAGTTGTGGAGAGGATGGTTTGTGGGGGAGAGTGAGCAATTAGATTGTTGTAATAATGTATTTTTTTGTTGATTCTTGTAATTGTATGGTTCTTGAGTTGTGGAGGGTATGGTTTGTGGGGAAACTGAGGGATTAAAATGTTGTAGTAATATGGGTATTTGGTTAATTTTTATAATTGTGTTATTTTTGTTAGTAAGCGGTTTGAGAGAATTTAATTGTAAGAAAATGAGGGTTTATTGTGATAATTCGTAGGTTGTTTTTGTTGGTAAATGGTAGTTAATCTCATTGAGATTTCAATAATGTGATGATCTAACAAGGATTTATTGTAGAATGGATTGGCGTAATCATTTTTTATTGGTAAGCAATTATAGGATTCATCAATGATCAAATACTGAAGATTCATGGGAGGGAATAATACATTTTTAATCTTACAATTTTTTGGGGATGGAATTTTTTGTTCACTTTAATTTTATTTTTTGTAATTGAGGACAATAATTTTAGAAGTAGCACATTTGTTCTAGTATACACTAAAATCTCTACAAATTAATAATTTTGGGACCATGAAATTTTATTAATTTAAAGAGATATTAATATATCGATAAATTAATATTTTATTAGTTAAAAGAGAGACTTTTTAAATTCAGCAAATTTAGTATATATGTATTGAAAATAAATGAATTCATATATGTTTGATTGATTATATTCATGCATCAACCAATTCATTGTAATTATTAAATATATTCATGTATAATATCAATTCATTGTATACAATTAACTACTATATTCATTGACGCATGTATCAATTCATTGAAATTACTTAAATATACATGTTTACATTAATTTGTTGCACATAAATAACTATTATAGTGAATTAAATATATTCATGCATCATGAATGAAACATATACTATATAAATCTCAATATGGAAATAAAATAATTCATAACACCCAATCATGTCTTCTCATCTAAAAGGCATCGCAAAATCATCCATGAATGATCAAATGCGTCAAGCATTATGTGAGTATAAGAGAGACCATCGCACATGCACTCAAAAAGGTTTACAAAAGTGGGTTGATGAAAAATATCATTTGAAAGTTAGTCAAGGTACAATATCAAACACTTGGCTGCAATTAAAAAAATTAGGGATGAAATCCAATTAGATTTAAATTTTAAGAAAAATCAAGTAACAATATATTCACATTTTAGCAAATTACCATAATATTTATAATTGTAATATTTATGAATTATTAATTTAGAGTTTTAATGGGACCTAATATTTATAAAGGGATTTTCTGAAAAATTATTATCTTATTATCTTATCGAATTTGATGATTGTTTACAAAGGCTCAAGTTAGAACGGAAGATTTTATTATTTTAGAGAATGTATTAATTTATAGAGGTTTTACTGTATGTGAAAAAATTCCAATTCCATTGGAAAAATGTTAGTTGTCATGTGTCAAACATATGCCTCTTTCAAAGTGAAATTGGCTTCTTTTTTTTTTTTCTCTCCAAAATTGAACCAAATGTGTTATTTATTTTAAATTATTATTTTCAATTGTAAAATTGAAATCAAAATGGACCAAAAGTTCAACAAATATATATTTTTCGCATTCATGGAAAGTAGAATTTCATAGTCTTTTCTTTTTTTTTTTTTTTTTTTGGGAGAGGAAAATCAATAATCTCTATAAATAAAGAAGGGCACCAACCCTTACAGTCTCATGCAAAGACAAAGGAAGTCTTTCGAACAGAACACTCAAGTCGTGCAAGGCGATGAGCGCTATATTGGTTGACCTATGCACAAAATTAAGAGAAAATTCACAGAAAACAGGAAAATGGGGGATTTGATATCATGAATAATGGGACTAATCGTGGAGAAATCAGCTTCAAGAGATTTTAGCTTTTAGATGAAAGTGAGCTGATCGCCTTCCATGATACATAATGGCCCAAAAATAGGCACCGCCAATTAGGAATCTAACTCGAGAAAGCTCAGCAGAAGTCCAAAGGTTCACGTGAACCAACCAGGAGTGACCTGAGGCGTAGATCCCCTAGAGGGATCCGTTAATCAAGGAAGGCCACAGAAGACCTATAAAGTTTTGTTAGAGGCCAAAGGAGGAGGCTGGCATGGTAGCCTACTGGGTGCCGACACATCCTCGTACACAAGTGGCAGGATGGTAGTCAGACAGTTTGGAGGGGCGATGGCCATGTGTCTGCCAAGAGTGCCGAGGATCTAGGTAGTTTTTGGAGCTTGTTTTAACTATCCCTTAGTAATCAGGGAGGCTTATCCTTCGGAAGGCTTATCCTCCTAATGGCTAAATGCCCCAAAGGTCGGTACTCAAAAGATCCTCTTTCAAACTACTGAAACTTATCCCTCGGCAACCATTTTCTCGAGTCCCAAGGGGACCCATTCTCTCAGCCTGTAGGTGGCGAAGGATACAAAAAGGGCCCCCCGGTAAAAGGGTAACACATTTTACAACACTCACAAGCATAGAAATGCTAATATTCAAAACATTGTAGCACTAAATCATTATTCTATATTAGGTCTTTTTCAGTTTAATTCTTATTTTCATCGTTGATTACTGACTTGAGCGTTAGAGTGCTAGCATATATTTTGCAAGTCTTCGTTTCGAAACTCGTGAAAATTTAGGCCCAAAGATCTCAAGTTTGGTGTACTCGAACAAACAACTCTATGCTCACATCAAGTCGCAAAGTGTGTTGGAAAATAGAGCTATGACATGAGATTCATGGAACCCAAAATAACGAAATGTAAAGTAGAAAGTTGTTGATTGCAATGCGGGAGACACCCAAGCTTTGCAGGTGTAACCAGTGGCACCCCTTGCCCCTGCCTGCCATGGAGCAGGAGGTTTGTCTAGCCGTACAGATCCTGTGGATCCAGCTCGCAACAACACTTCCTCTAGGAGGTTGTCGTTAGGGTTATTGGAGATGATGCACTAGATGATCAGCAGCACAGTGCGGGTGCAAATGGCAGTCATAGCCCAGGTGCCTCCGGCGGCCCACCTAGCTGTAGAGTCCCCTATTGTCACCGAAGGTGAAACCCTGGCTAACTTGCAGCAAGGCTACCGTCTTGTTGAACGGAGGCCACCCCTTTAGCCACAAACAGAGGTATCGAATTACTGGATGTCTCACCTGAAGTGCCAGCAGAAAGGGCTGTAGGATGTGCTACACAGAGTCCTAGGAGCCCGGGTATTCGTCACTACGTTCCCCCAGCAACCCAACAATGATGCTGCCAGTGTAAGTGACCAAAAAAGCCAATTAGTTGGCTATTTTTGATCTACTTTTAATAATCTTATTCGATGTAATATTAAGCATCATGATTATAATTTACTCATTAGCCATCTTTGTCGTGTTATACAATATGTTATTACTGCATTTCATGGACAAAGCCCATAGACTAGTTAAACCGATGAAGTCGAATCGCGCATTTTATGGCGACTATGAAACTAACTTTCGAGTGTTGGTATGAAACATTCCCAGTCAACAACCCTCAAAATGGGCATTGAATAGTTCTATGGAGACTTGCAGTAAGAGATACATTCATGTGATAAGTGTCGAGTTTCATCAACAACAAACATATAACGTCTATGCACTTTAGTGGGTGCTTGACAAGTGGGTTGTCAAGTTCAGTGAATTGACTTGCAGGAGTTGTCATATGGAAGCCCATGTGGCATAACCGTTATGACTGGAACTCCTTAGCTACGAAATTAATCTTTAGATCTGAGGAGCCACAATAGCTTTGTGTATGGGGCGATCGTATCTTTGTCCTGGCTGATGTAACTGCATTATTACGTGGTTGTCATCAGAATATATATGGAGGTTGGTGCGTTCCAAGAAGGAATTCATCCCCCATCATGAGATGATGGCAATCTCCTATGTCCTCTGGACTGTGTTCATCTCTAGAAGTCTGTGGCTAGAGTTGTTAATCAAATAGAAAAATAGTTTCCCATGTTGATTAATGACAAACACAGTTGAGAGCAAAAACATAGTTATTGAAGTCAAGTATGGAAACCGATTTAGAATTTCGTGCTCTGAACTTTGATCGGGAGATAGCTTGATGGAAGGACCATATCTATACGGTACGCACAGTTAAAGTTTCACACCAATTTTATTTATTCTCTGGTGCTATGGATCATTGCTAGACAGCCACCTATGGTAACGAGTACTCTTGGATTAATAAATTAATCAAGAGTGATTAATTAAATACGATTTAATTAATCTAGATCAAGTTAGTTGCCGGATTAAACTGTATATGTGATATAAGCCCAAGTCTAGCTGAAGGTGGACCTATATAGGTCACACACAAACACTCACGATATTGTGGAAAATTAATTGAAGAATTAATATCGGATGAGAATTAATTATTGAATTAATTTTGGAAGAGAGAGAAGATTAATTTAAGGAGTTTAAATTAATCATTTGAATAGTTGGACTATGCAATTGAGGTTCTATGTGATTGAAAACCCAAAGTGTTAATTAATTGGATTAATTAAATATTTGGATTTTTGGATTAATTAATTGAATTAATTAATCTTAGGTGTAAGAATTAAATAAAGATTTGATGTGGATTTAAATTAATTGACTGAATCAATTAATTACTAATTCAAAGTCAAAGTGCGTTCAATTCAAATTGTGGTCAAGTCACCAAGGGACCCTCAAGGGACCACAAGGACCTACCATGCATTAAGGACTCTTGATTAGGGGTTTGCGTCCTCATGAGTAGAGCATCACCTACTATTGACTTGAATGAATCACCAGCTTTATATAGAGGGTGTTGGAGCCTTGATGGAAAGATATATCTCTGAAAGCCTTGGGTAGGCGTGTGGATCGTCCCGGAAATAGCGCGAATGCGGAAGCGCGGTATAATTTAAATTACAAAATTTAAACATGCATAACAAATATTAAAATTTAACTCGTTCAAGGGTTGTGCCCTTGAAATTCCCGGGTGTTTGGTGTATCTCATGAACTATAAACATGCATAAGAATTATGGAGGCCATAGGATTGTAAAATAGAGAAGACGAAAAATGTAAACGGAAACCTACTGATTCGTCGTTTTCCCCTTCTAACCGGTACTCGCGTTGTTCCCCGATTTGCTCCAAGATCTCGTATGGGAGACCCTATAATTCGTGACACGCAATCTGCCCATGTATCCTGAAATTCGTGCTAGCGAACGAACAAGTATTTTAGGAGAGGACGGATCGATCAAACATTATTAGTTTAACGAGATCAATCCTCCTTTGTTCAATTGTTGAAAACAAAAGAACAAGAAACAATTTTCTTGGAGAGAGAAGAGAGAGGCGGACGAGAGAGAGGAGAGAGCACACGTGAGTTTGTGTGTGTGTGTGTGTGTTTCAAGATTCATCATCTCTCCACAAGTGAAGGGCTAGGAATATATATAGAGGAGGAATCCATTCCTCTTCAAACTCCAACTCTTTGGAAGACTAATTTGACTAGGATTTTGACGTAGTTAAAGTCCTAGTCAAAGTAGCTCTTTGATTTGGTCAAACAAATCCTAGCCATCCATCTCTCCTTTTAATCTCAACCATTAATTTAATTTAATGGAATATTAAAATCCTATTTAAATATTCCAAGGGCAATAAATAAATATATTAAATATAGATATTTATTCCAAGCCCATTAAATTAATTTTTTAATAAATCTAATTTATTAGATAAATCCCTTTTATTTATTAAAAGGAATTAATTCTTCCCAAGAAAATAAGGACCCGATTAAATCCAATTTAATCGCTCTTCTCCAAATATTTAATTTCAAATTAAATACTTTAATGTGTGTGGATTGTGTGTGACTCTTTAGGTTCACCTTCAGCTAGACTTGGTTGGATTCCTAGAATCCGCCCGTTACCATGGGTGGCCATCTAGCAACGGTCCATGGCACTAGAGACTAGGTGAATATACGGGGATGAACATTTAGGTTCTACAGTACATCTATCCTTCCGTCTACGGTCTCACCACTTAGGGTCTAGGGCACGGAAAATGCAGGTTCCCATTTTGGACCTATGTGTCGGTCTGTCCTTTACTAAACGCCGCAAGGAAAACCTTCCCTTCTGTTCAGTTACTGTGGCCACAGATTTTAGGGACAAGACATAGAGCATTTCTGAGACTCACTGTCAACACCTTTTAGGAGACAGATCCTTTCTTGGAAACTACTGTCACTCTATACACCGAAGCTGCACTAGATGTGACTTATGACTACTCAAGTACTTCTTGGCAATCTCTCACCATATCTAAGATACAGCCCTGATATACAGGTGAACTCAACAGTTCCTCAAGTCAAAGGACTTGACCTGTACTATTGGAACTGGGAACACACGTCATACTTAACCGACCCTACTCAAGGTCCTCCATAAGACTGTTCTCGCGAGTCACCTCAGTCAGCTGTTACCTAGCAGGCCAACCCACTAACACTGCTTAGACGACCCTCGTCACCCGTCGATGAAATACTACAGCAAGTGCTTAGTGCAAGTCTCAAGGGGAATCTCGGTACCCACTTTCGAGATTCCTCGACTTGGAGATTTCCGGATTGATTCGGCGGAACTGATTTTATGGACCTACCTCCAAGCGTAGTCCCAGTCCCCGAAATGCGTTTTTAGTTCATGGGCTTTGTTTGCGTAGTGAACAGATATATAAAGTAGATAAAGTGAACACAAACAAAGTAAATGCCAAATGAATTTCACTTCTTATTCATTAATGATTTATTAAAACCTCGAAATTGTTCAGACATAGGTTACAATTCGCCTACCAAGATTGGCTACATGGTCACCTATTCTAACAATAGATACATATATCTTGCTCCCTTTCTCAGATGTATCTCTCTTCATCCTCAAAAGTTTATCATTTCATCATTTTTCTTAGGAACTTGAAATGCATGCAAGGTTTTCTTAAGAAACCTAGAATACTTTCTACTTCATACAAGTGTTGTTCTAGCCCCACTCTGCTTGGATTTCTAGCAAAGCCGAAAGAGACATAAGTTGGTGTTTTGTGTGAACTTGCTAGAGAGAGTATAACTTTACTCTCATGTGAACAAAGCAAGAAACCATTGTCAAAGGAGAGCTTTTGAAGGTCGGATACTCCACTTCTCTCAAAGAGGTTTTTACCCTTTGACACACATCAACTAGTTGGTGTGCAAGTGCATGAATAACCCGATTGACGTGGAATATGATCCCATTTATTATTTTATTTATTGCTTTTGTTGCTCATTTAACGTTCCGAACTTGTATTGAATCCTTCAGGTTGAACTAACTTCCAGCTAGTTCAATCAGAACCTTTCAAGAGTTCGAATCTTTCTTCTTGCACGAATTCGCTAGCTGAAGGGACGCCGAAGACGGTCTTGAGTCTCTTCGCCAGACCTTTATTTTGATAGCCTCTTGGCATGAACAGAGAAATATATGAACATGAAGAAAGCCCGACTTCTAAAAATAAAGGCCAAGGGAAAAAGAGGAAAGATGGCAAGGAGGAGGAATCCTCCAAGGAGCCAAAGGCAGAGTTTCAGGACAAAAACCCCTTCCTTTTAGAGAGGGTACCCCTCACATTCCCTTGAATGCACTTATCCCGCAAGCATTATGGGGGTAGAGGCAAAGGAGTTATAGCCTGGCCGAGGACGTCCAAGAATGGGCCTATTCGGCCAAGGTTGGACAAATATTGTGGTTTTCACAATGAATACAAACACACTACGGAGGAAAGGTATCATGTGAAAAATGAGATAGAAAGACTCATCCAAAATGGATACCTACAAGATTTCGTTTGCAGAGAAAAGGCGCAAGGCACTGACCCCTGTGAAAAGTGCTACGCCCATAAGGGAAAGGTACAAGAGGACTCTAGTCCTGAACCCCCACAAGGAGAAAGGCACAAGCCCCCATCATAGGGGTATCCCGAGGAATTTAATCCCTTGTGGAAGGGGGTCATTCATATGATTGTAGGAGGGCCCGTGGGGGGAGACTACCATAGGGCACGGAATGCCCAAAAGAGTTGGAGAAGGCTTTCACGTGGATGTCTTGGATGTGGAGACAATGGCGGATGCCCCAATCATCTAATTTGGGCCCACTGAGAGGTTCAGGCTGGCATTATCCCATAATGATGCCCTGATTATTATAGCTACGCTAGCAAACTATGAGGTCAGTCAGATATTCATCAACTTAGGGAGTTCGACTAACATCCTCTTTCTGGGAGCTTATGACCAAATGCAATTGAGAGATACTCCCTTGGAGGCTGTTAACCCTTCCTTATATGGGTTTGTGGGAGAAATGGTTCGCCCTCGAGGAATGATAGTTCTACCTCTCTCGCCAGGGGAGGAGCCTTTGAGGAAGACATGCATGATGAAGTTTCTAGTGGTGGATGTTCCCTCCGCTTACAACGCGATATTGGGAGGACCCACACTTAACACCTTTAAAGTTGTGGTATCCACGTTTCATATGAAACTAAATTCCATGTCTGTTGAAAAAAAAAGGAAGTAAAAGGGGACTAGTTGCAAGCTCGGAAATGGTACGTAGAGGTTTTCTGCAAAGGGGAAAAATGGAGTCCCGAAGATCTCATGCTAGAGGAGTCTTGCAAACGTAAAGTGAAAAATCCTACACTCGAGGAAGGGTTATCCCTCGAGGAGGAGGGCCCCAGCAAGTTCAGCTTGCAGAAGAATTACTAAATATTGAGTTGATCCCTAGAGACCTAGACAAAACTACTCATATTGGCTCAGAATTGGGGGTAGGGATCAAGAAGAATTAGTGCGGGACCTCTAGTGTAATGTTGACATATTTTTGTAGACGCCTCAAGATTTAGAAGGAATTGGCCTTGGCGTAATCATGCACCACCTCAAAGTAGACCTCTCCATGAAGCCTATTAAGCAAAAGGAAAGGCACTTCGATGCAGAGAAGGACAAAATCATACATAAGTGAATAAGTTAATGGCAATTGACCACAACAAAGAATCTCTTTCTGGGAGTAGTTCTCAAATATGGTATTAGTTCCTAAACTAGGAGATAAGTGGCGTATGTGTGTAGATTTAGGGGGTCTCAACAAGGCGTATCTCAAAGACTTCTACTCGTTTCTCGTGGATTGATCAATTAGTAGACTCTACCTCCATGTGAGCTCCTCAGCATGATGGATGTATCTCAGGGTACCACCAAATAATGTTGTCCCCTGAGGATCATAAGAGAATCAATTTTATCACCTCTGCAGGGACATTTTGCTATGCAGCAATTCCTTTCGGGCTAAAAAGACGTAGGAGCCACCTTTCAACGGCTGGTGAAGATTTTTTTGACCCCAAGTGGGGAGGAACATGGATGTACATGTAAATGACATTTTGGTAAAAAGCAAGAAGGCCAGCGATCACATGACAAACCTCGAACAAACATTTGGGGTCCTGAGGAAGCACAAGGCATGGTTGATTTTGTTCTGAGAATGACAACCCCACTTTCCAGCAAGGAGGTGTGGTCATCGCACGTCGCCTTTTAGACAATTTACTTGCTTTCCTTTTTTTGTTTTTCTTTCCTGTTGAATGATTTTCCTCTACTCAGCCCAACCGGTTTGGTTGGGGTCTTTAATGGGTGGTATGTTTTCCCTACTCCTATGTTATGTCATTGAGTTTTGCTGCCGATACCTGTGTTTCTTATTTGTCTACTTCCTTAGGAGCATTATCCTCCTTGTCTTGACAGCGGGGGCACCTTTGGCCAAGCAGGTGAAGGAAAGTGGATTGGCCCAAAAACGCGGCGGAAGCGCGGTGGAGATAATAATGTGCTGAACAAAAGAATTTAAATCGCGTTCTAGGTGTGTTCCCTTAAACTTTCTCGGGCTATCGGTGTATAAACGCGTAATATAACATGTCTATAACAATTAAACGTTCATGGCTATAGAATAAAAAAAAGGAAAACAAGAACATAAATGTAAAATACCTTTCTCAATTTTCTACTCCGATCTGCTATATGCGTTGATCTCCTCCCAACGTTCATCCACAGGAGGCTCAACGTAGAGACCCTCTAACGTAGTCCACACCACACCGGGAAAGATCTTGTTTTTCTTGCTAGAGAAAAACAGATCTAGAGGATAAAATCGAAGAAGGGATTACACTATCAAATTAGTGTTCCTTCTTGATCTTACTTTGTTTTTCAATTGATCCTAAATCCATGAAGCAACAAAGAGGATTTAGAGAGTAGACAGAGAGCGGCCGAAAATGGCTTGAGAGAGTGTGTAGAGAGTGTTCTTTTTCCTAGAAAAAGATGAACGATAAAATTCTTGTCTTTGATGATAGTATATATACATATATATACTTTATTAATGGGATTATTGGAATGTGTCTAGGTTCATCCAAGGATGTCTAGATACATTCTAATCAATCCCTATTATGAAAGCCTTGGGTAGGCATGTGGATCGTCCCGGGAATAGCGCGAATGCGGAAGTGCGGTATAAATTTAAATTACAAGAATTTAAACATGCATAATACGTATAAAATAAAACACGTTTCAAGGGGTGTGCCCTTGAAATTCCCGGGTGTTCGGTGTATCTCATGAATTAAAATAAGCATGCGTAGCAATCATGGAGGCCATAGAATTTGTAAAATAAAAGAAGACGAAAACGTAAAAAGAGACCTACCGGTTCGTCGTTTTCCTCTTCTAACCAGTACTCGCGTGTTCCCCGATTTGCTCCAAGATCTCGTATGTGAGATCCTCTAATTCTGGGCGTGCAATCTGCCCACGTATCTTGTACTTCGTGCTAGCAAACGAACAAGTATTTTGGAGAGGGCGGATCAATCACACGTTATTAATTTAACGGTATTAATCCTCCTATGTTCAATTGTTAACATAAAAGAACAAGAACAATTTTCTTGGAGAGAAAGAGAGAGAGAGAGAGAGGCGGACGAGAGAGAGGAGACAGCACACAATTTCTAGTGTGTGTGTGTGTGTGTCAAGATTCATCATCTCACTAAAGGTGAAGGGCTAGGAATATATATAGAGGAGGAGTTTAATCCTCTTCAAACTAATTTGACTAGGATTTGAACCTAGTCAAAGTCCTAGTCAAAGTAGTAATTTGACCTAGTCAAATTAATCCTAGCCATCCATCTCTCCTTTTAATCTCAACCATTAATTTAATTTAATGGAATATTCAAAAACCTATTTAAATATTCCAAAGGCAATAAATAAATATATTAAGTATTTATTCTAAGCCCATTAAATTAATATTCTAATAAATCTAATTTATTAGATAAATTCCTTTTATCCAATAAAAGGAATTAATTCTTTCCAAGAAAATTAAGGATCCGATTAAATCTAATTTAATCATTCCATTTCTCCAAATATTTAATTCTAAATTAAATACTTTAATGTGTGCGGATTGTGTGTGACTCTTTAGGTTCAGCTTCAGCTAGACTTGGTCGGATTCCTTGAATCCGCCCGTTACCATGGGTGGCCATCTAGCAAGGGTCCATGGCACTAGAGACTAGGTGAAAATACGGGGATGAACATTTAGGCTCTAGCAGTACACTTGTCCTTCCGTCTACGGTCTCACCACTTGGTGTCTAGGGCACGGAAAATGCAGGTACCCATTTCGGACCTAAGTGTTGGTCTGTCTTTTACTAAACGCCGCAAGGGAAACGTTCCCTTCTGTTCAGTTACTGTGGCCACAGGTTTTAGGGACAAGAGACAAAGCATTTGTGAGACTTAACTGTCAATACCTTTTGATAGGAGACAGATCCTTTCTTGGAAACTACTGTCACTCTGTACACCAGAGCTGCACTAGACATGGCTTATGACTACTCAAGTGCTTCTTGGCAATCTCTCGCCATATCTAAGATACAGACCTGATATACAGGTAAACTCAGTAGTTCCTCAAGTCAAAGGACTTGTTTTGTACCGTTGGTACCGGAACACACGTCATACCTAACCGACCCTACTCAAGGTCCTCCGTAAGATGATTCCTGCGAGTCATCTCAGTCAGCTGCTCCCTAGCAGGCTAACCCACTAACACTGCTTAGACGACCTTCGTCACCCATCGATAAAATACGACAGCAGATGCTTAATGCAAGTCTCAGGGGGGATCTCGGTACCCAATTTCGAGATTCCTTGACTTGGAGATTTCCGAACTGATTCGGCGGGACTGATTTCATGGGCCTACCTCCAAGCGTAGTCCCAGTCCCTGAATTGTATTTTCAGTCCGTGGGCTTTGTTTGCGTAGTGAACATAAATATAATGCAGATAAAGTGAACACAAACAAAGTAAACGCCAAATGAATTTCACTTCTTATTCATTAATGATTTATCAAATCCTTGAAATTGTCAGACATATGTTACAATTTGCCTACAAAGATTGGCTACATAGTCACCTATTCTAACACACGTGCGCACGGGCGGAAGCCCGCGCGTGCATCCCCGCAGACCGCCTGCCTGCGCTGCCTGCCAGCATGCACGGCCAGCGGACACGCGCGCCTGGCCTGCGCGCCTGCTGGCCTAGTGACCGGCCGACAGGCAGTACCAAGCAGACTGCTGCGGAACGTTTTTCTATTTGTTTTTTAAATTTCTGTTGTAAAAGTGAAATATAAACATGCATTTACAGAAAATCAAATTCTCATAAAATACATAGATATCCATAATTTCAAAAACAAAATTGACACATATTTAAATACATATAATCATGCTAGAAAAAACCATAAAACATGCTTTCCAAAAGCATTTTAAAGACGTTCTACATGCTTAACACATTATAACATGTAAATCCTTAAAGCCACACACCGAACCGGGCTCTAATACCACTGAAAGAATCGGGTACGGTGCAGGAACGCAATGAAAGCGTAAAAATGTAAATTTAAGACTTAAATTAAATCGAATTCAAAGGGGTGTTCCCTTTGAATTTTCCGGGCGTTTGGTGTTTGTCAAAGCATAAATAACAAAAAAAAAAAACATGCTGGACATGTGGCTTAAAAGGAGAAGAACAAAGGTACATAAAATGTAAACGGAAACCAACCTTTGATCGTTTATGTAGACGGGTTCATGCGTTGTTCCTTTCTTTCCTTCTTCGTTCGTCCACTTGAGAGATCAACGTAGAACTCCTCTAATTTATTCCACACCACACTATGGATTTATATCTACTCTATTGCTAGATAGAGAATAGAAACAAAGAAGAAGAAACAATTCCAAAGAAAGCACTCTCAATTAGTGTACCTTGGAATGTTTTTGTTCAATCTTCTCTAAGAAGTATGAACACTAAAAGAGAGAATTTCAGAGTGTTTTTGGCCTAAAAGCTCCAGCAAAAATGAAGTGAATTATGTCTTGCAAAATAGTTTTGTGTATGTAGAATGTAGTATTAAAAAAACCACCTACATAAGTAACCTCCAAGGCAACTTCCACATATATACACTTCTGAAAGAATCGGGTACGGCCCGGGAACGCAACGGAAGCGTAAAAAACGTAAATTTAAGACATAATTTAAACCGGATTCAAAGGGGTGTTCCCTTTGAAGTTCCCGGACGTTCGGTGTTTGTCAAAGCATAAACAACAAAATAAAACATGCTAGACATGTGGCTTAAAAGGAGAAGAAGAAAGTTATACAAAAATGTAAAAAGGAAAACCAACCTTTGTTCGTTTATGTAGAACGGGTTCGTGCGTTGTTCCTTTCTTTTTCTTTCTTCGTTCGTCCACTTGAGAGCTCAACGTAGAACTCCTCTAATGCGTTCCACACCACACTATGGATTTATTTCTACTCTATTGCTAGATAGAAATTAGAAACAAAGAAGAAGAAACAATTCCAAATAAAGCACTATCGATTAGTGTACCTTGGAATGTTTTTGTTCAATCTTCTCTAAGAAGTATGAACACTAAAAGAGAGAATTTTCAGAGAGTATTTGGCTAAAAACTCCAGCAAAAAGTGAAGCAAGTCAAAATGAATTGTGTCTAGCAAAGTAGTTTTGTGTATGTAGAATGTAGTGTTCAAAAACCACCTACATAAGTAACCTCCAAGGCAACTTCCACATACACACACTTCTAGCACATCCACTACACATGATAGCAAGAGAAAACCACCCACAAATCAGCAAATTTTCGTGCTCATCATGTTCATATGTGGAAGAGTTGAAACTCCTCCTTAACTAGCTTCAACTTGCATGAAAAAATGGACTTGGACCTTCATGGTTTTTTTGGACTTGTATTTAATCAAATTAAATAAAGTCCAAACATGTATCCATTGGGCATTAATTAATCTAATTAATTTCAATCCAATTGAATCCCAATTATTTATTTAATCCAATTAAATAAACATAAGTCCAAATTAAGAATAATTGATCCAATCAACTATTCTAGCCAAAACCCAATAAATTAATCCAATTAATTTAAAGGTCCTTAGTCCAAAAAATTAACTAATTCAATTAATTAATTATTGGACCATCCATCAAATGGATTTCTAAATAAATGATCCAATCATTTATTTTCTCTCTTGAATAAATTAATCCGATTAAATTTATTCGCTTCTTCAAGAATTAATTCCAAATTAACTCCGCCAAATCCAAAGTGATTTGTGTGTGACTCATTAGGTTCACCCTCAGCTAGACTTGGGCTTGTGTCCAACACAATTGATCAATTAAATCCAATTTAATTAATTATTTTTTCGATTAACCATTAATCAGAAAAACGCCCGTCACCATGGGTGGCCGTCTAGCAACGGTCCATGGCACTAGAGACTAGGTGAATGTTGGCGTGAACATTTAGGCTCCCGAGTTCCATACGAGTACGGTCCTTCCATCATCCGTCTCCCGGTCTAAGTCTAGGGTATGGAATTGGGCGTCGGTTCCCATCTTGGACTAAACAACTATGCTCAGTAACTCGAGGCACGTTTACTCTATCGATCGACGTAGGAAACCATTCCCTACTCGACCAATCGCTGTGGCCACAGACTTATAAGAGTTTAAACTGTCTCAGAGCGCATAGGAGACTCGACTGTCATATATTGACAGGTGACGGATCCTATCTTGGAATCCACCGTCCTCAATACATATTCCGGCTGCACTGTATAAGGCTTATGATGAACGTATCCCAGATACTGACATCTCTTGCCAGATGCTAGATACAACCATCATATGCATGTGACTGCCATGATTCCTCAAGTCCGAGGACTAATCTCGTACTATCGGAGCCGGGAATGCCAGTCATACCGACCAAGCCTCCAAGGCTTCCATATGACGATTCCCGCGAGTCAGTTCAGTCAGTTGACATCCTTGTCAACTAACCCACTAATATTGCATAGACGTCCAACGTCTGTCGCTGATGAAACACAACACTCATCTAATGAATGCAATCATTAGTGCAAGTCTGTATAGGACTCTTGATGCCCTGTCTCAAGGTCCTCGACTTGGAACGTTTCAGACCTAACCCTTAGAAGTTAGTTTCATAGCTGCCATCCAATGCGCAGCCCAACTACATGGGTTGTCCGTTTGGCCTGTGGGCTTTGTTGTAATGTTAAATGGAATAAACATAAATAGCGAGCACAACAAATGGAACTGCCAAACATGAATACTCACTTTATTCATATAAGAATATTACAATTAGAATGACATTGTCAGAAATAGATTACATCAAGACCAATCTAATTGGCTTTTCGGTCACCCTATTCTAACAATCTCCCACTTGACCCTAAAGCCAATCACTCATGACCCTCAAACCCATCTTGCCAAGATGCTGAGTATGAGCAACCTGCGACACTAGCTTGGTCAGCGGATCTGCCGTATTTTCTGCCGATGTGACTCGTTCCATCCGAACGTCATCTCTTCCCACCATCTCTCTAAGCAGATGGTAGCGTCTAAGAATGTGTGTGGATCGGTGATGAGATCTCGGTTCCTTTGCTTGCGCTATAGCCCCGTTGTTATCACAGAAGATAACTATTGGCTCGGCAATGCTAGGCACTACACCAAACTCTTGGATGTAGTTTTTCATCCAAACCGCCTCCTTAGCTGCTTCCGAAGCCCCTATGTACACAACTTCCATGGTGGAATCAGCTGTAGTATCCTGCTTGGAACTTTTCCAAGCCACCACACCACCATTCAGCTTGAATACAAACCCAGATTGAGACTTGGCATCATCCTCATCAGACTGGAAGCTAGCATCGCTGTAGCCTTCCAGAATCAACTCTCCACCACCGTAAACCAAGAACATATCTTTAGTCCTTCTCAGGTACTTAAGAATGGTCTTGACTGCAGTCCAGTGAGCCTCACCGGCACAAGCCTGATATCTGCTCGTAACGCTCAAAGCAAAAGCAATATCGGGCCTTGTGCACTGCACAACATACTGTATGCTGCCTACGGCTGAAGCATAGGGGATGTCCAACATCCTAATAACTTCCTCATCAGTCTTAGGAGACTGCTTCTTGGACAGTTTAACCCCATGCCTCATAGGAAGGAATCCTCGTTTGGAGTTTTCCATCTTGAATCTCTTCAAGACTTTCTCAACGTACGAGGTTTGGATCATTCCTAACATCCTTTTAGATCTATCCCGGATAATCTTGATGCCTAGGATGTAGGAAGCATCACCCAAATCCTTCATGGAGAATTGTGTGGACAACCATGCTTTAGTGTCACCTAACATCTTTACATCATTCCCAATGAGTAAGATGTCGTCCACATAAAGCACTAGGAACGCAACTGAGCTCCCACTGACCTTCTTGTATACACAAGGGTCAAACTCGTTCTTGATGAAATCATAACCCCGTATGACTTCATCAAAACGGATATTCCAACTTCGGGAAGCTTGTTTGAGACCATAGATGGACCTTTGGAGATGGCAGACCTTCTGCTCTTCCCCAACAGATGTGAAACCCTCCAACTGATCCATATAGATCTCTTCCTCAACAAATCCATTAAGGAAGGCCGTTTTCACGTCCATCTGCCATATTTCATAGTCATACCATGCAGCTATGGCAAGCATAATCCGAATGGACTTAGCCATGGCTACGGGCGAATAGGTTTCCTCAAAATCGACCCCAGGCCGCTGAGTATAACCTTTTGCCACAAGCCTGGCCTTGAAGGTAGTCACCTCCCCGTCAGCTCCAAGCTTACGTTTGTAGACCCATTTTCACCCGACGGGCTTGACACCCTTGGGTGGATCTACTAAGGTCCAAACCTTGTTTGAACTCATAGAGTCCATTTCGGATTTCATGCCCTCAACCCATTTTCCCGAATCAATGTCCGACATTGCTTCTCCGTAGGTCTTTGGATCATTGTCCAACTGACCGGTCACACCCAGAAACCCATACCTATCAGGTTGATGGGAAACTCTAGTCGATACTGACCAAGCCTCCAAGGCTTCCATATGACGATTCCCGCGAGTCAGTTCAGTCAGTTGACATCCTTGTCAACTAACCCACTAATATTGCATAAATGTCCAACGTCTGTCGCCGATGAAACACGGCACTCATCTAATGAATGCAATCATTAGTGCAAGTCTATATAGGACTCTTGATGCCCTGTCTCAAGGTCCTCGACTTGGAACGTTTCAGACCTAACCCTTAGAAGTTAGTTTCATAGCTGCCATCCAATGCACAGCCCAACTACATGGGTTGTCCGTTTGGCCTGTGGGCTTTGTTGTGATGTTAAATGGAATAAACATAAATAGCGAGCACAACAAATGGAACTGCCAAAAATGAATACTCACTTTATTCATATAAGAATATTACAATTATAATGACATTGTCAGAAATAGATTACATCACGACCAATCTAATTGGCTTTTCGGTCACCCTATTCTAACAACTTCTAGCACATCCACTACACATGATAACAAGAAAAAACCACCCACAAAAGAGCAAAAAGGGACGCGACGGGTGCAAACTAGGTTTGGACCCTAGTGGACCCACCCAAAGGAGTAAAACCTGTAGGGTGTAAATGGTTCTACAAACATAAGCTTGGAGTTGACAAGGAGGTTACTACCTTCAAAGCCAGGCTTGTGGCAAAGGGTTACACTCAACGATCTGGGGTCCTCTTTGAGGTAACCTACTTGTCCGTAGCAATGGCTAAGTCCATTCGGATACTGCTTGCCATAGCAGCATGGTATGACTATGTATGTGGTATATGGATGCGAAAACGTCCTTCCTCAACGGTTTTGTAGAGGAAGAGATCTATATGGATCAACCGAAGGTTTCACATCTATTAAAGAAGAACAGAATGTCTGCCGTCTCCAAAGGTCCATCTATGGCCTCAAGCAAGCTTCCCAAAGTTGGAACATACATTTTGATGAAATCATACGGGGATATGATTTCATCAAGAATGAGTCAGATGTTTGTGTATACAAGAAGATCAGTGGGAGCTCGGTTGCGTTCCTGGTGCTTTACAGGAACTACTAAAGCTTGGTTGTCAACATAATTTTCCATGAAGGATATCGACGAGGAATCCTGCATCATTGGCATCAAGATCTAGAAGGATAGATCAAGAAGGATGTTAGGAATGGCCCAGTCCTCGTATATTGAGAAGGTCTTGAAGAGATTCAAGATGGAGAAATCAAAAGGAGGATATCTTCCTATGAGGCATGCCATTGGTATCATCTTTGTTGTGCTCCTCTTCCATATGTTAAATGTCGTTTTACATATATCACAACAAAGCCCACAGACCAGGTTAACAACTCATGCAATAGGGCCACGCATTAGATGGTGGTTATAAAACCAACTGATAAAGGGTTGGGTCTGAAACCTTCCAAGTCGAGGACCTCGAGACAGAGCATCGAGAGTCCTATAGAGACTTACACCAAGAGTCGTATTCATTGGATGAGTGTCGTGTTTCATCGGCGACAAGCATGTAACTGTTACAATAGGTGGCAAAAAAGTTAATAGGTTTGGCATTTTGTAATCTATTTGACGACTCGATGTAATGTAATATTATGTAATGAATAAAATGAGTATTCGTTACCATTAGTATCATCTTTGGTGTGCCCATTTTCCATAATATCACAATAAAGCCCACAGACCACGTTAACAACTCATGCAGTTTAGCCGCGCATTGGATGGTGGTTATAAAACCAACTGTTAAAGGGTTGGGTCTAAAACGTTCCAAGTCGAGGACCTCGAGACAGGGCATGGAGAGTCCTATAGAGGCTTGCACGAAGAGGCGTATTCGTTGGATGAGTGCCGCATTTCATCGGCAACAGGCGTGGGATGCCTATACGATCCAATGCGTGGGTTGGTCGACTGGGGTCGAGCCGACTGAGCTGACTCATGGGGATCATCATATGGAAGCCTTGGAGGCTCGATCGGTACGATTGGATTTCCACGATTCCGATAGTACAAGAGTAGTCCTCAGACTTGAGGAACCATGACAGTCACATGCACACGATGGTTGTATATAGCGGAGACATTTTTCAGCCTATCATATTGCTTCTGGATATCATTAGACATCGAAGCCAATATCATACTGCGTACTTTTCGGTTGTCCTCATGTCATTTCTTGAATGTCTAATGTTCTTCTGGCGTGGACTTCTCTGGCAAGTCGTTTGGCGGTGACTCGTCCAAGACGTAGCCTCGCGCGCGCACGAGGCGGCACCGCCAGGCGCGCGTGCACGCAGACGATGGTGTCTGCGCGTGCGCCTGCGCAGGGCAGCCGCACGACTGGCGGCCGGCAGGCTAGCGCGCGCGGGCAAGGGAGCCTGCGCGCGCGGCACGGTCGTGCAGCCTGCTGCCGACCAGGCGCGCTGCGCGCGCACCCGATCAAGCAGCGCCTGCGCGCATGCTGGGGGCAACAGGCTAGGCCTGCTTCCCTGAGAGTGCCGGCTGCCGGCAGCGGCCAGCCGCCGTTCTTAGGGTTTTTTTTCTCTATTTTCAGTTTTATTTTTTTAATTAATTATGAAAATTCGTTTTTATTTAATTTTTGCCTATTTTCTAAGACATTATTTTGGTAGGTTGAATTATATTGGATTTGGAATCCCAGGGATAATTTACCTAGAAATAATAAGGAAGGGTTTTCCTAAAATGGGAAAAATATTATTACCAACGGTTGTACCATATTTTTTCATACGTTAAGCATTTATTTTATCTTCGATAATTATGATTGGTAATCATGTGATGTTAGCATGTATTTTATGTGATTGGATCATATGATTATATGCATTGGATGGAAATGGATGATCACGAGCCCTAGACCGAATGTATGGTTTAGTTTTCTGTTTGGCCTGTGTGCCTCTTTTACTACTTTCTCCTTCTCCCTTTCTAGTTGCCTTGGAATAATAAGGCATTCAACCTCCCTCCTTATGTACTCCCCCCGGGTTTTCGCTGGGGTTTCTATTTTTTTAATATGTAATGAGAGTAGAATAGCAGTGAGGTTTTATTTTATGTAATTGGTGGAGAAGAAGGAAGGTCCACATGGAGAGCCCAGACCGGAGGTTCCAAGGCGTTTCCATGAAGAGAAGAAAGAGAAAAGAGACCAAGGCTTTTACTACTTTCTCCTTCTCCCTTTCTAGTTGCCTTGGAATAATAAGGCATTCAACCTCCCTCCTTATGTACTCCCCCCGGGTTTTCGCTGGGGTTTCTATTTTTTTAATATGTAATGAGAGTAGAATAGCAGTGAGGTTTTATTTTATGTAATTGGTGGAGAAGAAGGAAGGTCCACATGGAGAGCCC
The DNA here is from genome assembly GCA_034509735.1 of Sesamum alatum. Lineage (NCBI taxonomy): Eukaryota > Viridiplantae > Streptophyta > Magnoliopsida > Lamiales > Pedaliaceae > Sesamum > Sesamum alatum. Next base: position 14,407,043 of record JACGWO010000003.1, read on the forward strand.
AGACCGGAGGTTCCAAGGCGTTTCCATGAAGAGAAGAAAGAGAAAAGAGACCAAGGCCGATCAAAATGATGATTGGGTTACTATTAATGTAATAGTGTAGTACCAACCCTAGATTGACCACAGATCCACTGCGGGCTCAGTGGGTCGAATAGGATTCGGGCTCGTCATCATCCAACAGGGGCGTGCTAGGCTTTAATTTTGCATGTGGTTATTATGATGGATGAATGGTGTTTTATTTATCATGTAACTGCCATGGGATGCAATTTATTTTCGCATTATGGATGAATGTGTTAATATCTATTTATGAGATCTCGATCATTTACTACTCTCACATTGGTTGGACCAATGTCCAAATATTAGACCCTAGACAAAGTGGACATGGACTCTAGGAGTCCGTCCATGCCTTCAAATCCATGGCATAGTGAGGAAGCTGATTTAGGTCGATAGTGTGGTCTCACGAGTCGTGGCACGTCTCACCATGTCATGAACGAAAAGTAGACCGCTGTTACCTGTCTCACGAGTCATGGAGGTAGCAGTGGGTCTATGGCTCGGTTGATTAGGTTGGGTCTAACGCCCAATTAGCATGATTCTCTTGGAGTCCTCGGGATCATGTGAAAGGGTGAGGCAATAATCTTAGGAATCTCGTGGAACGAGAATAGTATGGCATACCTCCCACAGGATTCTTCCCATGTGAATCGTAAAAGCGGGGTATGGAGAAATTCGCTGTGGATCCCAAGCCAACTAGGAAAAGGTTTCCCGAAAATAACGTTTGAGAGTACCGTGTTTTCGTATAAATAGTTGGAGCATTAAATGACTAAAGACCAAGCATTTAATTATATATCAAACCTCCGTCTTTTAAATTCTGTGATCGCGAACCCTTTATCAACCATTCTTGAGACCAACAAATTCAATGGAACCAATTACAACAACTGGTTGCGCAATCTCAGGATAGTCCTGGATTACGAGAACCAAAGCTACGTCATGGACGAGCCTCTCCCTAGGACCTTACCGGAAGGATCCACGCCAGAAGTGTTAGAATAGGTGACCAGAAAGTCAATGGTATTGGCTGTTCTGAGAACCATTCGTCAATCTGTGAACAAGTAATATTATGTTAATGAATGTAGTAAGGATTCATAGGCATGAGTTTGTTGTACTTACTGCTTGCATCGTTACGATGTCACAACAAATGCCCACAGACTGAAATAACATTTCGGGAAATTGGAACTACGCTTGGAGGTAGGTTCATGAAATCAGTTTCGCCGAATCAGTCTGAAATACTCCAAGTCAAAGGAATCTCGAGACAGGGCATTGAGAATCTATTTGAGACTTGCACTAAGCACCTGCTGTCGTGTTTCATCAACGGGTGACGAGGATCGTCTAAGCAGTGTTAGTGGGTCGGCCTGCTGGGGAGCGGCCGACTGAGGTGACTCGCGGGAATCGTCATATGGAAGCCACTCGGGCTTGGTCGGTATGACTCGTATTCCCGGTTCCGATAGTACGGGATTAGTCCTCGGACTTGAGGATCCGACAGTCCCCTACATACTAAGGCTGTATCTTGGATCTAGTGAAATTTGACCGATTATATCACATGGTCATCATAAGCCTCGTCCAGTGCAGTCGGAGTATGTAAGAACGGTGAATTCCAAGATAGGATCTGTCCCCTGTCAAAGCATATGACAGTAAGATCTCCTATGCGCTCGGAGATGGTTTAGACTCACAAAGTCTATGGCCATAGCACTTGATGTAGTGGGAAAGGATTTCCTACGTCGAGTTAAACCTATCTCGAGCATTATGCATAGTTGGCTAGTCAACGATGGGAACCGACCCTAGACTAAAGGCCGGGAGACAGGTGACAGTAGGACCGTACCCGTACGTATCGAGCGTCGGTAGGACCGCACCTGCGTATAACTCGGAGCCTAAATATTCACACCATAAATTCACCTAGTCTCTAGTGCCATGGACCGTTGCTAGATGGCCACCCATGGTAACGGACTACTTTGGTTATGAAATAACAAGAAGTAGGTCCAAGTCTAGCTGAAAGGTGAACCTAAAGAGTCACACCCGCTACACCAAATGAAAGGGAATTAATTTGGAATTAATTCCGGGAGAAGGTTTAATCTAATGGAATTAAATTATACTTCTTGGAGATTCAAGCCTCAATGAATTATTTGGAATAATCGGGCTTAAGTTCATAAATTAGATTTATGAATTTTATAAAGCATGGACTTTCCTTTTAATTAGATTAAAAGGGTGAATTAATTAATTAGTGGGCTTGGTATATTAAATAGGATTTAATATAAAGTCCATGGGACTATTTAATTTAGAATTAAATAATCCCATTCTATGGAATTAATTAATGGGCTTGGTATATTAAATAGGATTTAATATAAAGTCCATGGGACTATTTAATTTAGAATTAAATAAGTCCTTTCCATTAATTAATTAATGAGCTTAGTATATTAAATATGATTTAATATATAAAGTCCATGGGAATATTTAATTGGAATTAAATAAGCCCATTCCATAAAGCCTATCAAAATGGATGGACAAGATTTGATCTAGAGAATGATGAGATGAAGGACCATGATTAATTTGACTTAATCAAAGCCTAATTTGACTAGGATTTGACTAGGTCAAAATCCTAGTCAAAGTGTGTCTCTTTGGAAGAGTTTGAGAATGAATAGGAAATTCCATCTTCTATAAATACTCAGAAAACACACACTCACACCTAGTATTCTCTACAACTCTCATCTCTCAATTCTCCCTCAAATTTTCGTCCACCCCTCTTTCTTCTCTCCAAGAATACTACTTTGTTCTTCTTGATTTATTCAAGTTAAGAACATAAGAGACATTGATTGCGTTAATTCATAGCGTGTATCGATGTCTCTTCTCCCCAAAATAATTTCTTGCTAGCACAAGGGTTGTTTGCTTTTCGGTGGAGCGAGTGAGATGATTTAGAGGGTCTCTTCTTTGAGATCTTGGTGCAAAACGGGGAACAATGCATGTAGCCGAAACGAAGACAAAACTACAACCGGGTAGGTTCTTTAATTATGTTTTTCGGTTCTAATTCTATGGCCTCCATGTTGTGTTTTATTGAACATGAGGTACACCGAACGCCCGGGAGAATCAAGGGCACACCCCTTGATTCGTTTATGTACGTTACGCATGATTTAAATTCCATTTAATTATGCTTTGTAATTTTTATTACGCACTATATCGCGCTTCCGCTATACGCGCTTATCTCCCGGGCCGATCCACACATTCTTTCAGTGGTATCAGAGCCCGGTTCGGTGTATAGGCCTAGAATTCTATGTGCTATGTGCGTTTAAGCATGATAAACGTGTTTTAATTTACGTTTATAGCATGTTTATCGTAGATATTTATTGGCGTTTAATTTTGCATGGGATTTTGGATCTTGGTTTTCTTGAATGTGTTAATACATATTCTAGGGTTGAATTTATCTTGTGGTTCAGAAAAATTGCATGAAAAGTCGAAAAAGAGTGAAAAACGGCGAACCGGCAGCAGCAGCACGCTGGCCGCGCGCACAGGGGCGCTGCCGGGCGCGCGTGCAGGCAGGGGCCTGGGCGCGCCCGGCCAGCGCGCGCTGTGCCGGCCGCGCGCGTTGTGCGCGCAGGCAGAGGAGCCTGCGCGCGCGCGCGCCTGGCCAGCTGGCTGTGCCGTTTTTCATTTCTCTCCCGTTTTTGGCTCGTTTTTCAAAACTATTTTTACTGAATTATTTTTTATGATATTTTTCTGCATTATTCTGAACCCGTTGAATTAGAATATTTATTTTTTGAGATTTGGAATTTACTAAAATAAATATTGCTTGGTTGATGAGGAAAGGGTTTCCTAACAAGATTTAATTTTTGCAATGGTTGCACCAATGATCAAAATTCATATGTGAAATTTCGCAATAATTTCTGCGTTTTATGATGTTGGACATCATGGTTATTTTATAGCTTGAGTATGAGTAGATCTTGACATGTATTAATATTGCACAAATTGTTGGATTTTGGAATTTTTGAATAAATGGGCATATTCTTGAATTGTTGATTTTTGTGTTTCAGAAAATTTGATTTTTCTGTATAATTATTGGAATTTTTCTGAATTAATTAACTTGGGGCATTTTAATTTTGGTTGAGATTTTATATTTCATAGAATTAATATTGCCTTGTTAATTATGGAAAAGGTTTTCCCAACAAAAATCGTTGTGCATAGGTTGCACTATTATCCAATGTTTGGTGTGAATATTTTACATGTAGTTTCTGCATTTATTTTACGGTATGGATTATCATGGATGTCGGTATAGCATATTTTATGTGGGATATGTATTTGTGCTATTTGTGTTAATTGATTTGACAAAGGATGATCACAAAGCCCCTAGACCGCATGTATGGTTTATTTACATTTATTTGTTGGGTTGTGGCCTGTGTGCCTCTTTATTTTCCTCTCTGTCTCTCTTCTAGTTGTCTTGGAATAATAAGGCTTTCACTCTCCCTCCTAATGTACTCCCCCCAAATGTTTAATTGGGGTTTCTTATTTTATGATGTAATGAGAGTAGAATTAGTGGTGAGGTTTTATTTCTTTTTGTAAATAAAAGCTGCAAGAGAAGACAAGCCCAAGGTGTTGGAGGCCCATGGAGGTTGCCATCAGATGGCCCACGGAGGATCCATGGAGAAGAAGCCCGGTGCAGGCCCACGATGGAGAGCCCAAGAAGATAAAGAGGACTTACAAGGCCCATTGCATGTAATGGGATATTAAATCTTGTAATAGCGTAGGGCCTACCCTTAGATTGACCATAGGTCCACTGCGGGCTCAGTGGGTCGCATAGGTTTGGGCTTGTGATCATCCTACAGGGGCGTGCTAGGCTTTATTTTGCATGCGATGCGTATTATATGCTTATGATTATTCTATATGCTTTATGTATGGTTACATTCACGCTTAGAATATTTCTGCCATAACGCATGCAATGCAATACTTTATATGTGATGAGGTCTCGTTCTATCAAAACTCTCACTTGGTTGAACCAAGTTAAATATAGACCCTTAATAAATGGACTAGGACTCTAGGAGTCTGTCCAAGCCTTCCATCCATGGCAAAAGTGAGGAAGATCTTTTAGGTTGATAGCGTGGTCTCACGAGTCGTGGCACGACTATCGTGCTTAAAAGAAGCTGCACTTTGTCATGAACGATGAGTAGACTGCTGTTACCTGTCTCACGAGTCGTGGAGGTAGCAGTGAGTCTATGAATCGGTTGATTGGGTCGGGTCTAACGCCCGAATAACGTGATTTGCTTGGAGTCCTCGGGATCACGTGAAAGGGTGAGGCAATTATCTTGGGAATCTCGTGGAACGAGAATGGTATGGAATACCTCCCACGGGTTCTTTTCCCATGCGAATCGTAAAAGCGGGGTATGGGGGAGATCGCTGTGGATCCTGAGCCCACTAGGAAAGGATTTTCCGAAAACAACGTTTGAGAGTGCCGTGTTTTCGTAGAAATAGTGGGAGAGGTTAAGGACTAAAGACCGAGACTTAACCAAAATATTACTTCACTCTGCTTATTATTTTCTGCTTTATATATATGTTGTGAATGTCTAAGAATCCACCAAACACATTACTAAGAGGCTCATTAAAAGGGAACCAATTACACGAATTGACTGCGAAATCTTAAGATGGTCTTAGATTTCCAGAACCTTAACTCACATAACCAGATGAGGACGTTCCTCAGCGCTTGCCGGAGGGTCGACAACTAAGCCAACGCTTGGCGTTCAAAAGTTGAAGGATGAACCACCGGCAAGTAGGATATAATGATGTTGGCTCAAACTATGCTTCGTTTGCATCATGTCTATATGGTCTTGGATCAGCATGTGGGGTAAAATGCAACGAAGGCATGTTTGGATCTAAGATGACGGAAGGGATGTCGGTACAAAGAACTGTTAGAATAGGTGACCAGAAAGCCAATAGGTTTGGCGATTTGTAACCTATTATACAACTCGATATAATTGTAATATTATTATGTGATGAATAAAGTGAGTGTTCGTCACTATTGGTACCTACTTTGTTGTGCTCACTTTACATTTGTTAAAACGGTGTTTAACTTATATCGCAACAAAGCCCACAGACCATGGATAAAAACTCGTGCAGTTGGGCCACGCATTGGATGGTGGTCATGAAACCAACTGATTAAGAGTTGGGTCTGAAACGTTCCAAGTCGAGGACCTCGAGACAGGGCATCGAGAGTCCTATTGAGCCTTGCGTCAAGAGTCGTGTTCATTGGATGAGTGCCGTGTTTCATCGGCGACAGGCGTGGGACGCCTACACGATCTTGATGGGTTGGTCGACTGGGGTCGAGCCGACTAGACTGACTCGCGGGGATCATCATATGGAAGCCTTGGAGGCTTGGTCGGTATGATTGGTTTTCCCCGGTTCTGATAGTACGGGAGTAATCCTCAGACTTGAGGGATCATGGCAGTCGCGTGCACAGGACGGCTGTATCTTGGATCTGGCGAGAGGTAATCATTCTGTAAGATGATTATCATAAGCCTTGTCCAGTGCAGTCGGAATGTGTAGCGGGGACGGTGGATTCCAAGAAGAGGATCCGTCCCCTGTCAGTATGTGACAGAGGTATCTCCTATGCACTCGGAGACACGTTCATGCTGTTTGAAGTTGTGGCCACAGTGGTTGGTCGAACAGGGAATGGTTTCCTGTGTCGACGCAATGAAGCATACGTGGTCTCGAGTATTAAGCATAGATGCCTAGTCAAGGATGGGAACCCACGCCCAATTCCATACCCTAGACTAAGGCCGGGAGACGGTAGACGGAAGGATCATACCCGTACGGAATCGGCGCCTAAATGTTCACGCCAATTCACCTAGTCTCTAGTGCCATGGACCGTTGCTAGACGGCCACCTATGATAACGGGCCCTTGTGAGACACGGGCCCAAGTCTAGCTGAGGGTGAACCTAAAGGGTCACACACAAATCACCGAGGAGGTTGAGAGATCGACTTGGAGTCAATCTCGAAGGATAAAATAAGTAATTGGATTACTTAAGGGAAAGTCCATTGGATGGACGGGTCGATATTGTATCGGGCTTTCGTTTAATCGATAAATTGGATTTTCGATTAATTATGGAAAGTTGAGACGTTGGATCTTTTAATTGGATTAAAAGATCAACAAGAATAATTTAAATGGACATTAAATTGGATTTAATGTTGGATTCGTTGTAATTGGATTACGATAAAACCCGGTCTGTTAAATTATACCCGAGAGGAGAAATAATTCCTAATTTGAAATAGGAAGAAGTTGGACTTCTTCCCTTAATTAAACATAGCCGACATGCTCCCTTGGAGGAAGCAAAATCAGCCATGTTGCATGCTAGGTGGTATGTTGACTTGTCTCTTTTGGAAAGAGACAAATCAACTCCAATCAAGCTCTTCCCTTTTGGTATGATTTGATCATACCATAAATTTTGGTAGGCTTGATTGAAGAATTGATGGGTCATACTCGAGGTCTAGTTTATGCAGGTTCATCGGCTATCCGAAAGAAACTGCGGGGTATTATTTCTATGATCCCTCCGAGCAAAAGGTTTTTCTCTCGCGAAACGCAGTCTTCTTGGAAAAAGGTTTTCCATCGGATAGTCGACGCGATGAGGTACTCCTTGTGGAATCAAGTGAGGTACCCCATGAGGCGGCAGTGATATCTGAGCCAGTGGTTCCCACTGATATTGTTCCAGTCCTCCGTAGGTCGGCCAGAGTATCCCATGCACCTGATAGGTATGGATTTCTGGGCCTGACCGGTCAGTTCGAAAATGATCCAAAGACATACGGAGAAGCGATGTCGGACATCGATTCGGACAAGTGGCTTGAGGCCATGAAATTCGAGATGGACTCGATGGGTACAAACAAGGTTTGGACCCCAGTAGATCCACCCAAAGGGGTTAAACCCGTAGGGTGTAAATGGGTCTACAAACGTAAGCTTGGAGCTGACGGGGAGGTTACAACCTTCAAGGCCAGGCTTGTGGCAAAAGGTTACACTCAGCGACCCGGGGTCGATTTTGAGGAAACCTACTCGCCTGTAGCAATGGCCAAGTCCATTCGGATACTCCTTGCCATAGCAGCATGGTATGACTATGAAATATGGCAGATGGACGTGAAAACGGCTTTCCTCAACGGTTTCGTAGAGGAAGAGATCTATATGGATCAACCGGAAGGTTTCACAACTGTTGGAGAAGAGCAGAAGGTCTGCCGTCTCCAAAGGTCCATCTATGGCCTCAAACAAGCTTCCCGAAGCTGGAACATACGTTTTGATGAAGTCATACGGGGATATGATTTCATCAAGAATGAGTCCGATCCTTGTGTATACAAGAAGATCAGTGGGAGCTCAGTTGCGTTTTTGGTGCTTTACGTGGATGACATCTTGCTCATTGGGAATGATGCTAAGATGTTGGGTACCACTAAAGCTTGGTTGTCAACGCAATTCTCCATGAAGGATATGGGCAAGGCATCCTACATCCTTGGCATCAAGATCTACAAGGATAGATCTAGAAGGATGTTAGGAATGGCCCAGTCCTCGTACATTGAGAAAGTCTTGAAGAGATTCAAAATGGAGAACTCAAAATGAGGATTCCTTCCAATGAGGCATGGAATTAAGTTATCCAAAAAGCACTCTCCTAAGACTGATGAGGAGCTTAAACGGATGTTGGACATCCCCTATGCTTCAGCCGTAGGCAGCATACAGTATGTTGTTCAATGCACTAGACCTGATGTGGCTTTCGCTTTGAGCGTAACAAGTCGATATCAGTCGTGTGCTGGGGAGGCACACTGGAGTGCAGTCAAGACTATCCTGAAGTACTTGAAAAGGACTAAGGACATGTTCTTGATCTACGGCAGTGGAGAGTTGATACTGGAAGGCTATAGCGACGCTAGCTTCCAGTCGGATGACGATGATGCCAAGTCTCAGTCTGGTTATGTACTCAAACTTAATGGTGGCGTGGTTGCTTGGAAGAGTTCCAAGCAGGCTACCACGGCAGACTCCACCACAGAGTCTGAATACATAGCAGCTTCGGAAGCTGCTAAGGAGGCGGTTTGGATGAAGAGCTATATCCAAGAGTTGGGTGTAGTACCTAGCATCGCTGAGCCAGTGGTTATCTTCTGCGATAACAACGGGGCCATAGCGCAAGCAAAGGAACCGAGATCTCATCACCGATCCAAGCATATTCTTAGACGCTACCATCTGCTCAGAGAGATGGTTGGCAAGGGTGACGTTCGGATGGACCGAGTCAGCTCCACAGAAAACATAGCAGATCCACTTACTAAGCCCGTGTCGCAAGTTGCCCATACTCAGCATCTGGATAAGATGGGTTTGAGGTCTATGGGTGATTGGCTTTAGGTCAAGTGGGAGATTGTTAGAATAGGTGACCAGAAAGCCAATAGGTTTGGCGATTTGTAACCTATTATACAACTCGATGTAATTGTAATATTATTATGTGATGAATAAAGTGAGTGTTCGTCACTATTGGTACCTACTTTGTTGTGCTCACTTTACATTTGTTAAAACCGTGTTTAACTTATATCGCAACAAAGCCCACAGACCATGGATAACAACTCGTGCAGTTGGGCCACGCATTGGATGGTGGTCATGAAACCAACTGATGAAGAGTTGGGTCTGAAACGTTCCAAGTCGAGGACCTCGAGACAGGGCATCGAGAGTCCTATTGAGACTTGCGTCAAGAGTCGTGTTCATTGGATGAGTGCCGTGTTTCATCGGCGACAGGCGTGGGACGCCTACACGATCTTGATGGGTTGGTCGACTGGGGTCGAGCCGACTGGACTGACTCGCGGGGATCATCATATGGAAGCCTTGGAGGCTTGGTCGGTATGATTGGTTTTCCCTGGTTCCGATAGTACGGGAGTAATCCTCAGACTTGAGGGATCATGGCAGTCGCGTGCACAGGACGGCTGTATCTTGGATCTGGCGAGAGGTAATCATTCTGTAAGATGATTATCATAAGCCTTGTCCAGTGCAGTCGGAATGTGTAGCGAGGACGGTGGATTCCAAGAAGAGGATCCGTCCCCTGTCAGTATGTGACAGAGGTATCTCCTATGCACTCGGAGACACGTTCATGCTGTTTGAAGTTGTGGCCACAGTGGTTGGTCGAACAGGGAATGGTTTCCTGTGTCGATGCAATGAAGCATACGTGGTCTCGAGTATTAAGCATAGATGCCTAGTCAAGGATGGGAACGACGCCCAATTCCATACCCTAGACTAAGGCCGGGAGACGGTAGACGGAAGGATCGTACCCGTACGGAATCGGCGCCTAAATGTTCACGCCAATTCACCTAGTCTCTAGTGTCATGGACCGTTGCTAGACGGCCACCCATGGTAACGGGCCCTTGTGGGACACGGGCCCAAGTCTAGCTGAGGGTGAACCTAAAGGGTCACACACAAATCTCCGAGGAGGTTGAGAGATCGACTTGGAGTCGATCTCGAAGGATAAAATAAGTAATTGGATTACTTAAGGGAAAGTCCATTGGATGGACGGGTCGATATTGTATCGGGCTTTCGTTTAATCGATAAATTGGATTTTCGATTAAATATGGAATGTTGAGACGTTGGATCTTTTAATTGGATTAAAAGATCAACAGGAATAATTTAAATGGACATTAAATTGGATTTAATGTTGGATTCGTCGTAATTGGATTACGATAAAACCCGGTCCGTTAAATTATACCTGAGAGGAGAAATAATTCCTAATTTAGAATAGGAAGAAGTTGGACTTCTTCCCTTAATTAAACATAGCCGACATGCTCCCTTGGAGGAAGCAAAATCAGCCATGTTGCATGCTAGGTGGTATGTTGACTTGTCTCTTTTTGGAAAGAGACAAATCAACTCCAATCAAGCTCTTCCCTTTTGGTATGATTTGATCATACCATAAATTTTGGTAGGCTTGATTGAAGAATTGATGGTGATTGATTGGAATGAATCTAGACATCCTTGGATGAACCTAGACACATTCCAATAATCACATTAATTATGTATATATATTAGAATATACAACACCTAGCATAAGTGATTCATTATTCATCTTTTTCTAGGAAAAAGAAGACAAAAATCCTCTCCTCTCTCTCAAAATTTCGTGCTCCCTCCCTCTCTTACACTTGTGTTCTTCACTTGATTTTGAATCAAGAAGAAGAACAAAGTAAGTTTAAGAGAACACTAATTCATAGAGTTCTTCTCTTAAACCGATTCCTTCCTAAACCCGTTCTTTTCTAGCAAGAAGAACGTGTGTTTCTTCCGGTGTGGTGTGGATCACCTTTGGAGAATCCATACGTTTGGATTTCGTGAGCATTCCGGAGAAGGAACAACACTAGTAGCCGGGAGCATACGCTAAAAAATCAAAGGTAACGGTTTATTACGCTTTGATTGATTTCATTTGTATATCTATGCCCTATGTGTTTAAATATATGTTTTAATATTTACACATCCTACATCGAACGCCCGGTTGAGCACCCAAGGGTACACCCCTTGGGATTCGCGTATTTTGAATTTGATTTAAATTTACGCAATTTCTCGCCTTTCTCGCTTCCGCTCGCGCTCCCGGGCGGATCCGCTTGTCCTTCAAGAACATGGAGTAATGATGCAATCCCTAGTGGAGAAGCTCAAAAGACCTCCACGCCAGTCTTGAAATAGAGATGTACATTGACATGGTCCTTCAGTCTCTTCCTTCCTCCTACGAACCAATGATTATCAACATGAATGAGCTTAGAAAAGATCTTCATAAGGTTGGTAATTATGTTGGTCTAGTACGAAGCAACGATTGCAAAATCTGCGCCGTCAGTACTAGTAGGAGAGGCTTCAACCTCCATAGCGAAAGGCAAAGGTGCCAGACGCCAAAAGAGGAAGAAGGGTAAGGTGACATCAACTATTAAGCACTTCAAGTGTTGTTCCTTTACAACACAAGGTGGGGGTAAAGGAAAGAGCAAAAGGTTCAAGCAGTCAAGTTCATAGATTTCTAAGAACGTAAGCATTCACTGTCGTAAAGAGGGCCATTGGAAAGGGGAGTATTCTAAACCCCTCTCCAATGTAGGTAAAATTTGATATTTAGTATTGACATGATCACTTTTACTCTATTTGGTATTTGATACCATTCCTATCACTAATCTGCGGGTGGTTTTGCAGAAAGTGAATAAGGACTTAAAAGCCAAGAACAGTTCTAGGATTCAACAATGGCAAGGTCCATTGATGAAAATGACTAGAGACTTATTAGGCCCATAATCGTGATCATGTTACGATAATATAGGAATTACGTAACCTAGCATGATCAAAAGTATGTCTCTTTGTTGGACAAAGGTTTTATTACATACATATTTGATCAAACAAAATTATTGAATATTGATTCATGTTTGCTAGAAGTTACACGTAAATTCCTAGAACACCATCCCATAAAAGGTTTATGGACACTCAAAATTCTAATTATCTAAATGGATTAATCAAGACCAACTTACAGATTTGGCATCTACAACAGCTAGAACGTTTCTTCTTATTAAAAGATAAGTAAATTGGAAAGTTCGATGAATCTAGAAATAAATGATTCGAATCGACTAAATTTACAAGTCTTTTATGAAGAAGAAAGTCCGAAAGCTCGTTGTTGGACAAAGTAGGCTTGCCAAATAGTGTATTGGAAGGGAGCCAATAAGACAACTGTAGGTTACTAATACACAAGACCATAAGAGGGTTCAAAAGTCTAAAGGTCCCATAGGAGGTTTGAGAATTAGACTTAAGGAGGTGAACCATAAATGGTTGCAAAATTAAACCTGTTTCAATAGGATCGAAAAGGCCGTGTATTTAGTGGGAGCTCTTGAGCATCCAAGTTGAGAATAGAATTCTCAATGAAACATTTTCTGTAAAGGCCAAGTATGACGGTGTCTGATAAAGGGAATGATCGAATCTCGTTAGACGAAGATCGATCGAAGTTTCGCCCAATTACCTTAGCCCGTGTAGACGTAGACTCAAAATTGCCAACGTAAGGAACATGGCACTTTGCTAGGAGTCACGCACAAGGAGCCACGGTTTGGCAAGCCTGTGTCCCGACAAAGTCCTTGAGCATGTAGAAGGATCCTACATACGTCAAGGGACTAGTGGGAGACAAATTAGACTCGGTGTCTAATTTGTACAAATTTACGACAGAATAATACTAACGTTGCTTAGAATCGCATTTCTTAAATTGATCATATTCCAAGTCCCCTTAAGAACGAACCCGAATATCGTAAGAGGTACGAGTGATCGGGATATGTTCGGTCAAATTTGGATAGTAATCCAAATGACCTGCGGAACGTGATGTTGGACATCGTAGTGGGATTTATGGAGAGGAGCCATAGAATCCACTAGGAAATTCAAACAAGGTTTGAAACACCGCATAACTGGAATATTCGTTTTGACGAGCTCATACGGAGCATGACTCGGTCTTAAACGACGTAGGTGGTCAGTGGGAGTAGAAATGGTGTTCCATGTGTTTAAGTGTGTAATGTCTTGATTCCTGGATGAATTGAAGACATTAGGAATCACTAAAACACAACTGTAACTCACAAAAATTCTCCATGACATTTTAAGGGTTCCCACGTACATATCATGAATTGAGTTTTTCAAAGATTCAGTCAGTGATAGACTGATGAGAAAACTCAAACATGTAGAGGGACAAGTTGTTCAAGACTCAGTCATAATAAGACTGATGAGAAAACTTGGATACTATGCATAAAGCATCAAGTCATTCAAGACTTAGTCACGGTGGACTAATGAGAAGGCTTAGATGTTGAGTATCCCCTACGTCTTAACCCTAGGCAAACATATGATATGTTTACTCGGTGCATAGGAACCGATGTTGAGAGTGCTTCTAGCATGGCTCAACATAAATCGGTAATGCACTGAGCGGTTGAAGATAGCAATCAAGAACGATCCTTAGTACCTGAATAAGGACTAAACATGTGTTCATGATGCACCGTCTGTTGAGAGTTGTTTTGGAAGGCTAAAGCGATACTAGCTTCCAGAGCATAAGTGAAAACCAGTTAGTCTCAAAGGTATGCACAGTCAGGCCCAATGACGAGTGCATCGGATAGTGGTCACTGATGAAGACCGCGTCCACAGGATGGACGTGGCGCCTAGCACGACCAAGCCATGTTCGCCTATGTGGCAGACAACTTGGCTATGGGAGTATTGGCACGAGATCTCATCACAAGATCCACGAAAATATTCTTAGACAACCACCATCTCTAAGAGGCAATGGTGGATAGAGGTAACACGGTTAGACCGTATTGCTTCGCAAGGAAATATAAGCAGACTCACAATTCCTTAGTCGCTATCGTAGATTACTCAAACTCAGAGGATTCTGAACAAAGTGGGTAATTGACTTATTGGTCAAGTGGGAGATTGTTAGAATAAGTGACCAGAAAGTCAATGGTATTGGCTGTTCTGAGAACCATTCGTCAATCTGTGAACAAGTAATATTATGTTAATGAATGTAGTAAGGATTCATAGGCATGAGTTTGTTGTACTTACTGCTTGTATCGTTACGATGTCACAACAAACGCCCACAGACTGAAATAACATTTCGGGAAATTGGAACTACGCTTGGAGGTAGGTTCATGAAATCAGTTTCGCCGAATCAGTCTGAAATACTCCAAGTCAAAGGAATCTCGAGACAGGGCATCGAGAATCCATTTGAGACTTGCACTAAGCACCTGCTGTCGTGTTTCATCGACGGGTGACGAGGATCGTCTAAGCAGTGTTAGTGGGTCGGCCTGCTGGGGAGCGGCCGACTAAGGTGACTCGTGGGAATCGTCATATGGAAGCCACTCGGGCTTGGTCGGTATGACTCGTATTCCCGGTTCCGATAGTACGGGATTAGTCCTCGGACTTGAGGATCACGGCAGTCCCCTACATACTAAGGCTGTATCTTAGATCTGGTGAAATTTGACTGATTATATCACATGGTCGTCATAAGCCTCGTCCAGTGCAGTCGGAGTATGTAAGAACGGTGAATTCCAAGATGGGATCTGTCCCCTGTCAAAGGATATGACAGCAAGATCTCCTTTGCGCTCGGAGATGGTTTAGACTCACAAACTCTATGGCCATAGCGCTTGATGTAGTGGGAAAGGATTTCCTACGTCGAGTTAAACCTATCTCGAGCATTATGCATAGTTGGCTAGTCAACGATGGGAACCGACCCCTAGACTAAAGGCCGGGAGACAGGCGACAGTAGGACCGTACCCGTACGTATCGAGCGTCGGTAGGACCGCACCTGCGTATAACTCGGAGCCTAAATGTTCACACCATAAATTCACCTAGTCTCTAGTGCCATGGAACGTTGCTAGATGGCCACCCATGGTAACGGACTACTTTGGTTATGAAATAACAAGAAGTAGGTCGAAGTCTAGCTGAAAGGTGAACCTAAAGAGTCACACCCGCTACACCAAATGAAAAGGAATTAATTTGGAATTAATTTCGGGAGAAGGTTTAATTCTAATGGAATTAAATTATACTTCTTGGAGATTCAAGCCTCAATGAATTATTTGGAATAATCGGGCTTAAGTTCATAAATTAGATTTATGAATTTTATAAAGCATGAACTTTCCTTTTAATTATATTAAAAGGGTGAATTAATTAATTAGTGGGCTTGGTATATTAAATAGTATTTAATATAAAGTCCATGGGACTATTTAATTTAGAATTAAATAATCCCATTCTATGGAATTAATTAATGGGCTTGGTATATTAAATAGGATTTAATATAAAGTCCATTGGACTATTTAATTTAGAATTAAATAAGTCCTTTCCATTAATTAATTAATGGGGTTAGTATATTAAATATGATTTAATATATAAAGTCCATGGGAATATTTAATTGGAATTAAATAAGCCCATTCCATAAAGCCCATCAAAATGGATGGACAAGATTTGATCTAGAGAATGATGAGATGAAGGGCCATGATTAATTTGACTTAATCAAAGCCTAATTTGACTAGGATTTGACTAGGTCAAAATCCTAGTCAAAGTGTGTCTCTTTGGAAGAGTCTGAGAATGAATAGGAAATTCCATCTTCTATAAATACTCAAAAAACACACACTCACACCTAGTATTCTCTACAACTCTTATCTCTCAATTCTCCCTCAAATTTTCGTCCACCCCTCTTTCTTATCTCCAAGAATACTACTTTGTTCTTCTTGATTTATTCAAGTTAAGAACATAAGAGACATTGATTGCGTTAATTCATAGCGTGTATCGATGTCTCTTCTCCCCAAAATAATTTCTTGCTAGCACAAGGGTTGTTTGCTTTCCGGTGGAGCGAGTGAGATGATTTAGAGGGTCTCTTCTTTGAGATCTTGGTGCAAAACGGGGAACAATGCATGTAGCCGAAACGAAGACAAAACTACAACCGGGTAGGTTCTTTAATTATGTTTTTCGGTTCTAATTCTATGGCCTCCATGTTGTGTTTTATTGAACATGAGATACACCGAACGCCCGGGAGAATCAAGGGCACACCCCTTGATTCGTTTATGTACGTTACGCATGATTTAAATTCCATTTAACTATGCTTTGTAATTTTTATTACGCACTATTTCGCGCTTTCCGCTATACGCACTTATCTCTCGGGCCGATCCACACATTCTTTCAAGAAGAACGTGTGACATTCGAGACTTGGCATAAGGATAAGCGGAAGGTCCGTAGCGTCATACTTGCTTCGATGACGAATGAGATTCAGAAGCAATATGAAAGGCTAGACGATGTCCCTTCCATTATGGCTCACCTTAAGGATTTTTATGCAGTCCCTGACCGGCATACTAGGTATGTCGCGACTAAGGCGTTCTTTGGAACTAAAACGATAGAAGGATCCTCTGTACAAGAGCACGGGGTTAAAATGCTTACCCTGGTGGAAAAGCTCGAGGACCTAAAGGCAGGCCTCGATAATGAAACGTACATAGATGTGATCATTCAGTCACTCCCACCCTCCTTCGACCAATTTATTGTCAACTACAACATGAACGCACTTGAGAAGGGCATTCATGAGTTGATCAATATGTTGGTGCAATACGAGGCAACGACCAAAAGGTCCACGCCTTCGGTATTCTTTGGAGGTGCTTCAACTTCGAAAACGAAAGGCAAAGGTCTCGGACGTTGGAAAAGTAAGAAAGGGAAGGGACAAGCCGTCAAAGCAGCTACAGAATACTAAGAGTGTTCCCATTGCCAAAGAGGGGAAAGGTTGTCACCAATCAACAGTCGAGGGCATATGACATATGTATCAATTGCCGTGAGAAAGGGCATTGGAAGAGGGAGTGCCCCAAACTCTTCTCGAACCAAGGTATATTTGTGATTGAGGTCAATATGGTCACTAATTTTGCCTCTTGGGTATTAGATACCGGCTGTGGAGCTCACATTTGCAATGATTTGCAGGTGCTGAAAAGCAGCAGAAAACTGGATAGCGGGGATATGATCCTGAAGCTTCGGAATGGCAAGGCCATCTCGGCAGAAGCAGTAGGATCCGCCACTCTAGTAGTTAGTGATCGTATTAGCATAGAATTAGAGCAAGTGTATTATGTACCCAGTATGATTAAAAACATCATTTCCATTCTATTGTTAGAGAATAGTTGTCATGAGTTTATGATCAATAAAAATTGCTTTTATTTGGTGAGGTGTGGAATTGCTCATCTACTTGGTTCACTTAACAATGGGCTCTATATCTTGCAACAAACGAACTTTGTTCTAAACGCTCAACACAAATGTAAAATAGATAATAACGGGAATTCACGACTGTGGCACGCTAGGCTAGCTCACATATCCCAAGATAGGATGAAAAGATTGGTAGACTCAAAGAACCTAGAGGTAGGGGACTTGAGTGAGCTATCAACCTGTGAATCCTGTCTAAGAGGAAAAATGACCAAGAAGCCCTTTGTAGGACAAAGCAGGCTTGCCACAGGTCTGTTGGACTTGGTCCATACAGACGTAGGTGGACCACTAAGGACGCAGGCCCGAGGTGGGTTCTTCTACTTCATAACCATTACCGATGATCATTTACGGTATGGTTATGTTTACCTGATGAGGTACAAGTCTGAAGCTCTTGAGAGGTTTAAAGAATTCAGACTTGATGTGGAGAAACAAACCAACTGCAAAATTAAAGTCCTACGGTCAGACCGAGGAGGAGAATACATTAGTACCGAGTTCCTTAATTATCTAAAAGAAAATGGTATAATATCTGAATGGACACCTCTCGGGACACCACAATTGAATGGTGTCTCTGAAAGGAGGATTCGAACCCTGTTGGACATGGTTCGATCCATGATGAGTTTTACCAAATTGCCCTTGTCCTTTTGGGGCTATGCATTGGAAACGGCGGCCAAGTTGCTAAATTTGTCGCCAACCAGTGTATTGACCCAAACGCCATATGAGATATGGCATGGCAAGCCTACGTCCTACAACTACTTGAAAGTGTGGGGTAGCCCCGCATACGTCAAGAGGTTAGTGGGAGATACGCTAGAATCCAGGTCTAGCTTATGTGGGTTCGTTGGATACCCTAAAGAAACAGCGGGTTATTACTTCTATGACCCCCTGGAATAAAAGGTATTTGTTTCAAGGAATGCAGTGTTCTTGGAACAAAGCTTTCCAGAGGATATCCAACCTGATGAACTGATCCTTGAGGAGTCAAGTGATGGAAACCAGTCATCAGAGGAAACCGCGGATTCCTTGCTTAGAGGATTCAGGATAGATACCCGAAGGGCTGACCGACCTCGAGAAGTCCAACGTGCTAGGCATGAAGGACAGCCTTAGGAACAGCCAGCCCCGGTACCTGAACCGCCAGCTCCTATATAGTCAGCGTCCACAGTCACCACTGACGTTCCCGTTCTCCGTAGGTCAACTAGAGAGTCCAGACCTCCAATGAGATATGGCTTTCTAAATACGACCGGTCTTCTTGATAACGATCCTAAGACA
Organism: Sesamum alatum; assembly: GCA_034509735.1. Lineage (NCBI taxonomy): Eukaryota > Viridiplantae > Streptophyta > Magnoliopsida > Lamiales > Pedaliaceae > Sesamum > Sesamum alatum. Next base: position 14,426,016 of record JACGWO010000003.1, read on the forward strand.
TACGGAGAAGCGATGTCTGACATCGACTCCGGGAAATGGCTTGAGGCCATGAAAATCAAAATGGACTCCATGAGCGAGAACCAAGTCTGAAGACTTGTAGATCCACTGAAAGGTGTTAAGCCAGTTGGCTGTAAGTGGGTCTACAAGCGCAAACTCGGCGTTGATGGAAAAGTCACAACTTTTAAGGCTAGGCTTGTAGCTAAAGGGTACACTCAACGACCCGAGGTTGATTTTGAGGACACCTACTCGCCGGTAGCCATGGCTAAAGCCATTCGGATCCTGCTCGCCATAGCAACATGGTATGACTATGAGATATGGCAGATGGACGTGAAAACGGCCTTCCTCAATGGTTTAGTTGAGGAAGAGATCTATATGGATCAGCCGGAGGGTTTCACGATCGCTGGAGAAAAACATAAGGTCTGTCGTCTCCAGAAGTCCATCTATAGCCTCAAACAAGCATCCCGAAGTTGGAACATTCGCTTTGATGAAGTGATACGGGGCTATGACTTCATCAAAAATGAATCCGATCCTTGTGTATACAAGAAGGTCAGTGGGAGCTCTATAGTGTTCCTAGTGCTTTATGTGGATGACATTCTACTCATAGGTAATGATGTTATAATGTTGGGTGACACAAAAGCATGGTTATCAACCAAGTTTTCCATGAAGGACTTGGGTGAAGCCTCCTACATTCTAGGCATCCAGATTGTCAGGGACAGATCCAAAAGGATGTTAGGGTTCACCCAAAACTCGTATATGGAGAAAGTCCTAAAGAGATATCGGATGGACAACTACAAACGAGGATTCCTTCCCATGAGGCATGGGATCAAGTTATCCAAGAAACAGTCCTCGTAGACTCATGAGGAACTTGAAAGGATGAAAGTCATCCCCTATGCTTCTGCCGTAGTTAGCATCCAATATGCGGTCCACTTCACCAGGCCTGACATTGCTTACGCTTTGAGCGTGACAAGCAGATATCAGTCTTGTGCAGGAGAGGCACATTGGAATGTTGTTAAGGGCATCCTTAAGTACCTAAGGAGGACTAAGGAAATGTTCTTAGTCTATGGCAATGGAGAACTGATCCTGGAAGGCTTTAGCGACGCTAGCTTCCAGTCTGATGACGATGATGCCAAGTCTCCATCGGGTTATGTACTCAGGCTCAATGGAGGAGTAGTGGCTTGGAAAAGTTCCAAACAAGTAACCACTGCTGGCTCCACCACCGAGGCCGAATACATAGCAGCTTCAGAAGCTGCCAAGGAAGCGGTTTGGATGAGAAACTACATCCAAGAGTTGGGTGTGGTGCCTAGCATCACCAAGCCCGTTATCATCTTTTGTGATAACAACGGTGCAATAGCGCAAGCAAAGGAACCCAGATCTCATCACCTTTCCAAACACATTCTTAGACGTTACCATCTTCTAAGAGAAATGGTAGGAAGAGGTGACGTTCAGATGGATCGAGTCAACTCAGCAGACAACACAGCAGATCCGCTGACAAAGCCTATGTCGCAGAGCGCTCATACGCAACATCTTGCGAAGATGGGGATTAGACATATGGGCGATTGGCTTTAAGGTCAAGTGGGAGATTGTTAGAATAGGTGACCATGTAGCCAATCTTGGCAGGCAAAATGTAACCTATGTCTAAACAATTTCAGGGATTATGATAAATTATTAATGAATAAAAGTGATATTCATCTGGCATTACTTTGTTTGTGATCACTTTATCTCCTTATATATATATATATATATATATATATGTTCCCTACGCAAACAAAGCCCACAGACTGAAAACGTATTTCGGGGACTGGGACTACGCTCGGAGGTAGGTCCATGAAATCAATCCTGCCGAATCAATCTGGAAATCTCCAAGTCAAGGAATCTCGAAAATGGGTACCGAGAATCCCTTTGAGACTTGCACTAAGCATCTGCTGTTAAATTTCATCGACGGGTGACGAAGGTCGTCTAAGCAGTGTTAGTGGGTTAGCCTGCTGGGGAGCAGCTGACTGAGGTGACTCGCGGGAACCGTCTTACGGAGGAGCTTGAGTAGGGTCGACTAGGTATGACGTGTGTTCCCGGTTCCAACAGTACAGGTCAGGTCCTTTCACTTGAGGAACTGCTGAGTTTACCTGTATATCAAGGTTGTATCTTAGATATGGTGAGAGATTGCCAAGAAGCACTTGAGTACTCATAAGCCATGTCTAGTGCAGTTCCGGTGTACAGAGTGACAGTAGTTTCCAAGAAAGGATATGTCTCCTGTCAAAAGGCATTGATAGTTGAGTCTCACAAATGCTCTGCGTCTTGTCCCTAAAATCTGTGGCAACAGTAACTGAACAGAAGGGAAGGTTTCCCTTGCGGCGTTTAGTAAGGACAGACCGACACTTAGGTCCAAAATGGGTACCTGCATTTTCCGTGCCCTAGACCCTAAGTGGTGAGACCGTAGACGGAAGGACAAGTATACTGTTAGAGCCTAAATGTTCATCCCCATAATTTCACCTAGTCTCTAGTGCCATGGACCGTTGCTAGATGGCCACCCATGGTAACGGGCGGATTCTTGGAATCCGACCAAGTCTGGCTGAAAAGTGAACCTAAAGAGTCACACACAATCTGAAAGATTGTGGATCGTCCCGGGAAATAGTGCGAATGCGGAAGCGCGGTATAAATTAAACAACAAAAATTTAAACATGCTTTACATAAATTAAAGAACACGTTCAAGGGGTGTTCCCTTGAAGTTCCCGTGTGTTTGGTGTATCTCATGAATTAAAAGCATGCAAGAATCATGGAGGCCATAGGATTAAAAATAAAAGAGGGACGAAAAACTCTAACTCTAGAAGACTAATTTGGCTAGGATTTTGACCTAGTCAAAGTCCTAGTCAAAGTAGTATTTGAACTAGTCAAATTAATCCTAGCCATCCATCTCTCCTTTTAATCTCAAGTGCGTTCATGTTGTAGTTGACAATAAATTGATCGAAGGAGGGTGGGAGTGACTGAAGGATCACATCTATGTACGTCTCATTATCGAGGCCTGCCTTTAGGTCCTCGAACTATTCCACCAGGGTAAGCATTTTAACCCCGTGCTCTTGTACAGAGGATCCTTCTGTCATTTTAGTTCCAAAGAACGCCTTAGTCGCGACATACCTAGTATGCCGGTCCGGGACTACATAACAATCCTATAGGTGAGCCATAATGGAAGGGACATCGTCTAGCCTTACATATTGCTTCTGAATCTCATTCGTCATCGAAGCAAGTATGACGCTACGGACCTTCCGGTTATCCATATGCCAAGTCTCGAACATCACACGTTCTTCTGGCGTGGATCCTTCCGGTAGGGTCCTAGGTAGAGGCTCGTCCATGACGTAGCCTTGGTTCTCGTAATCCAGGACTATCCTGAGATTGCGCAACCAGTCATTGTAATTGGTTCCATTGAATTTGTTGGTCTCAAGAATGGTTGATAAAGGGTTCTTAGACATTTTAAATCTATATTTAAAAACAGAGTTCGCGATTAGCAGAATTTAAAAGACGGAGGTTTGATATATATAATTAAATGCTTGGTCTTTAGTCATTTAATGCTCCCACTATTTATACGAGAACATGGTACTCTCAAATGTTGTTTTCGGGAAACCTTTTCCTAGTGGGCTTGGGATCCACATAATTTTTCCATACCCCGCTTTTACGTTAGCATGGGAAGAATCCTGTGGGAGGTATGCCATACCATTCTCGTTCCACGAGATTCCCAAGATTATTGCCTCACCCTTTCACATGATCCCGAGGACTCCAAGCGAATCATGCTAATCGGGCGTTAGACTCGACCCAATCAACCGAGCCATAGACCCATTGCTACCTCCACGACTTGTGAGACAGGTAACAGCGGTCTACTTTTTGTTCATGACATAGTGCAGCTTCTTTTAAGTACGATAGACGTGCCACGACTCGTGAGACCACGCTATTGACCTAAATCAGCTTCCTCACTATGCCATGGATTGGAAGGCATGGACGAACTCCTAGAGTCCATGTCCACTTTGTCTAGGGTCTAATATTTGGACATTGGTCCACCAATGTGAGAGTAGTAAATGACCCAGATCTCATAAAGTAATATTAACACATTCACCCATAATGCGAAAATAAATAAATTGCATCCACAGCAGTTATATGATAAATAAAATGCCATTCATCCATCATAATAACCACATGCAAAATTAAAGCCTAGCACGCCCCTGTTGGATGATCACGAGCCCGAATCCTATGCGACCCACTGAGCGCGCAGTGGATCTATGGTCAATCTAGGGTTGGTCCTACACTATTACATTAATAGTAACCCAATCATCATTCTGATGGGCCTTGGTCTCTTTTCTCTTTTTTCTCTTCATGGAAACGCCTTGGAACCTCCGGTTTGGGCTCTCCATGTGGACCTTCCTTCTTCTCCACCAATTACATAAAATTAAAAACCTCACTTCTATTCTACTCTCATTACATATTAAAAATAGAAACCCCAGCGAAAACCGGGGGGAGTACATAAGGAGGGAGGTAGAATGCCTTATTATTCCAAGACAACTAGAAAGGGAGAAGGAGAAAGCAGTAAAAGAGGCACACAGGCCCAACAGAAAATTAAAAAATACATTCGGTCTAGGGCTCGTGATCATCCCTTTCCATCCAACGCATATAATCATATGATCCAATCACATAAAATACATGCTAACAACACATGGTTACCAATCACAATTATCCAAGATAAAATAAATGCGTAACGTATGAAAAATATGGTACAACCGTTGGTAATAATATTTTCTCATTTTAGGAAGAACTTTCCCCATTATTTCTAGGTGAATTATCCCCAGGATTCCAAATTCAATATAATTCCACTTCCTAAAATAATGTCTTAGAAAATAGGCAAAAAATAAACAAAAACGAATTTTTCAGAATTAATTAAAAAATTAAAACTGAAATAAAATAAAAGGGAAACCCTAACAGCCAGCAGCCGGCCGCCGCCACCGGCAACAGCCAGTCGACGTGCGCAGGGCAGCAGGCCCAGCCTGCCACCCCTGCGCGCGCGTGCCTGGTCGGCAGCAGGCTGCACGGCCGCGCGCGCCGGCAGGCTGTCACGCGCGCAAGCTCCCTTGCCCGCGCGGGCCGGAAGACCGTTGCTAGATGGCCACCCATGGTAACGGGCGGATCCTAGGAATCCGACGAAGTCTAGCTGAAAGGTGAACCTAAAGAGTCACACACAATGCGCACACATTAAGTATTTAATTTAAAATTAAATATTTGGATAAATGGAATGATTAAATTGGATCTAATGGGGTCCTTAATTTTCTTGGAAAGAATTAATTCCTTGTATTAGATAAAAGGGACTTATCTAATAAATTAATTTATTAAAAAATTAATTTAATGGGCTTAGAATAAATATTTATATTTATTATATTTATTTATTGCCCTTGAAATATTTAAATAGGTTTTAAATATTCTATTAAATTAAATTAATGGTTGAGATTAAAAGGAGAGATGGATGGCTAGGATTAATTTGACTAGGTCAAATTACTACTTTGACTAGGACTTTGACTAGGTGAAAATCCTAGTCAAATTAGTCTTCTAGAGTTGGAGTTTGAAGGGAGTTTGAAGAGGATTAAACTCCTCCTATATATATAGTCCTAGCCCCTCACCATAAGAGTGACGATGAAACTTCAACACACACACACACACACACAACTCGTGTTCCTCTCCCTCTCTCTCGTCCGCCACTCTCTTTCTCTCCAATAATTGTTCTTTTGTGTTAACAATTGAACAAAAAGGAGGATTAATCCCGTTATGTAATAACGTGTGATTGATCCGTCCTCTCCAAATAATATACACTTGTTTGTTCGCTAGCACGACGTACAAGATACGTGGGCAGATTGCGTGTCACAATTTGAAGGATCTCACAAACTAGATTTTGGAGCAAATCGGGGAACAACGCGAGTACCGGTTAGAAGACGAAAACGACAAATTGGTAGGTCTCTTTTACGTTTTCGTCTCCTTTTTCTTTTCAAATCCTATGGCCTACATGATTGCTTGTATGTCTTTAATTCATGAGATACACCAAACACCCGGGAACTTCATGGGAACACCCCTTCAATGTGTTCTTTATTTTATGTATAAAGCATGTTTAAATTCTGTAATTCAAATTTATACCGCGCTTCCACATTCGCGCTATTTCCTGGGACGATCCACATGCCTATCCCAGGCTTTCAGAAAGACCTTCATGAGTTGATAAAAACGTTGGTCTAGTACGAGGCAATGATTTAAAATCGACGCCGACGGTACTAGTGAGGAGGCTTTGACCTCTAAAGCGAAAGGCAAGCCGAACACAGGAAAGGAACAAGGCTCAGATACCATCAGCCGCTCCATCACTCTGAGTGTTGCTGTTACACCGTTGGGCTGGGGTAAAGGAAAGAGGAAAAGTATTCGGTAGTCAGAGGTTCGAAACGATGTTTGGGTTAACTACGAGAAAAGGGACATTGGAAGAGTGAGTTTCCTAAAGCTCCTCTCCAATGAAGATGATATTTGAATTGAGTATAAACATGATCACCATTCTATTCCTTGGTATTGGATACCAGTTGTTCATAATCTATGAATGGTTTGTACATGATGATGAGGAATAGAAAGCTAAGATAGATGATCCTAAGGTCTAATAATTGCGAAGCTGTTGCTGCAAAGACTAGGGACTAGTTAGGCTTACCAGTGATTATGTTAGGATCTTGGAAATCCTTTCTGAGAAGGAAAAGACTAAAGAGCCCTCTTGTTAGACAAAGTGGGCTTGTCGATAGTCTAGTTGATTGTATCCAAAATGACTTCTATAGATTACTGAATACATGAGACTAGAAGAGGGTTCACAAATCTAAGGACCTTTAGTAGGTTCGGGGAATTCGACTTGGAGTGGTGAACCAAACTAGTTACCTTTCGATTAGATCAAAAGAGCGTATATTTAGTGGGAGTGCCAATAGTCTATTGGATTGGATCTAGAAAGATATTTGTAAGGTTGCTGAATACACAAGACCAAAAGAGAATTCACAAGTCTATGAACCTTGGTAGGTTCGGGGTATTAGACTTAGAAAGGTGAACCAAACTAGTTACCTTTTGATTGGATCGAGAGGGTGTGTATTCAGTGGGAGGTCTTGAATATCCAAATGAGAATGGATTCTCAATTAGTAGAATTCTTCCTGAAGTGACCATGGTTGAACGGTCTCTGATAAGGGAGAAATCAAACCTTGTTGGACTTGGTTCGATTCGTGTTTCACTAAAGTTTCCTTAACCCACCTAGACATGGTAGTTTATTAAAGTCATGATCTAGTTACCATATTAGATATGGTTTGGAAATCCTGTATCCTACAATGTTCTTGAGTATGTTGGATGATCCTGCATACGTTAGGGGACTAGTAGGGAGACAGATAGACTCAGTGTTTGGTTTGTGTATAGTGCAAAGTAATGCAAACATTAGGTTATTTCCTACTGACTATACTCCAGTTCTCCTAGGGATGACCAGAATACCTTAGATACCTGACGTTAGACTAGGTGATCAGAAAGCCAATTGGATTGGCGGTTTTGGGTACTATTTAGCAATCTTTATTGACTTGATGAATATAGTAAGTATTCATCCATGGCACTATGTGTTTGTTGTGCCTACTGATTACGTTAAACGACATTTTAACATCACAACAAATTCCCACAGACCATATAGATAACCCATGTAGTTGAGCTGCGCATTGGATGGCAGCTACGAAACCAACTTTTGAGGGTTGGTCTGGAATGTTCCAAGTCGAGGACCTCGAGATAGGGCATCGAGGGTCCTACAGAGACTTGCACTAAGGATTGCATTCGTTGGATAAGTGTCGTGTTTCATCGGCGACAGACGTTGGACGTCTATGCAATATTAGTGGGTTAGTTGACAAGGGTGTTAGCTGACTGAACTGACTCGCAGGAAACGTCATATAGAAGCCTTGGAGGCTTGGTCGGTATGCCTGGAATTTCCGACTCCGATAGTACGAGATTAGTCCTCGGACTTGAGGAATCATGGCAGTGAAATATTATGGATCGTCCCGGGAAATAGCGCGAATACGGAAGCGCGGTATAAAATTAAATAACAAAAATTTAAACAGGCTTTACGTAAATTAAAGAACACGTTCAAGGGGTGTACCCTTGAAATTCCCGGGTGCTCGGTGTATCTCATGAATGAGAAAGCATAGAAAGAATCATGGAGGCCATAAGATTAAAATAAAAGAGGGACGAAAAAATAAATCGGGACCTACCGATTGTCGTTTTCGTCTTCTAACCGGTACTTGCGTTGTTCCCCGATTTGCACCAAATCTTGTGTATGAGACTCTCCAAATTGTGACATGGAATCCACCCACGTATCTTGCACGTCGTGCTAGCGAACGAACAAGTGTTTTGGAGAGGATGGATCAATCGCATGTTATTAGGTTAACGGGATTAATCCTCCTATGTTCAATTGTTCCAAGAAGAAAAGAACAAGAAAGTAATATTCTTGAGAGAGAGAGAGAGAGAGAGAGAGAGAGGGCGAACGAGAGGAGAGAGGACGAGAGAGTGTGTGTGTGTGTGTGTGTTGAAGAATCATCATCTCTATTAAGGTGAGGAGCTAGGGGTATATATAGAGGAGGAGTTTAATCCTCTTCAAACTCCAACTCTGAGAAGACTAATTTAACTAGGATTTTGACCTAGTCAAAGTCCTAGTCAAATTTAATCCTAGCCATTCATCTCTCCTTTTAATCTCAACCATTAATTTGATTTAATAGAATATTTAAAACCTATTTAAATATTCCAAGGGCAATAAATAAATATAATAAATATAAATATTTATTCTAAGCCCATTAAATTAATTTTTTAATAAATTAATTTATTAGATAAATCCCTTTTATCTAATAAAAGGAATTAATTCTTTCCAGGAAAATTAACGACCCCATTAGATCCAATTTAATCATTCCATTTCTCCAAATATTTAATTTTAACTTAAATACTTAATGTGTGCGGATTGTGTGTGACTCTTTAGGTTCACCTTTCAGCTAGACTTGGTCGGATTCCTAGAATCCACCCGTTACCATGGGTGGCCATCTAGCAACGGTCTGCTGGCGCGCGCGGCCGTGCAGCCTGCTGCCGACCAGGCACGCACGCACGCAGGCTCGCCTGCGCGCGCATAGGCGGCAGGCTGGGCCTGCTGCCCTGCGCGCGTCGGCTGGCTGATGCCGGTGGCGGCGGCCGGCTGTTAGGGTTTCCCTTTTATTTTATTTCAGTTTTAATTTTTTTAATTAATTCTGAAAAATTCATTTTTGTTTAATTTTTGCCTATTTTCTAAGACATTATTTTAGGAGGTGGAATTATATTGGATTTGGAATCCCGGGGATAATTCACCTAGAAATCATGAGGAAAGGTCTTCCTAAAATGAGAAAATATTATTACCAACGGTTGTACCATATTTTTCATACGTTACGCATTTATTTTATCTTGGATAATTGTGATTGAAAATGCAGATATCCATTTTGGACCTAAGTGTCGGTCTGTCCTTACTAAACGCCACAAGGAAAACCTTCCCTTCTGTTCAGTTACTGTGGCCATAGATTTTAGGGACAAGACACAGAGCATATGTGAGACTCAACTGTCAATGCCTTTTGACAGGAGACAGATCCTTTATTGAAAACTACTGTCACTCTATACACCAGAGCTGCACTAGACATGGCTTATAACTACTCAAGTGCTTGTTGGCAATCTCTCACCATATATAAGATATAGACCTGATATACAGGTAACCTCAGCAGTTCCTCAAGTCAAAGTACTTGACCTGTACCATTGGAACTGGGAATACACGTCATACCTAGCCGACCCTACTCAAGGTCCTCCGTAAGACGGTTCCCACGAGTCACCTCAGTCAGCTGCTCCCTAGCAGGCTAACCCACTAACACTGCTTAGACGACCTTCGTCACCCGTCGATGAAATATGACAGCAGATGCTTAGTGCAAGTCTCAAGGGGAATCTCGCTACCCATTTTCTAGATTCCTTGACTTGGAGATTTCCGGACTGATTCGGCGAGACTGATTTCATAGATGTACCTCCAAGCGTAATCCCAGTCCTCGAAATATGTTTTCAGTCTGTGGGCTTTGTTTGCGTAGTTGACAGATACGTAATGCAGATAAAGTGAACACAAACAAAGTAATGCCAAATGAATTTCACTTCTTTATTCATTAATGATTTATCAAATCCCTAAAATTGTCTAGATTATAGGTTACATTTTGCCTGCCAAGATTGGCGACATGGTCACCTATTCTAACAATCTCCCACTTGACCTTTAAAGCCAATCGCCCATATGTCTAATCCCCATATTCTCAAGATGTTGCGTATGAGCGCTCTGCGACATAGGCTTTGTCAGCGGATTTGCTGTGTTGTCTGCTGAGTTGACTCGGTTCATCCGAACGTCACCTCTTCCTACCATTTCTCTTAGAAGATGGTAGCGTCTAAGAATGTGTTTGGAACGATGATGAGATCTCGGTTCCTTTGCTTGCGCTATTACACCGTTGTTATAACAAAAGATGACAATGGGCTTGGCGATGCTAGGCACTACACTCAACTCTTGGATGTAGTTTCTCATCCAAACCATTTCCTTGGCAGCTTCTGAAGCTGCTATATATTCGGCCTCTATGGTGGAGTCAGCAGTGGTTGCTTGCTTGGAACTTTTCCAACCCACTACTCCTCCATTGAGCTAGAATACATAACCCGATTGAGACTTGGCATCATCGTTATCAGACTGGAAGCTAGCGTCGCTAAAGCCTTCCAAGATCAGTTCTCCATTGCCATAGACTAAGAACATTTCTTTAGTCCTCCTTAGGTACTTAAGAATGCCCTTAACAGCATTCCAATGTGCCTCTCCCGCACAAGACTGATATCTGCTTCTCACGCTCAAAGCGTAAGCAATGTCAAGCCTGGTGCAGTGGACCGCATATTGGATGCTACTTACGGCAGAAGCATAGGGGATGACTTTCATCCTTTCAAGTTCCTCATCAGTCTGCGGGGACTGTTTCTGGATAACTTGATCCCATGCCACATGGGAAGGAATCCTCGTTTAGAGTTGTCCATCCGATATCTTTTTAGGACTTTCTCCATATACGAGTTTTGGGTGAACCCTAACATCCTTTTAGATTTGTCCCTGACAATCTGGATGCCTAGGATGTAGGAGGCTTTACCCAAGTCCTTCATGGAAAACTGGGTTGATAACCATGCTTTTGTGTCACCGAACATTCTAACATCATTACCTATGAGTAGAATGTCATCCACATAAAGCACTAGGAACACTATAGAGCTCCCACTGGCCTTCTTGTATACACAAGGGTCGGATTCATTTTTTATGAAGTCATAGCCCCGTATCACTTCATCAAAGCGAATGTTCCAACTTCGAGATTCTTGTTTGAGGCTATAGATGGACTTTTGGAGACGATAGAATTTCTGTTCTTCTCCAGTGAATGTGAAACCCTCCGGCTGCTCCATATAGATCTCTTCCTCAACGAAACCATTGAGGAAGGCAGTTTTCACGTCCATCTGCCATATCTCATAGTCATACCATGCTGCTATGGCGAGCAGGATCCGAATAGATTTAGCCATGGCTACCGGCGAGTAGGTGTCCTCAAAATCGACCCCGGGTCGTTGAGTGTACCCCTTAGCTACTAGCCTAGCCTTAAAAGTCATGACTTCTCCATCAACGCAAAGTTTGCGCTTGTAGACCCACTTACAGCCAACTGGCTTAACACCTTTCGGTGGATCTACAAGTCTCCAGACTTGGTTCTCGCTCATGGAGTCCATTTCGGTTTTCATGGCCTCAAGCCATTTTCCGGAGTCGATGTCCGACATCGCTTCTCCGTATGTCTTAGGATCGTTATCCAGCAGACCGATCGTATTGAGAAAGCCATATCTCACTGGAGGTCTGGACTCTCTAGTAGACCTACGGAGAACGGGAACGTCAGTCGTGACTGTGGGCGCTGACTGTATAGGGGCTGGCGGTTCAGGCACCGGGGCTGGCTGTTCCTGAGGCTGTCCTTCATGCCTAGCATGCTGGACTTCTCGAGGGCGGTCAGCCCTTCGGGTATCTATCCTGGATCCTCTAAGTGAGGAATTCGCGGCTACCTCTGATGACTGGTTTCCATCACTTGATTCTTCAAGTATCAGTTCATCAGGTTGGATATCCTCTGGGAAGCCTTGTTCCAAGAACACTGCATTCCTTGAAACAAATACCTTTTGTTCCAAGGGGTTATAAAAGTAATAACCCGCAGTTTCTTTAGGGTATCCAACGAACCTGCATAAGCTGGACCTGGATTCTAGCTTATCTCCCACTAACCTCTTGACGTATGCGGGGCTACCCCACACTTTCAAGTAGTTGTAGGATGAGGCTTGCCGTGCCATATCTCATATGGCGTTTGGGTCAATACACTGGTTGGCGCCAAATTTAGCAACTTGGCCGCCTTTTCCAATGTGTAGCCCCAAAAGGACAAGGGCAATTTGGTAAAACTCATCATGGATCGAACCATGTCCAATAGGGTTCGATTCCTCCTTTTCTTTTAGATAATTAAGGAACTCGGTACTAAGGTATTCTCCGCCTCGGTCTGACCTTAGGACTTTAATTTTGCAGTTGGTTTGGTTCTCCACTTCAAGTCTGAATTCATTAAACCTCGCAAAAGCTTTAGACTTGTACCTCATCAGGTAATCATAACCATACCATGAATGATCATCAGTAAAGGTTATGAAGTAGGAGAATCCACCTCGGGCCTGCGTCCTTAGTGGTCCACACACGTCTGTATGGACCAATGCCAACAGACTTGTGGCAAGCCTGCTTTGTCCTACAAAAGGCTGAGCCTGCTACCCTGTGCGTGTGCCGGCGGGTCGCTGCCGGCGGCGGCGGCTGCTGCTGCTAGGGTTTCAAAACCCTAGCAGTGTTTTTCTTTTATTTTTTAATTATTTTCAGTTTTAATTTTGAATTAATTCTGAAAAATCGTTTTTTTGGTTCAATTATGCCTATTATTTCTAAAGACATTATTTTAGGAGTAAAATAAATTGGATTTGGAATCCCGGGGTTATTTTGCTTAAAATAATGAGGAAAGGTTTTCCTAAAACAAGAAAATATTATTACCAATATTTGTGTTTTATTTTTCACACGTTGTGCACATATTCATTTATTATTTTGGATATTTATGATTGGAAATCATATGTTGTTGGTATATTGTAATTATATGATTGGATCGTGTGATTATGTGTGTTGGATGGAAATGGATGATCGCGAGCCCTAGACCGGATGTATGGTTTATTTTCTGTTGGGCCTGTGTGCCTCTTTTACTGCTTTCTCCTTCTCTCTTTCTAGTTGCCTTGGAATAATAAGGCATTCTACCTCCCTCCTTATGTACTCCCCCCCGGGTTTTCGCTGGGGTTTCTAATTTTTAATATGTAATGAGAGTAGACTAGGAGTGAGGTTTCTATTTTTTGTAATTGGTGGAGAAGAAGGAAGGACCGCATGGAGAGCCCAGACGGGAGGTCCCTTGGAGTTTTCCATGAAGTGAAGAAAGAGAAAAAGAGACCAAGGCCCATCAGCATGATGATTGGGTTACTATTAATGTAATAGTATAGGACCAACCTTAGATTGACCATAGATCCACTGCGGGCTCAGTGGGTCGCATAGGATTCGGGCTCGTGATCATCCAACAGGGGCATGCTAGGCTTTAATTTTGCATGTGGTTATGATGATGGATGAATGGATTGTTTGTTTATCATATAACTGCTATGGATGGTTTATTTACGCATTTTGGATGTATGTGTAGATATTTATTTATTTGAGATCTCGGTCATTTACTACTCTCACATTGGTTGGACCAATGTCAAAATATTAGACCCTAGACAAAGTGGACATAAACTCTAGGAGTTTGTCCATGCCTTCCAATCCATGGCATAGGGAGGAAGCTGCTTTCGGTCAATAGCGTGGTCTCACGAGTCGTGGCACGTTATTGTACTTAAAGGAAGCTGCACTATGTCATGAACGAAAAACGGGCTGCTGCTACCTGTCTCACGAGTCGTGGGGTACCAGTGGGTCTGTGGCTCGGTCGATTGGGTTGGGTCTAACGCCCAATTAACATGATTCGCTTGGAGTCCTCGAGATCATGTGAAAGGGTGAGGCAATAATCTTGGGAATCTCGTGGAACGAGAATGGTATGGAATACCTCCCACAGGATCTTTTCCATGCGAATCGTAAAAGCGGGGTATGGGAAAAATCGTTGTGGATCCCAACCCCACTTGGAAAGAATTTTCCGAAAATCACGTTTGAGAGTACCGTGTTTTCGTATAAATAGTGGGAGGATTAAATGACTAAAGTCCATGCATTTAATTATTTTATCATACCACCGTCTTTTATTTTCTACTGATCGCGCGCTGTTTCCTAAAATGTAGATTTTAAAATGTCTAAGAACCCACTTTCCACCATTCTTGAGACATACAAATTCAATGGAACAAACTACAATGACTGGTTGCGCAATCTCAGGATAGTCCTAGATTACGAGAACCAAGGCTACGTCATGGACGAGCCTCTCCCTAGGACCTTACCGGAAGGATCCACGCCAGAAGAACGTGAGACGTTCGAGACTTGGCATAAGGATAACCGGAAGGTCCATAGCATCATACTTGCTTCGATGACCAACGAGATTCAGAAGCAATATGAAAGGCTAGACGATGTCCCTTCCATTATGGCTCGCCTTAAGGATTGCTATGCAGTCCCGGACCGGCATACTAGGTATGTCGCGACCAAGGCGTTCTTTGGAACGAAAATGACAGAAGGATCCTCTGTGCAAGAGCACGGGGTTAAAATGCTTACCCTGGTGGAAAAGCTCGAGGACCTAAAGGCAGGTCTCGATAATGAAACGTACATAGATGTGATCCTTCAGTCACTCCCACCCTCCTTTGACCAATTTATCGTCAACTACAACATGAACGCACTTGAGAAGGGCATTCATGAGTTGATCAATATGTTGGTGCAATACGAGGCAACGACTAAGAAGTCCACGCCTTCGGTATTATTTGGAGGTGCTTCGACTTCTAATACGAAAGGCAAGGGTGCCGGACGTTGGAAGAAGAAGAAAGGGAAGGGAAAGGCCGTCAAAGCAGCTATGAACACTAAGAGTGTTCCCATTGCCAAAGAGGAGAAAGGCAAAGGAAAGGGAAAGGTTGTCTGCAAGCAACAGTCGAAGGCATATGACATATGTATCAACTGCCGTGAGAAAGGGCATTGGAAAGAGAGAGTGCCCCAAACTCTTCTCGAACCAAGGTATATATGTGATTGAGGTTAATATGGTCACTAGTTCTGCCTCTTGGGTATTAGATACCGGCTGTGGAGCTCACATTTGAAATGACTTGCAGGTGTTGAAAAGAAGCAGAAAACTGGGTAGCGGGGACATGATCCTGAAGCTTGGGAATGGCAAGGCCATCTCGGCAGAAGCAGTAGGATCCGCCACTCTAGTAATTAGTGATAGTATTAGCAGAGATTTAGAGCAAGTTTATTTTGTACCCAGTATGATTAAAAACATCATTTCCATTCCATTGTTGGACAATAGTGGTTATGAGTTTAGAATCAATAAAAATTGCTTTTATTTGATGAGGTGTGGAATTGCTCATCTACTTGGTACATTGCATAACGGACTCTATATCTTGCAACAAACGAATTTCGTCCTCAATGCACAACACAAACGAAAATTAGATAATAATGGGAATGCACGTCTGTGGCACGCTAGGCTAGGTCACATTTCCCAAGATAGGATGAAAAGGTTGGTAGACTCAAAGAACCTAGAGGTTGGGGACTTGAGCGATCTACCAACTTGTGAGTCCTGTCTAAGAGGGAAAATGACCAAGAAGCCCTTTGTAGGACAAAGCAGGCTTGCCAAAGGTCTGTTGGACTTGGTCCATACAGACGTATGTGGACCACTAAGGACACAGGCCCGAGGTGGGTTTTCCTACTTCATAACCTTTACCGATGATCATTCACGGTATGGTTATGTTTACCTGATGAGGTACAAGTCTGAAGCTCTTGAGAGGTTTAAAAGAATTCAGACTTGAAGTGGAGAACCAAACCAACTGCAAAATTAAAATCCTTCGGTCGGACCGAGGCGGTGAATACCTTAGTACGGAGTTCCTAGATTATCTAAAAGAACATGGTATAATATCAGAATGGACACCTCCAGGAACACCGCAGTTAAATGGTGTCTCTGAAAGGAGGAATCGAACCCTGTTGGATATGGTTCGGTCCATGATAAGTTTTACCAAATTACCCTTATCGTTTTGGGGCTACGCACGGCCAAATTGTTGAATTTAGCGCCTACTAGTACATTGACCCAAATGCCATATGAGATATGGCACGGCAAGCCTGCATCCTACAACTACTTGAAAGTGTGGGGTAGCCCCGCATACGTCAAGAGGTTAGTGGGAGATAAGTTCGAATCTAGGTCTAGCTTATGCAGGTTCGTTGGATACCCTAAAGAAACTGCGGGTTATTACTGTTATGACCCCTTGGAACAAAAGGTCTTTGTTTCAAGAAATGCAGTATTCTTGGAGCAAGGCTTCCCGGAGGATATCCAACCTGATGAGCTGATCCTTGAGGAATCAAGTGATGGAATCCAGCCATCAGAGGAAGCCGTGGAACCCTCACTTAGAGGATTCAGGATAGACAGCCGAAGGGCTGACCAACCTCGAGAAATCCAACCTGATAGGCATGAAGGACAGCCTCAGGAACAGCCAGTCCCGGTTCCTGAACCGCCGGCTCCGATACAGTCAGCGCCCACAGTCACCACTGACGTTCCCGTTCTCCGTAGGTCCACTAGAGAGTCCAGACCTCCAGTGAGATATGGCTTTCTAGGTGCGACCGATCTTTTGGATAACGATCCTAAGACTTATGGAGAAGCGATGTCTGACATCGACTCTGGGAAATGGCTTGAGGCCATGAAAGTCGAAATGGACTCCATAAGTGAGAACCAAGTTTGGAGTCTTGTAGATCCACCGAAATGTGTTAAGCCAGTCGGCTGTAAGTGGGTCTACAAGCGCAAACTTGGCGTTGATGGAGAAGTCACAACCTTTAAGGCTAGGCTTGTAGCTAAGGGATACACTCAACGACCCGGGGTCAATTTTGAGGATACCTACTCGCCAGTAGCCATGGCTAAGTCCATTCGGATTCTGCTCGCCATAGCAGCATGGTATGACTATGAGATATGGCAAATGGACGTGAAAACGGCCTTCCTCAACCGTTTCATTGAAGAAGAGATCTATATGGATCAGCCGCAGGGTTTCACGGTCACTGGAGAAGAGCAGAAAGTCTGTCGTCTCCAGAAGTCCATCTATGGCCTCAAACAAGCCTCCTGAAGTTGGAACATTCGCTTTGATGAAGTAATACGGGGTTATGACTTCATCAAAAACGAATCCGACCCTTGTGTATACAAGAAGGTCAGTGGGAGCTCAATAGTGTTCCTAGTGCTTTATGTGGATGACATTCTGCTCATTGGTAATGACGTTAGAATGTTAGGAAACACAAAAGCATGGTTGTCAACCCAATTTTCCATGAAGGACTTGGGTGAAGCCTCCTACATCCTAGGCATCCAGATTGTCAGGGACAGATCTAAAAGGATGTTAGGACTCATCCCCTATGCTTCTGCCGTAGGTAGCATACAATATGCGGTCCACTGCACTAGGCCTGACATTGCATACGCTTTGAGCGTGACAAGCAGATATCAGTCCTGCGCAGGAGAGGCACATTGGAATGTTGTTAAGGGCATCCTTAAGTACCTAAGGAGGACTAAGGACATGTTCCTAGTCTATGGCAATGGAGAACTAATTCTGGAAGGCTTTAGCGACGCTAGCTTCCAGTCTGATGACGATGATGCCAAGTCTCAATCGGGGTACGTATTCAAACTCAATGGAGGAGTAGTAGCTTGGAAAACTTCCAAGCAAGCAACCATTACTGACTCCACCACAGAGGCTGAATACATAGCAGCTTCAGAAGCTGCTAAGGAAGCGGTTTGGATGAGAAACTACATCCAAGAGTTGGGTGTGGTGCCTAGCATCGCTAAGCCTGTTGTCATCTTCTGTGATAACAACGGAGCTATAGCGCAAGCAAAGGAACCGAGATCTCATCACCGTTCCAAACACATTCTTAGACGCTACCATCTTCTTAGAGAAATGGTAGGAAGAGGTGACTCCGGATGGACCTAGTCAACTCGGCAGACAACACAGCAGACCCGCTGACAAAGCCTATGTCGCAGAGCGCTCATACGCAACATCTTGAGAAGATGGGGATTAAGCATATGGGCAATTGGCTTTAAAGGTCAAGTGGGAGATTGTTAGAATAGGGTGACCATGTAAGCCAATTTTGGCAGGAATATGTAACCTATGTCTAGACAATTTTTGGTATTTGATAAAAATATTTATGAATAAATAAGTGAAAATTCATATGGCAATACTTTGTTTACGTTCACTTATCTGCATTTACATTTCTGTTCACTACGCAAACAAAGCCCACGGACTGAAAAACAATTTTGGGGACTGGGACTACGCTTGGAGGTAGGTCCATGAAATCAGTCTTACCGAATCAGTCCGGAAATCTCCAAGTCAAGGAATCCCGAAAAATGGGTACCGGGATTCCCTTTGAGACTTGCACTAAGCATCTGCTGTCGTATTTCATCGACGGGTGACGAAGGTCGTCTAAGCAGTGTTAGTGGGTCAGCATGCTAGGAAGCAGCTGACTGAGGTGACTCGCGGGAACCGTCTTACGGAGGACCTTGAGTTTGGTTAGCAAGGTATGACGTGTATTCCCGGTTCCAACGGTACAGGCCAAGTCCTTTAACTTGAGGAACTGCTGAGTTTACCTGTGCATCAGGTCTGTATCTTAGATATGGTGAGAGATTGCCAAAATACTCTTGAGTAGTCATAAGCCATGTCTAGTGCAGCTCGAGTGTACAGAGTGACAGTAGTTTCCAAAGAAAGGATCTGTCTCCTGTCAAAAGGTATTGACAGTTGAGTCTCATGTATGCTCTGTGTCTTGTCCCTGAAATCTGTAGCCACAGTAACTGAACAGAAGGGAAAGGTTTCCCTTGCGGCGTTTAGTAAGGACAGACCGATTACTCAGAGGATTCTGAACAAAGTGGGTAATTGACTTATTGGTCAAATGGGAGATTGTTAGAATAGGTGACCAGAAAGTCAATGGTATTGGCTGTTCTGAGAAACATTCGTCAAAATCTGTGAACAAGTAATATTATGATAATGAATGTAGTAAGGATTCATAGGCATGAGTTTGTTGTACTTACTGCTTGCATCGTTACGATGTCACAACAAACGCCCACAGACTGAAATAACATTTCGGAAAATTGGAACTACGCTTGGAGGTAGGTTCATGAAATCAGTTTCGCCGAATCAGTCTGAAATACTCCAAGTCAAAGGAATCTCGAGATAGGGCATCGAGAATCCATTTGAGACTTGCACTAAGCATCTGCTGTCATGTTTCATCGACGGGTGACGAGGATCGTCTAAGCAGTGTTAGTGGGTCGGCCTGCTGGGGAGCAGCCGACTGAGGTGACTCGCGGGAATCGTCATATGGAAGCCACTCGGGCTTGGTCGGTATGACTTGTATTCCCAGTTCCGATAGTACGGGATTAGTCCTCGGACTTGAGGATCACGGCAGTCCCCTACATACTAAGGTTGTATCATGGATATGGTGAAATTTGACCGATTATATTACATGGTCATCATAAGCCTCGTCCAGTGCAGTAGGAGTATGTTAGAACGGTGAATTCCAACATAGGATTTGTCCCCTGTTAAAGGATATGACAGCAAGATCTCCTATGCGCTCGGAGATGGTTTAGACTCACAAAGTCTATGGCCATAGCACTTGATGTAGTGGGAAAGGATTTCCTACGTCGAGTTAAACCTATCTCGAGCATTATGCATAGTTGCCTAGTCTAGGATGCGAACCGACCCCTAGACTAAAGGCCGGGAGACAGGCGACAGTAGGACCGTACCCGTACGTATCGAGTGTCGGTAGGACCGCACCTGCGTATAACTCGGAGCCTAAATGTTCACACCATAAATTCACCTAGTCTCTAGTGCCATGGACTGTTGCTAGATGGCCACCCATGGTAACGGACTACTTTGGTTATGAAATAACAAGAAGTAGGTCCAAGTCTAGCTGAAAGGTGAACCTAAAGAGTCACACCCGCTATACCAAATGAAAGGGAATTAATTTGAAATTAATTCCGAGAGAAGGTTTAATTTAATGGAATTAAATTATACTTCTTGGAGATTCAAGCCTCGATGAATTATTTGGAATAATCGGGCTTAAGTTCATAAATTAGATTTATGAATTTTATGAAGCATGGGCTTTCCTTTTAATTAGATTAAAAGGATGAATTAATTGATTAGTGGGCTTGGTATATTAAATAGGATTTAATATAAAGTCCATGGGACTATTTAATTTAGAATTAAATAATCCCATTCTATGGAATTAATTAATGGGCTTGGTATATTAAATAGGATTTAATATAAAGTCCATGGGACTATTTAATTTAGAATTAAATAAGTCCTTTCCATTAATTAATTAATGGGCTTAGTATATTAAATATGATTTAATATATAATGTCCATGGGAATATTTAATTGGAATTAAATAAGCCCATTCCATAAAGCCCATCAAAATGGATGGACAAGATTTGATCTAGGAATGATGAGATGAAGGGCCATGATTAATTTGACTTAATCAAAGCCTAATTTGACTAGGATTTGACTAGGTCAAAATCCTAGTCAAAGTGTGTCTCTTTGGAAGAATTTGAGAAGGAATAGGAAATTCCATCTTTTATAAATACTCAAAAAACACACACTCACACCTAGTATTCTCTACAACTCTCATCTCTCATCTCTCTCAAGATTTTCGTCCATCCCCTTCTTTTCTCTCCAAGAATTATACTTTGTTCTTCTTGATTTTATTCAAGTTAAGAACATAAGAGACATTGATTGCGTTAATTCATAGCGTGTATCGATGTCTCTTCTCCCCAAATAATTTCTTGCTAGCACAAGGGTTGTTTGCTTTCTGGTGGAGCGAGTGAGATGATTTAGAGGGTCTCTTCTTTGAGATCCTCGTGCAAAACGGGGAACAATGCATGTAGCCGAAACGAAGACAAAACTACAACCGGGTAGGTTCTTTAATTTCGTTTTTCGGTTTCAATTCTATGGCCTCCATGTTGTGTTTTATTGAACATGAGATACACCTAACGCCCGGGAGAATCAAGGGCACACCCCTTGATTCGTTTATGTATGTTATGCATGATTTAAATTCCATTTAATTATGCTTTGTAATTTTTATTACGCATTCTTTCGCGCTTCAGCTATACGCGCTAATCTCCCGGGACGATCCACATAATCTTTCAAGGGCTTACCCAAAACTCGTATATGGAGAAAGTCCTAAAGAGATATCCAATGTACAACTCCAAACGAGGATTCCTTCCCATGAGGCATGGGATCAAGTTATCCAAGAAACAGTCCCCGCAGACTGATGAGGAACTTGAAAGGATGAAAGTCATCCCCTATGCTTCTGCCGTAGGTAGCATCCAATATGCGGTCCACTGCACCAGACCTGACATTGCCTACGCTTTGAGCGTGACAAGCAAATATCAGGCTTGTGCAGGAGAGGCACATTGGAATGTTGTTAAGGGCATCGTTAAGTACCTAAGGAGGACTAAGGAAATGTTTTTAGTCTATGGCAAATTGAGAACTAATCCTGGAAGGCTTTAGCGACGCTAGCTTCCAGTCTAATGACGATGATGCCAAGTCTCAATCGGGTTATGTATTCAGGATCAATGGAGGAGCAGTGGCTTGGAAGAGTTCCAAGCAAGCAACCACTGCTGACTCCACCGTAGAGGCCGAATACATAGCAGCTTCAGAAGCTGCCAAGAAAGCAGTTTGGATGAGAAACTACATCCAAGAGTTGGGTGTAGTGCCGAGCATCGGCGAGCCCGTTGTCATCTTTTGTGATAACAACGGTGCAATAGCGCAAGCAAAGGAATCGAGATCTCATCACCGTTCCAAACACATTCTTAGACGCTACCATTTTCGAAGAGAAATGGTAGGAAGAGGTGACGTTCGGATGGACCGAGTAAACTCAGCAGACAACACAGCAGATCCGCTGACAAAGCCTATGTCGCAGAGCGCTCATACGCAACATCTTTAGAAGATGGGGATTAGACATATGGGCGATTGGCTTTAAGGTCAAGTGGGAGATTGTTAGAATAGGTGACCATGTAGCCAATCTTGGCAGGCGAAATGTAACCTATGTCTAGACAATTTCAAGGAGTTGATAAATTATTAATGAATAAGAAGTGATATTCATTTGGCATTACTTTGTTTGTGTTCACTTTATCTGCTTTATATTTATGTTCACTATGAAAACAAAGCCCACCGACTGAAAACACATTTCGGGGACTGGGACTACGATTGGAGGTAGGTCCATGAAATCAGTCCGAAAAACTCCAAATCAAGGAATCTCGAAAATGGGTACCGAGATTCCCCTTGAGACTTGCACTAAGCATTTGCCGTCGTATTTCATCGACGGGTGACGAGGGTCGTCTAAGCAGTGTTAGTGGGTTAGCCCGCTAGGGAGCAGCTGACTGAGGTGACTCGCGGGAACCGTCTTACGAAGGACCTTGAGTAGGGTCGGTTAGGTATGACGTGTGTTCCCGATTCCAACAGTACAGGTCAAGTCCTTTAACTTGAGGAACTGCTGAGTTTACCTGTACATCAGGGCTGTATCTTAGATATGGTGAGAGATTCCCAAGAAGCACTTGAGTAGTCATAAGCTATGTCTAGTGCAGCTCCAGTGTACAGAGTGACAGTAGTTTCCAAGAAAGGATCTGTCTCCTGTCAAAAGACATTGACAGTTGAGTCTCACAAATGCTCTGTGTCTTGTCCCTAAAATCTATGGCCACAATAACTGACAGAAGGGAAGGTTTCCCTTGCGGCATTTAGTAAAGGACAGACGGACACTTAGGTCCAAAATGGGTACCATGAGACTGTAGACGGAAGGACAAGTGTACTGTTAGAGCCTAAATGTTCATCCCCGTATATTCACCTAGTCTCTAGTGCCATGGACCGTTGCCAGATGGCCACCCATGGTAACGGGCGGATTTTAGAAATCCGACCAAGTCTAGCTGAAGGTGAACCTAAAGAGTCACACACAAGCCGCACACATAAAATATTTAATTTATAATTAAATATTTAGAGAAATGGAATGATTAAATTGGATTTAATCGGGTCCTTAATTTTCTTGGAAAGAATTAATTTCTTTTATTGGATAAAGGGGATTTATCTAATAAATTAGATTTATTAGAAAATTAATTTAATGGGCCTAGAATAAATATTTATATTTGATATATTTATTTATTGCCCTTGGAATATTTAAATAGGTTTTAAATATTCCATTAAATTAAATTAATGGTTGAGATTAAAAGGAGAGATGGATGGCTAGGATTAATTTGACTAGGTCAAATTACTGCTTTGACTAGGACTTTGACTAGGTCAAAATCCTAGTCAAATTAGTCTTCTCAGAGTTGGAGTTTGAAGAGGATTAAACTCCTCCTCTATATATATACTCCTAGCTCCTCACCTTAAGAGAGATGATGATTCTTCACACACACACACACACACACACACACACACAAACCGTGTGCTCTCTCTCCCTCTCTCGTCCGCCTCTCTCCAAGAATTGTTCTTGTTCTTTTGTGTTAACAATTGAACAAAAGGAGGATTAATCCCGTTAAATAATAACGTGTGATTGATCCGTCCTCTCCAAATAAAAATACTTGTTTGTTCACTAGCACGACGTCCAAGATACGTGGGTGGATTGCGTGTCACAACTTGGAGGATCTCACATACGAGATTTGGAGCAAATCGGGGAACAACGCGGAAGTACCGGTTAGAAGACGAAAACGACAATCGGGTAGGTTCCGATTTATTTTTCGTCCCTCTCTTTATTTTAAACCCTGTAGCCTCCATGATTCTTGCATGTTTTTAATTCATGAGATACACCGAACACCCGGGAACTTCAAGGGAACACCCCTTGAACGTGTTCTTTAATTTACGAAAAGCATGTTTAAATTTTTTTTGTTATTTAATTTTATACCGCACTTCCGCATTCGCGCTATTTCCCGGGACGATCCACAATCTTTCAGGGTCAGCCAGCTAGGTGGCTGCTGACTGAGGTGAAATTTGACCGGTTGTCACATGGTCATCATAAGCCTTGTCCAGTGCGGTCAAAGTATATAAGAACAGTGTATTCCAAGATAGGTTTGTCCCCTATCAAAGGATATGACAGCAAGATCTCCTATGCGCTCTGAGATGGTTTAGACTCACAAAGTCTATGGCCATAGCACTTGATTGAGTAGGAAAGGATTTCCTACGTCAAGTCAAACCTATCTCAAGCATTAAGCATAGATGCCAAAGTCAAGGATGGGAACCGGCATCCTAATTCCATGCCCTAGGACTAAAGGCCGGGAGACAGGAGATAGTAGGACCGTACCGGTACGTATCAAGCGACGGTAGAACCGTACCTGCATGTAACTTGGAGCCTAAATGTTCACACCAGATATTGACCTAATCTCTTGTGCCATGGACCTTTGCTAGATGGCCACCCATGGTAACGGACTACTTTGGTTATGAAATAACAAGAAGTAGGTCCAAGTCTAGCTGAAAGGTGAACCTAAAGAGTCACACCCACTACACCATATGAAAGGGAATTAAATTTGGAATTAATTCCAGGAGAAGGTTTAATTTAATGGAATTAAATTATACTTCTTGGAGATTCAAGCCTCGATGAATTATTGGGAATAATTGGGCTTGAGTTCATAAATTAGATTTATGAATTTTATAAAGTATGGGCTTCCCTTTTAATTAGATGAAAAGGATGAATTAATTAATGGGCTTGCTATATTAAATAGGATTTAATATAAAGTTCATGGGACTATTTAATTGGGAGCTAAATGAAGTCCATTCCATTAATTAATTAATGGGCTTAGTATATTAAATAGGATTTAATATAAAGTCCGGGATTATTTAATCTAGAATTAAATAAAACCCATTCCATAAAACCCATCAAAATGGATGGACAAGATTTAATCAAAGGGATTGATGAGATGAAGGGCCATGATTATTTTGACTTAATCAAAGCCTATTTTGACTAGGATTTGACTAGGTCAAAATCCTAGTCAAAGTGTGTCTCTTTTTAGAAGAGTTTGAGAAGGAACAGGAAATTCCATCTTCTATAAATACTAAAAAACACACACACACCCCTACTAATCTCTACAACTCTCATCTCCCAAAATTCTCGCAAGAATTTTCGTCCACCCCCGTTTCTTCTCTCCAAGAATTCTACTTTGTTCTTCTTGATTTATGCATGTTAGAACATAAGAGATATTGATTGCGTTAATTGATAGCGTGTATCGATGTCTCTTCTCCCCAAATAATTTCTTGCTAGCACAAGGGTTGTATGTTATGCATGATTTAAATTCCGTTTAATTATGCTTTGCAATTTTATATATAATCTTTCGCGCTTCCGGTATTCGCATTCATCTCCCGGGACGATCCACATAACATTTCAGCACTAAGCATCTGCAGTCGCATTTCGTCGACAAGTGACGAGGCTCGTCCATGCAGTGTTAGTGGGTCAGCCAGCTAGGTAGCTAGCTGCTGACTTAGGTGACTCACGGGAATCGTCATATGGAAGCCACTCGGGCTTGGTTGGTATGACTCATATTCCCGATTCCGATAATATGTGATTAATTCTCGAACTTGTGGATCACGGTAGTCCCCTACATACTAAAGTTGTATCTTGGATCTGGTAAAATTTGATCGGGTTATATCACATGGTCATCATAAGCCTTGTCCGGTGCAGTCGAAGTATGTAAGAAAGGTGTATTCCAAAATTGGATCTGTCCCCCTGTCAAAGAATATGACAGCGAGATCTCCTATGCACTTTGAGATGGTTTAGACTCACAAAGTCTATGGCCATAGCACTTGATCTAGTGGGAAAGGATTTCCTGCACAGAGTTAAACCTATCTCGAGCATTAAGCATAGATGCCTAAGTCAAGGATGGGAACCGACATCCTAATTCCATGCCCTAGACTAAAGGTCGGGAGACAGGCGACAGTAGGACTGTACCCGTACGTATCGGAGCGACGGTTAGGACGGTACCGGCATGTAACTCGGAGCCTAAATATTCACACCAAATATTCACCTAGTCTCTAGTGCCATGGACTGTTGCTAGATGGCCACCCATGGTAATGGACTACTTTGGGTATGAAATAACAAGAAGTAGGTCCAAGTCTAGCTGAAAGGTGAACCTAAAGAGTCACACCCGCTACACCAAATGAAAGGAAATTAATTTGGAATTTATTTTAGGAGAAGGTTTAATTTAATGAAATTAAATTATACTTCTTGGATATTCAAACCTCGATGGTTTATTTGGAATAATGGGCTTGAGTTCATAAATTAGATTTATGGATTTTATAAAGCATGGGCTTCCCTTTTAAATAGATCAAAAGGGTGAATTAATTAATTGGCATGGTATATTAAAAGAGGATTTAATATAAAGTCCATGGGACTATTTAATTTAGAATTAAATAAAGTCCATTTCATTAATTAATTAATGGGCTCGGATATTAAATAGAATTTTAATATAAAGTCCATGGGACTATTTAATTTAGAATTAAATAGGCCCATTCCATAAAGCCCATCAAAATTGATGGACAAGATTTGGTCAAGGGATTGATGAGAGATGAAGGGCTATGATTAATTTGACTTAATCAAAGCCTAGTTTGACTAGGATTTGACTAGGTCAAAAATCCTAGTCAAGTGTGCCTCTTTAGAAGAGTTTGAGTAGGAATAGGAAATTCTATTTTCTATAAATACTCAAAAATATACACACACACACCTACTAATCTCTACAACTCTCATCTCTCAATTCTCTCTCAAGAATTTCGTCCATCCCTCTTCTTCACTCTCCAAGATTTCTACTTTGTTCTTGTTGATTTATTGAAGTTAGAACATAAGAGACGTCAATTGCGTTAATTGATAGCGTCTATCGATGTCTCTTCTCCCTAAATAATTTCTTGCTAG